>OZ035996.1:3684027-4902870 GCA_964035005.1 Erebia palarica
CATAATATTTACATCGTCCCAATTTCCCAGTAAATACATTTCCATATTGCTTCAAAATTGTTGACATTTTAATTTCCACACTTTCTGGTACTTCAGTTCCTAACTTAATTTTATTCATGAAAACTAAATTCCCTTGTGATTCTGTAATGCCTATTGTACTTTTGTTCGTAACCCCACTAACAAAAGGTATAACATAATCTTTACTATCTCTTCGCAATATAACACACATCATGTCCTTCTTTAAATTTACCTTTTACATACTCCGAAATCCAAAATCAGATTTCCTTGCTGTTTTACCATTACTTATCCTCTTACCTCACTTAATCACACCACTTTTGTAAAGTCCTAAGCATTAGGCAAACATCGACAACCCCCCGATGTTATGACTTTACGACGTAAAAACCGCTTCTTGTTGTCAAACTTGACACACGCGTAACACTTTCCAAACTTACTAAACCTCGTTCTCATATGTTGAGCACTCCTAACTATTCTACTTCTGATAGAATTACTATTTCTTTCAATATATATAACAAAATATCACCACGTAGGGTCCTAACTATTAGACGATCATCGGCCACCCAACGATGATATGGACTTATGACATAATTATATAGCCTTTGACATTGAATTCGACTTATTGCACTGCACTCCCCTCAATAAGTCTAGAACTTGCTCCCTTTTACGTTAAGCAAACCTGAGCATATGCTAACACCCCCGCTTTATACTGTTTACATCACTACACTTTTTACTTCGTCTTTCTTTCTATTTCTCCATCATCCATTTCCTCTTTCAACATACAACTTATTCCCATATGTAAGCATCTACTTTGCAACACATTCTCCAAATCTTAAAATTGTTATTTTTTTTTTATACCTCTCAATTAGTTACCACAACCCCCTGCCCATAAGACATTTACACACTCTCTTCTTGTGTTGCTTCATACCACCTTCTATACATCCTCCTATCAACAAGTCGTTAGGCCTATTTGAACTCGAAAGCTTCTTCTGACTCTTTCCATTTCACGGTCAACATATTGTAGGCTTTCGCCTACTTTAACCTACCTGATTTACTTTAACCGTGACCCATCTGAGATAGCTTGCTTTAAATCAAGCATCCTGGTCACGGCACCATATTGTAACTAACATGCCGGGGTCCCTAAGAATCTACACCTTACTCTTTCAATAAAATTCAATATTTCTTTAGAATGGCACGTGAATCATCTAGCAGTAAGACCCTCATATATTGTTGTGTCCATAATAAACCACGATCTTTTAGAGTTTCGGAAGCCTCGAGTCCATTCAACCCAACGACTTGATTATATACTAATTTAGATGAAATTTAGCTTACCTATGACTGGCTTTAGAAGCGCGTTCGAGTTATAAAAATCTATAAAACGCGTTCAAGTATTGATTAATATCAATGTATAAATTCCGTTCAAGATTATATGAATTATAATAATATGCGCGATCGAGTATTGATTCATGTCTAAACAATGACACGCGATTTACCCGCGTGTTCGAGTATTGATTCATCTCTAAACAATGACACGCGTTTTACACGCGTGTTGTATTGATTCAATACTGCCATGCTCCAGTTCAAGTATACTGCGCTTTGCTCATTCTAAGAACCTTACTTCTTTAGCACATACACTAAGTGAGCCAGTCATTATTATATAGGATCATTAAAGGATCATATCATACTTCGAGCCATTTATGCTTTGACCATAAGAGTGAGATATTTTATGTTATACTATAAGTTTTAACCCAGGGTTAAGATTTCTATCTTATTTAACAACATAAATGTTGTTCCATAAGGTCACCGTGAAACGAACTAATCCTAGTGGTAGCATCTCCCTTTTATAAAATAAGGAAGATGCTAAGAATGGCATCATTTACTTTTCTAAAAAATAAATGATGGTTGGCTGGCTCCGCCCCGCCACCAACGGTAGGCTTCTTCCCTCCCTTGGTATCCCATGAGGCATACTAATGCGTGGACTAATAAGTCTCATAGAATACCAAAAGTCAACAGCCCCCCCCCCTTTCAACCACTAGGACATCAACCGCGGAAATAGCGCAACGTATGGCGGCATACTTTATAGTGGTGCGTTCCACTATGTCAGCATATAGCTGGATAATTACATTTTTAGAGTGGTGTACTCCCACATATACCTGTAATAGGTTTCAAGGATGCACCAGGCGCTCTGCAGGATAGTCCGCCGCAACGAAACAGAGTCTACAGGCGTGATGCAACCTTCAGTAATAGTATGGTTAGATAAAATGCAGCGTGGAAACCTCCATGGGTAGTAGAACATTGTTTGAACGTAAGATAGGTAGGTAGTGATATTAATAACCAGTGTCCTATCAACCATGATTGGTTATTGTTCGAACGTAGCGAACGTCGTAAATTTACATATGGTATGCATAAGTCGTCATTAAGTAGATCGCAAGGTAAAATCAGACATACTGTAGAACATAGAAGTGCACACGAAGTGCACTGCGCACAGAAAGCAAGCTCTCTGGTACAACAACAAACCAGTCCCTTCTCAACGTCCAACTAGGTAGACATCAAGGCAGAACCAGCCGTGCTGAGGCATCGCCGAAGCGAGTAGCTTATATTCCACAGTGCCCAACTCAACCTGCGATAGTGGTTGATATGTGATTATAATACGTGTAAGTATGTGGTATTTTAAGTATGTATATAGATCCACCATAGGTAGATCAAGTATCGTCGGATACTCTCCAAGACAGGTTCACGAGGCTCATAGTCCAAGGCTCCCTTACCTTAGACAGCATCCAACGATGTAATGCGTTCGAAATGCTTATTACTTGCACATAATAAAATATTAAAATTCTATGAATTGCTTCCCAATCGCGCCATCATGAGGCGAAGACCCTGACATAGTGTGCGCTTTGGCGGCCAAGACAACCACACCGCGCTCACTACTACAGCTACGCATTATTTCTTGCGTCGCGTCGTCTACTCGCTTCGTCCCCTGGCGATCGGTCCGATTGACGGAAATCGCTTTGGTGACATGCAAGATCGTTCCTCATCTAGGTCAATTATACTAATTTTATTTTATTATTCATTTAATATATTTTTACTATTATTTTATAATTTAAGCTATCAAATATAAATATGTTTTATATTTTTTTATTAACTGAGATGTATGTATAGTTACAGTTGGTTTATCCGTCAATCATGTCCCAACAGTGCAACAGATCGACGTGATTTTTTGCATGGGTACAGTTGAAGCCCTGAAGTTTGGCATAGTCACAGGCTTCTGTGACTATGCCACTCTCCAGGTCCTATCTATAATCTTTATTTAGGCTATATAGGCTTATTATTATCCCGGAAAAGTAACGAGTTCCTGTGGGAATTAAAAAACTTATTCCACACTGCTGAAGTCACAGGCATCAGAGTATGCCCATAAATATCTACTTACTTACTAGAATCTAGATGATGACTTTGTTTATTAAGATTTAAGTAAAGGTGTTTTAAAATGATGTGACTTCTTGATTTTCCAGGATAAAAAATAGCCTATGTTACTCTGCAGGTCTTTACCTACAACCCTGCACCAAATCACTTTGATCTACTTACTGTTCAGTTATGCAATGGCGTGCACAGCTTTTGAAGCTAGGGTAGGTTAGTCTATAATACTATTTACTAGCTGTTTTGATGAAAAATTAGGGTAACGTATTTCCATTTGGGTAAGCAGTGCTTTTACGCCTCTATGAACTGCACGCCACTGCAGTTATGGCATGATTGACACAAACTTTTTGCATTAATAAATTTAAAATCACTCCAGCATGCACACTTCAAAGCATCATTTTTGTGTATAAACCCACCATTAATAAGTTTAAAAAATTTGGTACTTATTTGTGTTTGAACTTTAAATTACAAAAAAACATACTTAATATGAGTTAAATAGAGGGTAGTATTTAAAGGATCGAAAATAAATTCAAATTATAGGTGTCAAAAAAACAGAATATAGCTTACTGAAATACTAAGTTAGTGACAGACTGTGGGCAACTACAAATATTGAAAATGTTGACTTGAAAATACTAATTTGAGATACTGGTTATTCAAAATGATCAGTTTAATAATTCTTAAACAAACACTTTTCTTCTTTCTTACTTAGTTTAGTAGTCGCTAACTCAGTTATTTATATTTTGTCGCTAGCTTTAGTATTTGATTTGGTCATTTAATATTTTATTTGTTAGCTTAGATTAATTATTGCTCTCTTTTAGTTGCACATTTTATATATTTTGTGTGATTTATTACTATCACAAGTTTAATAAATATTTTGCAAACTTATTTTAAAGCCGCACAGTTTAGTATCTATCTCTTTAAATAAAAGATGCTTTTTCTTTCATTCATGATGAATGAAAGTAAGTTACCTTTAGCAATGTTTTTTTAGCTTCCTCATTTGGTATCCACGCATCCCTTCTTCTATCAGCTTCCTTGTCAACTGGTTGGTTCTAGCAAAAGCAACAAATTTTATATTAGCTTTAAAGTTCTTTGATTAGTAATGAAAATCATTACAATATTAAAATCAAAAACCCCTTTCATCATGCAGTTTCAAACACAATGTTAATTAATAACTACAGGTACAATGGCAGTCCCAAGTTATATAGATTATTAATTATTTAAATTGAATAAATCTACAAAATTTTTGTTTTGGTTGGCTCATCAAGATCAGCTTTATAGCCATAATAAAAATATCAAACAAATGGATAGAGAATAATTTATTTTTAAATATAAAGTAATTATAGATTCGTCAATTTCATTTACTTACCTTAATGCTCAAGCCATCTATAGCCTCAGTAAGTACAGATTGTGATAATATATTACTTTTAATTGGCCCTATTTGGGGTTCAGGGCCTATCGTGTCAAAGAATGTGGATGGATCAGGTAAGCTGGTCGCGGGGATCGCCGTGGAAGCGCTCACAGTTGGCACAACATTGGTAAAACTGATTTCTTGTGGACCTTGGTGCTGCGTAAAAGATGTTGTCATATCCGTTGGAAACGCTCCTGTTGTTATAGGTTGAGTCCCTAAAACCAACCATAACTATTGTCAACTTACTATAACGTACACAAGTGTGATTATTCTAAGAAAACAATGCAAAGTTATTAGTTAAAAATACCTTCGGATTCGCCCAAATAAACGCTTTGAATCATGTCGGATGGGGACGTTCCTATTTCATCGAAGAACTGCGACGCGGGTGGGATCTCTGAACCTCCAAAATACTGGCTTAAATTAGGTTTATCCATTATCTTTCGATTTATTTATCCATGAAGAAAATCAACAATTCGATTCACTTCACTTGTCATGACGTTGAGTTGACATATGACAGTTTGACAATTGACAGCCTTCTAAAGCGTTCAGAAATTAAATCAAGAAGAGGCATAAAGGCCTATAAAACTGCACTTATTACCTCTGAATTAAGGGTGGGCGTGGCTGCTAGTTTGGGCGTTGCTTATTACCCGATAATTCCACCTTGCGGTAAGACCGCAGACAACCAAAATATGGCTTGGCACGCAGTCATTGTAAGAGACCTGACGGTAGGAAGCAAGGAAGGTCGCTTGTTTGGGATGCCACATGCGTGGATACATAGTTTGCGTTGTCTTACTCGCAGACGACCTCTGTGTGGCGGGGAGTCAAGAGGCGCTAATTTGAAAATACAGAAAATAATTTCATTTTTGTGCCTTTTGATCTCGAAACCCTCGTCGTAATGGGTCGCGGGGCGAAGATGCTAGATCGTTTTATAGGAATCTATGTTCTGGTCTCACAGGTCTGGCAGGGCTGGCAGTTACCTCGGCCAACATAAAGTTTGGCTATTCAGAGGAGTAACACTGCGCGGCCAGCTTTCTGGGCACATTGCCGCATTGCAGCGGTTTGGATGATCTTTATATGTTAATTTATATACGTTATTTTATTGTTATTTATATATGATAAATTTAGTTTTTAATTTAGTTTTAATATTACCTTTTCTTTTCTATGAAAAGAGCAACTGCTGAGTTTCTTGCCGGCTCTTCTCAGTAGAACCGGTGGTAGAGTCTTAGCGTTTCTTATGTGACACAAGTTGTCCTACATGAAATAAATAAATCATATTTTATCATTTAACTAAGTTGTATTTCATATTTTTAATTAGATTTTTTTGTTATTCGTGTCCAAATATGTATTGTATATTATTATGTTTACCCATGCGTGAGTGTATTTTAATTACAATATAGTATATCCGTTTTTCAACGTACCTAAATTCTAAAAATAATGTATTGCCACAACAGAATAATATCTAATGAACTACTTTGACTGAATGAAGTAACTAATACAGAAACTCGGCAGTCAGCTTCTAAGCATTGCGAAACAATTTGGGAAATAACTTTAGAACTAACTAATGTATCTATCGCAAAATTCACTATACCCTTCCAAATCATATGTGCAGGTGGGTGTAATTAGCTTAATTCCTACCCCTAAGTGTGTAATAAATTAATAATAATTATTTCAGAGACAAGTTATTTTATTATAGGGTCAGCAACCCTACAAGTCAAATGTCAAATCCATTTAAAAAAAAAACTATAAGATCAACAAATTGATACACCCAATTTCAAGGAGATTTTTAGCAAAAACATCTCAATCAGCAAATAAAATTGCGGAACCAAGGCCGGTACGTATAATAATACGTCAATCTACACACATGGAGAGCATAGACCACCCGTTTTTGTATATCTGGTCGAATGTTAGTTGTAAATGTACTTTAGTGTTATGTGACTATAATCTTTACCTAGTACGTTATTATTTTAACTGTTTTGTGGGCAGGCCCAGATGACGAACCAGGCTTCTCCCGTCGAGGAGCAGGAGAAGCTTCTGGATGAAGCGCTAAACGTTGTTAAGGTCCAGGTAATTAAGTTTCTCCTGTATACCTACTTCTGTATGCTTACATAGAATTTAATCATCGATGCCTGTATACATTATCATTTGGTGTATATATTTTTCGTCATCAAAATTGGAATGGAAAGTAAACTGTAAATGCAAGCTATAGCTTTAACAGACAGACACACTCTTGCATCTGTGTTATTAGTGAGGATATTCAAAAATTAATATTTGAATATTTTACTCATCACCTAAATCAGTTGAGCCTTTATACAGTTGATTTTGGCACTTGCGTGTAGTTTTCTAATGAGTAATATATATAATGGGAGGTGCACAATTCCCAGGTATAAATTCAAATTCAAATGTTTTTTTGAAATAAACTTACAAGTGCTTTTGAATCGTCAAGTGTATCTACCACTGGTTTGGAATGACATTCCTACCGAGAAGAACCAGCAAAAAACTCAGTGGTTGCTCTTTTGAAAAAATTAATTTACTTTAATTTATTTCATCAATATGTAGATACATAAGTAACTGTTGTCCTTAGCATTGCTGGAGTGAGTCAAATCCATGCTCTTTTTTGCTAATACCATATTTTGTTCATATTTCAGGCATTCCAGATGAAGAGATGCTTGGACAAGTCAAAATTGATGGATGCACTGAAACATGCCTCCACTATGCTCGGAGAACTAAGGACCTCTCTCCTATCACCCAAGAGCTATTATGAGCTTTGTATCCTTTATGTATAGAACTAGATGATGCACCTCCAACTTTGTCTGTGTGTATAAATATGAATACTTTTGACAACCTCCCTGGCGCAGTGTTGAGTGCTGTTGTTTTAATGTGGGAGGTCCCAGGTTTGACTCCTGGCAGGGTCAATTTGGGAATTTATAATTTCTGAATTTTCTCTTGCCTGGTCTGGTGGAGGCTTCAACTGTGGCTAGTTACCACCCTACAGGCAAGGGCTTACTTTCAGTGGAATTAAAAAAAAAACTTACTGGGATATGAATTATTTAATGTTTTAGTTTTATCATATATTCCCTATAACACAAACACCAGATATGGCAATAACAGATGAGCTCCGTCACTTAGAGCTCTACCTGCTAGAGGAGTTCCAGAAGGGCCGTAAAGTGGCCGACCTATATGAGCTGGTGCAATACGCGGGCAACATTGTGCCGAGGTTGTACTTACTCATCACAGTGGGGTTGGTCTACATCAAGACCAATTCTAACTTGCGGAGGGATCTGTTGAAGGTATCTTTTATATCTTAATATGGAACATTGCATTTTTTTTGCATTCTATCAACTTGAACACTAAACGATGTGACATACCCAAATAATAGAATCAGACTATAATACAATTACAATTAGTTAACGGTACTTTTGGTAACTATTGCTAGGAAGGCTGATTTAGTATTTGGTGGGTAACGGGCTCTCCTCTGGTGGGAATAGTGACAATCTGCCCGCATGTGGCTGGGCAACTGACTACTTATCGTCGCTCAAAGACGAGTTATGGTTACCAAAAATGAACAATAATTAGGAAGGCTTATACTAGTATGGCATTACCTGTAAACAGTATAAAAACTGACTGAAAATTAATTTGAAATTACTAAAGTTGATAATTCTAACATTTTTGTTACAGGATCTCGTAGAAATGTGCAGAGGAGTACAGCATCCGTTGCGTGGTTTGTTCCTCAGGAACTATCTATTGCAGTGCACTAGAAACGTTCTGCCTGACACTACTGAAGCCGCCAACGAAAATGAAGGCACCGTGAGTCACATTCAAATATTTAGTAATTTTTCTTATGGTATTTGGATACTACCACAATTACCTTTATTAAATTTTTATCAAAGGGGTTTGAATTTTCTTTGTTGAGGGACTATATAAGCCCCACTTTATTGTTATTTTCAAGTTAAAATATGTAGCAGATCTCACTATATGGGCTTAAATTTTTCGTCAAGTTCAGCAGTTCTTGCATTCGTAGCAACTAGCAACATATTTATGCAGAAAATTTGTATGGCAGTGTGCATTTTGGAACGAAGTTCCTTATGGGACGATGCCTCCGCACTACCGACTAGGGATAGTCGGCAAAAAACGTCCGTAACGAAAATGAGTAAGATTTCTTTTTACGAAGACAAAAGGTCTTTCATATAAATATACTACATTCGATTCAATTAAACTTGAATGCTTCAGTTTATATCTTAATTTTTTTTTAATAAAAAAATCGTAAAAATGGAACTTGAGATATTTATGTAATAAGGAACTTCGTTCCTATCTGGTATCCGACACCACACGTTTTTTTATATGGTCGAACGAGAGATGAATAAATTACGTTTAACTTAATACCATGATATCCCCACAGCTATGGGCATAGTTTCTTTAAACGGTTCCGGGAAATTGATCATATCGGTGTATAGGGCCTTAACAGTGGAATTTTGATCCACCATTTTGTATTTTTTAATCGCGTCACATAATGAAACTTTTGTGTTACCTAAATGGATTGGTTTTGGGCTTTTAATTAGCAAACAAAAATGTTTGTTGTTCTATTAAATTATATGAATATAATTAAATTATATGGATATAATTAAATTATATGGATATAATTAAATTATATGAATATACAGAATGGCCCAAATAGTGACGTCCAAAAAAAAATTTAGATTCTTCGTACCTAGACATTAGATCTAGATAGAGATTTAGATAAAAAATACCCCATGTATGTTCAGCGATTTTTGGTAGCTTCGAGTTATAATTTTTTAAAGTTTTCTCTTGAGATTTCTGAGGGAGTGAGTGTTAAATTTTTTTCTTTTTATTTAGTGTTTTTTCCAAACATTTTTTTGTGAACATGCTTGCTATGAAGTGTGCTACATTGCATAAAATAATTACCATCATAACATTAACCCAAGTTGGAAAATTTTTGGCCGAAAATGCAAAGTTTACGTTCGATAGAAGTAGAGACGAATTTTCAACTCAAGATTAAAAATACTTAAACCTGTCTACGTATTATAAATAGGAGATGAAATTGGTGGATCATCCACTAAGCCAGAACTTTTCAAACCCTTTTTATTTTCTTATGATAACTAGTACTAAAAATATGTTTATCTTAAAGGTTCGCGACGCGATAGATTTCGTTTTGATGAATTTCGCCGAAATGAATAAACTGTGGGTCAGAATGCAGCATCAAGGACATTCAAGGTATTTCATCTTTCTGAATTTTTGAATCACATATTAATACTTTTAAAAGACAAACTCTTGTAGTCTTAACAACCTGCTATGCTTGAAGCCATATTGTTTAATTATTGTTGACTTTCGAGTATTAGAATAATAATTATGATCCTTATTTTAGGAACGTCAAGGTACATGACATCAAACTGTAATTTTGAGTAAGATTGCTTAAGTATTGCTTTAAGCGTTGACAGTTTACTGTAAGGCCCCTGTACTGTTTACAGTAAATAAAGCATTTTTCTTTAATTTTAAATATTCCTCTGCTTTTTAGGTACAGTATCAAACAAAAAGATCTAACTTATTGGGTATTTATCTATTTATGGAGGGACGAGTGGCCTAGTTGTGACAGTGCATATCAGTTCATTGCGAATGTTAAGCAACGTTGACCCAAGTCGGTAACTGGATGGGTGACAAAATTTGGAGGTTCAAATTCGGCTTTTTCCTTTCCTCCGTGCCTTGGAGAGCACGTTAAGCCGTCGATCCCGGTTATTATCACTGACATCTGATAATGATCGTTACGAAAACCTAAGAGATCGTCGTATGTGGATTAGGAACCGACCGCATTATTATCCCAAGAAAATTACCATTATTTGATTAATGGAAAGGGGTCACGATCCTCAATAATGAGGAATATGACGCAGATATTTGCGAGGCCCTGAAGCTGTGGAGTATAACCATTCAGGTTTTTTTTTTACCTTTCCCAGTTGACAGCACTGACATCTCAGATCAATAAATAGAATAGATAATGGTTTGTCACTAGTTTGGATCTCCCTTTATAGCTCACTTTCAATTGGGTATTTGACAACTAGTCAAATCAGCAACTTTTTTTTCAAACGTCAAAACGCGTGTGTATGAAATTTTTAAGTTGTGACGTCATCAAAGTTCGACGCACTTTTTTTACGTCGAACTTTGATGACGTCACAACCATGGGTTATTCAAAGAAAACTGGCAGGGGACGTGGATATTACGACTTTTGGGAGATCCTCTATTAATTGATCACTATAAAAAATAATTTATTTCACTAGTAGTCAAATACCCAATTGATAGGATATTTATCAATTTTGTTTTCGGCACAGGGACAAGGAGCGTCGAGAACGCGAGCGATCAGAGCTACGTATCCTGGTTGGGACTAACCTGGTGCGGTTGTCCCAACTGGAGTCCGTGGGGGAACAGGACTATCGGCGTCTCGTGTTACCCGGTATACTGGAGCAAGTGGTCAGTTGCCGGGATGCTATCGCGCAGGAGTACCTCATGGAGTGTATTATACAGGTGATTCTTTCTATACTACTTCTATTATTTGTCTTTACCATTATGTACCTTTATAGGCCTAACTTTGAATAGGCATGATGGCTGTGTAATGATTGAACTCCAACTCTCACTGGCTCACCACTTATACCCAGCTATCTATCACGTGACACGTCCGACCGTGTCGAGCACTGATCAAAGACTGCCCTCCGCTTGCTATTGACAGCTAACCTGTCCAACACTATATGCTGGTATAATGTGAGACAGTGTTTAGTATCTACTTAATAGATACACTAAGTACATGAGAACACTACATCCCTTCCATTTTAACAAATTTTATTTCGATACATAATTTTATGTTCAATATCCTAAATTAGTTATTATAATTTTTTCTCGATTGTAACAATCAGCTCTGGTTTTAACGTCGAATATTATTTGTTTAGATTTTCATTTCCTTCTTTTGACAAGTTTTCGTCCTCCACTGTCTTCCATTGCCCTTCCACCCGCTTTAAATGGATAACATTTCTCCGTACCAATTGCCCCGTTTCTTCGTTTCTTACGGTGACATCGCCCCCTAGTGATTTCTCTACTATATGTGGTGTAGGATTGAAATGAGTAGAGAGCTTGGTCTTTTCCATTTCTTTTACATACACTTTCTCGCCTTCTGCTAATCTCAAATCACCCGCTCTTCTTTTGAGATCTCCATATTCCTTTCCTCTTTCTTTTTGCAACCGGTCACGGTCTCTAACTTCAGCGTCATTTTCTGTTTCGTTTATATCCTTCAACATAGGAATTTTATCCCTGTTCATCCTTTTGAAAAACAGTTCCGACGGTGTTTTCCCCGTAACTGAATGAGGAGTGGAGTTGTACATCATTAGATATTCATATAATGTTTCTCTCATATCTCTTTTCTCACTTGCCCCTATTCTAAGTCGTTTTAGTATGTCTCTGTTTTGGCGCTCTACTTCTCCGTTCATCTGCGGCCAATATGGTACCGTGCTGAAAAGCCTAATGTTGCACCCACGACAAAAACTCTTAAACTCCTCGCTAGTGAACTGCCGTCCATTATCAGCAGTAATAGACATAGGATAGCCCAATCGACTGAAGATTTCTTTTAGGATTTTAATAATTTGGAAGCTTGTAATGGTCTTGGTAAGTTTTATCTCTTTATAACGACTGTAGTAGTCAATAACTACCAAAATATAATCGCTACTCGGTAATGGACCCAATAGGTCCATGGCAATGTCCACCCAGGGCTCAGATGGAAGTTCTCGGCGTTTCATCGGCGCTGGGGGATTCGGTAAGCTGACTAGGGTACAACCCTTGCAGCTTTTTACCACAGATTCAACGTCCTTATCTATTTTTGGCCACCAAACCTTGGATCGGAGGCGGCATTTCATGGCCACCACTCCTGGGTGACCTTCATGTGCTGCATCTAATATTTGCTTCCTTAGACTTACTGGAATTACTATTTTATTTCCTCTCAAAAGTATGTTCTCATAAAAACACAGTTCGTCTGCAAATAATTTATAATGCTTCACAGATTCATGCCACTGATGGTTATATATTCCTGTTTTTACTTTGCTTATTTCTTGATCGGTTACTGGAGAAAGTGGTCATTTGCCAGGATTGCTATTGCGCAGGGTCTTGCAAGTTCTACTATTTCATGGAACGTAGTCCCCCACTGATACAGGACTGATTATTGAATAATTACATACCTCTACTATGGGTATTTGTCTTTACCTGGTTTTATTTACCTTTATAGGCCTAACTTTGAATTCAGCCCCGTGATCACACAGTATTGATAGATAGGTAGATAAACTCTTTATTGCTACACAAGGCATAAAAATACGTAGAAAAGAAAAAAAAAACAAAGTGCACAAGGGCGGTCTTACTAGTTGGGACTAGTCTAGTGCGTTTGTCCCATATGCAAGTGGAGTCCGTGTACTAGGACTGCCCCTAGTCCTACAGGGCTTGCGTCCGCAATAACCTGTGTTTTGTCTTTAACATCATAATATCCTAAAGATTTTATCTCTGACAGCGTCGTTTTTAACTTTTTAAACGCGTCATTCTGATCGTCTTTCCAATATTCCTCGATGTTACCTTTTTTTCCTAATTTCCGTCTCAGTATTTGTTTAAGAGGTTCTGTGGTCGTAGCCAGATTAGGAATCCATTTATTTATGTAATTAACTAATCCTAGGAAGCTCTGTAACTCGTCTATTGTTTTTGGCACTCGAAATTCGGATATACTCTTTATATATTTAGGCAAAGGCTTCACTCCTTCCGATTTCAGTTCATGTCCCAAAAAGTTAACAGTCCCCACTTTGTAAATACATTTCTCTTCGTTCAATAAAACGTTGTTCTCCTTTAATACCTGGATCACCTTAGAAAGCCGTAAATCATGTTCTTTTTCATCAGATCCCCAGATTAAAATGTCGTCTATGAAGTTTATTACTCCTTGACATTTTATCAGCATCCTCTCCATAATTTTTTGAAATAATTCTGGAGCGCATGTTACTCCGAACATAAGTCTTTTGTACCTGTAAAGGCCATTAGACGTTATAAACGTAGTCAAGTGTCTCGAATTAGGGTGAAGTTCGACTTGATGAAAAGCATTCTTTATATCGATCTTTGAAAAATATTGTGCTTTTTTTATTTTAGGTAATAAGTTCTCCATACAGGGTAATGGGTGATTTTCTCTTAAAATTGCTGTATTAGCGCGCCGCATATCTACACATAGGCGTACATCACCATTATCCTTGAGGATTGGAACTATAGGGGATACCCACGGCGAAGGTTCATGTACCTCTTCTATTATATCTAAATCCAGCAATTCTTTGATCTTCGCATTTACCTTTCCTTCCAATGGAATTGGTATCCTTCGATAGGATTGCATTATCGGTTTTACTGATGAATCTGTAGGGATCTCGACAAGAGTATCTTTAAATTTTGGGAAAGGTTTTAGTGGATCTGTTTCCATATGATTTACATCCACGCCCAATTTCAATACCCCCAATCGGATCGCTGTGTCTTTGCCAAGTAAGTTCCGTGATCCATCCTCAATAACGTAAATAGTACTACATTCCGCCTTCCTGCCTATTTTTATAACCGCTTCGAAAGAACCTTTGATCTTTAAAGGCGTTTTACTCCCATATGCCATTAGTATTTTATTTGTTCCTTTCACTTGCTTGCGACACACAACCTTTCTGCTCTTCAAATGCTCCCAGGTTTTATCAGGTATAAGATTTAATTTGCAACCTGAATCAACCAACATCTCTAAATTTACTCCACCTACTTCACATTTGATTGTGGCGTCCTCGTTCAAATTAAATATATATTGAACTTCTTCCTCGTCCAGAGAATTAACCGTAGTTTCCTTTCGTTGTCGTTTATAGTTGTTCCCGTTTCCTTCCTGCATCCGCTCTAATTTACGTTTTTGTTGATCGTATTTACTCCTGCAGCATCTTTGGAAATGACCTAATTTTCCACAACCGTGTCATTTCTTTGCTTGTGCCGGACATCTGAAACCTGGCGAAATATGTACGGGCCCTGCGCATCTGCCACACCTAGTCTTCTTTTCTTCATTAAATTCCCTTCCTCGCTTAGCATATTTCGTATTACCTTTGTTTCTACTTTGAATCGCATTCACTTCATTACTCACGGTCCTTTCCTTTTTTTCATAGCTTTCCAATTGGTAGTTCACAATTTCTAAAGTATTTGCTACTGTCATTACTTTGTCTAACGTAATTTCTTCACCCATTGTCAACATTTTCTTACGTAACTCTGATAATAAACATTTCCCTATTATTTGGTCGATTATATGCTCATCTGGTTTATCAAATTTGCATTTCACTGCCTGATTTCTTAGTCTTATAAGAAATTTATCAAAGCTTTCACCTTCATCTTGTTTAATAAGGTGAAAGATATGCCTTTCATAGGTCTTATTTTGCTTAGGGAGAAAATGTTCATCAAGCTTATTTATAGCTACATCAAAAACATTAACATCGCCACTCGGCTCTACATTTGCTCCAGGCAGATTATAATATATTTCTTGCAGTGCAGTTCCGCCCAGAACTAACAACGTAGCTCTCTGTTTACTTGGATTTGTGATCTCGACGGCTTCGAAGTAAATTTGTAGGGATCGTTTCCATCTTTCCCACCTCAAGCCCACCGACGTGCTGTCACCTTCAAGGTCCAATTTTTCAGGTGGTGGTAGCTGGTTTACCATGATTTCTGACCTGAAAATACATCCATCTGAATGAATGCAAAGGTTACTTCCAATTTAATGGAAATCCGAAGCTACTTCCAATTTAATGGAAATCCGAAGTTACTTCCAATTTAATGGAAATCCGAAGCTATGCACTTCCAATTTAATGGAAATCCGAAGCTATGCACTTCCAATTTAATGAAAATCCGAAAATACTTCCAATTTAATGGAAATCCGAAGTTACTTCCAATTTAATGGAAATCCGAAGTTATTTCCAATTTAATGGAAATCCGAAGTTACTTCCAATTTAATGGAAATCCGAAGTTATGTACTTCCAATTTAATGGATATCCGGAGATATGAAATAAAATCGATTTTGACAGGATTTTAAACTTGCTTCCTTCACCCCAACACACATACACACATACACACATATTGGCGTTACTTACACATTCGCTGTCAACGCGTAAGTACAATACTAGTTTCATATAGCACTCTAATTGACCAGTACCCAGCAAAACCGCTTACTCTTGCAAGAATTTATAGCAGTTGTACTTATTTCTAATTTTACAACAAAAGTTTTAGCATCTGACGCTCAATACTTAGACCCCGACAGCGAACGTGTTAGCGTTTATTATCACAAGTATTTTAAATAATAGGAAAAATAATCCATGCGGTACCCTGAGCACAACTTGTCAGTTAGTACTCTTTCATGTAGGTATCAAAGAATTTAAATCTTTGGTAGGTATATGGTGAAAACCCAATGCCCGCGTTTGTACCGAAGATGGATCATCAAATATTTTATGCCAACTGCATCCTGTTTATCACATAGTTTGATTTTGTGAGTAAATGAGAAGCTTATGTGTATCCTTAGAATACATATAACAGGTACAGAAGACGAAGGATTCACTCTGCAAAATCATTCAAATAACTAACGACTCCTAGCTACGACAACAAGGTTTCCAATCGCAACAGGACAACCCTTAATGAATATTATACTGACTTATAGTATTGGATACGCGAGTGGATAAATGCCCACGCACCCACCTAGCGCTTAAAACATGTAGATAAAATGCGATGTGCGCTTGAGCTGCTGTACCATTTTTTAAAGTATTCGGAAATGTATTTCACTTTGAATATTTTATATCACTTAGAAGTTGTACTCGGGTCGAGACTTGAGTGTTATAAAGGGTTTTACCTAAGCCACTCAAAATACAAACGCACCGCCCAAGCTACAACAATCATTTTACGGTTACATAAACAAACGCGATCTCTCATTGAACATAACATACCTAGTCACTTAAACAAATGATAGGTACCTATTAATAACGCAAGATCGGCATGGTACACTTTCGACTTTACAGGTAGTTGCGATTAACTGAACTATCATTCATTAATTATTATTACTTGATAGGTACATAGCTTTCCATATCGGAAACGTATTCAATAAATATAAGAATATAACTTGTGGTAATAAACTGTGCAGCACACATCACAATTTTACAATCTTATTCCATAATCTTCCTTATAATTTTTTTTTTTTTTTTTACTGACCTTGTTTTTTCCGTCGTCGCCACTTGTAATGATTGAACTCCAACTCTCACTGGCTCACCACTTATACCCAGCTATCTATCACGTGACACGTCCGACCGTGTCGAGCACTGATCAAAGACTGCCCCCGCTTGCTATTGACAGCTAACCTGTCCAACACTATATGCTGGTATAATGTGAGACAGTGTTTAGTATCTACTTAATAGATACACTAAGTACATGAGAACACTACAGGCTGATTTTGAAAAATGGTCAAATTATGTTCGGAAGTATCTACTATTTCGATAAAATATATTATTTCAGCAGAAAAATAAGGTTTGGTAGAAAAAATTGGCATTTGAAATTTAAATTTTAAAATTCACGCCAAAACGCTCGCGAGTGTCATGGCGTCGTTTGTGACGTCACTATTGTTTTTACCAATGTACTCTGTGCAGTGTGCAGTAAACAATAATTTGATTAAACCAACAATGAAACCAACAATTGTGACGTCATTCGCTTTTTGGTGTTTAATCCATTATGGCGGATTGCTGTATTTTCTAGATTTATTTTATCAAAATAAATAGCAATCTCACTCGAAATAGAAAAAAAAATACGTTTTTATAATCCATGAATCCTATTTCATTACATAAATTCATAACTTCATTGATTCTTGGTTACTGTCATCATGCCTATTCAGCCCCGTGATCACACACTATTGATAGATAGGTAGATAAACTCTTTATTGCTACACAAGACATAAAAATACGTAGAAAAAGAAAAAAATACCAAAACAAAGTGCGCAAGGGCGGTCCTACTAGTTGGGACTAACCTGGTGCGTTTGTCCCAACTGGAGTCCGTGGGGGAACAGGAGTACCTCATGGAGTGTAATTCCTCATTGTTTTAATACGACTGACTAAAAAAGGAGTATATTGTTTTCAGGGTTCATGTATGTATGTATGTATGTGAGTTTGTATATTCCACCATATAACTTCTATACGCCTGAACCGATTTTGATAAATGAGGTATCGTTAGAACCCCTAGCTTATTCCGGATGACATAGGCTAGTAAAATTTAAAAAAAATTGAGTGGGTGACCATGGTCCCGCATTAAAGAATAAAGTTGAAAAAAAATAATTCGAAAATAAGATTAACTATATAATCTTCATCTAGAAAATGATGAGTAGATTCCAAAAATATGTAACACTATAGTTCAATGTCCAGTGATTCACAAAAAAGTATCATTTAATAAAAATGTGAATAAGATTCTAATTTAACTAGATTAATTTAGATTTTTAACTTTTCAGTTCATTTTTTGGCAGGGCAGTCGTGTTTTTTAATTTTTTTAATTATGACTTGTATCACCTCGTCTTCGACGTTCGACTCTGACATCGTTTTTCTTCTTAATCGCAGGAAGTTCATTCCATACTTGAATCATGTTTTCTTCTTCTGAAATAAGTTTCTGCAGTACTAGATTAATTTAGATTTTTAACTTATTAGTTCGTTTTTTGGCAGGACTGTCGTGTTTTTTAATTATCTGCATAAAATATGTATAAATAGTTATTTGTGTTATATGGGGCCAAAGAAAATTTTTGTTCCCCGAGGGCGCTATTTTGAATTCCGAGCGAAGTGAAGGATTCTATAGTAGAATCCTGAGCGTAGCGAGGAATTCAATATACGCCGCCCGAGAACAAAAAATTTGGCCCCCAGTGACACACACTATTTTTCATCATTACGTATGAGAAAAAGCTAGGAGTATCAACGTACTATGTATGGACATTACCTATACGTTTAAGCACCAATCAGAACCACGAACGCGGACCAATCAGAACAGAGAAATGAAAAGTCCCATGGGCCTAAAAATAACATTTTGCTCCCGCTATCCTCTGAAGCCAATATTCGTTTTTCGAATAGGTATGATGAAAATGTTCTTACATGCATACATACTATTGTTTTAGGTGTTCCCGGACGAGTTCCACCTGGCCAATTTGCAGCCTTTCTTGAAGTCTTGTGCGGAACTGCAGCCGGGTGTCAACATTAAAAATATCATCATTGCGTTAATAGAACGACTCGCGGCTTTCAGTCAGGTGCGGGAAATTTTACTTACGATATTGATTTAAGCATTTTACTATGTAAATTTTATAAGATTAATAATAAATATATATGCCACCGTAAGATTGTAAAAACCGTTAGATTATAATCTAACTCGCGAAATTGCAAACTGTCGAAAGATTGTAAACTGTTCAATGTTCTGAGTGTCAATTTTTGAAATATTCATTTTATTTACGTTTTCTTGTCTCTTTCTTGTAGGTTAGGTTAGGGCTCGACATAAATAATCAAGTAAGTCACTTAGGTTTTGTCGGGTTTAAATACCTATCAGATTACAATCTACCGGAAAATAATGCGTATATAAGTATATGTATGTCACCGTAAGATTGTAAAAACCGTTAGATTATAATCTAACTCGCGAAATTGCAAACTGTCGAAAGATTACAATTTAACGCATTATTTTTCGGTAGATTGTAATCTGTTAACTATATTACGATATAAGTATATATATGTCACCGTAAGATTGTAAAATCCGTTAGATTATAATCTAACTCGCGAAATTGCAAACTGTCGAAAGATTACAATTTAACGCATTATTTTTCGGTAAATTGTAATGTGTTAGGTATATTAACCCGACAGAACCTAACTGATTATTTATGTCGAACCCTAACCTAACCTACAAGAAAGAGACAAGAAAACGTAAATACAATGAATATTTCAAAAATTTACACTCAGAACATTGAACAGTTTACAATCTTTCGACAGTTTAGAATTTCGCGAGTTAGATTATAATCTAACGGTTTTTACAATCTTACAGTGACATATGTATATATATAAAGACTTATTCTATACTAATATTATAAATTAGAAAGTTTGTATAGATGGATGGATGGACGGATGTTTGTTACTCAATCACACCAGAATGGCTGAATGGATCTAGATGAAATTTGGCACAAAGATAGATTATAGTCTGGAATAACACAGGCTACTTTTATTCCCGGAAAATTAAAGTTCCCGCGGGAACCATAAAACCTCAATCCACATGGCAATTTTAGAAACTTAACCATGTTATAAGGTTTTTGTGCAGTGTTTTTTATTGTAAATCTTTACTAATATTATAAATGCGAAAGTTTGGATGGATGTATGGATGTTTGTTACTCAATCACGCACACAGAGATATATTATAGTCTGGAATAGGCTACTTTTTATCCCGGAAATTTAAAAAGTTCCCGCAGGAACCAAAAAACCTCAAACCACGCAGACGAAGTCGCGGGCATTCGCTAGTATGGGAATAAAAATCTCGTTACAATCATAATGATTTTGCTGTTTTTAGAGGAACGAGGGTAATGTGAATCTCAGCGTAGTTCTAGAAGATGGGAAGGAGCAAGAAGTACAGTTGTTTGAAGTGTTCTCAGACCAGGTCGCTGCCATCACGCAGGCAAGTCTTGACCTCTAATCCGCCTTTTTTTTTTGAAGTCCACTGACTTCTTGATGACGATTGAAAGCTCAAAATAATTACTAAATCGTTATACAGTACATTTGCTCGTGACTTATCTTGTTCTCATTTCACAGCTATTAAAACTATCGAAGTAGGTTTTTCCCACTCTTGGACGATAAAAATATTACTGCTCAGATTAAATATATTATTGTCCTTCCTTGTCCACTACGTATGTTTTTCTTCTTATTTTATAACATTTTGGTACCAAATAAATTAAAAAAAAAAAAAAAAAGTATGCCTACAAAGCCGCACAGTTATATTCATTGTTGCACTAGTGTGGTAATTTAATGGCTGCCATACAAAACATCCGCTCTTTCGATGCCTCCATCTTTGTCAAGGTATTTTATAGTACCATGTATGTATTTAGTACGATAAAATATTAAAAACTCAATTTAAAAACTCCTTTCTAAGTCATCATCATCGTCTATTGTGTATAACTGGATTGAGTTCAGAACTGTATTTTTTGTACGACTGCCTGAAAAAAGGAGTATATTGTTTTCAGGGTTCATGTATGTATGTATGTGAGTTTGTAGATTCCACCATAACTTCTATACGCCTGAACCGATTTTGATAATTGAGGTATCGTTAGAATCCCTAGCTTATTCCAGGTGACATAGGCTAGTAAAAGTTAAAAAAAAAGCGAGGGGGGTGACCATGGTCCCGCTTTAAAAACTAAAGTTGAAAAAAAATATCGAAAATAAGTTAACTATATAATCATCATCTAGAAAATGATAGTAGATTCCATAAATATATAACACTATAGTTCAATATCGAGTGATTCACAGAAAAATATCATTTAATAAAAATGTGAATAAGATTCTAATATAACTAGATTAATTTAGATTTTTAACTTTTTAGTTCGTTTTTTGGCAGGGCAGTGTTTTTTTTTTAATTTTTTTAATTATGATATTCCAATAGAGTCGCACAGACATGCCCCCAGAAGACATGTTGGCACTACAGTTGGCACTACTGAAGCTAGCGCAGCGCTGCCACCCTGACAAACTGTCTTACGTGGACAGGGTACTAGCACACACAGACAGGATCTGTGCTGATATACATCAGAGCAGGTAAGAATAGGGATGATGCCTATATAAAAAATAAATTATTTCTAACTGATTATTAAATAGAGGGTCTTCCAAAATACCTAAAATTCACATCCTCGGCTAGTTTTAAGTTTGATAACCATTTTAAAATATAGATTAAAGAAAAGAAGTGCGTTGAAATTTGATGACGTCACTATTGTGAATTTCATACAACTTCCATACTAAAAGTGCGTTTTTAAGTTTGATAAAGGGTTGCTGATTTGATTGAGTTGTCATCGTCCCTATTAACTCACTACACTCGGTAGTTGTTTATTTCATGTAGGACAGCTTGTGTCACCTATGATACGTTGACTCTACCACCGGTTCGGAAAGTAATTCTACTGAGAAGAGCCGGCATGAAACTCGGCAGTTGCTCTTTTCTTAAAAAAGAAAACGGTTACATTATGTAAACAATTCAACACATACGTTACAAGTATTACACTGACTTGTGGGTCACTGGATGCGAGGCCGGTTGCTTCCATGCAACTTTGTCATTAATAAAATCACCGATAGTGTAATAACCTCGACTTAACTAATACTGTTTAACACAGTCTTTAAATCTATGTAATGGCAAATCTAGAAACACTTAGGGAACCATGTTATAAAAGCGTACACCTAAAATCTTAAATCCCTCATTATGCTTGGGTTTATCCCGGAGCCTGTAACTTAAGATATTGCATTGCTCCCATGTTGAATAATCCACTTTTGTTATGGCAATTACTTTTTATACATTTGAAAAACCTAACATAAACTTTTCAAAAACTTAATACATGTATGTATCACCGTAAGATGGTAAAAATTGCGAAATTGTAAACTGTCGAAAGATTGTGAACTGTTCTGAGTGCCAATTTTTGAAATACCTATTCATTATATTTACGTTTTCTTGTGTTTCTTGTAGGTTAGGTTAGGGTTCGACATAAATAATCAGGTTATCACTTAGGTTCTATTGGGTTAATATACCTAACAATTTACCGAAAAATAATGGGTTAAATTGTAATCTTTCAATTTACAGACAATTTCGCGAGTTAGATTATAATCTAATGGTTTTTACAATCTTACGGTGACATATGCATAGTATTATCATAAGCTGTATGGTAAATGATATTTCAGCTCTAATTAGAATTAAAGTTAGAGCTGAAGTTATTTAGTACTATGTACAGAAGCTACCTTTAAGAAGTTCAATAGTTATAATATTTTTAAATTAACTGAGATTGGTTCCAAAAAAGATTACTTTATATGAATATGAATTTTAGAAATTACATTGGAAAATTCGTGACGTGATGTATTTTCAATATCTCGTAAAAATATATACATATGAGATTTTGTATTGTTAACTTGTAACTGTACCATATTTTACTGTAACTTTACTATTTATTATTGTTTTTTTTTCATCCAAATTTATTTTATATTTCACTTAAATAACTCCCGCACCTTTAGCCATTAAAATTAGATCAGTGAATACTTCAAAAGCGAATGTAATAACTAGATTTAACTAGCCTTTTCTCTTATTTTTTATAAGTATGTATGTTACAAAAAGAGAGAAAAATAAACAAATGGTAAATAACCCAAATTCAAAGTAGTAATTCAAAAGTAAATCAAGTACTTTTACTTACTATTTTCCTCAACAGTGGCAAACCCCACTTGGAACACAACACGCCAGTCTTCAAGGAGCTGATGAAGATCCTGAAGCTCCCAGCGGACCACTACAAGAACATCCTCACACTGATCAAACTACAGAACTATGCACCGCTGATCAACCGGCTCAACCAAGCGGGCCGGTTGATGATTGCTGTGCATCTAGTGAACGATGTACTGGAGAGCGACACCACAGTGTCCACACCTGAGGATGTAAGTACTTGAATTAGTTGATGTTGATGAACTGGCTCAACCAACCGGGCCGGTTGATGATCGCTGTGCATCTAGTTAATGATGAACTGGAGAGCGACACTACAGTGTCCACACCTGAAGATGTAAGTACTTGAATTAGTTGATGTTGATCAACCGGCTCAGCCAACTGGGCCGGTTGATGATCGCTGTGCATCTAGTTAACGATGTACTGGATAGCGACACCACAGTGTCCACACCTGAGGATGTAAGTACTTGAATTAGTTGATGTTGATCAACCGGCTCAACCAACCGAGCTGGTTGATGATCGCTGTGCATCTAGTTAATGATGTACTGGAGAGCGACACCACAGTACCTGAGCACGTAAGTACTTGAACCGGCTCAACCAACTGGGGCGGTTGATGATGCGGGGCGGAGGATGTAAGTACATACAATACAATGAAATACAATAACTTTTTATTTAAATAACGTGTGTAGGTACATGACAACAGAGTCCAGCACATTATAGACACGCTCGTATGTGTGTAAAAATACAATAAATAGGCAATATAATACAGGTAAAATATATTTAATTCATACTTAATTATTAAAAAAAATATTACAAAAATCAATAATACCACAGTCAAAAATCAAGGCTCCAAAAGACAATTATTTATTAATTGAATACACAGATTATACTTATTACTTGAATTTGTTGATGCTGATCAACCGGCTCAACCAACCGGGGCGGTTGATGATTGCTGTGCATCTAGCCAACGATGTACTGGATAGCAATGCGACAATATCATCTATGTGTCACCGTAAGATTGTAAAAACCGTTAGATTATAATCTGACTCGCGAAATTGCAAACTGTCGAAAGATTACAATTTAACGCATTATTTTTCGGTAGATTGTAATCTGTTAGGTATATTAACCCGATAGAACCTAAGTGCACTACTGATTGACTGGCACTACCTGATTGTTTATGTCGAACCCTAAACTAACCTACAACAAAAACGTAAATACAATGAATTTTCAAAAATTGAAACTCAGAACATTGAACGGTTCACAATCTTTCGACAGTTTACTATTTCGCGAGTTAGATTATAATCTAACGGTTTTTACAATCTTACGGTGACATATATAATGTTCTTGCCCTACATTACATTTTTGTATGTATTGTAGGACTTTACTTACATTTTCTGTTTGCGAAAATTGATGTTTTTTCATATATTTTTAGCGAAAATCAATAAAAACAATGTTGTGACCAGGTGGAAGCAGTATTATCAATGTTGGACGTGCTGGTAAAAGAGCAACCAGATCCGATGGGCTGCGAGCCTGATGCTGAGGACTTCATGGAGGAACAGGGCCTGTTGGCTAGGTATGGTTTTTTTTTATCTACTACAAGTTATCCCTTGACTGCGATCTCACCTGATGGTAAGTGATCATGCAGTCTAAGATAGTACCTGTTAGGAGCATGGCAGTTATATTAAACCCATACCCCTATTCGGTTTCTACACGGCATCGTACCGGGACGCTAAATCGCTTGGCGGCACGTCTTTGCCGGTAGGGTGGTAACTAGCCACGGCCGAAGCCTCCTACCAGGCAGGTCTGGTATAGCGGTCTCAATACTTGCTAGTAACTAAAGAGATAGGTACGTTCTTTCCTACCAGCCGTTCGAAAGAGGCGTCTAGGCTATTTAGGGTAGAGGTCAGGAGTAATAAGCCTGCACTTTTTACAGGGCCCTGTGGTAAGGGTTGGCGTGCCCGCTAGTTAGAGCGTCGCTTATTACACAGCAATAACGACCAATTTAGGGACCCTTTCTCCCTAAATCTTATTACACTACACTGATTCAAGTGTAAGGGTCCCTGAGAAAAGTGCAGTGTAATAGGCCTATAACATCTCTGTATATAAAAAGTGTCCGTCGAAATGCACCAGGACTAAGTAGGACGTTAGGACTTAGTTGATAAGTCTTTAACGGTGTAAATTCTAGCAATAAGATACAATAAAGCTTTTATTTATTATTTAATTATTTTAATGAAAAATGAGCATTGACGTAGTTCCATTTAAGTAAGCAGTGCTTTTGTGCCTCTATGAACTGCACGCCACTGCCTATAACATCTCTGTATATAAAAAGTGTCCGTCGAAATGCACCACATTGGGGGCGCCACATTCGCATCAAGGTATATTTAAAAGGAAGCGCCAAATATTAGAGTAGGTTTGAGAAATAAACAAGGAAAGAAAACATCCATCATTATTTTGTACAACGTAAGTTGTTGAAACCCTCGTAGCTTTAGTTTTATGATACCGTAACCAATTATCACCATCATGTTTTATAAGTAAGTAATTTTTAACGTCAATAAGTGTACCTACAGTGTACCAATATTGAATAAATGATATTGAGTATTGAGTATTGAAATTTTCAATAATTTTAGTCGACAATAATATTACATTTTTTAACTCGGCATACTTCACTTCAATCTACAATTGCTATATTCATACCATACCCTTTGCTACACCAGCGCCACTGTGGAAGGTTTTGGAACGGTTATTTATAGCAACCACTGGACACTTTTTCAATTTTTCTCCCATAAGAGATGTCACTCCTGATTTCTACCCTCCATAGTCTAGGCAAAACAACTCTGCGGGGTGACAGGGACGGAGGAACTAAATTCTGTCACTCAAATGTCAAATTCGTATGCAGTTGATAGATTGAGATTGATATAGAGAGTATCGTAAGATATTTTTCGGCACGGAGGAAATGAAAATCCGAAGTCCGTTCCTTCAAAGGCGATAAAACGCTTGAATATTTTTCATTTCAGTTAAGGCACATGCAATTTTGACAGGTACTCGAAATTATTATTAATTAATTATATGCTAATTATATCCACAGATTAATCCACCACTTCAAATCGGACTCGGCGGACCAACAGTACCTCATCCTGAGCGCAGCAAGGAAAGCACTCCAAGGCGGCGGCGCAAAACGCATAAAACATACGTTCCCGCCCATCATATTCCACGCGTATAGACTCGCCTTCACTTACAAGGAGCTACAGGATCAGGTAATAATTATTGACAGGTTGACTGTCATCATCATCTAACTCATCATAATCATCGTCATCTAACTCATGATCATCGTCATCTAACTCATGATCATCGTCATCTAACTCATGTTGATCATCATCAACAAACTCAAATGTTTTCAATTCAAATCAACTTTTACGACTCCATTTCAAAGCAAGGAAAGCTCCCCAAAACGGAAGCGCCAAACGCATAAAACACACGTTCCCGCCCATCATATTCCACGCGTATCGACTCGCCTTCACTTACAAGGAGCTACAGGATCAGGTAATAATTATAGACAGGTTGACTGTCATCATCATCAAACTCATGATAATAATCGTCATCTAACTCATGATCATCGTCAGGTTACTCATGTTGATCATCATCATCAAACTCAAACGTTTTCTATTCAAATCAACTTTTACGACTCCATTTCGAAGCAAGGAAAGCTCTCCAAGGCGGTGGCGCAAAACGCATAAAACACACGTTCCCGCCCATCGTATTCCACGCGTATAGACTCGCCTTCACTTACAAGGAGCTACAGGATCAGGTAATAATTATAGACAGGTTGACTGTCATCATCATCAAACTCATGATAATCATCGTCACCTAACTCAAGATCATCGTCATCTAGCTCATGTTGATTATCATCATCAAACTCAAACGTTTTCTATCCAAATCAACTTCTCCAAAATTCTCCAAAACGGAAGCGCGAAACGCATAAAACACGTTCCCGCCCATCATATTCCACGCGTATAGACTCGCCTTCACTTATAAGGAGCTACAAGATCAGGTAATAATTATAGGTAGGTTGACTGTCATCATTATCGTCATATAACTTATGAAAGTCATCGTCATCTAACTCATGATCATTGTCATCTATCTCGTGATCGTCATAGTCATCTCACTCATTATCATCGTCATCTAACTCATGATAATCATCGTCATCTGACTCATGATAATCATCGTCATGTATCTCAAACTCAAACTTTTTTGTTTTTATAACTTTTACAAGTCCTTTTGAATCGCCAAGTGGCATTGAGTGATCACCGGACCACGACTGAGTGGGCATTGTATTACTTGCTGTTTTAATCTTAGTACGCATCCAAACGAATCATTACCTCACCACCCATAATATTAAAGAAGCGAAAGTGTGTTTATTGGGTTTTCCTTCGATTGCAATGGAACAATGGATCCACATGATGGCATGGCTATGCTTAAAGACGTGAAGAGTTTCATAGGCAAATTTTCATCCCACAAAGCATAGAGCACAGGGGTTTTTGGGGTAATTAAAAAACCTTTATTAGCATATAAAGTGTCTCAAACGGGTCTCCAATGGACCAATCATTTCTTTTTGCCGGATCTTATGAGGGAACTGTATTCCTGCTGGAGGTAAATGAAAAAACATTGTTTCAGGACGAGATGTGGGAGAAAAAATGCCAGAAAATCTTCCAGTTCTGTCATCAGACCATCAGTTTATTGGTGAAGGCTGAATTAGCTGAATTGCCTTTAAGGTAGGTATCACGGCTTCAGAAGCACCATAGAGCTGGGGCTATACTGCCAACGCCTTAAAGCAATACTTTAAGCAATTTTACTCAAAATTACAGTTTGATGTCACGTACCTTGACGTTTCTAACATGAGGATTTTAACTCTAAAAAACGAAAGAATATCACCGGTTAGGAAAGCAGTAAGATCGCAGTAAAGGTATTTGCAGTGGAATAAAAACAAACGAGTGCGCTTTAGACCACACGACTGAAGCAAAACTTAGTAACTGCCTGGGAGAGAAAGAGAAAAAGAAAATGTGTGCTCGCACCTCTCTCTCTTGCCCCTACAGTAATATACGAAACGTAACTTACATCTCCTTCTCAACTTTCGTTCGCCTCGCTCGATCACAATTTTCGTAACGCTCTCGTCACGCATTCACCAGCTTACTCCCCAGGTCAAGCGTGCGTAAAGAAGTTTTACTTCAAAAATGTGAATAGGCATCTTCTAGGCAAGCGCGCTCCAATCTAGACCTCATCAGTGCTTTGCAGTTTTGCACTAAGCATAATTGTCGTCAAGCGCAAGCCTATCTAACAATAAAAAAAAATTGCCAGTCATAGGGACTGCCGATAGAAGTGATAACAAATATTTCACTTTTTTTTTTATTTTACTAAAAATTATTAAGAAATATAAACCTTAACACTAAGGCTTTAAAGTTTAATTTCGAATGTAGTATATTTATATGTTCGCGGGCATGTCGCTGTTCGCGAGCATTTCGGTCACGGTCACGCGAATCTAAATTTTTACCCCCTACCAAAAAGTGCTCAACGGCACCTACAGAAGGTTTATACTTCAATATAGATAACCAAAAAGTGCTCAACGCGCCTAAAGAAGTATTCACTTCAAAAAAATAGTACATTACATCGCGAGACCGGGAAGTACGCGTTTTCTGGTCGAGTGTTAGTTAGACTATAGTTAGGCTATATACGAGACCAGAAATGCTTTCCCGGTCGAGGTGTGTATAGTGCTTTTCTAAAAAATGAAACAAGTGACTTATTTTTAAATATATTTTTTTGCGCTGTGAGTGCTGAACGCGTAATACGGTAGAGTTCCAAATTTAAACTATTTAGGCCAAAGAACATTATAACAAGTTACAAGATATTCAGGAAGAAAGATTCCAGATTCAAACTTATGATATGTAATGAAAAATACATTCTTTACTGGCCTAGGCCGGGAAGTTTAACTTTCGAACTCATTTACAGGGTACGAAATGTGCACATTTCACATCATTTTTTAGAAAAAAGTATTTCCAGGCTTCTTTCCTGTTTCCAGATTGTACCTCCAAGGAGCGCTAGCAATAAGCGAGATAGGTTTCGCGAACCACGAGACGATCGCGTACGAGTATCTGTCGCAAGCGTTCTCCCTGTACGAGGACGAGATATCGGACAGCAAAGCGCAGCTGGCCGCCATTACACTCATCATTGCCACATTCGAGCAGATCAACTGTTTTGGTGAGTGTCTGTCATGAACTGTCATTGATAAAAAAAAAAGCACCGGTCAAATCACTAGGGATCGGACCGAAATTAGTAGTATGTTCCGATATACACTGCGAGCACTGTAACGTGTGACGTCAATTTAGTTGTACCTCCAAGGAGCGCTAGCAATAAGCGAGATAGGTTTCGCGAACCACGAGACGATCGCGTACGAGTATCTGTCGCAAGCGTTCTCCCTGTACGAGGACGAGATATCGGACAGCAAAGCGCAGCTGGCCGCCATTACACTCATCATTGCCACATTCGAGCAGATCAACTGTTTTGGTGAGTGTCTGTCATGAACTGTCAAATCACTAGGGATCGGACCGAAATTTGTAGTATGTTCCGATATACACTGCGAGCACTGTAACGTGTGACGTCAATTTAGTTGTACCTCCAAGGAGCGCTAGCAATAAGCGAGATAGGTTTCGCGAACCACGAGACGATCGCGTACGAGTATCTGTCGCAAGCGTTCTCCCTGTACGAGGACGAGATATCGGACAGCAAAGCGCAGCTGGCCGCCATTACACTCATCATTGCCACATTCGAGCAGATCAACTGTTTTGGTGAGTGTCTGTCATGAACTGTCAAATCACTAGGGATCGGACCGAAATTTGTAGTATGTTCCGATATACACTGCGAGCACTGTAACGTGTGACGTCAATTTAGTTGTACCTCCAAGGAGCGCTAGCAATAAGCGAGATAGGTTTCGCGAACCACGAGACGATCGCGTACGAGTATCTGTCGCAAGCGTTCTCCCTGTACGAGGACGAGATATCGGACAGCAAAGCGCAGCTGGCCGCCATTACACTCATCATTGCCACATTCGAGCAGATCAACTGTTTTGGTGAGTGTCTGTCATGAACTGTCAAATCACTAGGGATCGGACCGAAATTTGTAGTATGTTCCGATATACACTGCGAGCACTGTAACGTGTGACGTCAATTTAGTTGTACCTCCAAGGAGCGCTAGCAATAAGCGAGATAGGTTTCGCGAACCACGAGACGATCGCGTACGAGTATCTGTCGCAAGCGTTCTCCCTGTACGAGGACGAGATATCGGACAGCAAAGCGCAGCTGGCCGCCATTACGCTCATCATTGCCACGTTCGAGCAGATCAACTGTTTTGGTGAGTGTCTGTCATGAACTGTCATTGATAAAAAAAAAGCACAGGTCGAATCACTAGGGATCGGACCGAAATTTGTGGTATGTTCCGATATACACTGCGAGCACTGTTCAGTGCTCTTACTGGGGAGAAATTCGTTCCGTTATGGACTGACAGTATACTGCCGCAGTATGCTAGGGAAATATATGACGTCATAAATCGTCGCCATTTTTGTACTGTGAGCACTGGCGTATCAAATAGTAACCAGTATAGCTAACTATAAAGGAATGGCTTCGCAGTTTACTAAATTGACGTCACAACTTACAGTGCTCGCAGTGTATATCGGAACATATCCTATAACCTGCAGGGCGGTGATGTAAATCCTGCATCAAGACTTCGTCCGGCGGTACCTGAGATTGGTCAGTTCGCCATCTTGCGTCGCTAGCGCCATCTGTGTCGTATCAAAAATTGTTCCGTTTATAGGCCTATTACACTGCACTTTTAACAGGGATCCTTAAACTTGAATCAGTGTAGTGTAATAAGATTTAGGAAGAAAGGGTCGCTAGATTGATCCTTATTACCAGTGGTGTGCAGTTCATAGAGGCATAAAAGCAATGCTCACCCAAATGGAAATAATTCAATGATCATTTTTCATAATGACAGTCAGTAAATAGGTATTCTGACTAACTAATGCCTACCCTAGTTTCAAACCATGTGCACGCCACTGCAGTTATTACTGTGTAATAAGCGACATGTGTTGAATCAGTGTGTAATAAGATTTAGGGAGAAAGGGACCCTATATTGGTCCATGTTGCTGTGTAATAAGCGACGCTCTAAATAGCGGCCACGCCCACCCTCACCGCAGGGCCCTGTGGAAAGTGCAGTGTAATAGGCCTGTTAATACTACCAGCAACACTTTTTTTGGCCTCCAACTTTAGTTCTATTCACTTTTGGCCTGTCTTCTGGAATTTTCGGCCCGTTTTTTACCTCCAACTTTCCTTTTATTTACTTTTTGGCTGGTTTTTGCTGGAATTGTGGGCCCGTTTGTTTTCCAGCAATGTGATTGTTATTTCTAGATTTCTAATACATTTTAAGCTGTGTACATAATCATTATTATAATTTTTTTCTAGTTTAGTTATACTCTTACATCATTAAGTCATAAGTTTAATTTATTATTCACAATTACTAATATTTACAAAACGTATGTTTGATTCAGTTTTCTCCAAAGATTTTCCTTTTACACCAACATAAGTTATTATCATACTCTGCCAAAAATATAAAGGCTATATCATTGACGTTCGTATCGAAAGGCGGTCACTGAAAATCAGCGTTGGGACACCTGGCACCTCAGACGCGAGTCCTGACGGCATCGCTAGTTTTAAGTCTGAGAGGCCAGGAGCCCCAACACAAGCTGAGTGACTCACCTGTTGGTAGCGTTACACTGCTGTACAAAGGACATTGTTCCGTTCCCATGCAAAGTTCGCCTAAGAACCAACAGTCATAAAACATTGATGTCTGGATTCAAATAAATACCTTTTTATACTTGAGAGCAGATTAAACGACGGACACTTGCTTAGAAATGACTTAATACCAAAAATATTTTCAATTTTGAGGTTATTTCAAAGTTAAACAATCAATCTGATTGAACAAATAAATACCATCTTTATCCAATTGTAATAGAGCTTTAAACAGCATGTAGATAAGAAAAGATTCGCCGTTGTTCATTAAAAACATTACAGATGGCGTTAGATATATTAAATTATCGTACTTTCAATAGATGGCGTTGCAAGATTCAGAATACTAGCGCACTTAGCACTTTAAGCTGCTTTTATCTTGTTTCTTACGATACGGATCTAGCGCTGAAGCGGTGGTATTGCATATTATTTGAACCGGTAAGTTATTGATCTGTGGTTAATAACCGAGAGACGGAAACGTATAGTAATCAATTTAATACCCATTTATTTATTTTATAATTAATTTGAAGTGTCCGTTGAATTCTAATATTTAAAATAAAGATTATAAAATAAGCTAAAAATTACTGTATATTTCAAACACGTGTTGATTGTTAGGCGAATTTGGTCAATGTCCCTTACAATTTATTATAATATGTATGTAGCTCATTTTTAATTTTGATTTATTTTGTGCATCTGTGTTTATTGCTGCCAATAAAGATTTTTCTATTCTATTCTATTCTATTGATTGCAGGGGCGGAAAACGCGGAACCAATGCGTACGCAATGTGCGCTGGCCGCGAGCAAGCTGCTGAAGAAACCCGACCAAAGTCGCGCTGTGGCGCTATGCGCACATCTGTTCTGGAAGGGCGCCAAGGACGGGAGACAGGTCAGTCATAGAACTTTATGCCTGATGTGATTTTTTTTCAGGGAAAGGAACGAGATCTGAATTGACGCTGAGTGAGACCTAGAAACTTAGGGAGGTAGATAGATAGATAAATACTTTAATGCCACACAAAACTTTAAAAAAGAAACAAAAACAGTGAACAAGCAAACATAAATAAGTGCGCAAAGGCGGTCTTATCACTAAAAGTGATCTTAACCGACGCTGAGAGAGACCTAGACACTTAGGGAGGTACCTTCCTTGAAGTGAGCCATGCCTTTTTTTAACCACTACTCGAGATCTTAACCGACGCTGAGGGAGGCCTAGAAACTTAGGGAGGTACCTACCTTGAAGTGAGCCATGCCTTAAAGTACCGTAAATCTTAGATAAAAATTTAGATCCGGTCCGTCGCATGATAAATGATTTGTTTATTTCATGTAGGACAACTTGAAATGCTCTCCCGGTCGAGGTGTGTATAGTGCTTTTCTAAAAAATTAAACAAGTGACTTTTTTTTTAAATAATAAATTATAACGATTAGGTATGTAGTTAGTTCCCGCCTTTCAATATTATAAAGATAAAAAATAAATATTATACCTTTAATTTTTTTTTTGCGCTGTGAGTGCTGAACGCGTAATACGGTAGAGTTCCAAATTTAAACTATTTAGGCCAAAGAACATTATAACAAGTTACTAGATATTCAGGAAGAAAGATTCCAAATTCAAACTTATCATATGTAATGAAAATACATACATTCTTTACTGGCCTAGGCCGGGAAGTTTAACTTTCGAACTCATTTACAGGGTATGAAATGTGCACATTTCATATCATTTTTTAGAAAATATTTTTAAATAAATAATTATTTTCCTCAGAATATTACCGTTTACTACGTTTACGTACCGCTTTAACCAAAGCGATTAAAAACGCTAACCATAGACTATTCACTTATTTTTTTCTCTCCGCTAAAGCGTTAACGATTATAGATAGAGAATAGACACGAGACGTATGTAACTTGATTAGGGCAGCCGATGTGTCTTCTTCTTGGTGAAACGAGATCTGAATCGACGCTGAGTGAAACCTAGAAACTTAGGGAGGTACCTACCTTGAAGTGAGCCATGCCTTAAAATACCGTAAACCTTAGATAAAAAATTTCATCCGGTTCGCCGCTTGAAATACTGATTTAGAGTAATAGTTTGAATTAAATAATTATTTTTCTCAGAATATTACCGTTTACTACGTTTACGTACCGCTTTAGCCAAAGCGATTAAGAACGCTAACCATAGACTATTCACTTATTTTTTTCTTTCCGCTAAAGCGTTAACGATTATAGATAGAGAATAGATACGAAACGTTAACGTATAGAATAGATACAACGTACGAACTTGACTAGGGCAGCCGATGTGTCTACTTTTCGGGGAAAGGTAATCAAACGAGATCTGGATCGACACTGAGTGAAACGTAAGGACATATGGAGGTACCTAACTTGAAGGGAGACAGGCCTTAAACTACCGTAAACCTTATTAAAGGCCTATTACACTGCACTTTTCATAGGGACCCTTACATTTGAATCAGTATAGTGTAATAAGATTTAGAGACTAAGGGTCCCTAATTTATCCTTATTGCTGCCTTATAAGCGACGATCTAACTAGCGGCCACGCCCACTCTTACCACAGGGCCCTGTGATAAGTGCAGTGTAATAGGCCTATTAAGCGTTAACGATTATAGATAGAGAATAGACACTAAACGTATGTAACTTGACTAGGGCAGCCGATGTGTCAACTTTTCGGGGAAAGGTAATCAAACGAGATCTGAATTGACGCTGAGTGAGACCTAGACACTTAGGGAGGTACCTACCTTGAAGTGAGCCATTCCTTAAAGTACCGTAAACCTAAGATAAAAATTTAGATCCGGTCCGCCGCATGATAAATGGTTTGTTTATTTCATGTAGGACAACTTGTGTCACTTATGTATCATACGTGAATTGAGACTCTACCACCGGTTCGGAAAGATGATTCTACTGAAAAGAGCCGGCAAGAAACTTAGCAGTTGCTCTTGAAATTAAAATTAAATTAAATCAATATTTGTACACCACACTGGTAGAATACTAGGATCCTCTATTTTTAAGAACATCTATGTACCGTATTCCACAAATAAATAATTTGAAGTTTGAAGTTTTCTTTAAAAAGAAAAAGGCATTTCATGTCAACGCATGCAAAAGCGAGTCGCGTGGAGAAATGCTGATTTAGAGTAGCCAGTTAAATATTTCGATTTTTGTTTGAAATAAATAATTATTTCTCTCAGAATATTCAATTCTTGTTCATAGTATAACGTAATGAAATAACCCTTACTATTTTTAATTGACCGAGCGAAGCGAAGGTCTCTGAGTCCACTTGAGTGAATTTGCACTTGTCCGTCCGTCTGTCAGAGCCTTATAACTTCTGAAATACTGAACGTAATTACTTTAAATTTAAGTATAATATATGTAAACCGATGGCCTCCAGCTGAATATGGCTTAAAAAGTTATAAAAATCTTTCTTTCAAGGGGGCTCTCATAGAAGCGAATGCGGAGTAAAATATTTTTTATAGCGTTACATAGGGTTGGGGTATATCATTTTAAAGATAATTAGGAATAGAGTCCAAATATTTTTTTAATTATTTCCCTAAAATTGACGAAATGGGGGCTTTCAAAGTGGAGACTTTCTAACGTCCAAAGTTGACCTCAGAACTCTCAATTTTCTGAAAGGTTGAGCCCGAAACTTGATCAGTTATTTGAATTATATCCTGTACTTGAACAACAAATACTAAAATTAAATAAATATTATGAGGACACGAAATTATTTAATTTTTAATGAGCTTCAGTATTTTTAACAGGACTTCACAATGATGTCAATAGATGGCGCTCTGTAAAAGTTAACTCGTTTGTGCTTACAAATAATAGACGTTAGCACCATTTTACGTGGAATAAAAAATAGTCTACTGATAGTACTGATGTCTATGAACGTAAAGATGAGCGCGAATGTAGACATTTTATAATTTATTATTATGAAATCGTGTGCTACGTAACACCCGCTCACCGAACGAGTAGCATTTTAGTAAAATACTGTAGGTATACGTATCCCATCCACGCAAGCGGATGACGTGCAGTGAATGAATACCGCGAGGTCTCGGTTCGGGGCGAACCACTAGTAATAAATAAGTAACCCTGTTTGCCAGTATACATTATAGTGACTTTTCTTATGATTAGCCTATGAACGCATGCAAGAGCATGCGTTCATAAATCCGCAATGGACGTAAAGGCAATCAAGCAAATTGTTTCTAACAATTTCGAGAAAAGGTGGGGGTCAGGAATTTAGTCCTGACTCCCACCTTTTCTCGAACGTTACCCGATTGCTAAATACGTTATCTTGAGTTGTTCTTGATTCCAGTGGCCTCTGAACGAGGCGTCTCGAGCGCTGGATTGCCTCAAGAAGGCGGCGCGCGTGGCTCAACAGTGTATGGACGGAGGTGTGCAAGCTCAGCTGTTGGCCGAACTGCTGGGACGGTACGCGTTGCTGAGGGAACGCGGCAACGCTAGCCTCACCACCAACCTCATTGAGGCGGTGAGTGCTCACGAGTATTAGTGTATAGTGATGACCGAACTATAGTGATGGCCGAACTGCTGAGACGGTACGCGTTGCTGAGGGAACGCGGCAACGCTAGCCTCACCACCAACCTCATTGAGGCGGTGAGTGCTCACGAGTATTAGTGTATAGTGATGGCCGAACTGCTGGGACGGTACGCGTTGCTGAGGGAACGCGGCAACGCTAGCCTCACCACCAACCTCATCGAGGCGGTGAGTGCTCACGAGTATTAGTGTATAGTGATGGCCGAACTGCTGGGACGGTACGCGTTGCTGAGGGAACGCGGCAACGCTAGCCTCACCACCAACCTCATTGAGGCGGTGAGTGCTCACGAGTATTAGTGTATAGTGATGACCGAACTATAGTGATGGCCGAACTGCTGGGACGGTACGCGTTGCTGAGGGAACGCGGCAACGCTAGCCTCACCACCAACCTCATTGAGGCGGTGAGTGCTCACGAGTATTAGTGTATAGTGATGGCCGAACTGCTGGGACGGTACGCGTTGCTGAGGGAACGCGGCAACGCTAGCCTCACCACCAACCTCATCGAGGCGGTGAGTGCTCACGAGTATTAGTATATAGTGATGGCCGAACTATAGTGATGGCCGAACTGCTGGGACGGTACGCGTTGCTGAGGGAACGCGGCAACGCTAGCCTCACCACCAACCTCATTGAGGCGGTGAGTGCTCACGAGTATTAGTGTATAGTGATGGCCGAACTGCTGGGACGGTACGCGTTGCTGAGGGAACGCGGCAACGCTAGCCTCACCACCAACCTCATTGAGGCGGTGAGTGCTCACGAGTATTAGTGTATAGTGATGGCCGAACTATAGTGATGGCCGAACTGCTGGGACGGTACGCGTTGCTGAGGGAACGCGGCAACGCTAGCCTCACCACCAACCTCATCGAGGCGGTGAGTGCTCACGAGTATTAGTGTATAGTGATGGCCGAACTATAGTGATGGCCGAACTGCTGGGACGGTACGCGTTGCTGAGGGAACGCGGCAACGCTAGCCTCACCACCAACCTCATTGAGGCGGTGAGTGCTCACGAGTATTAGTGTATAGTGATGGCCGAACTATAGTGATGGCTGAACTATAGTGATGGCCGAGCTTCTGGGACCGTACGCGTTGCTGAGGGAACGCGGCAACGCTAGCCTCACCACCAACCTCATCGAGGCGGTGAGTGCTCACGAGTATTAGTGTTTTATCCTTACAGTGTTTCAACGCCAGTACAAATTGCAATTTGCAGGCCACGGGCTTAAATATTGCATCTTTTTATACACCTAACTTCAGCTCCAAGCTGGTACAAACGACTGTATATAAGTTGACCCAAATATGGCGGTCGTTTGCGCAACTATAACATCCTTTTTTTACACCCATTACACCTAACTACAGCTTCAAGCTGGTACGATCGACTGTATATAAGTTGACCCAAATATGGCGGTCGTTTGCGCAACTATAACATCCTTTTTTTACACCCATTACACCTAACTACAGCTCCAAGCTGGTACAAACGACTGTATATAAGTTGACCCAAATATGGCGGTCGTTTGCGCAGGTAAATTGTACCACAGAGCCGAGCGAAGCATGCGAGGGGTATGGTAACGCGCGTCCCCTCGGGGCGCACCTCATACCGCACTTCGTTTGACACCCGAAATGTGTTTAAATAAATAAATAAATGAATTTTTATTGACCAACAGTTTACATTAATAATTAATCAGTAAAAAACATTACATGCAGTAGTTATGTACTGTGTACATACTTAAAAAGTAACTTACTTGTTAGTTGTTTCTGCGCAGAGTTCAACTTACGTGGCGGCTGTTATACCTTAATGCTAATTTTGTGCTAGAATGACTGAATTTTGTACTGAAAAACTCAAACTCAAAGTCAAGCTCAAATAATGTTTATTCAATTTAGGTAGGTATACTACACTTATTGACGGCCAGTTATTTATAAAATATAATGGTGGTTAAAAACATGTATTTGACCAGTTATTTTATTCGCAGATAATACAAAAGATCCGCGAAGAGCTCGGAAACCTTGACCAGTCTGAGGAAGTGGAGCAGATCACGAAGCATTTCCACAACACTCTCCAGCATCTCAAGAACAGGATGGAGTGTCCCGACCCAGAGGGCTTGGGGTACGAGGGGCTTGTGTTGTCTTAGTGTTCAGTTGTATATGTGCAGTGTGTGGAATCGGTGGCGTGCAGTGCATAGCGGCATAAAAGCAATGCTAATATTTCATCAAAACAGATAGTAAATAGGTATTCTGACTGTCTAATGCCTACCCTAGCTTCAAAACCTGTGCACGCCATTGTGTGGAATCATGAGAAATTGTACAAAAAAATCTGTTAACCTTATAGTGCGGCCGACCAGAGAATACGTTTTTGACATTTTAACGTTTAAACAATGGTGAGTGATATTCATTTTTTGACAGTTCACCATCAAATTATTTGAGGTAAGTTTTTAGAAAGTGTACAAAAAGTCTGGTAACCTTGTAGTGTGGCCGACCAGAGAATACGTTTTTGACATTTTAACGTTTAAACAATGGTGAGTGAAATTCATTTTTTGACAGTTCATCATCAAATTATTTGAGGCAAGTTTTTAGAAAGTGTACAAAAATTCTGTTAACCTTATAGTGTGGCCGACCAGAGAATACGTTTTTGACATTTTAACGTTTAAACAATGGTGAGCGATATTCATTTTTTGACAGCTCATCATCAAATTATTTGAGGTAAGTTTTTAGAAAGTGTACAAAAAGTCTGTTAACCTTGTAGTGTGGCCGACCAGAGAATACGTTTTTGACATTTTAACGTTTAAACAATGGTGAGTGATGTTCATTTTTTGACGGTTCATCATCAAATTATTCGAGGTAAGTTTTTGGGGTGATTGTTCGTTCCTACTCCTCAGTACGGCAATTTCATTTTTATCGTTTATATGCACTAATGACATAAATTAAATTGAAAATTATTTAACAACAATGTTTATTATAAAATAGAATAAGGTTAAATTCAATGTTTAACTGATGGCTATAAATATAACTCATGTATAACAGGGATATATTTGTAGTTATAATGAATATCACCCACGATAGTTTAAACGTTAAAATAGTTTAACTGATAGTTTAACCATATTGCGTTTATTATAAGTTTATGGTCAAATTAATTGAAGTTTTTTTGAAAATATTGAGTGAGCGAGATAGTGCGTGCGATCTATCGAAAATTCTACGATTTTTTATTGTAATTAATCTAAATGCATTATTACCTGATTTGTTATATTATCATGTCGAATTAGTCTTTAAGTGTAGTTAGTAGTGAATTACTAGCAATATTTAATATTATTATATTATGGAAAATATAGTTAATTGTTTAATTAAGAATGTGTTTCATTTACCTATTAAAATGGGGTAGTTCCCACTAGTACAACTGATTAGTTCAAATATTAAACTCTTTATCCAGTAAGTAAGTATATAGTTAAACTGCACATTTTATATTATCAATTTTAAGAGTTGAACTACTCTGAATAAATATGATTTGTCTAATTTAGGATGATAAATTTGACAGACGAGAGGTGTTTATCAGTAGTGATTGGCAAAGTTGACAGACCAAAGCAGTACTATGCAAATGGTATCTGTCAAAATTATCATCCAAGATTAGACGAACTAGCGACTGTCCAACTGGGTGATCTAACATCTAGCGATCTAATAGTCTAGGCAATGGGGCGGTCCGTTGTATGGAGACCCCCGCATTAAATCCTCAGTCGATGAAACTTGGCTGAGTTTTAGTATTGGATGATCCAAAACTTACACAAAAATATCCAACAAAAAAAAACATCCGGAAGTTAGGTATTTATACCCAAAACTTAATATTTATGACTGAATATTTTCTTGATTTCTTTTTAAAATAATATAGTCCATTCATTTTTGATTTTTCTTTACCTCCAATCACAATAAATGTTATGAATTAATTTGTAGTTCATTTATTAAGGAACACTCTTTGACAGTTTTGTCCTAGCTTGCATAGTTTTCTTGAAAATCTAGATAATCTGCAAAATGGCACACTTTTCAAGGCGGGGAAGGGGGAAGCCACCAGCGGGGGGGCTTTTGTTTTGCACGAGTTGTGTTTTTTAATGTACTCACTCATAGGTATAAAACCACAGTGGTTTCAGTGTTATGAATTTTGGCGTTTTGAATGGACTAATAGTAGATAGTATATTTACACTCAAACCCGAAATATCAAATGAAATAATCATGCAGAACATCGATATTTAAACCGATTTTATGATGAAATCTAAACTGCGTTTACGCGATAATGTACCTTCCTGCTTTATCAATTGGGTATAGCATAAAAAAACCTTACTTCCTTTTTGATTTTTTGTTGGATATTTATAAAATACGTTTAACTCATCATACTTTATCATACTATAAAGTACGTTTAACTCATCATACTTTATCATACTATAAAGTTTTTTGGGGAATTATTAAAAGTTTCGGCGCCTGAGGAATTATTGTTGGGGTCTACTAGCTTTATTGCCTAGACAATAAAGCTATGAAAATCAATTGCTTTCCACTAGAGATGCTAGGTTGCTAATGGATGCGTGTAAACCCTTGGAGCATACAATCAAGTCAAACCCATCAATCAGAGGTTAGGTAACACATCCTATTGGTGGGTTTGAGCACAGTTTTTGAAGCTAGGGTAGGCATTCGTTAGTCCGAATACCTATTTACTAGCTGTTTTGATGAAAAATGAGCATTGACGTATATCCATTTGGGTGAGCAGTGCTTTTATGTCTCTATGAACTGCACGCCACTGGTTGGACACATCCATAGCTTGGCAGCGTAGCATATTTCCGGTGGAAGCGCACCCTAATAGTCATTTTTGTTCAGTAAAAATATTTTTTGCTTAATATGAATCAAAGCAGATTTAACGTATAGCTTTGATTACTACACATAATTTCTACTAGCTGATGCCCGCGACTTCGTCCGCGTTGTTTGGTTTTTTGGTCTCCGCGGGAACCCTTTAATTTTCCGGGATAAATCTAGCCTGTGTTATTCCAGACTATAATCTATCTCTGTGCCAAATTTCATCCAGATCCGTTCAGTTGTTCTGGCGTGATTGAGTAACAAACATCCATCCATCTATCCATCCAAACTTTCGTATTTATAATATTACTAGCGAATACCCGCGACTTCGTCTGCGTTGTTGAGGTTTTTTGGTTCCCGCGGGAACTCTTTAATTTTCCGGGATAAAAAGTAGCCTATGTGTTATTCCAGACTATAATCTATCTCTGTGCCAAATTTCATCTAGATCCATTCAGCCGTTCTGGCGTGATTGAGTAACAAACGTCCATCCATCTATCCATCCACACTTTCGCATCTATAATCTATACTAATATTATAAAGAGGTAAAGTTTGTGAGTTTGTGACGTTGTAGGGGGTAATCTCTGGATCTACTGAACCGATTTTGAAAATTCTGGTACCAATAGAAAGCCACATAATTTGTGAGTGTCATAGGATATATATCATCCCAAAAAATAGGGAGTTCCCGTGGAAATTTAAAAAACTTATTTCACGCGGACGAAGTCTGCTAGTATTATTATAAGTATAGATAATGCGTTGAAACTAACATCAGATGAGACAATATGTATATCGGGGAAAAGAAAAAAAATAAGACATTTAAAATTGGTTACAAAATTTTATTCCCTTGAACGTTATTTCTGTTGTTCATAACGATCTTCTCTTGTCGTTTCTTCTCTTCCTTGAAAGCCTCCTTGTTGGCTTTCTTCTCTACTCTTCTTTCTTTTCTGTACTCCTTGAGGAGGCGCTTCCTTTCTTTCTTCTCTTCGGGAGTTTCTTCTTTAGGCCTGTAAATTTTATAGATAATTATGTATGGAATAGTACATTACATCGCGAGACCGGAAAGTACGCGTTTTCTGGTCGAGTGTTAGTTAGGCTATATACGAGACCAGAAATGCTCTCCCGGTCGAGGTGTGTATAGTGCTTTTCTAAAAAATGAAACAAGTGACTTTTTTTTAATAATAAATTATAACGATTAGGTATGTAGTTAATTCACGCCTTTCAATATTATAAAGATAAAAAATTAATATTATACTTTTAATTTTTTTTTTGCTATGTGACTGCTGAACGCGTAATACGGTAGAGTTCCAAATGACATTGACCAAATTCGCCTAAGAATCAACATACGTTTGAAATATACAGTAATTCTTAGGTTATTTTATAGCCTTTATTCCAAATATTAGAATTTAGCGGACACTTCAAATTAATTAAAAAAATAATAAATGGGTATTAAATTGATTACTATACGTTTCCGTTTCTGGATTATTAACCAAAGATCAATAACTTACAGGTTAAAGTAATATACAATACAACCGCTTGAGCACTAGATCCGTATCGTAAGAAACAAGATAAAAGCTGCTTAAGCTGCTCGGTACGCCATCTATTGAAAGTACAATAATTTAATATTTTAACGCCATCTGTGAAGTTCTCGATGAACTATGACGATACCTGCATCCTTATTAATACCGCCATCTGTATTGTTTTTGATGAACTACGGCGAATCTTGTCTTATCTTCATACTGTTTACAGCTCTATTACAAATGGATAAAGATAATATTTATTTGTTCAAGCAGATTGATCGTGATAGCTGAAATAACCTCAAAATTGAAAATATTTTTGGTAATTAGTAATCTTTTAGCAAGTGTCCGTAGTTTTAATCTGCTCTCAAGTAAAAAAGGTATTCATTTGAACCCAGTAATCAATGTTTAATGACGGTTGGTTCTTAGGCGAATTTTGTATGGGGATTGAACAATGTCCTTTAAACTATTTAAGTAGGCCAAAGAACATTATAACAAGTTACAAGATATTCAGGAAGAAAGATTCCAAATTCAAACTTATGATATGTAATGAAAATACATTACTGGCCTAGGCCGGAAAGTTTAACTTTCGAACTCATTTACAGGGTATGAAATGTGCACATTTCATGTCATTTTTTAGAAAATAATATAATTGAAGATTAATACCTCAATTCATGAACAAAAGGCATTCCATTTATACCGTGTGAGAATACCTGACCAGAAAAATAAAATACCTGCTCGGGGGAACCAATATTGCATTTTTTTTTTTTATTTTTTTTTTTAATATAAATATTATAAATGCGAAAGTTTGGATGGATGTTTGTTACTCAAGCACGCCACAACAGCTGAACGGATTTGGATGAAATTTGGCACAGTGATAGATTATAGTCTGGAAAAGCACATAGGCTGCTTTTTATCCCGGAAAATTGTTCCACTGTTCCAATCCACGCGGACGGAGTCGCGGGCATCAGCTAGTTTCATATAAAAATTTGTTCCACTTTTTCCAGATAGCCATATAGCCAGCCTTATAGGATACTAGCAGACTTGCTCGCGACTAAATTCCAACGGGAACTCTCTTATTTTTCGGGATAATATATAGCCTATGACACTCACAAATAATGAGGCTTTCTATTGGTACATACCAGAATTTTCAAAATCGGTTCAGTAGATCCAAAGATTACCCCCTACGTCACAAACTCACAATTCACAAACTCGAAAACTTTACCCCTTTATAATATTAGTATAGATAAGCTATCTCCATTCAAATCAGCCAAATCGGTTCAGTCGTTGGAGTAACAAACTTTCTGGAAAAATAGTCTGGAACAACACATAGGCTACTTTTTATCCCGGAAAATTAAACAGTTCCTCAATCCAAGCGGATAAAGTCACAGGCATCAGCTAGTTTATAATATTAGTAGGATGAATTAAACGTCAACTATCGCATAGTATGTCGGCTTTATAAGAGACCTATGTCCAGCAGTGGACATCTAACCACGGTTACAATAATAGTCACCTTATAGACAACACGCTTAACGTAGACAACACAGTATCCGCGTTGGTCACTCCGTCTTCGTCAGAAGCGTCGTTGTTAAGGCTTTTGTTCACCGCGTTGAACTTCGCGAGTGACTTCAGTGTCAGCTTGTTCTGGTTGCCGAGGATGTCTTCGGGGATGCCCGTTTTGGGGTTGATTTTGATTTTCTGCGGCTTCTGAAATGTATTTCAAGACACTTTGAAATATAAGTTGAATCGTCTAGTGAATCTACCATTGGTGAATCTACCACTGGCGAATCTACCACTGGCGAATCTACTACTGGTGAATCTACCACTGGCGAATCTACCACTGGCGAATCTACTACTGGTCAATCTACTACTGGTGAATCTACCACTGGCGAATCTACCACTAGTGAATCTACCACTGGTGAATCTACCACTGGTAGATTCACCGGTGGTAGATTCACTTGACGATTCAAAAGTACTTGCAAAAGTTTATTTGAATAACAAACATTTGAATTTTGAATTTTAACTATATAACGAGTACTATTTTTTATCACTAGTAGTAGAAATAGAAAATTGCAAAATATGTTATAGTCCGTCAAACCAATCTGACCCGGTGGCCAAATTTGGAACTAATTTTTATGCCTGTTAAGTTTTTTTTGAAGTGGAACTTCTTTAGAATCGTTGTGATTTGATTTATATTTTGAAATGGTCGTCAAACTTAAAACTAACCGAGGATGTGAGTTTTAGGTGCTTTGGAAGACCCTCTACTTAATAATTAGTTAGAAATAATTTATTTTTGACTAGTTAATGCCCGCGACTACGTCTGCGTGTATTGAGGTTTTTGGTTCCCGCAGGAACTGCTTAATTTTCCGGGATAAAAAGTAGCCTATGTGCTATTCCAGACTATAATCTATCTCTGTGCCAAATTTCCGGGTCCGTTCAGCCGTTGGGGCGTGATTGAGTAACAAACATCCATACATACATACATCCACACATCCAATACCCATACATCCATTTTTTTTATCCACTAATTATTAATCCAGTTATACGCAAACACTGGACGATGTTTTTTTTTTTATCCACTACAAGTTAGCTCTTGACTGCGATCTCACCTGATGGTAAGTGATGATGCAGTCTAAGATGGTAGCTGGCTAACCTGTTAGGGGCTTGGCAGTTATATTAAACCCATACCCCTATTCGGTTTCTACACGGCATCGTACCGGAACGCGTAATCGCTTGGCGGCACGTCTTTGCCGGTAGGGTGGTAACTAGCCACGGCCGAAGCCTCCCACCAGGCAGGTCTGGTATAGGGGTCTCAATCCTTGCTAGTAACTAAAGAGATAGGTACGTTCTTTCCTACCAGCCGTTCGAAGGAAGCATCTAGGCTATTTAGGGTCAGGGTCAGGGTTTCAGGAGTAATAGGCCTATTACACGGCACTTTTTACAGGACCCTGTTGTAGTTAGAGCGTCGCTTATTACACAGCAATAAGGACCAATTTAGGGACTTTTTCTCCCTAAATCTTATTACACTACACTGATTCAAGTGTAAGGGTCCCTGTGAACTAGGCCCAGAACGGAGGTCGTCAAAACTTTCATCCATCCATCCAAACTTTCGCATTTATAATATTAGTAAAGATAGAACCACCAAATCTCACCTTGGGCTCTTCAATGATCTTGGGATGGTTGTAAAGGTTGGAGTAAGTGGAGAGTATAGTCTCACAGTCCCACTTCTCCTTGGGCTCCACTTCCACCGTCACCAGGTCATCCTCTTCAGATTCCTCTTCTATTTCTTCGAGATGTTGGATTCTAACAGCAAAATTAATGTATTAAATGTAAAGGATATTTATGTCTCATGACCGCGATCTCACTTTCTTGGAGATGTTGGATTCTAACAGCAAATTAATGTATTAAATGTAAAGGATATTTATTTCTCATGACCGTGATCCCACTTTCTTGGAGATTTTGGATTCTAACAGAAAATTAATGTATTAAATGTTAAGGATATTTATTTCTCATGACCGCGATCCCACTTTCTTGGAGATGTTGGATTCTAACAGCAAAATTAAATGTAAAGGATATTTATTTCTGATGACCGCGATCCCACTTTCTTGGAGATGTTGGATTCTAACAGCAAAATTAAATGTAAAGGATATTTATTTCTCATGACCGCGATCCCACTTTCTTGGAGATGTTGGATTCTAACAGCAAAATTAATGTTATTTATTTCTGATGACCGCGATCCCACTTTCTTGGAGATGTTGGATTCTAACAGCAAAATTAAATGTAAAGGATATTTATTTCTCATGACCGCGAACCCACTTTCTTGGAGATGTTGGATTCTAACAGCAAAAATTAAATGTAAAGGATATTTATTTCTCATGACCGCGATCCCACTTTCTTGGAGATGTTGGATTCTAACAGCAAAATTATTGTATTAAATGTAAAGGATATTTATTTCTCATGACCGCGATCCCAATTTTCTTGGAGATGTTGGATTCTAACAGCAAAATTAAATGTAAAGGATATTTATTTCTCATGACCGCGATCCCACTTTCTTGGAGATGTTGGATTCTAACAGCAAAATTATTGTATTAAATGTAAAGGATATTTATTTCTCATGACCGCGATCCCAATTTTCTTGGAGATGTTGGATTCTAACAGCAAAATTAATGTATTAAATGTAAAGGATATTTAATTCTCATGACTGCGATTCTATTTGGTGATCTTACTAATATTATAAATGCGAAAGTTTTGATGGATGTATAGATGTATGGATGTATGGATGCATGGATGTATGGATGTATGGATGCATGGATGTATGGATGTGTGTTACTCAATCACACCCCTGCGGCTGAACGGATCTGGCTGAAATTTGGCACAGATAGATTATAGTCTGGAATAGCACAAAGGCTACTTTTTATCCCGGAAAATCAAAGAGTTCCCGCGGGAACCAAAAAACCTCAAACCACGCAGACGAAGTCGGGGGCATTCGCTAGTAGGATATACGTGTAAGATGAGTTGATAGTTGACAAATGACAGAATAGAGTAGAAGAAAAAGACATGTGCCGTTAAGAATTATTGTCAAATTTATAGCCGAGTGATACGTGACAATGAAAGGATTCTAACAACACATCCAAATCTGCTCAGGCATTTAGAAGTTATGGTGGAATAAAGAAACTCACAAACATACATGAACTGTAATGTATTCTTACACTCCTTTTTGTAGGCAGTTGTGTAAAAAGATAGAAGGCCCGGGAATCGAACTCCCGATTACGTGAACAGGAAGCGAACCATCTAAAACCTAAAACAACTAGTCTATCACCGCTAAGTGACAAGTATATTTTTATATGACTGCCTGAAAAAAGGAGTATATTGTTTTCAGGGTTCATGTATGTATGTATGTATGTATGTATGTGAGTTTGTATATTCCTCCATAACTTCTATACGCCTGAACCGATTTTGATAAATAAGGTATCGTTAGAATCCTTAGCTTATTCCGGGTGACATAGGCTAGTATTTTTTTTTTTAAATTGATGGGGTGACCATGGTCCCGCATTAAATACTAAAGTTGAAAAACAATATCCGAAAATAAGATTAACTATATAATCATCATCTAGGAAATGATGAGTAGATTCCAAAAATATATAACACTTTAGTTCAATATCCAGTGGTTCACAAAAAATATCAAACTCCAAAAATAATATTGCACGGCAGTCGTATTTTTTAATTCGTTAAATTAATTTTGTAATGTATAGGTATATGTTTTTTTGTCTTAGTCTATCGCATTAGGTAAAGTAAAGACAGATTTAAGCTGGAAGATAAATAAAAAAAAATAATTATACCTGGCTATTTCCTTCTCCTTGTCGAGCTGATATCTTCTCTGCGACTCTTCGAACTGTTCAGCCGCTTCTAGCAGCCTCTTGTGCGACTCAGGCAGAAAACCTTCTATCTCTTCTAGATCTAGCGCGCCCACTTCTGTGTCGTCGTATTCCGCGAACATCTGCAATAGAAGCACTTCTTAATGACTATGGAAATTGCATCTTGCTGTAAAAATTGTTGACAAGTGTGACTGAAGAAATTGCGCAATTAATCGACAGCTGATGGGCCGTAAAAGCAAACAGATTACATTAGAATCTTATAGAAGCGAGTTAGATTATAATCTAACGGTTTTTACAATCTTACGGTGACATATATAAAACGAAAAAGTGACTGAGTGACGCACAGGCTGAAATTTGGCATACAGATAGCTATTATGACGTAGGCGTTCGCTAGGCAAAGATTTTCGAAAATTCAACCCCTAAGGGTGTTTAAAAGAGTACGAAAATTGAACCTAACGTGTGCGAAGCTGCAGGCAACAGCAAGTTATTTATGTAGAAGATATATACTCGCCTTTTCGAATCTGTTGTCCAATAGAGACAGCCCCTGGTTCCTTCGGATGACGCTGGAAGACATGGAGTATTGTGAGAACCGCGACTTTGTCTCGTCTTTGTCTCCCCACGATGGCATTGTGTGTCTACCCTCCTGCAAGGAAATTATCTACTTAAAAAACATATTATTCAAAAATATAATATTATTAACATTAAGGGTATGTTCCGATATGCACTGCGAGCACTTTTCCATGCCCTTACTGGGGAGAAATTTGTTCCGTTATGGACTTGTATGTTCCGATATGCACTGCGAGCCCTGTTCCATGCCCTTACTGTACCTTATAAATCTAGCCTGTGTTATTCCAGACTATAATCTATCTCTGTGCCAAATTTCATCCAGATCCGTTCAGTTGTTCTGGCGTGATTGAGTAACAAACATCCATCCATCTATCCATCCAAACTTTCGTATTTATAATATTACTAGCGAATACCCGCGACTTCGTCTGCGTTGTTGAGGTTTTTTGGTTCCCGCGGGAACTCTTTAATTTTCCGGGATAAAAAGTAGCCTATGTGTTATTCCAGACTATAATCTATCTCTGTGCCAAATTTCATCTAGATCCATTCAGCCGTTCTGGCGTGATTGAGTAACAAACGTCCATCCATCTATCCATCCACACTTTCGCATCTATAATCTATACTAATATTATAAAGAGGTAAAGTTTGTGAGTTTGTGACGTTGTAGGGGGTAATCTCTGGATCTACTGAACCGATTTTGAAAATTCTGGTACCAATAGAAAGCCACATAATTTGTGAGTGTCATAGGATATATATCATCCCAAAAAATAGGGAGTTCCCGTGGAAATTTAAAAAACTTATTTCACGCGGACGAAGTCTGCTAGTATTATTATAAGTATAGATAATGCTTTGAAACTAACATCATATGAGACAATATGAATATCGGGGAAAAGAAAAAAAATAAGACATTTAAAATTGGTTACAAAATTTTATTCCCTTGAACGTTATTTCTGTTGTTCATAACGATCCTCTCTTGTCGTTTCTTCTCTTCCTTGAAAGCCTCCTTGTTGGCTTTCTTCTCTACTCTTCTTTCTTTTCTGTACTCCTTGAGGAGGCGCTTCCTTTCTTTCTTCTCTTCGGGAGTTTCTTCTTTAGGCCTGTAAATTTTAAAGATAATTATGTATGGAATAGTACATTACATCGCGAGACCGGAAAGTACGCGTTTTCTGGTCGAGTGTTAGTTAGGCTATATACGAGACCAGAAATGCTCTCCCGGTCGAGGTGTGTATAGTGCTTTCCTAAAAAATGAAACAAGTGACTTTTTTTTTAATAATAAATTATAACAATTAGGTATGTAGTTAATTCCCGCCTTTCAATATTATAAAGATAAAAAATTAATATTATACTTTTAATATTTTTTTTTTGCTCTGTGACTGCTGAACGCGTAATACGGTAGAGTTCCAAATTTAAACTATTTAGGCCAAAGAACATTATAACAAGTTACAAGATATTCAGGAAGAAAGATTCCAAATTCAAACTTATGATGTGTAATGAAAATACGTACATTCTTTACTGGCCTAGGCCGGGAAGTTTAACTTTCGAACTCATTTACAGGGTATGAAATGTGCACATTTCATATCATTTTTTAGAAAATAATATAATTGAGGATTAATACCTCAATTCATAAACAAAAGGCATTCCATTTATACCGTGTGAGAATGCCTGACCAGAAAAATAAAATACCTGCTCGGGGGAACCAATATTGCATATATCATTGTTACATTAGGCATCTACATTAATATTATAAATGCGAAAGTTTGGATGGATGTTTGTCAACATCACTTTAGGACTCAAGCATGCCACAACAGCTGAACGGATTTGGATGAAATTTGGCACAGATATAGATTATTGACTGGAATAACACATCTGCTACTTTTTATCAGGAAAATTAAACAGTTCCTCAAACCAAGCGGACAAAGTCGCGGGCATCAGCAAGTTTATAATATTAGTAGGACGAATTAAACTATCGCATAGTATGCCGGCTTTATAAGAGACCTATGTCCAGCAGTGGACATATAACTACGGCTACAATAATAGTCACCTTATAGACAACACGCTTAACGTAGACAGCACAGTATCCGCGTTGGTCACTCCGTCGTCGTCAGAAGCGTCGTTGTTAAGGCTTTTGTTCACCGCGTTGAACTTCGCGAGTGACTTCAGTGTCAGCTTGTTCTGGTTGCCGAGGATGTCTTCGGGGATGCCCGTTTTGGGGTTGATTTTGATTTTCTGCGGCTTCTGAAATGTATTTCAAGACACTTTGAAATATAACTTGAATTGTCAAGTGAATCTACCACTAGTGAATCTACCACTGGCGAATCTACCACTAGTGAATCTACCACTGGTGAATCTACCACTGGTAGATTCACCGGTGGTAGATTCACTTGACGATTCAAAAGTACTTGCAAAAGTTTATTTGAATAACAAACATTTGAATTTTGAATTTTAACTATATAACGAGTACTATTTTTTATCACTAGTAGTAGAAATAGAAAATTGCAAAATATGTTATAGTCCGTCAAACCCATCTGACCCGGTGGCCAAATTTGGAACTAATTTTTATGCCTGTTAAGTTTTTTTGAAGTGGAACTTCTTTAGAATCGTTGTGATTTGATTTATATTTTGAAATGGTTGTCAAACTTAAAACTAACCGAGGATGTCAGTTTTAGGTCTTTTGGAAGACCCTCTACTTAATAATCAGTTAGAAATAATTTATTTTTGACTAGTGGATGCCCGCGACTACGTCCGCGTGGATTATGGTTTTTTGGTTCCCGCGGCAACTCCTTCATTTTCCGGGATAAGAAGTAGCCTATGTGCTATTCCAGATTATAATCTATCTCAGTGCCAAATTGTAGCCAGGTCCATTTAGCCGTTGGGGCGTGATTGAGTAACAAACAACCATACACACATACATCCACACATCCCATATCCATACATCCATTTTTTTTATCCACTACATGTTAACCCTTGACTGCCATCTCACCTGATGGTAAGTGATGATGCAGTCTAAGATGGTAGCGGGCTAACCTGTTAGGGGCTTGGCAGTTATATTAAACCCATACCCCTATTCGGTTTCTACATGGCATAGTACCGGAACGCTAAATCGCTTGGCGGCACGTCTTTGCCGGTAGGGTGGTAACTAGCCACGGCCGAAGCCTCCCACCAGGCAGGTCTGGTATAGCGGTCTCAATCCTTGCTAGTAACTAAAGAGATAGGTACGTTCTTTCCTACCAGCCGTTCGAAGGAGGCATCTAGGCTATTTAGGGTCAGGGTCAGGGTTTCAGGAGTAATAGGCCTATTACACGGCACTTTTTACAGGACCCTGTTGTAGTTAGAGCGTCGCTTATTACACAGCAATAAGGACCAATTTAGGGACTTTTTCTCCCTAAATCTTATTACACTACACTGATTCAAGTGTAAGGGTCCCTGTGAACTAGGCCCAGACCAGGGAAAATTAAGAAATTATAAATTCCCAAATTGACCCCGCCTGGGATCGAACCCGGGACCTCCGCACGCTAAGACAACAGCGCTACACACTGCGCCACGGAGGTCGTCAAAACTTTCATCCATCCATCCAAACTTTCGCATTTATAATATTAGTATAGATAGAACAACCAAATCTCACCTTGGGCTCTTCAATGATCTTGGGATGGTTGTAAAGGTTGGAGTAAGTGGAGAGTATAGTCTCACAGTCCCACTTCTCCTTGGGCTCCACTTCCACCGTCACCAGGTCATCCTCTTCAGATTCCTCTTCTATTTCTTCGAGATGTTGGATTCTAATAGTAAAATTAATGTATTAAATGTAAAGGATATTTATTTCTCATGACCGCGATCCCACTTTCTTGGAGATGTTGGATTCTAACAGCAAAATTAATGTATTAAATGTAAAGGATATTTATTTCACATGACCGCGATCCCACTTTCTTGGAGATGTTGGATTCTAACAGCAAAATTAATGTATTAAATGTAAAGGATATTAAGGATATTTGTTTCTCATGACCGCGATCCCACTTTCTTGGAGATGTTGGATTCTAACAGCAAAATTAATGTATTAAATGTAAAGGATATTTGTTTCTCATGACCGCGATCCCACTTTCTTGGAGATGTTGGATTCTAACAGCAAAATTAATGTATTAAATGTAAAGGATATTTATTTCACATGACCGCGATCCCACTTTCTTGGAGATGTTGGATTCTAACAGCAAAATTATTGTATTAAATGTAAAGGATATTTATTTCTCATGACCGCGAACCCACTTTCTTGGAGATGTTGGATTCTAACAGCAAAATTAATGTATTAAATGTAAAGTATATTTATTTCTCATGACCGCGATCCCACTTTCTTGGAGATGTTGGATTCTAACAGCAAAATTAATGTATTAAATGTAAAGGATATTTATTTCTCATGACTGCGATTCCATTTGGTGATCTTACTAATATTACAAATGCGAAAGTTTGGATGGATGGATGGATGGATGGATGTATGGATGTATGGATGTATGGATGCATGGATGTATGGATGCATGGATGTATGGATGTGTGGATGTATGGATGTGTGTTACTCAATCACGCCCCAACGGCTGAACGGATCTGGCTGAAATTTGGCACAGAGATAGATTATAGTCTGGAATAGCACATAGGCTTCTTTGTATCCCGGAAAATTAAAGAGTTCCCGCGGAAACCAAAAAACCTCAAACCACGCAGACGAAGTCGCGGGCATTCGCTAGTAGGATATACGTGATAGATGAGTTGATAGTTGACAAATGACAGAACAGAGTAGAAGAAAAAGACATGTGCTGTTAAGAATTATTGTCAAATTTATAGCCGAGTGATACGTGACAGTGAAAGGATTGTAACAACACATCCAAATCTGCTCAGGCATTTAGAAGTTATGGTGGAATAAAGAAACTCACAAACATACATGAACTCTGAATACATTACACTCCTTTTTGTAGGCAATTGTGTAAAAAGATAGAAGGCCCGGGAATCGAACTCCCGATTACGTGAACAGGAAGAGAACCATCTAAAACCTAAACAACTAGTCTATCACCGCTAAGTGACAAGTATATTTTTATATGACTGCCTGAAAAAAGGAGTATATTGTTTACAGGGTTCATGTATGTATGTATGTATGTATGTATGTATGTATGTGAGTTTGTATATTCCACCATAACTTCTATACGCCTGAACCGATTTTGATAAATAAGGTATCGTTAGAATCCTTAGCTTATTCCGGGTGACATAGGCTAGTAATTTTTTTTTAAAAATTGATGGGGTGACCATGGTCCCGCATTAAATACTAAAGTTGAAAAACAATATACGAAAATAAGATTAACTATATAATCATCATCTAGGAAATGATGAGTAGATTCCAAAAATATATAACACTTTAGTTCAATATCCAGTGGTTCACAAAAAATATCAAACTCCAAAAATAATATTGCACGGCAGTCGTATTTTTTAATTCGTTAAATTAATTTTGTAATGTATAGGTATATGTTTTTTTGTCTTAGTCTATCGCATTAGGTAAAGTAAAGACAGATTTAAGCTGGAAGATAATTAAAAAAAAAAAAGTATACCTGGCTATTTCCTTCTCCTTGTCGAGTTGATATCTTCTCTGCGACTCTTCGAACTGTTCAGCCGCTTCTAGCAGCCTCTTGTGCGACTCAGGCAGAAAACCTTCTATCTCTTCTAGATCTAGCGCGCCCACTTCTGTGTCGTCGTATTCCGCGAACATCTGCAATAGAAGCTCTTCTAAATGAACTATAAAAATTGCATCTTGCTGTAAAAATTGCTGACAAGTGTGACTGAAGAAATTGCGCAATTAATCGACAGCTGATGGGCCGTAAAAGCAAACAGATTACATTAGAATCTTATAGAAGCGAGTTAGATTATAATCTAACGGTTTTTACAATCTTACGGTGACATATATAAAACGAAAAAGTGACTGAGTGACGCACAGGCTGAAATTTGGCATACAGATAGCTATTATGACGTAGGCGTTCGCTAGGCAAAGATTTTCGAAAATTCAACCCCTAAGGGTGTTTAAAAGAGTACGAAAATTGAACCTAACGTGTGCGAAGCTGCAGGCAACAGCTAATTATTTATGTAGAAGATATATACTCGCCTTTTCGAATCTGTTGTCCAATAGAGACAGCCCCTGGTTCCTTCGGATGACGCTGGAAGACATGGAGTATTGTGAGAACCGCGACTTTGTCTCGTCTTTGTCTCCCCACGATGGCATTGTGTGTCTACCCTCCTGCAAGGAAATTATCTACTTAAAAAACATATTATTTAAAAATATAATATTAATAATATTAAGAGTATGTTCCGATATGCACTGCGAGCACTTTTCCATGCCCTTACTGGGGAGAAATTTGTTCCGTTATGGACTTGTATGTTCCGATATGCACTGCGAGCCCTGTTCCATGCCCTTACTGGGGAGGAATCCGTTCCCGGAAAATTGAGGAGTTCCCGCAGGAACCAATAAAAAACTCAATCCACGCAGACGAAGTCGCGGGCATCAGCTAGTAACTAAATAAATATTGGATTACCTGTGACATATCACTGTCGTCATTGTCATCAGAAACGAAGGCTTTATCAGAACAATCATCACCAGACATGCTGCCTTGATCACTGTCATCTTCATACTCTTCATCATCTGATGCACCTGATGATATATTATATAGAAATGGTCAATATATACAAAAATGTTTCATACTAGATTACTGTTCTTTGATTCCCGCGGGAAATCCTTAAGTTTCCGGGATAAAAAGTGGCCTATGTCCTTCCCTGGGATACAAACTATCCCTGTACCAAATTTCATCAAAATCGGTTGAACAGGTGGGCCGTGAAAGCGTAGCGAACAGACACATGGACGGACAGATAGAAACACTTTCACATTTATAATATTAGTATGGATTAAAGGTAAAGTATGTTTGTTTCTCCTTCACTAAGACTGCAACAGGACAATGGATCTGTGCAATTTTTTTGCATGGGCATAGTTGAGGACCTGGAGAGTGGCATAGGCTACTTTTTGTCCTGGAAAATTAAGGAGTTCCCGAGCGAATTAAAAAATTATCCCAAGCAGATGAAGCTGCGGGAGTCAGCTATAATATATAAATAAATAAATAATCGCCGTGTGAATCTACCACAATATAATATAATAGAAGCATACCTTCAGCCATAGCCATCTCAATGAAATTATCTTCTAGTTGATTGTCTGGATCGTCATAGTCAAAGTCCTCGTCCAAAGCTGCTACCACATCTGGGTCCAAGTCAAGGCAGAGACCTGAAAAGAGAGACAAGAATTTAAGTAATAGATAGATAGATAAATACTTTATTGCACACATGAAAAATACAAGGTAAAGTTAACTATAAACTAGGTATGCAAAGGCGGCCTTATTGCTTACTGAGCAATCTCTACCAGGCAACCTTTGGTGAGAGGAAATATTGTGAAATGAAATAAAAATGAAAATACACTTTATTGTACACCAGACTAGATACAAAACAGAAAAACATAGACATACATAAAGGGAAGAAGCTGTAAAATAGGCGGCCTTATCGCTAAGAAGAGATCTCTTCCAGGCAACCTAAAGAAGAAAATATAATAATGGAAACACTGATAATATTAGGATGTATTCTTGGAATGTGTAGATTATAATAATTTTGTTACAAAATGACCAAATTAGAGAACAATTAGTCATGAAAAATTTTCAAAAAGGGGGTTCTGTATTCGACCTGTATGTATGTGTGTTCATGTTGTTTTGGATACTGAAATACTAATTTCACTAAATTCGTCCAGAAATTGGGAGATTCCAGTAGCAAAATAGAGTGTGCTTCCGACTTGTTGTTGTGGGATATCATGATGTAATCTTAATATGGACAAGCCATTAAATCCCACAAAGTTGGGATTCATAAGTTTCTCACTTTAAGAATTCGGATATTATCCAATCTATGGAAATAGGCCTGGTTTTCTAAAAAGTAAGTAAAAACACAAAGTGATAAGGCCACCTTTACACCGTAACAAGTTAGTGACTGTGAGATCACTCATAGTGATAAGACGGCCTGTCTTATCACTATGAGTGATCTCATCCAGGCAACTTATAAGAAAGGAAATTGGTTGCATGATGACATGATGAAAAGAAATCATATCATAATCCCGAAATACAGGAATCCTGCAGCCATATCCATAGTAATGATAATGTTTCATTTCACGTTGTCATTCACCCCAAATTGTACTACCTATTCTGATCACTGTACATAAGACATACTATAGTAGGAGAAATATATACCTTGTGAAGCAGCCTTATTTAACAATCCAACATCCTCTTCCACCTCTGATGCAAACACTGAGCTGGGCAGCTGTAGAGTTTCCGCTCCTTCCTTGGTGTCTTCATCACCACTATCCTGGCTCTGACTGACTGCAGGCTTCTCCTTTCTTTTGTGAGATGGTTTCTGCTTAGAAATAAGCAAGTATAGTGGTGAAGATGGAGAAGATAGACATATTAAAAACATACATTTACGAGTGTTTTTAAATAATTCTATTTAAAGTATTAATAACTATATAATAGCAGTTACTAAAGCATAAATAACAAATGGTATTTAGTATAAGACCTAATATTATCAGTTAGGATACAGGGTCTTCCAAGAACCCTGCACAAAAGAAGAAAAGATATACGTACTGGCTGTACAACCAGTGTGACCTCCCTGGTGTCTTTGAGATGTTGCAAGTAGTTGTAGTCATCGTCAAAGTATATCCCATATTTGATCTGCTCCTCTTTTCTCTGCTCTGGTGTTAATTCCTGAAAGAATTCTACATTAGTGCTTTGTTTTTTTACTTTTCTTACATAGATAATTTTATTGCACTAGCTCAAAATAACTTCAGGACAACACTAGACCACACACTGCACAACAGACTGCTACCAAATTAGAGAATTATGAAAAAAAAAAGACATGCTGGAGGAAATATATAAAAATAAACTGGAAGAAAACCAAAAACGCAGACTTAGGCCTGAAATTGCATTAAATAGGTCATAAAACACTTTTGCGTAGCTTTAGGTTATATGTTTACATACGGGTTCTTTCTCCTTTCTCGGCGGTATATTAGCATTCACTGGCACCAGAACACGCTGCGGGGCACTCTCATCAGCCACCAGAGGATCCCTCTGCGATCTGTGCACCAAATTGAACGTTACTGCCTTCTTGCGGTCTATAAACTTTTTTTTAGCTTTCGGCTGAAATAATTAACCATTTTATAAGAGTAAGATATACCACAACACAAACTTAACATATACGTATTTAATTTAATTACCATATTGATGATTTCTACTCAATTAAAATTAATTTAATTATTCAATGTTTTTGTGCTAAACATGTGTTGTTTTTTGGAAAACATACGAAAATGACAGCTGTCAAAAGCATTAAGTCCACAGAGTATCGATGAAAAAATATAGAATGTTGCGGTGCGTTCATTTTAAATTAAATAAGCTACTGACAGACTGTCCAACGTGCTGGTGATTGTCAGCATGAATGTCGGCGAAAATCTTCATTCCATAGACAATTCTATACACATAGAACATAGTCTAGTCACTAGTGACAGCAATGCAAAATTATAATCTGTGACTAGTCAATAGTCAATACTCAATAACATATGTCATTAGGGATCCGCAAATTTTTAAAAGTATCGATACCTACTCGATGCCAAGTATCGAATGAAAAGTATCGATACCGATAAAAGTATCGAACCAAAAGTATCGATACTATTTGGTATCGAATAGGTATCGAATAATATTTTTTTAAAATAAAACATCCACGCTATGAAATAGATTTTATTTTTTCATTAGAAATAATAAATTTTAACAAATCGTTTAACAAAGTTTTATTATTATTAGCAGCCTGTAGGGTCCCAATGTTGGGCAAAGGCCTCCCTTTCTTCCTTCCATTTATCTCGGTCCATAGATGTTTGCGGCCAGTCCTCATCGCGCCAGCGGCGCCTCGGCCTTCCTCGACGTCTTTTTGAGTTTTGTGGCATCCAGTGTGCTACAGCCTTTGCCCACAAGTCGTCGGGTATGCGCATCACATGTCCGGCCCAATCCCACTTCAGTTTTGCCGCTTTGTCGCCAACATCTGTGATAACCCGTAAGTGAGGATGGGTAGCATGCATATATCCATGAGTCTACGTTTTAAAGCGAATGAAAGGTTTCCCTTCATCAATTCTTTCATAGCCCAATAGCTCTTTCAGGCGTATTCAGTGCGTCTTGCAACTTCTTTCTCTTGTCTCTCTTGGAATTTGGCCTAAGTATATATACTCATGAACATTTTCAATCTCCACACCTGCTACTTCTAACAAAGAATTAAGAAAAATAAAACTACCCAATCAGTACAGAGGAGCGCCTCACGGCGCCCCTCTGTACTTTCTACGGCGCCCAGGTTGGGAACCCCTGATCTATACACTATAGTAGGGGCTTCCCCGAAAGCTGTAGGCGCTGTAGCCAAGTAATCTATAGATTATAGTTAGGGTTTCCCCGAAAGCTGTAGCCAAGCAATCTATAGACTATAGTAGGGGTTTCCCCGAAAGCTGTTGCCAAGCAATCTATAGACTATAGTAGGAGTTTCCCCATAGAGTAATTATAACAAGACGAGACAATGTAATAATAATACCACAAGTGAGCGAAATGAGTAATATACGCTAATGCCAATTAGTAACAGAGCGAAAAAATGTTGTCCCTTGTCCTGCTCAGCGTATCACTTCTTTTTTGTTTGACCTATCTGACAGTTCAGGTCAGAAAATCATGTGTCATTTTCGTTATTCGCCCATATTCGTACGAAATCGGAATTGGACAAAGTGGTAACTGAACTCGTAGCTTACGAAAAAAGTGGTTTAACTTAAAGACGATGGTGTATTGCTGTGTGTTAGGCAGTTAGGCTGCAAAAGCAGACTTGAACGTAAATAGGAAAACATAACCTAATATTACAATTTTGACCTTAATTTTACCTGATTGTTACAGATAAAAACAGATTATGTTTGTAAAGACTCCTATGAATGCTACAAGAAATAAAGAAAAATATACTTATTTACCATTAAGAAAATATCGCATTAAGATATCGCTATCGCATTCGCATACTGTATTCGCCCTGTCTATATCTCTTTCTTTGTCTACGGGGTTTAGTTTTTGCCTACCAAGCAATCTATAGACCATAGTAGGTGTTTCCCTGAAAGCTGTAGTCCATCGAGGGAGACAACGCTATACATTGAAAAGAGAAGTTGTATAGAAATTATGTGTGTAATCTAGTGATGCGACAAGGTATCGAGTAATTGGTAAAAGTATCGATACTTAGTAAAATACTAGAATAAAAGTATCGAGTACAAAAATACTAGGTATCGAAACGAAAGTATCGATACTACTCAGGTATCGATACTTTTTGCGGATCCCTATATGTCATAATAAATTCCTAACCTAAAAATATGTTAAAAACGCAGAATTTTACAATTGTCTGCTCTAATTACAGACAATTATCCGCAAAATGGACTTGCGTAACGTGCGTAAGATCAAAAAGCACAGCAGAACCAAAATCAAAAACTTACTCTCATACAATTTTGTTTCCGAAAACCAATTTTCCGGCCCGATCGAACAATGCAATTATGGAAGATATTCAAAAGGTCTGACTCCTTTTAAAAACCAACTCAGTGGCTGATTTCGGTCATTCTGTTGTTTCGAGATAGGAACATTTAATTAGATATAAAAAGATACATACCCTTAAATTCAAAGCTTTTCTACTTTGCAGACAGCTAAGTTTTCTGAACTGTACAACTGGCAGAGAGAAAATCTAAAAGGTCCAGAGTTTGTGTTGCATGATGGGCCGCCTTATGCTAATGGTGACTTGCATATGGGCCATGCTGTTAACAAGGTAAGAATGTTATTACGGGGTGTAATTTGGACCAGACAATCTTAGAGAGACAGATGCTTAGGCCCGCTTTCACAGGGACTCTTAAAATGTTTTAGTTAAATATTTGAATACTGTCCCTTTTTGGCAACTACAATATGCATTTGCCAAAAAGAGATAGCCTTACAAAATTTAACTTAATCAGTTAAAATGTCTTTGTGAGAGCGGCCCTTAGTGTGGATTTTTTAAACTGACATAAATTGCCATGTCTCTTTATGATTAACCAAGTTTGATCATAAACTAAACTGTCAATTACCACCAAGTGAGACCTCAGTAATTGAATAACCTTTGAATTTCAGACTTTAATCTTTCATTAACAGTCACTTTCACTTTCAGTCTTTATGCAAGTGCTTTTGAATCATCAACAGAATCTATCACTGGCTTGGAATGACATTCCTACTGAAAAGAGCCAGCAAGAAACTCGGCATTTGCTCTTTTCAATCAAAAATTACAGTCATATTATGGATCCAAAAGCTTATAAAGGATTAGCTAAGTTTACTGTTATTATTGTTTTTTGGTGTACAGTAAAAGTATATTCATTCATTCATCCAAGTAACTGCGGTCCCTAACATAGCTGTAGCGAGTCAACTTCATGCATTTACATGATCTTCAACAGTATAATGCAAATTTTTAAGGAGCATACTTTTAATATCAGAAAGAATAAAGAAAGAGTTAAGTTGCATTGATGAATGTAAACTCCCACAGATAATAAAAGACATAAATAACAGGAGCCAAGTCTTGCAAGGCAATAGCGTCCACTACATTCCTGGCTGGGACTGCCATGGCTTGCCCATTGAGTTCAAAGCACTCAACACAAAGAAGAGGAAAAATGAACCCTCAGACCCTGTCCATACGAGACAAATTGCCAGATCATTTGCTTTGGAGACTGTTGAAAGGCAAAAGGAAGCTTTTAAAAGTTGGGGTGTGTACTATAAATTTAATTTGTACTTTATAATTTACAAACAAATTATTTGTAGCTAGATAATGCCTATGACTTTGTTTGGGTGAGTTAAGGTTTAATTCCTGTGGAAACTCTTTTGTTTTCCAGGATGAACAATAGCCTATGTGCTTCCTTGGATATGCACCTATCTCTGTTCCAAATTTCATCAAAATCAGTTGAACAGGTGGGTCGCAAAGTGACAGAAACACTTTCACATTTATGACATTAGTATGGATACATCAAACACTGCTCAACCCGATGTAATTTGACCAATGTCAAGTCATTCAAATTATAATATTTTATATGATCCTTGACAAACACAAATACCAAAGCAACACATCACATAAGGTAGTAACATGTTGAAGAAAGCATAACTTTTTTGTTTTTGGCCCCTAAATTCAAGTAAGAAATCATAAAAGATGTGATGAACATATTTTTTCAGAAGTCACAACTTGATAGAATCCGCAACTTTTTTTATTGTAATTTCGATTTAATCTTGAGTGAACATACATTGTTGTTAACACAGGCGTTATGGCTGATTGGGATAACCAATGCTATCTGACGCTAGATAAGAAGTATGTACAGAATCAGTTGCGACAGTTCTACAAGATGTATAAATCTGGACTGATATACCGTGCGTTGAAGCCTGTTTATTGGTCACCATCTTCAAAGTAAGTTAGTTTTTTTAATGATCCATCCTAATGTAACTTATATAAACAAGCTATTTTATCCAAAACGTTTATTAGTGGTTCAATATTTCAGTCAAGTATGAAATGGATTATATTATGATATACACTCTATTTTTCACTTAAACTCATGAAAGGAAGTATAACAGCTGTATTGTAAGTAACAAGTACATAAGAGAATGAAGAACAGTTTTAGTATGGTTACAGTGGAGTCAGACAATCAATTTGATGCAACTTCATCCAAGTAGACTAAGGTTTTTAATTCCAGGATACAAAATATATCCTATGTTGTTCCTAGAGATAGTAACTTATCCATCTACCAAATTTAATCAACGTCAGTTGAACATATGGGCCGTGAAATTGTAAGAGTAGACAACAGACAGACACACTTTTACCTCTATAAAATCAGTATGAATAAAATGTATAGCAGATTATTTAGATAATTTTTTTTTTGTTAATTGAACTAAACTATCTTTAATCAGTGTTGTGTTTTAGAACAGCTTTAGCGGAAGCGGAGTTGGAATATGACCCGCAGTTCAAAAGCAAAGAGGTGTATGTGAAAATGCCTATGACTGAAGTGCCAAAACCTGCAAACCATTTAAAGTAAGTAATATCAACTTTTTAACGAATCAGTCGTTGTTTGTTTTGTGTTTGTAACTATAAATTATTAACAGTTTATTTCTAAACATAATATTAACTTTTCGACTAATAATTCGACTTTTCCTGATACCTACTACCAGGAAAAGTCGAATTTATTACAAAATAAACTATCACGGAATGGGCTTTAACAGAGTGGCGGTAGTTTTTTACAAGGATATTTCATACAAGTGTAGGTACTTATTTGATTTTTTAAAGAAGGGAAATACCAAAATCTGTCAAATCAATTAATTTCCAATTGGGATGATGACAACTCAACCAAATCAGCAAATCTTTATCAAATTTAAAAACGCGCTTCTAGTATGTAATTTTGTATGAAATGCATAGTTGTGACGTCATCAAATAACGCATTTTTATTCTATAATCTATTGTTTAAAATGGTTATCAAACTTAAAACTATTTTGTTGTGAATTTTAGGTATTTTGAAAGACACTCTATTTAATAATCAGTGAGACATAATTTTGTTTTGACATAGGCATTATCCTTTATTTCTTTATTGGTTATATGGTACACAAAACAGGAAATAACTACAACATTTCAGGTAAGTATTAAATGAAAGGATCGGTTCAAGTTATAACCCAAAACATGTTCACACATCATGACTTAAACACAAAATATATAAACTAAATAGAAAAGACTAGTGAATTAATGAATATGGAAATAAACAGATATCTAAGAGATTAAAGTTGCAAATACAAATCAGAGAAACTAAGTATAGAATTTATAAAACTGATTAGCAAAGTATGAACAAAAATTATTGACAATTTAAAGACAATAAAATATATTACAAAATTACAAATACTATTTCATACAATTAAAAATGTGTTTTTTAAATGCACTTATTCTATTATTGAAAATGTCAATATTAACATTGCGGTAATTTTTGGCAAGATCGTTGTAAAGGCGAACAATGGGATTGTAAAAAAAGATTCATGATTTGTGATTCCTGTAAACGTTAAGGGCGAAGGGTCTCGGTTTTCTTATTCTCCCATCCCTATTAACCTTGAGTTAGCTAGGCATTGGGGTGAAATAAAACAGGATTATATGTCGAATTCCACAGTAAACCAATATCGGCTATAATATGGACGACCACTCCTTGGACGCTGGTAGCGAACAAGGCAATCGCATACAGTGCTCATATGATGTATACTATAGCCACTCTCAGCATCAGACCTGGTGAACTGTTCCTGATCGCCAAAGACCAGATCCAGGAGTTGGAGAAGGTTTTGGGCGCTGAAATTGGTGTTTTGGTTGAATTTGAAGGTTAGTAATTTTGATCATAGTAATAAAGTATTTGATTAAAAGTTTGCTCCTTAAAAAAGCTTATTATAGTCCCAAACAGTATGCTTCCTTATTATAGTCCCACAAACTTGTATAACCCGGTGACCGCGTCACTAGTAGATATCCATATCCATACTAATATTATAAATGCGAAAGTGTTTGTATGTCTGTCTATCTTGTCTTTCACGGCCCACCTATTCAACCGATTTGGTGAAATTTGGTACAGGGATAGTTTATATCCCGGGGAAGGTCATAGGCTACTTTTTATCCCGGAAAATTAAGGAGTTTCCACGGGAATCAAAAATACTTAGTCCACGCGCACGAAGTCGCGGGAATCATCTAGTGAAAAATAGAAAAAAAAACGAAAAAAAACAGAAACTAAACAGGTCCGAAAATTATAAGTTAAAAAATAAACTAAAAGTTTATTGGAATAAAACAACATTGATTGTTGAGTTTGAATGGATAAATAGGTATATTTCACTGGGACGATGTACGAACTACGAACACGAACTTTATTTTTACTAATTTATAAGTTTATTGGTGAGCCCTGTGACTTCGTCCGGGTGACTTAGGTTATTTCAAAATCCAGGGCAACTCTGATATCCGGGATAAAAAGTCTAACCTTAGCCTGTCACTCTCCAGGTACTCAACAATAAATCATATCGATCCGTGTCTCTGTTGCGGCGTGATTGACGGACAAAAACAAGCAAACACACTTTCGCATTTATAATATTAGTATGACGATTTGACGTTCAAAAATGTATTATAAATAAAAGTGTATATAAAAATGAATTGCTGTTCGTTAGTCGCTAAAATTCAGAAACGGCTTGACCGATTTTGATGGAATTTTTTGTGTGTGCTTGAGTTGGTTTATATTCACAATTGGATCCGGGCGATGCAGGTTCTAGATTCAGGGCAGGAATTCAGTCTGGCCCTGTAATTTTGAATAAAAATATTTTGGTTGATCGGTTGTGGTATAATTATACCAGGTCGCCATCTCCAGGGATGTTCATACACAAACAATCTATCCCGGGACGTCCTGCCGTTCCTGGAAGCGGATCACGTGACAAGAGGCAAAGGTACAGGACTGGTGCACACTGCGCCTGCGCACGGCCCCGAAGACTTTCTGGTCGCTTTGAAGAACAATATGACTGTGGTAAGTTTTCTTTTTTTATTGGCTTGTGTACTTTCTGTCTTCCTTTTGTTAAACAGCACATCCGTATTTACAAAAAAAAAATGCGATCGGCACGACAGGCAAACTAGAGGCAGTAATAGGCTCGTGACTCCATCGCTCCGCCTCAAAAAAGTCAGAAGGTCATTCGTGGGAATGGAATTCTTTTCTATAACAAAATTCCACAACCTATTTTAAACTTATTAACTTACCTATACACAAATTTAAGAAATCCATTAAAAGTATGCTCTTGAAAAAAGCTTATTATACTGTTGAAGATTATGTAAATGATAGAGGAGCATGGATTTGATCACTCCAGCAATGCTAAGGACAGCGGTTACTTATGTATATGTCACCGTAAAATTATAAAAACCGTTAGATTATAATCTAACTCGCGAAATTCTAAACTGTCGAAAGATTAGAATTTAACGCATTATTTTCCGGTAGATTGTAATCTGATAGGTATTTATACCCGATAAAACCTAAGTGCCTAAGTGCCTGTAACTACTTGATTATTTCTGTCGAACCCTAACTTAACCTACAAGAAAGAGACAAGAAAACGTAAATAAAATGAATATTTCAAAAATTAACACTCAGAACATTGAACAGTTTACAATCTTTCGACAGTTTAGAATTTCGCGAGTTAGATTATAATCTAACGGTTTTTATAATCTTACGGTGACATATATACATTGATATAATAATAATTGTAAATGAAATATTTATTTAAAAAGAGCAACCACCGAGTTTCTTGCTGGTTCTTTTCGGTATGAATGTCATTCCGAACCAGTGGTAGATTCACTTGGCATTTTAACCTGCGAAAATATTGCATTCAAATAATCCTTTTCACTGTAATATTTTTTTTTAATTAGTTTTAGTTTTAAAAACACTTTGAACTTGTTGAGAGACATCTCTAATATGCCTTCAGGGAGTTTACAACGTATACTGTTACCAACAAATGCGTTAATAATTTTACACATTCTAGACGCGGGCACTACAATTTTATTCTCATTCCTAGTATTAACATCATGACGCACTCTTTTTTCTTGATTTTATTGATCTTTTTATATGCATATACTTACTAAATTTTCAAATATGTAGTGGTTGAGCACTGTCATACTTTTACCTTCTTTGAATTTAGTCCTTAGGGACTCTCTTGGTCCCATGTTGAATATGGCACAAACAACTTTTCTGCAGCACGAAAACTGAATATCAGCAGCATCAGTCCATTATAAACTGTCGCCTCCGAGGTCCTTGTGTTTTATCGTATCACAAAGAACTATGTTCTAAAAGAAAAAAATGAAGTCCTCAAAAAAAATTTATCGGATAACTTTTCACAGGAATGCAACGTAAACGAACATGGACAATACACAAACCTTGGTCCCAAGCTCGACGGTCTCCAGGTCTTGGCCGAGGGTCAGGAAACCGTTATCGAAATGCTGGAACATTCCATCCTGCAGACGGGGACATATGTGCACTCCTACCCTCTGGACTGGCGGACTAAGAAGCCGGTCATCATCAGGGCGAGCCATCAGTGGTTCATTGACACGTCTGCGCTGAAAGAGAAGGCCTTGGTGAGTTTTAAATAGTTACTTTTGTTTAAGTGATTGTAATGAGTGAATGAATCAAACGAATCAGACTCATTTACTGGACTGGTGGACTAAGAAGCCTGTCATCATCAGGGCGAGCTATCATCAGTGGTTTATTTATACATTTGCGCTGAAGGAGAAAGCCTTGGTAAGTTTTAAATAGTTGCTTTTGTCCAAGTGGTTGTAATGAGTGAATGAATCAAACGAATCATACTCATTTACTAAACTGGCGGACTAAGAAGCCTGTCATCATCAGGGCGAGCCATCAGTGATTCATTGACGCATCTGCACTGAAGGAGAAAGCTTTGGTGAGTTTGAGACTTTAGTGATTTTAAGAAATATTTGGGCTCCTTGTAGCTGGATAGATCTTTGTTTATCGTTCAAATGATTGAATTAATGACTGAATGAATTGAACGATAGACTCATTTGATGGGAAGTAAAAATAAGAAATAACACAGTCAGACTCTACTCAGACAAAAAGGATATCTCAAATATATATTCGTTTTTGAAATGTAAAAATTAAGTTAATATTAAAGTGTTGTTAATGTCAATGTTGTAACATCAACTGAAAGAGCAGAAATAAAATTTTTATTTCTGGAAAACAACCATTAACTTCTTCACATTCGTTAAATTTTATATTTTAGTTTTTATTATATTTTAATCATTATTCTGTACTTTGTATTATAGGTAACCCTACCTGAAATAAAACAATTTTATTTATTTATTTATTTATATCTGGTAATTCTCAATCACCCAACGCAGCATAGCGCGCGGCATCCTCTTAATATGGGGCAGGGCTACTGTTGTTGTGAAATAGTAGTTTGTGATATAAGAGCGGTAAATAGGTTTTTACATACGAGTTGACTAATGTCAGCCCGATGACACCAGTCGAGGGCTGACCATCGTCACGAGTATGTAGAAACCTTAACGCCCGTGTATCACACAATATTTTTCAATACATTTGTGAGAAAACTTGAAAATAAGAGTTGAGTAGGTGAGCACTAGGTACTCGTTAGAAAATGGATTTTCACGCCCATACTTATTTCGAGATTTTTGGCGGCTTTTATAAGCGCGGTTTTTTTCCCAGATCTAAAATACATAATTGTTGATTTAATTTTCTGATTCCACATCACATGTACCACTCATATTTATTGATAATTTATAACAAAAATTCAATGACTATTTTAAAAATAGCGCGCACAGATTAAAGATTTAGTATAGACTACGGCGCGTTGTTGTAATTGCGTTTTTTTATTCGATTCATGGCTCTAGGTTCTAGTTCTTAGCTCCCAGCCTGGACAGTTCAGCCTTTACTTTTTTGATTTATAACATTTAAAACAATTTTAATAATTATATTTTATATATAATTCTTTAACTTTTTGAATTAATTTCATCAATTCACATCTAAATGTCATTATTTTTTAGGTTTTCTATATACAAAGTCAATATCATTATGAACCTTCTTGCAAGAAAACTTTTTATTCAGAAGTAACGTGGACTTACAAAAATTAAAAAAAACTGCAAATTTACTGCACGAGGGCAGTAAATATTTACTGCACGCGGGCAGTAAATTGAACTTACAAGCCCTGTTTACTGCCACTGTAAGTGCATTTTTCGAGCAAGTGAATTGATAAAGTGTTTTTCCTGTGTCCACCGGGAACTAAGTACCCTCAGTATCATATCACTTGTTCCAGGCAGCACTAGACAAAGTTAAAATCCTGCCGCCGTCCACGGCAGAGCAATCGCGGCAGGGCTTCAGGGCGCAGCTGGAGAAGCGGCCCTATTGGTGCATCTCCCGACAGCGCGCCTGGGGCGTGCCCGTACCCGTGCTCTACAGGGGCAGTGACGTCATACTGAACGAGTAAGTACTGGAGTGTAGCTGGAGAAGCGGCCCTATTGGTGCATCTCCCGACAGCGCGCCTGGGGCGTGCCCGTACCCGTGCTCAACAGGGGCAGTGACGTCATACTGAACGAGTAAGTACTGGAGTGTAGCTGGAGAAGCGGCCCTATTGGTGCATCTCCCGACAGCGCGCCTGGGGCGTGCCCGTACCCGTGCTCTACAGGGGCAGTGACGTCATACTGAACGAGTAAGTACTGGAGTGTAGCTGGAGAAGCGGCCCTATTGGTGCATCTCCCGACAGCGCGCCTGGGGCGTGCCCGTACCCGTGCTCTACAGGGGCAGTGACGTCATACTGAACGAGTAAGTACTGGAGTGTAGCTGGAGAAGCGGCCCTATTGGTGCATCTCCCGACAGCGCGCCTGGGGCGTGCCCGTACCCGTGCTCTACAGGGGCAGTGACGTCATACTGAACGAGTAAGTACTAGAGTGTAGCTGGAGAAGCGGCCCTATTGGTGCATCTCCCGACAGCGCGCCTGGGGCGTGCCCGTACCCGTGCTCTACAGGGGCAGTGACGTCATACTGAACGAGTAGGTTCATAATATGGTTTCTATATGTTGGTACATGATACAAGTGAACGTATTTTCAAAAATTAAAAACACTATTTCTCTGCGAAATTCTATTAATCCAAACTAATAATAATATACTATTATAATATATATTTATAATAATAAATGCGAATGTGTATCTGTCTGTCCATCTGTATGTCTGTCTGCTACGCTTTCACGGTCCATCCGTTCAACCGATTTTAACGAAATAGGGTACAGGGATAGGTTGTATCCCAGGGAAGGACATAGACATACTTTTTATCCTGGAAAATTACAGAGTTCCCGGGGAAACCAAAAAATCGTAATCCATGCGGACGATAACGCAGGCATCATCCAATTCAAATTAATATTACACTAGCGGCACGCTATGATGGCCGGTTTGACACATTACAATAGTGATGTGGAATGTCAATTTATTCTCGAACAAAAAACAATTAAGTTTTGTTTTTGTACCTGATTAAATAGGTTTAATAAAACAAAAATGTATATGTTTATTTTATTTATTTGAACGAACTGAATATTTGAACGAAAATGAATATACATACTTTATATGCACACAAGAAACATATGAATACAAAAGATACCAAAAAAGGTGCCACAAAAGGCCATAATTAATCAGATTCGTCCATACTACTATTTTCACTGTCGTCACTGCTATCATCACATACATTAATAATTATATGTTCGTTTTCTATAATATTATCTATTTTCACATCTCTTTCATAATCTTCCCTTATTAATTTAACAGTTCTATTCACAACCTTTTCCCAGTCTCCTTTAGTCACATGTTCACAAGCTTCTTCTAATAATTTTAGCATTTTTTTTGTGGTAAATGGGGGTTCTGTATTGTGTCTTGCAGCATATCCCTTAATTTGAGCCCACACCAACTCAATCGCATTATACTCACAATGGTAAGGCGGTAACCGTATAACTCTGTGCCCATGTTCTAATGCTATTTCGTCAATGACGTATCGGATCTTGGTTGGTTTGTTTTCTTTTAAAAGACGTACTAATTCCGCTTTTAACATATTCATGTTTGCATCTACGCCATTTTTACGAAGCCATGCGACGATATCAGCTTTCTTTTGGGATTGGGCAGGTGGCTTGTCAATTTGCATCGAGTGGTATGGGGCGTTGTCCATAATTATAATAGATGGTTCAGGGAGGCTACACAACATTGAGGTAAACCATTCAGTAAACTTTTCTCCATTCATGTCTTCATGATAGTCTCCAGTGGTTTTTGACGCAAAAGCCATGAGAGAACCTTCGACAAACCCGTTGATGGTTCCGGCGTGACAAATTATAAGTCGCGATCCTTTTCCTACAGGAACTTTGGAAGTAGATGCTGCTGTGTCATCGTTCCAAGAACGGCCTACAGTATGGTTAGCATTAAGCCATGTTTCATCCAAGAACACAACATTTTGCCAATTTTTGATTTCTTTCACTTGCCGTAAAAAAGTATACCTTGCCATCGCTATATCAAATCTTTCCATCAATATTTTGCGTTAGTTACATTTTTTGTATCGAAATCCAATGGTCTTCAAAATCTTCGTTAAAGAACTTTCCCCACCGAAGAATAATCCAGCTTCCTTCAGTGAATGCACCAACTTTTTTCTTGTTGGATACTCCTTCTGTAAATAGTAGCCGTAAACATGTCTTCGGATAGCATCGGCATCAAAGCTATCGATGCCTACGACTGGTTTTGCTCGTTTTCTCTTTTTTGGTGTGTGAAGTTTATTTTCTTCTGTGCCAGTCTCGCCATATTTTTTTTTAGTTATCCGTCTAATATCCAATATTAAGCGCATCAGCTACGCGTTCAACCACTGACGTTATAGGTAAAATTGGCCCTCCATTTTGAGCTTCACGATCGAAATAGTTACGAAGGCGTATTACGAACTCACGTGTCTGACTATTTAGAACAGTTCTCTGCGTACGTTCGGTCATATCGACGAAATCCACAACAAAGGGCTTGAACAGAGTCCAAATTAACGAGCAAGGGTCAACAGTAATGCAGTATCAATATTTGAAATCCAAAGCCAGGTCAAAACTATATCACAATCGCATTGCACTGACAGTTTATACTTTTCGAAGCAACGTCAATTCGAAACTGCTTTGTTTTGCATTGAGCATTGACGCGAGTTTGCCGGAGGTAGTAGTTGTGCTAGCCAGCGATCCTATGTGACGATCGTATTAGATTCCATTTTTAAAAATTTATTGATATTTTTTTGCGATTTCAGAGGTTTGTCCACATAGTGAAAATTGTTCATATTCACAAGTACATTCACCCCTTAAATGGTGCAAACTGATTTTTCTACACTTGTATACATTTAAGAAATCAATTTAATAAATAAATTTTGAGTCCTAAACCTAAAACTACATTCGATAAAATTTATGAATCTCTGCACATCACTATCGTCAATAAAGTAATACAATTATTTCCTTCAAAGTCGTTATCAATTAATACGGAACTTCATGAGCGGACAAACGTCAAACCGGCCATCATAGCGTGCCGCTAGTTTAGTATCATTCCAGTTAAATTGTATTCGATATCGTTTTCACTGACTATTTTGACGTTAATTGGCATGATGACTGATTTTGAAAAACTATCTTATTTCAGCAGAAAAATAAGGTTTGGTAGATAAAATAGGCGTTTGAAATTTAAATTAAAAAATTCACGCCAAAACGCTCGCGAGTGTCATGGCGTCGTTTGTGACGTCACTATTGTTCTTACCAATGTACTCTGTGCAGTGTGCAGTAAACAATAGTGTGATTGACAAAGCTCGAAAACAAACAACTGTGACGTCATTCGCTATGGCGGACTCGGGACTACTGTACTTTATAGTTTTATTTTATCATAATAAATAGCAATCTCACTCGAAAAAGAAAAATAATTACGTTTTTTATAATTCATGAATCCTATTTCATTACATAAATTCATAATTTCATTGATTCTTGGTTACTGTCATCATGCCTATTGTTATTTTTAGGGAAATACTCGAAAGGTTATGTTGTTTAGTGGACAAACATGATGCGGATGTATGGTGGACGTGTGACGTCACAGACTTGATCCCACAACACGTAGCGACGAAATATGGCTTGAATATTGAAGAAATAAGTAAAGGCGAGGTTAGTGTCGAATTATCAAAGTTCCCATAAACTTATCTGGCCTGCAGCCCGATTCTGTAACTCAGTGTTTATCAAAAAATGAAAGTCACTGACTTATATTTTTTATCCATTGAAGATTTACTATGAAATGTTCTTTCATTTTTTCATAGTAAACCTTCAATGGACAAAAGGGCTGCTGGTGGCAAATATTGAAACAAATTGTTAGTCTATAAGTTTTATTTTCCTTTTATTTCTATTTTTTTGTAATTTGTTTTTTCTGTGTGGTGTGAAATCCTAAATAAAGATTTATTTATTATTTATTTTATTTAAATTTATGTGACTATTTTTTTTTATTTTTTTTTTTTAATATTCATCTGCATCTTTAAAGGGAAAAACACATAGGGGTCAGATACGTTTGTGGGACTATATATTATTATAATTAAAAAAAAAAAACGCCACTTCTATGTAAAAAGTAAATGCTTTACGTTGCGATAACTTTATGCGGTGTTCTGACGACTTCCCTGGTGGAGTGGTGAAGGCTGTCTTATAAGTGGGATGTTCCGGGTTTGATTCGACGACCTCCGTGGCGCAGTGTTGAGCGCTGTTGTCTTAACGTGCGGAGGTCCCGGGTTCGATCCTCGACAGGGTTTGGAAATTTATAATTTCTGAATTTTCCCTGGTCTGGCCTGGTGGGAGGATTCGGCCGTGGCTAGTTACCAACCTACCGGTAACAGACGTGCCGCCAAGCGATTTAGCGTTCCGGTACGATGCCGTGTAGAAAACGAATAGGGGTATGGGTTAAATATAACTGCCATGCCCCTAACAGGTTAGCCCGCTACCATTATTTATTAGACTGCATTTTCACTTACCATCAGGTGAGATCGCAGTCAAGAGCTAACTTCTAGTGGATAAAAAAAAACCGGGTATTTGTGAATGTAATTTGGGAACTTTCTCTGGTCTGGTAGCTTTAATTTTTATCTTTGAAAAGACCCCTTCATAAATCACTAGCTGTCGCCCGCGACTTTGTCCGCGTGGTTTGACGTTTTTTGGTTCCCGCGGGAGCTCTTTAATTTACCGTGCTAAACAGTAAGTAGCCTATGAGTAATGATTTATTCCAGACTATCTGTCTCTGTGCCAGATTTCATCCAGATCCGTTCAGACGTTCTGGCGTGACTGAGTAACAAATATCCATCCATTCAAACTTTCGCATTTTAAATATTAGTATAGATAAATCATTTATTATTTATTTTGCAACTTTCGAGGTTCGGAACCCTAAAATTGTGACTGTTCCAGGATATAATGGACATCTGGCTAGATTCTGGTCTATCCTGGCATACGCTGGACGGGAGGAAGGCCAGGCTTTACTCTGAGGGTGTGGATCAGTTAACGGGCTGGTTCCAGGCATCCTTACTCACGTCACTAGCTCTGAAGGACGACGCGCCATACGAGTACGTACAGTTTATACACAACTAAACAACAGTTACACACAACACCATTTTAATCGTTAACTAAACATCACTTATACACACCTAACAACATTCTATACTTAAGTAAACAACACTTATACACACATAACAACATTTTATACTTAAGTAACCAACACTTATACACACAACAACATTTTATACGTAACTAAACAACACTTATACACACAACAACATTTTATACGTAACTAAACAACACGGGCGGAAGGCCAGGCTTTACTCTGAGGGTGTGGATCAGTTAACAGGCTGGTTCCAGGCATCCTTACTCACGTCACTAGCTCTGAAGGACGACGCGCCATACGAGTACGTACAGTTTATACACAACTAAACAACAGTTACACACAACACCATTTTAATCGTTAACTAAACATCACTTATACACACCTAACAACATTCTATACTTAAGTAAACAACACTTATACACACATAACAACATTTTATACTTAAGTAACCAACACTTATACACACAACAACATTTTATACGTAACTAAACAACACTTATACACACAACAACATTTTATACGTAACTAAACAACACGGGCGGAAGGCCAGGCTTTACTCTGAGGGTGTGGATCAGTTAACAGGCTGGTTCCAGGCATCCTTACTCACGTCACTAGCTCTGAAGGACGACGCGCCATACGAGTACGTACAGTTTATACACAACTAAACAACAGTTACACACAACACCATTTTAATCGTTAACTAAACATCACTTATACACACCTAACAACATTCTATACTTAAGTAAACAACACTTATACACACATAACAACATTTTATACTTAAGTAACCAACACTTATACACACAACAACATTTTATACGTAACTAAACAACACTTATACACACAACAACATTTTATACGTAACTAAACAACACGGGCGGAAGGCCAGGCTTTACTCTGAGGGTGTGGATCAGTTAACAGGCTGGTTCCAGGCATCCTTACTCACGTCACTAGCTCTGAAGGACGACGCGCCATACGAGTACGTACAGTTTATACACAACTAAACAACAGTTACACACAACACCATTTTAATCGTTAACTAAACATCACTTATACACACCTAACAACATTCTATACTTAAGTAAACAAAACTTATACACACATAACAACATTTTATACTTAAGTAACCAACACTTATACACACAACAACATTTTATACGTAACTAAACAACACTTATACACACAACAACATTTTATACGTAACTAAACAACACGGGCGGAAGGCCAGGCTTTACTCTGAGGGTGTGGATCAGTTAACAGGCTGGTTCCAGGCATCCTTACTCACGTCACTAGCTCTGAAGGACGACGCGCCATACGAGTACGTACAGTTTATACACAACTAAATAACAGTTACACACAACATTTTAATCATTAACTAAACAACACTTATACACACCTAACAACATTCTATACTTAAGTAAACAACACTTATACACATATAACACCATTTTATACATTATCTAAACAACACTATACACACATAACAACATTTTATACACTAACTAAACAACACTTATACACACATAACAACATTTTATACATTAACTAAACAACACTTATACACACCTAACAACATTCTATACTTAAGTAAACAACACTTATGCACACATATCAATATTTTATACACTAACTAAACAACACTTATACATACATAACAACATTTTATACATTATCTAAACAACACTTATACATACATGGTAACATTTAATACTTAAGTAAACAACACTTATACACACATATCAACATGAAACCCACTATGTCATCCGCGTGGGATAAGGTTTTCAATCACAAGGGCACGGAAACTCCTTAATTTTCCGGGATAAAAAGTAGCCTATGTCACTCTCCAGGTCCTCAACCTATACCCATGCAAAACGTTGATCCGTTGCTCTATTGGTTGAAGGACAAACCAACACGCTTTCGCATTTATAATATTAGTATAAATTATGGTTCCATGGGGTCAATACAATCATATTTTTGACAATATTTGTGGTTTTTTTTTAACAATTTTGTTTCACATTTTAGGTCGATATTCGTTCACGGTTTCGTAGTGGATGAGAAGAAACGTAAGATGTCAAAGTCAATCGGTAACGTCATAGACCCTAAGTCCATTATATATGGAGACAAGAAACAACCGGCGTATGGAGTTGATACGCTCAGGTAAGAAAATATTTTACAAATGCAATTTTTTTTTTATAACAGATTAGATTCTTGCCAAATTTTCTCAGTAGAATTTTCTTTCCGTCAGTTTCTACTTGGTTCCCGCGGGAACTGGTTTGAGGTTTTTTGGTTCCCGCGGGAACTCTTTAATTTTCCGGGATATAAAGTAGCCTATGTGCTATTCCAGACTATAATCTATCTCAGTGCCAAATTTCAACCAGATCCGTTCAGCCGTTGGGGCGTGATTTAGTAATAAACATCCATACATCCATACATTCACACATCCATACATCCATACATCCATAAATCCACACATCCATCATCACATCACTACAGCCCATTAACGTCCCACTGCTGGGCACAGGCCTCCACTCTCATGGGAGAGAGGGAATTAGAGCTTAGACCCACCACGCTGCTCCAATGCGGGTTGGCGGGCTTTAACGACTATTATCATGTTAGTGATAATAACCGGGACCGACGGCTTAACGTGCTCTCCGAGGCACGGGGGTGAAACACCGCCAATTTCCTAACTCCGGGCTAGTACTGGGATTTTGTAATCCGAAAAACCCGATACTTAATTATGGCCCGACCCGGGACTCGAACCCGGGACCTCGTCGGCCGCAGTCAAACATGCTAACCACTAGACCAACGAGGCAGTTACACATCCATACATCCATCCAATCTTTCGCATTTATAATATTAGTAAATAAGATTATGTATATATTAAGTAAAATTATTTACTAAAAGAATTTATATTGTGTGGTGGTACGGAACCCTTTGTGGACGAGTTTGAATCGCTCTTAACCGGTTTTTATCAGTAGTTCCACGATACCTCAATGCCGTTTTCCTTTAAGATGGTGGGTGGCCAGCCACGCCACACAACATTCCCAGATAGTGATAAGCAAGAAACTTCTAGAAGACTGCCAGGGAGAGGTAATCAGACTTCGCAACATCATAAAATACCTCCTCGGCGTCATCAACGACATGGAAAAACCGGATTTCACCCAAAAACCGACCTTAAATTACTTCGACCAATACATGGTAGAAGAATGTATTCGATTTGACAAACAAATAAACGATTTCTACAATAATTTTAGGTATAACCAAGTAGCTCAAACTGTATTATTTTTCATTAGTAATAAAGTATCAGGATTGTACTGTCACAGTATAAAAGATAGGTTATATTGTTCCCAAAAGAATTCCATCGATAGGCTGTCAGCACAACTTGTTATTCATACGATTTTAGTTTCTATTTGTAAAGCTTTAGGTCCCATTTTGCCTCACTTGATCGAAGAGGCGTGGCATTTTCATCCTTTGTATGAAATGCCGTTTTATTTTACTAAAGAAATACCTGTTTTACCGACCAAAAATATCGACATGTCATTAATGGACGCCATATTGCATATAAAAAAAGATGTCTGCGTGACAGCGAAGAGTGAAAATTTAAAAAAGTTTGATCTAAATTTGAGGGTAGATTCGAATTTGTATGAAAGATTGAATGAATTGAATGTGAACGATGGAGTGAATGACAGTGTTTTGTGTGAAATTTTTGAACTGGCAGCTGTGAATTTGACAGTCAGTGAAAGTGGGAAGCGGGAAATCGTTTTGTCACAGAGTAAAAGAGGCCAGTGTTTGAGATGCAGGAAATATAATGCCACAGACAATAGTGATAAATGTTTGAGGTGCGAAAAAGTATTAGCGTAGTTCCAAAAGTGCGATTTAGTTCTGGTATATGTATAGGCAGATAAGTTATTTATTGTAAAGTTTTATTTGTAAGATTTTTGTTCGAAATTACGTACCTAATTATAAAATACTTAAGTATTTTATCTGTTCAGGTAATAGATGATTAATTTTATGAATAAAAATTAAAATATTATATTTGCATTTCTTTTATTCAAAAGAAGTTGCATTATCCAAATGTTTACTTTATTACTAGTTTCAACGTCATAGTATCTCCTATGCGTTTCTAAGCTGTTGTTCGCTCAGAAAAGAGTTGGTGGGTCAGGTCATACCTTTCAAGCTTTTACCACTATACCATTGAAAAGTTTTGCGTCACTAGACGAAACTTTTCAAAGGTATGGTCTTTTTCTTCGAACGTTTCACCGAATTAAATTCTTGTTGTTACTTCTACTGTCATAAATCATTCAAAATTCTAAGGCAGTAGAAATAAAAGGAAAACTTAAAAGATGAAAAATGTCATAACTGGGCAGGTATTTCCACGCAATAACCGAGGAATGTCGTGTCTTATTCAAACAATATGAAGAGATACCGCAAATGCACGCAGACCAATTGTTTGCTCGGTCGCGATGCTGAGAATTTAATAATAATAGAGCAAACCAAGTAGGACCAGCGAAAATTCAGTCAAATCAAATTTCTTCCTTTACAACCTTTCCCACTGCCAAGGGTCACTGGTAGAGATATAGAGATAAGTGCTTCCTTGTCCACTATGTCTCTGTTTTTCTAAGTATTTCATAAGTTTTTGGGACAAAAAAAAAATTGCAGTCATAGGACTAGGGACTGCCGCTAGAAGTGAAACTAACTTAGAATTACTTCGAATTAGAACTTACTTATAATGGGCGGTTTTCAAAAAAGTTGCCGGTAACTTAAATGGATTTCCATATTTATTTTTAGAATTTATCAACGAAATGTAATAAATTTATAGAATGAAGCATGAACTTTGTAATAAAGCGTTTTTTAATTAAAATAATTTCGAATTTTGAGAATAACTACAATTTGATTTCAAGTCTGGTCGAATAAATTCCATTAAAGAACTACAAGGAATTCAGTATTTCTTTAATTTATTTAGTGAATGTTAAACAAAACCAGCCTTCTAAAAATATTGATAATAGAGTGTATTAAAATAAAACATTAAAGGTATCAACAAAAAACATCAATAACGCTACTTTTGGATACTTTGTACTTTATCTTTTTCTTTTACACCGACAAATCAGAAACATTTTTTATAATTGTTTAATAATACCAGATAACAAATTAATGATAGACTATAATAAACAAAAACAGTTCCTTTGAGATCCATTGTTTAACCTTAATAATTAAATCACAGCAATACTGTTACTTTAGCGATAAATAATAAATTATGTCATAAAAATCTTTATAAAATTCTCTATTTGATCGTGAAAGTAGTAGACGCTGACTTTTCTCTAGACGCAACTTTTTTGAAAACCGCCCATTTACATTTGTGAAAAAATAATACATTTTTCCCGTAGGTAGGTACCTACTACTACCAATATACTTATACTACAGATTATATATGTCACCGTAAGATTGTAAAAACCGTTAGATTATAATCTAACTCGCGAAATTCTAAACTGTCGAAAGATTACAATTTAACGCATTATTTTCCGGTAGATTGTAATCTGTTAAGTTTATTAACCCGATAGAACCTAACACTACCTGATTATTTATGTCGAACCCTAACCTAACCTACATGAAACAGACAAGAAAACATGAATACAATTAATATTTCAAAAATTGACACTCAGAACATTGAACGGTTTCTGAATGAATCTTTCGACAGTTTACAATTTCGCGAGTTAGATTATAATCTAACGGTTTTTACAATCTTACGGTGACTAAGTATATACTACAAGTATAGTCTGTGCTTACTACCTACTCCGGATAATACCTATACTCAGACATTTTGCAAATTTTACGTAAAGCCGTTACAAAGTATAGTATACCCTATTTAGTTGCTTTCTAGGTAATGTTATATGAAACGAAATATTTAGTCCTATACAAACATTTCCATTCCCTTTCATCTCTACAAAGGGTTGGTTTCTTCCATTAGATAGCTATATTATTAATTTTAAATCACGCTATTGTAACCCATCATTCAATGCAAGAGTTAAAATGAGTCAATATTGTATTTTGTAATGAAGGAATGTGTTATCAAAGGATCAGAAAGGCATTGTTCGAGTTGGACTATGATCCTAAACAAACAGTTTATTGCAGGTTTTCATATTTTTAAATAGAGACGCTATTTTTTTTATCCACTACAAGTTAGCCCTTGACTGCGATCTCACCTGATGGTAAGTGATGATGCTGTCTAAGGTGGTAGCGGGCTGACCTGTTAGGATTATGGTAATATATTAAACCCATAATATCCCTAATCAGTGTCGTACCGGAATGTTACATCGCCAAGCGGTTCGTCTTTGCCGGTAGGTAACTAGCCTCGGCCGAAGCCTCCCATACCAGAGCCGGGCAAATTCAGAAATTATAAATTCTTGAATTGACCCTGCCGGTAATTGAACCCGGGACCTGCCGCTAGACCACAGTGTTCACCATTATGTTCGGAGGTCGTCAAAAAGGGTCGTCCTTTATTATCATGGACTTCTCATACTCCACCTCGCTTCTCTGCCCTCGTGTGAAGCGAGCATTATACTAAGTTTCTCCCCGTGCCTCGGAGAGCACGTAAAGTCGTCGGTCCTGCGCCTGATCACTCTCCGGTCGTGTCGGATTTTCCGTCCCATCGGGCTATGAGAGTAGAAGAAACAGAGTGCGAAACCTGTGTTTACGTACACACTTGTACACTACAATTTTCTTTTTATTTTTTTTTCTATGTATTTTTATGTTTTGTGTAGCAATAAAAAGTTCATCTATCTATCTATAATATGTCCCGCGCAGAAGGCTAATCTCTGTGGAGATTGGCCACCGTGGTTTAATTTAGGTCAGAAGGACCTATTTAGGAGGACGATTTAGGAGGAAGAGGATTATACTCAGTTTTCCGCTTGCGGTTGATAATTAATGTATTTGCTCCTTTAAAACCCTACCTACATTCCTACTGAAACAACCAACACTTATAGCAATATTACTCAAAGTGGCAGATTGATGTCACGTACCTTGACATTCCTAAAATAAGGATAATAATTCTAAAACACGAAAGTCAACAATAATTTATTGAAACAATATAGCTTTAAGCGTTGGCCCCTGAAGATTCTCGTAATCCAATTAACAATCAATATCCCAAATCCTCTTCGAATTCAGAATCATTCGTATCGAATGAATATATACTGGAGAAATCGTGATCGAATGTTCTCCGTTCAATAATCGAATGCATCCGGATCTAGCGTCCGGAATATCCGATTGTGTATCGACGTCGATTAGTGACAATCGAACGAGCAATTCGGATATCTTTGATTGTAGATTGTATCTACCCTATATCATGGATAGATAGATAGATAGGTAGCGCGTACATATACCTAGGTATTGTTAGTATGAAACACTAGAATTTACATGATGCTCATGATTTCGTCAGCTTGGATTATTGCTAGGAATCTCGTGAGCTATCTTTATTAACAAGTCATAATTTAAAAAATTAAAAAGTTAAACATCTAAATTAATCTAGTTAAATTAGAATCTTGTTCACATTTTTATTAAATGATATTTTTTGTGAATCACTGGATATTGAACTATAGTGTTATATATTTTTGGAATCTCTTCTTATCTAGAAAATGATGATTATAATGTTAATCTTATTTTCGATTTTTTTTTTCAACTTCTGTTGTCTTTAATGCGGGACCATGGTCACCCCATCAATTCATTTTTAAATTTTACTAGCCTATGTCACCCGGAATAAGCTAGGGATTCTAACGATACCTCATTTATCAAAATCGGTTCAGGCGTATAGATAGAAGTGATGGTGGAATATACAAACTCACATACATACATACATGAACCCTGAAAACAATATACTCCTTTTTTCAGGCAGTCGTATAAAAATAAACCATTTCGGAGGGAGAGTTTTTAATACTCCTGGAATTACAGGAGTGGTGAGAGGTGAGTGGAGACTCATTTAGCCTGTGGGCCGTTAGTAAATGGGTTGAGATTGATGGATTTTATATATTATGTACCTACTTGACGATGCACGCAACTTCGTGTCTCTTTAAATTTTCAGGATAAAAAGGCTGCAGCCTTTGTGTTCATTTAGGGTACCTTTAACTTAAGCTGTCTCTATTTCAAATTACAATCGAAACGATTCAGTCATTGTTGCGTGATGTAAACATTCGAACATTCAAACTTTCAAATCTACATGTATTACCTAAAGGTATGTCTTCCATGTACACGCAATAATATCCCTTTCAAAATAAGAGTAGTCAATAAAAGGTTTCTTTTGCACTACAAAATGGCATATTGCAAAACTTTTTCCATTCGATTTGAAGTTGAGCGGCTTCCGCCTTCAAATAATAGAGTAAAGTGGCGGCTCGAGGCTTAAGTAGCAAACAAGTGTCGCAATAAACCGCCTACTTATAATATCCAGAGATCGATGAAGGACGTCTAATATTTTTTACCATTGAAAATGGTTATCAGATGCAAATCGCCTGAGACGTATTTTTGGTCATAGCTCCGAGGATTTTGGAAGGATCGAGATGGAAGTAGTACCGAGAGTTGAGGGATTTATCGAGACACGTGTGAGCGTTTGAATTTGGAAAATAGGCTGGTAACTATTTTTGAAATTTTGAAAAATGTAAAAAAGTCGGGTGTTTGTTTACTAAATTGTAAATATTTCGGAAAAAACTGATTTAAGAGAAAATTAAAAAAAGGGTCCGACGGCATTATAGTTTAACTATAAAATGGCGAAAAAATTTAGAAAATCGGTTAATAATTGTATAGGTGGTCCCTTTAGATTTGGAATTGTAGAAAAACGGGTATTTCCGTATATAAAACGTTATGTTGCTTCTATGATTATTGACCGATAGTCGTGGTAATGGTGTTAAAAGATGCGGATGCAGGCGAGAAGTGCATTCGAGTAGGAATTTTGAAAATCGGTTAATATAAATATTTTTGAAAAATTTTGAAGAAGAGATTTAGGATATTTTTTTCGTAAATTTTTGTATTCATTTTCAATGCTCCGATTCTTGCGGGGACTGCGAAATCTGGGATTTTTTTATTTTGAATAATAATCCTTATTTGAGGGAGAGCAAATTAAAAATAATACTGCTCTATGCGATGGTAGTACCTAACTATAGAGTAGGTATATGACTGCCACACGTATTTAGCTATGTGAATATTATAGGTACGCCTTTCAAAGTGGTATTTTCGAAGTAGGCACAATAGGTAAATATCTATTTCTTAGATGTTTTACAAAATATATTTTTTGTGAGGTTTTTTTTATTTTCCAGTTTAGGTACAACAATAATATTATGTATACCTAAGTATTATGTACTAGTACGAGGGGATAAGACAAATCTGGAGGATACACAAGACCATTAGGTTTTAGTTCGGTAGTTGGTAGGTAGGCAAGTCACCTGGGCCCAGTGGTAAGATGATGACATCTAAGATAAGTATTATGGTTAATAGTAGCGGGTGTCCTGGTAGAGGTATGACAGTTATACCTTTTTAAACCTATAGCCGTCTGATCGGCTTCTGTAAGACATCGCCACGTGTCTGACCCGTTGTCCTAGGTGAGCGACAGAAGCGACGCGACGCGATGCGATGCCATAGGAAATGAAAAACTTACGCGACAACCTTAGGCCACGTGAAGAGTCAGCTACTGTTTGATACTGTTCCTGAAAGAACCTCTCAAAGCACTGTGAATATTGCAAGACACACAGTACACATTGTATCACATAGATTTACCTACTGTGGCGGAATATAGCGAATTAAATTTCAAGTTCTTTAATTATCGTGGACGTAAGTTCTTTAATGCTCGCGAACCGACATGCTTGTTACGGAGATAAAAGTTCTTAAATATAAATATACTACATTCGTAATTAAACTTTAATGCTTTAGTGTTAAAGTTTATATTTTAATTATTTAATTTTTATTTATTTAATAAAATTATATTTTAATATTCGTTTTCATTTCTATCGGCAGTCTGACTGCCATTTTTTTTCTTTAATCGTTTTTTAAAATGGTTATCAAACTTTAAACTAAAAGGATGTGAATTTTAGGCCTTTTGGAAGACCCTATATTTAATAATCCACTCCAGCCCATTAACATCCTACTGCTGGGCTCACGCCTTCACTCATAAAGGAGAGCTGATGGATTTAAAGCTTAGACCCACCACGCTGCTCACGGTTGGCGGACGGGCTTATATTTAATAATCAGTAATAAATAATTTATTTTTGACATAGGCGTCATCCTTATTGTCCACGAAACTCTGGAATGGTAGTAAGTAGATACCTATAAACAGAAATAACATACGAGTAGGTAAGATCTAAGGGATTTTATTTACTTATTTTTAGAGAACATTATTGGGAGGTAAGGCTCTGCCGCTGACGTATTGCGGGCCTTTAGATCGCACGCGTGTAGGTACATTTAACTAACGCGCACATTTTGACTGCCACACGTACTTATTTAGCTATGTGAATATTATAGGTACGTCTTTCAAAGTGCTACTTTCGAAGTAGGCACAATAGAACAGGTAGGTTCTGTACGTGATCAAATGAGAAATTAGGAAATCTGTACAAGAACCGACATAGCAACAGGTTGTGAAGCCGAAGTGGGAATGGGCAGGGCACATAATTGAAGGAACCGATACACGTTGGGGTCCCAAGCTCCTGAAACATCGACAGTGTACCAGAAAACTTAGCGTTGGCAGACACTTTACTAGATATAGACGGTCGATAAGTAAGCGTATTGCTTATGAGACTTACGTCCAGCAGCGGATGTTTATGGGTTGAAGGCAATAACAAAAAATATTTTTAAATAAGCTAATAGGCGAGATAGCTTTTTTTTCTTTTTTTTTACTTAGCGCTAGAGTACGCGTCCGCACTTTATTTTATTGTATTGCAATAATGAAATTATTAAAAATAAAATACACCATTTTTGTGCTAAAGATACATCAGATCATAAATATCATCATAATAAAATAAATAGGGAGAAACTAGAACCCAATATTAGGTATACAGGCGTAGAAGGTATTTTCATTTAACAGGTGAGTAAATTTAATCCCTCTAAGTATCGCACGTTCGTGATTTGTAACCGTCGACCGCTGACACATTGCGGTCTTTGGGACCGCCCGCGCGTAAATCTAACTAATACGCGGATTTATGGACTCGTTACGGGTTATGGGACCGGTTTAAGTGTTAAAAGAGAGCGTGATTTATACGTACTTTTCTCTATCCCCTTTCAATTTATTTACTGAAAAAATATCCACGAAAAAGGCCTACAGAAACCAATATTAGTACGTAAGAACTTTGAAACTGCCATTACCTAGTTATAAGCTCTTAAATATTCCGACGTAAAAACTTAGGGCATCCTGTTTTTATACACAGACAGCTAGTTATAGTCCCACAAACTTATCTGACCCGGTCACAGCGTCGCTAGTTGGTATGTATTAAAAATTAAATAAAAACTAAACAGGCATAAAAAATTCACAGATTTCGTAGTCCCCGCAAGAATCGGAGCATTGAAAATGAACACAAAAATTTACGAGAAATAAATTATTTTATTTTCAATACCTAACAACACATAACAAGTTGAATATTTCAAAATTCCAATTCGAACGCATTTCTCGTCTGGTCCGATCTTTTAACACCATTACCACGACGATCGGTCAATACTTATAATCATAGATCATCTACATCACTTTTTATATACGGAAACACCCGTTTTCCTACAATTCCAAATCTAAAAGGACTACCAACAGGTCACAATTATTAACCAATTTTCAAAATTTTTTCGCCATTTTGTAGCCAAACTAGGATCCTAGGATCTTTTTTTTCATTTTTTTGTTAAGTCAGTTTTTTTCCGAAATATTTACAATTTAGTAAACTAACACCCAAAAACCCTACTTTTTTCATTTTTCAATATTCCAAAAAAGCTACCAGCCGATTTTCAAAATTCAAACGCTCACACGTGTCTCGATAAATTCCTTAACTCTTGGTACTATTCCCATCTCGATCCTCCCAAAATCCTCAGAGCTATGGCCAAAAATACATCTCAGGCGATTTGCATCTGAACCAATTTCCATGGTAAAATTTATACCAATTTTGACGTTGGGTCAAATAAGACGGACTGTACCAGATGAAACCACAAACAATTTAGAAAATCATAAATTCCCAAAAGTCAGGGATCGAATCAACTCCTTATACCCTTAGGCCTTAACATATTATGTACTTAGTAGGTACCTAATACTAATATTATAAATATGAAAGTGTATTTGTTTGTTGGTTTATTGGTTTGTACCTACCTACTTCAATCATGCCGCAACAGAGCAACGGATCGACGTAATTTTTTGCATGGATATACTAGTTGAGTATAGGAGAGTGACATAGGCTATAAGGAATAGGATTTTTATCCCAGAAAATTAAGGATTTCTTGCGAATATTTCAAAAAACTTTTCCACGCGCTACGCTACGCTGGTAATTACTATCCCCTCCTTTAGATATAAGGACACAGCGTTTACTGCGCCAGGGCGATCGTAATAAGGTTTAATTTACCTCGTAAATTGTTTTGTTTGTTTATATTGAATTGTTTTGGCCGAGGCACACAGGTTTCCGAGAAAATATAAATTGACAGACAAAATGCGAGGGGCAGGAAATATGAAGGCGCTCGAAATTTTAATTCTGTTAAGAACGTCCGATTTTGAGTGACGGCTGGAAGATGGAGGTCAATTTATTGCGCCTTGGTTTAGGGATCGTTAAATAATCCTAAATTGTGGCTGGCTAATGTCCACGACTTCGTCCGCGTGGATCTGGGTTTAAACAATCCCTGGGGAACTCAGATTTGCCGCGATCTTCGCTGACTTTGCAGCTTTGTCAGTTTGCTGTTAGTGAACTTAAAGCAAAACAAATTATATTACAAGATAACTGATTTATCAGTATTTTTTTAATATAAATTTAGAACTAATTAATTATTATAATGATTCTAAATCTTTAAAAAATACAAAAATGAGTGATTTGTACCAGTATCCGTCAGATTTTTCCCGATTATAGTCAATATGTCCCAGAACTCGTAAATTTTTGACAATAATTTAAACTCTATGGTCTTAGAAATAAAGTTTATTTTAATTTCATTTCCAAGTTATTTTTTTAATAAAGCCGCTTCAGCTGAAATAATGCCTGGTTATATGCTCAAAGGTGAAATCTCAACTAAACGCGTCTAATATCAGTGTAAATAATACAACAATTAATGAACTTTTTACTGCACAAATTAAGGTCATTGACATTATTATAAGTCAGCCTTTAAAATAAAGATAAATTGTCTATAGATAGTAACGGAGGTGTAGCAGAGATGCTATACCTCCGTTACTTCGTTAAAGCCGTTACTTCGTGATGACCACGACCACTCTGTCAAGAGTGTAACGACGCTCAACAATCTTTTTTTCACAATTTAAAGTCTCTTTCTACAAGTATAATATACAAGCATGTGCCCGCGACTTCGTCCGCGTAGATTGAGGTTTTTTGGTGATAAGCGGACCCCGCAGGAGCCAATCGAATAAACCTAACCTAAACCTAACCTAAACCTAACCTAAGCCTAACCTAAGCCTAACCTAAACCTAACCTAAACCTAGCCGCCACAGCAAGCGGTTCTGTCAGGAACCTGCTGACTTGTGCAGCCACTGCGGAGGCCTACACTTAAGAGTGGAGTGCCCAGACAGATTGGCGGGGACTGAACCAGCATGTCAAAATTGCACAAGATCGAAAATACAGCAGTCAAACCACAATGCCTTTAGCAGCGAGTGCCCAGTCGGCAGTCAGGAACAAGTGGGATGCACTGGCTAGGGCCTCTGTGGCCTACTGCTAAGGTGGTTTTAAGAACTATAATGCCTGCTGAAGCATCAGAAAAAACCCGGAGTTGCAGAGTCCGCAGTTCAGCGCCGATTCGCAGGGGAATGATCAAAATAATATAGATTACCAGTCAGAACTCTGAGAGAGTTTACTCTGATAGAGAAGTAAAATTTTATTTGAAGAACTTGAAGGACGAAGACAGCACACAACATCTGCGGAAAAGAACTGAAGCGGAAATAATAAACGAAGGTGGTCATGATGAGCATGACCCCCCTGTTTAAAATAGAGGAGTTAGAGTTTGCTGTCAAGTCCTTCAACCCCAAGAAAGCCCCGAGACAAACGTCAGAAATTTTTATTTATGTTTAACATAGATATATATTGCCTACGTATTATAATAATATGAGAACAAACATATATAGTTTAGACATGACAAAGACGAAAAAAAACTTTCATCAGAAAAATTTATAACCTAAAATGACCTGAATAACAAAACAATAATGCAAACACAGGCTCTGACCATCATGTCAGAGGTATACTGCCATAAATTTAAAAAGAAAAAAAACCTAAACCTAACCGTAACCTAAACTACTAAACCTTTGTGGTATATGGTATACAATATATGTTTAAGGGAATCAATGAACATACCTTGTAAGCATGCTTTCAATCATAAAACTTTACTTCGCGGAAGTCGGGTGAAAACCAAAAGCATTGCAACTAGCAAGCGAGCAATAACTCTATCATCTCATTAACTCATCTCATTAACTCTAACGATCAAAAAAAAACTAAACATTGCCGGGCCGCGCCTACAGTGCAACCGAAAGAAACTCTTATCACGATGCAATAGGGTTTAAAATATAAACAGTGTCGCTTTTACGTTCAATTTTATAGTATGGCCCAATAACCGTCAAAATTTTATCAATTTCGACGAGTTCTAGGTCAAGTAGCAATTTCAAAGTACCAATAGATGTCACACGGTTTAAATAACAATAATAATAGGAATAACACAGTTTTATATATTACTTCGTTAGAAAATTAACTTGACTGTTGTATAAAATAATCACATTTACCAAACTCGCCAACAGATCTTCCAAAACTAATCTCGAATACTGGCATGTAATACGACAATTCAGCGCTATAACATCACAAAAAATACATTCGACAACGCAAACTTTCGGTACTTTTTTCTCCAACGCCATTAGAGTTTTGACTACTAATGAGATACTAATAATGCAAAATATTACCAAATATATATTGCCATAAAAAGTTTTTATCTAGTTTTTGGTAGAAATAAATAGTCTGCCCTTTATTTACAATCTGACGCGTATCGGGACACTGTCGACATTACCAGCGCTTACTTTGTGTATAAATACACTGTACTTCATCATATTTTTTTTTTACATTTTTAGTTGGAAAGATGGACCGTGAAACTACTCCTGCCCAACTACTCAACCGATTTTGATGAAATTTGGTACAGAGATAGTTTCCCGGGCAAGGCCATAGGCTACTTTTTACCGCGGAAAATTAAGGAGTTTCCGCGGGAATAAAAAAACTTCGATTGAAAAGATAGGCCATTAAAGCGTAGCAGACAAACAGACAGACAGACACGCTTTCGCATTTATAATTTACTAGTGGTTCGCCCCGAACTGAGACCTCGCGGTATCCATAAGCTAGTTTTAACAATATATTGTAATAATTAACATTAGACGCAAAAGAGCTAAAGAGTTATAAGAGAAACGAATAAACATTTACAGAGCACCATCTATTGACACCATTGTCAAGCTCTGTTAAAAATACTGCTCATTTAAAATTAAATAATTTCGTTTCGTTATAATATTTATCTAATTTTAGTATTTGTTGTTAAAGGAAAACAGGATATTTAAAATAATTTATCAAGTTTCAGGCTCAGCCTTTCAGAAAATTGAGAGTTCTGAGGTCAACTTTGGACGTCAGAAAATCGCCTCTTTGAAAGCCCCCCTTTTCGTCAATTTTAGGGGAAAAATTAAAAAAAAATTTTTGGACTCTATTCCTAATTATCTTTAAAATTATATACCGCAACCCTATGTAACGCTATAAAAAATATTTTACTTTGCATTCGCTTCTATGGGAGCCCCTGAAATAAAGAGTTAATAATATTTTTTTTAAGCCATATTCGGTTGAAGGCCAGCGGTTTACATATTATATTTAAATTTGAAGTAATTACGTTCAGTAATTCAGAAGTTATAAGGCTCTGACAGACGGACGGACGGACAAGTGCAAATTCACTCAAGTAGACTCAGAGACCTTCGCTTCGCTCGGTCAATTCAGTATGCTTATTGAATATTTACCTATTCTACGCAGCTATAGTACCTACCTTGCTATGTGTCGAAAATCTAGCGTCGCATGTCGAGTGTAACTAATACAGACGAACTTTACAGTTGAAGGAAGGGAGGTAACTATGCTTGTAGGCGGCCACAGTGTAATGTGGAGACAGACATATAACTACAAAAAATATTAGACCGTAGTTCTATATGACACAATGAAACAGACCTGGATATATCGTATCTACGTTACAAAAAGTCAAAGTTAAAAAAACTAAAAAACACGACACACACATTCACATTTTTATTTAATGATATTTTTTTGTGAATCACTGGATATTGAACAATAGTGTTATATATTTTTGGAATCTACTCATCATTTTCTAGATGATGATTATATAGTTAATCTTATTTTCGAATATTTTTTTTTCAAATTTAGTCTTTAATGCTGCAATAAGCTAGGGATTCTAACGATACCTCATTTATGAAAATTGGTTCTTGCGTATAGAAGTATGGTGGAATATACAAACTCTCATACATACATACATGAACCCTGACAACAATATACTCCTTTTTTCAGGCAGTCGTATAAAAAGAGTTAAACGTCGCTCTATCCCTCTAGTATAGATCATGGAGCTGAAAGGCAGAGAAAGTACCAGTACGTAATTTTAGTTAGCGTTGACCATTCTGATAGCTCAGGCGTCGTACCAGAACACTAAATCGCTTGGCGGCACATCTTTGCCGGTAGAGTGGTAACTAGCCACGGCCGAAGCCTCCCACCAGACCAGTTCCAAGAAAATTCAGAAATTATAAAAAGTATCTTGGTGTGAATTTCGTGATAAGGTCTATTATTTTTTGGTTACCTAGTTTGCATAATAATTTTAATATTTACACTAAGTAGTAAATTATTTACAAAAAAAGTGCGTGTGTGCAATTCACACACGGCAGAAGTGAAACTTCAGAAAAGTAGCCTACCAGAGAATGAGATAACTAAAAATTGTATTCTATCTTATTCTCTCACAGGCTAAATCTTATATATGTTTGTCTCTTTTTGGCGTCGCTTTTTCGTTTCGTTGAATTTTCAAATTGCAACTATTCTAAAGAAGTTTCACTTCAAAATAGCCTAGTAGAAAAAATAATGTTAATTTTACAAAAAATAATTATTATTCATGGGCATGGCGGACCAACTTCTGGAACACAACAATGACAAAGTATTTCGTGTGATTTGTCTCGAAAATTGTTTTCGTGACAAAACAATTTTGTCATTGTTTTGTTCCAGAAGTTCCAAACGCAGCAAAAATGTAGTCTTTGACTATAATCACTTATAATATTTTGTCCCTGTGAAAAGGTTCTCTGTGTAGTTAACTGAATTGAATCTAGGTCCTGCGGCTTTGGTCCAGGAATTCTATTGATGTGTGGAGTCCTGCTCACTGCTCGGTGATATTACAGTTTCAGAACTGGATTGTTTTGCGGTTCTGATCACCAAATGCCAACACTCCAAGTAAATCTTACGATCTAATAATTTGATCACACTCACAGACTGGTGTCTTGGTACTTACTGAATAAATAATTCTTATTTTAGGACATCAAACTGTTATTTTGAGTAAAATTTTCTCTCGTCCCAAACTTCTATTTAAACTGTACGATGATCTTCTACCTAAGATCCCCCGTCACTTACGTATTGAATGCCTGGATCATAAGTAATGTTGGTGTTTACTCCATATGTAATTTTTTGTGTAAATATATAAAATCTAACAAAATAAAATTGTAAATAATAATAAATAATAATTGTAAATTGTATTAATTTATTGTAAGTTCCTATGTCTATGTAAGTAAAATTCTTATTGTTTTGTTGTAGGTATAATTACTAACATCATAATATTGCATCACAAAATAGACTGGAATAATCCAAAACTTGCATCAAGAAACAACCGGTCAACCTCCTTTGTGTTTTCTCCACGCAACATGACATTGGCGAAGTAAATTGTGCTGTCTTGGCATAATTAAAAAGCCAAAAATCAAACTAAGAAGAAGAAGAGTAGTTTAACTTAAGTATTGCTTTATGCGTTACTTAAATATTGTGGTTTGCTTATCGCTAAAACTATCCTAATGTAGTTAGATACGTCCGTATCACAAGCAACTAATTAGGTATCTCAAAGTTACCCGTAACGTTAATAATTTACTAACTCCATTCTATAACACGGTTTGAGTTAGACACGGTTTTAGATTGTCGCGCAAACTTCAGTACGAGAAATATCATTTTGCATGCGATGTTCTAATAAAGTTACCTACTTGTACCTATACCTAATAAGTTAGGTAAATCTGCATTCGGCTGTGTTTTTTTAAAAATTGTAATAATCATTTATCTTGAAAATGAAAGTTTTTTTTTAAATTTTGATAGAATATTATTATTTAAATGAAAATGAACCCATAGTTTACCCGGTCAACTGCTGAGCACGAGCCTCCGCTCAGAATTTAGGCCACAGTCCTACACGCTAGCCAAGAGTGGAATGGCCAACGACATCAATTTACATAGACGGGCCCTGTCAAACAAAGAATGTGGACCTATTTTACTAACGCCAGTAGTCTAGTCTGAAAAGTGGGACAGCGCTATGGCGGGGACAAGGACAGGGCTATACAGGTTACGAACGTGCTCTAAAGGTTGGACGCCTATTTTATTTCTATGAAAGGGCCCATCACAACTTTGCTAACATTTTGGAGAATTCTCAGGCATGCTGGTTTCCTCAAATAGTTAGAGCATGCCCGGGCATCGAACCAGGACCCATGGTCCTTATTATAGCTAATTATAATTGCTACAATGTTACAATTGCAATCACCTCCGATTGGTTAAACTCATCCGCTATTGGGATCAAGTATCTATTCTTTGCTATTGGTCAAAATCCATTGTCGTAGCAAGAATACCGCAAGTCACAACAATTGGGTATTTGACAAAGGACTTGACCGGTGGAACCATGGCAGCTTGCCTAGGTGTCAAAAATCAATGTTCAGCAATGATTTCTTTATTATTGTAATTGTAATATTTCACTGTTTTCAGATAAAAAAGTTTCAGGAGTCTGAAGGCTCGGAAAACTGCGAAAATGAACAAAAAAAGTTTTACCCAAAGACCGCTTTCCCACACTAGATGGCGCTATTTATTATGTTGAGCGAGTCTAAAAATATTTTCAAGTATTATTTCTTTATTATTGTAATTGTTATATTTTATAGTTTTCAAATAAAAAAGTTTCAGGAGTCTGAAGGCTCTGAAAACTGAGAAAATAAATAAAAAAAGTTTCACCAAAAACTGCTTTCCCACACTAGATGGCGCTAGTTATTGTGGTGAGTCTAGAAAATATTTTTAAGTATTGCTCACTACTTTCGGTTAACAAGTTCAACTATTCGACCACAGATGGCAGCATATGCAATGTGAAAGGGCGTTCCTTTAAACGCAGTATTTCAAAATGCTTTGTTCGATCTATTAGTTTGAGACTTGTCAATAAATAAAAATAATTATAAACAAAACATACATTTCCTTTTCATTACTATTTAATTGATCAAAAATAAATTATTCATAATATAATGACTAAGGTACTTAAATGGTATTCATGTAGGATATTATTAGGCATGGATATAATGGAACGTCAAAATGGAGTAGTGCTTAAAGAGGAAAGCGGACGCTCAAGATTTAAACAATAAACGTACTGTTTTTTTTTGTCATTTGAACCCTGACCTTATTTGGAATAATAAATCCATAATAATTTCGTTTTGAATTTTTAAACCTTACTGTAAAAACGGAAATCCTGTGCATTGTACCGAATCGGAGGGCAATTACTGGTCATGTCCTTTGCTAAGTATTAGATTTTGATTTTTGTATGAAATACTGAATTGTGACGTCATCGAGGTTCGACGCACTTTTGCACTTTTTAACTTTAATTGATAGTTGTTATTCAACGTAAATAATTTATTTGACTAGTAGTCAAATACTCAATTGAGATTATAACTAGATAGATGATCAGGTTTTCCTCCCGACAAAATTTCCGCCACGGCGGCCTATCTCCAGAGAGATTAGCCATCTGCGCGGGAGATATTATAGTGCACAAGTGTGTGCGTATATACAGGTGCACTCTCTGTTCCTTTACTCTCATAGCCCGATGGGACGGAAAATCCCACAGGCGCAGGACCGACGGCTTTACGTGCTCTCCAAAGCATGGGGGTGAAAACCCGCCGACTTCCTTACTCCAGGCTAGATGCTGAGAATTTATGTTCAGAAAAACCCACACATGTTAAAGGTTTTACATAGTAGTTTCGACGACCTCCGTGGCTCAGTGTGAAGTGCTGTTGTCTTAACATACGGAGGTCCCGGGTTCGATCCCCGGCGGGGTCAATTTGGGATTTATTATTTCTGAATTTTCCCTGGTCTGGCCTGGTGGGGGGCTTCGGCCGTGGCTAGTTACCACCCTACCGGCAAAGGCGTGCCGCCAAGCGATTACGCGTTCCGATACGATGCCGTGTAGAAACCGAATAGGGGTATGGGTTTAATATAACTGCCATGCCCCTAACAGGTTAGCCCGCTACCATTTTAGACTGCATCATCACTTATCATCAGGTGAGATCGCAGTCAAGCGCTAACAAGTAAACAAGTAGTGAAAAAAAAAAGTAGGGCTACAAAGATAATATAATGTGACGGTATTTATATAAAGTTTCGATGTCACGAAGCTTGGAACTCGCTTCAAGTAATTAGTATAGTTTGCAAATTATTTACCAGTTACTTCAAAATGTCTTATAACTTGCATATTTGTAACGGGGGACGCGAAGATAGTTTCGTTACCTTTAGTTCAGTCTTAAAGTTTATTTGCATAATAACTACTATATTATATACTCATACTAATAAATTATAGGTCACCTGTCCTGATTTTGCTCGAGTCGAGTCTAGATAAGTCTGAAAACTCTCTACTTATTTAGTTCATAGACAAAACCTACCTAAATGTGAATCTTAAGTCCGAGGATGATCCGACGTTGAGAGTAATAAGTCAGTACATACAATAGATTTACTTAAAGTACAGTAACAGATGTACTTCAGTAAGAGCTGTACGTACATCAATTATATGATTATATCAAACTTTATTGCGATTAGACAATTAAAGGACAAGACCTAGGAATAAAGTACCTACATATTTTGTGAAGACATCACCTGAAAAACCCTTGGGGCATATGGAAGAAACATTGGAAAAAGCCATCTTGCTTTCGAATGTCTTATACCTAATTTTACGCTCTAATCATAATCAACGTTCGAATTCGGTTTAAAATCACCAAAAAGTTCATAATTTTGCACTGTGTAAGCTCTGTTTTAAAAGACACAATAAACAACATTAATCCTACTTATTGCTACATGCAAAATGAAACTCTAATCTTCCTTCAACAGCGTTCAACATAAATTGGAAGACATATCGTGCGTCTAAAGCGAAATAAATAATTCAATTTCAACAAAATATTAACGCACCACCTAAAATGAATTGCGCCCATTTACAGGCGCCTCATTTGAATTTGGAATGCTGGCGTTCGAGCTTCGAATTCGTGCCAACTTTGGAGGGAGACGTGGCTTTTTTGATTGAGCTGCATTCATTATTAGCCATTGATTCAAAAAAGTTTTAATTTGTTTTTATAATCTTATTTATGTAGGTAATTAACTACTTTTATTTAAGTACATAATTTGAGTAAAAAATGGCAGATATGTACTTACTTAATTTCATAATTATTTAAATAATTCATAAGTGGAATCCAGTGCGTGTTTAATTTTACGTCGTCCAAGATTTTAAAGGTTTTTAAAAAAAAAATTCTTAATTAAGAATTTAACCGTTGCAGCTCTGATTCTAGCTTTTTCCATCCTTTTTTTCGGTGGGCCAGCAAAATAGTAGGTACCTAGGATCCACGTCTTAAATTTTAAAACAAAAACAATAAAAACATTGACTTTTTTTACTAACCATGATAATATTGATTACTACCCGATTAATATGATGTTTAATCTGCATAAAACACGTCCAAAATATTTCCCTCAGCAAATCTTATTTATTTTTCCATCAACCGGCGCCAAACGCTTAACCAACTCAATTTGACGTCGCGTCATGATACTTGGAGACTCGGAAAAAGCTTGTGTGTACAATTTTTGATATGATTCAAAGGATACAAACATACGTATATTATTTTAACTAGATGATGCCCGCGACTGCCTGCGTGAATTGATGTTTTTTGGTTCTTTAATTTTCCGGGATAAAAAGTAGCCTGTGTAATTCCAGACTATATCTCTGTGCTAAATTTTATCCAGATTCGTTCAGTCAATGGACGGTAGGTTTTGTTTTCAGAGAATTAATTTTGAATTAATTAATTGTGTTTCGAGGACATGTTCGACGAAGAATAAAGAAACCAGTATACATTAAAAAAAATGTTACTACAACCTCTTTTAAAAGAACTTTCCAAAGAGTCGAAATGTGGTAAGACGTCATCTTCGATGCGTGTCTTTTGCATGGTCTTTTGTCTATGGTCTCTAAGTAAACTAAAAAGTACTCTGTGGAACACAATCATGGCGATCAAAATTTAGTAAAATTTAAAATTAAATCGTTCAATTATTTAAAATGTGACTCAAAACAAAATTAATCTCCAAATTCTCAATAAAATTTACATCCAGACTTCTTAAAGTTACTACCAATATTCAACTTGATCCGAATAAACAAAATGGGGAAGTTTCCACCTGTTTACACAGATTCCGACGATGATTGCAGTTCAGTGGAGAACGGAAAGAAGAAGAAGAAGTTCTCGTAAACCACTTTATATTTCAAACTAGCTGATGCCCGCGACTTCATCCGCGTGGATAGGTTTTGGTTCCCGCTGAAACTCTTTTAAGGATAGAAAGTTAATTTAAGCTAAATTTTCCGGGATAAAAAGTACCTATCCTATGTGTTATTCCAGACTAACTATACCTAATCTATTTCAGTGCCAAATTTCGTCCAGAGCCGTTTAGCCGTTAATCTGGGCTCCGGCTTGACTGAATAACAAAAACATCTATCCATCGAATCTTTCGCATTTATATTTATTTTACTTTATGTAGATCTAATATAATAGATTTAAGTAAATAAGTAAGTACTTAATAGGATACAATTTTTATTTGATTTGTTTTAACTTCCATAAAAGGTTAAACTACGCCAAACCTTCAAGTGCCTATAGCAATTGTACAAAGTTTTACCTTTAGAATGCATCGTCACTTATATCATCAAGGTGAGAACGTAGTTCAGTATTAACTTGTCATATTCTGTTATAGCTTATTCAGATACGCAAGCGGTACCTTTAGAAAGAAGAAATACCAAGCCAAGTCGGAGCCCTCCGATTTTGACTTCCGAAGCCGAAGCGGCAGCCGGAGTCGCTCCAGCAGTAAAGTGGCCTGCAACTCAACACGCAAGCTGGTGGGCATTCTGAAGCACACCGAGAGAGAATGTGAGTAACTTTAAGCCGTTAGCGTAATTGTGAATTAAAACACCTTACCTTAAAATAATAATTATGTACAGTGCCAAACTAATTAGATTTTAGATATTAACTTAATAATAACAAATTATCTACACGACGAGCGACCGTGACGACGATACGACGGGGACAAAGTTCCTCATCTGCCATAAAAGCTTATGGCATATGAGGAACGTGCTCTGCAAGTCGGACACCCGACTTTTTTTCTATGACAGGGCACATCTAGTACCTACATATATATCGATGAGTTAGTGCCCTCCAAGTTTGATTTTTGCGGCCGCAACCCAAGTCGCTCTAGCAGCAAAGTGGCCTGCAACTCTACACGCAAGCTGGTGGGCATCCTGAAGCACACCGAGAGAGAATGTGAGTAGCCTTAAGCCAGGTTAGAGCCCTCCGAGTCTGATTTTTGCGGCCGCAGCCGAAGTCGCTCTAGCAGCAAAGTGGCCAGCAACTCTACACGCAAGCTGGTGGGCATCCTGAAGCACACCGAGAGAGAATGTGAGTAGCCTTAAGCCAGGTTAGAGCTCTCCGAGTCTGATTTTGCAGCCGCAGCTGAAGTCGCTCCAGCAGCAAAGTGACCTGCAACTCAACACGCAAGCTGGTGGGCATCCTGAAGCACACCGAGAGAGAATGTGAGTAGCCTTAAACGAGGTTAGAGCTCTCCGAGTCTGATTTTTGCAGCCGCAGCCGAAGTCAATCTAGCAACAAAGTGACCTGCAATTCAACACGCAAGCAATCGGCATTCTAAAGCACACTGAATATTCAAGAATTGAAGTCTGACTTCCGTAGTCGCTTTAGCAGAAAAGTGGCCAGCAACTTCACACGTAAGAGACACCAAATACCACAAAAATAATACTGGCAGCTACACGTAAAAGTATGTCTATCTATGTACGAAGTTTAATTAGTTGGTAAAGTAATTATAGCGACATACAATTTGGGGCGCTGATAGAATATTAAACTCCACGTAAAATGAGAGGCGGGTATGTCGTTATGGCGGTTAATTGTCGCGCTGGGATACATACGTAGTGCTTTCCGAAATTCAGCGTATCAGAACCTAATTGACTGCGATCTCACCTGATGGCATGTGATGATGCAGTCTAAGATGGAAGCGGGCTAACCTGTTAGGGGCATGGCAGTTATAATTAACCCATACCCGATGAGAAATATTATAGATAATATTTACATGGTTTTTCGCAGGGCTAGCCACCAAAACTGTATAAATTTTTATTTTTTAAATTTAAAAAAAAGTTGTAAGTTATTACCTACTTGTTCAATCAATCGATCACTTACTATGTTGTGGTGCTGAAGAACAAAATAAAAACTAACAAACAAGCACACGTATTACGTCCACGTTGATTAATATGCTACTGATTCCCAAAAATTCGAAATACTATTTCTGTTATTAGGTACCCTACACTTTAGAAATGAAGCCAACCCTCATACCCAAAATCAAGCCTGAAATGTTAATTAAGGTAGGCTAAAGGTCTAGTTCACCGCTAGGCATTTAACAACAACTCGAACCAGCAACTTTTATTAAAACGTCAAAACGCGCGCTTAGTATGGAATTTTGTATGAAATACTGAATTGTGAAGTCATCAAAGTTCGACGCAGTTGATAGTTTAAAATGGTTATTTTACATAAAACTAACGGGAGACTTGGATATTACGACTTTTGGGAGATCCTCTATTTAATGTAACCTCCTGGACCATGGCCACTCCATAAATTTTTTTTAAATTTTACTAGCCTATGTCACCCGGAATAAGCTAAAGATTCTAACGATACGTCATTTATCTAAATCGGTTCAGGAGTATAGAAGTTATGGTGGAATATACAAACTCACTCACATACATACATACATACATACATACATACATACATGAACCCTGAAAACAATATACACCTTTTTTCAGGCAGTCGTATAAAAAAACATGACGTAACATAAAAGACACCTGTGTATCCTACATATTAAAAAAATTTAGTTTATTAACAATCACAAAAAAATAAAATTCCACTAGTAGTGAAATACCCTATTCTAGATCAAAAACGGAATGGTATTTTTTTATAGCGTCAGAAGATGATGAGGATTACGCACCACAGCCCATACTGTTCCGATCCCAGGACCGCTGCCTGGTGGGGCAGGTGCCAAGACCTCCAGGGACCAAGCCGGGCCGGGGCGGCGGAGTCGCTATCCTCGTGAGGAAGAATGTCAGCGTAAGTTGAAATTCTTCTCCCTTCGTAACATCTTCGGAATAACGTTGGGACTGCCTCGGTATTGAAGTGCGTTCGGTATGTTTGCGGAAAATCGTGTGGACGGTTTTTTCGCAATAATACGCAAGAGGCCTCAACCAAAAGTAGATTGGTGAACGGTTTTAATATTAGTCAAAAAAAAAGGTAAGGTAAGGTAGGTTTTTTGGTAAGCTTTAGTTTGTAAGTGTAATAATTATGTTAACTAACAAACAATAAGTTATTTATTTATTTTATTAATCTTATAAAATGGACATAAAATGTTACATACAGTGCCACAAAACCCACAGTTTTACTGTGCACCGTGTCAATATGATAGGTAAGATATAAAGCAACTAAGTACTTATATTTAAGAAATTAAACAGCCATGTGAAAAACTTAAAATATAGTGGGAAGGCTTCAAAAACTTCAGCTCAGCGTTTAGCAACATCATACTAACACATAATTACAATTACTAACATAGGATAAGTCTGTTACTAACCCCTATGTTTGTTGTCTGAATAATAAAAGACGACGACGACGAATCCACCACTATTTGACGAATTTTGACTCTCTTGCTGTCTTCTGTTCTCTGCATCGATATATATGTAGGTACTAGATGGGCCTTTTCATAGAAAAAAGTTGGACGTCCGACTTGCAGGGCGTACCCCTCACTTGTATAAGCCTGTCCTTGTCCCCGCCATAGCGCTATCCCGCATTTCTGACTAGATGGCGTTAGTAAAATAATTCCACATTCTTTGTTTGACAGGGCCCGTCTATGTAAATTGAGGTCGTTGGTTCTTTGACCTTTGAAAACAAAGTCTGTAAGTAAAACGGGATTATAGCAACGATTTTCAACCTGGCCTAGGATTTGTCAGATAAGCACAAGTATATATGCAGCACTTGACTTCAATCAGTAGCTCTCTGTTCAGTAATTCAGTATCGACCCAACATCCAACAGGCCGAGTGCTGTCAGAGAGCTGTGCTCAATCCGATTCCGAACCACTTGATTATTCCATTTGTGATATAATGTTAAAAATGAGAAAGATTCTGCAATGTTTTTAATTATTTTATTCCTGAATTTTATCCTCCTCGGTGTGGGAAATGTAACTGTAGAACTTATATGTGCTCGATGAGAAATATAATCTATCCTAATGTTATAAATGTAAAAGTGTGTCTGACTGTCTGCTACGCTTTCACGGCACATCTGTTCGATAGATTTTGGTGTTTTGTATAGAGGTAGGTTACATTCCGGGGAAGGACAGGGGCTACTTTTATCCCGGCAAATTAAGGAGATACCGCGGGAATGGAAAAACCTTGTCCCACGCGAACAAAGTCGCGGGCATCTGCATCAAGTCTAGTAGGTATATAAACGCTTCACTTTCCAGTGCGGGTTCACCATTCCAGCACCTCGTGACACCAACGCATATCAGTTAAATTTCGAACTAACTACCTTTTTTTGAAGGTTTTTGAGTGAGTCACTACATTTGAACTAAAGGACATTGTCCAAATTCGCCTAGGAATCAACATACGTTTGAAATATACCGTAATTCTTAGCTTATTTTTTAACCTTTGTTCCAAATCTTAGAATTTAACGGACACCTCAAATTAATTAAAAAATAAATAAATGGGTATTAAATTGATTACCGTACTTTTCCGTCTCTCGATTATACTTTTACACAGATCAATAACTTATAGGTTAAAATAATAAATAATACCACCCCTTGAGCGCTGGTTCTCTGGCGCTTGGCACCCTTGGTGGAACTTAAGAAATAAGATTAAAGCAGCTTGAAGCGCTGAGTGCACTAGTATTCTGAATCTCGCAACGCCATCTATTGAAATTACAATAAATTAATATATATAACGTTATCTGTGAAGTTTTCAATGAACTTTTCTTACCGTATACCTACTTACTAATAACGCCATTTGTAATGTTTTTGGTGAACTACGACGAAACTTGTCTTTTCTATACACTGTTTACAGCTCTATAACAATTGGATAACGATGATATATATTTTTCAAGCAGATTGAGTCGAAATAACCTCAAAATTGAAAATATTTTTGGTAATAAATACATTCTCCGAAGTGTCTGTTGTTTCAATCTGCTTTCAAGTATTATAAGGTATTATTTTGAAACCAGTATTCAATGTTTTAAGACGGTTGGTTACTAAGCGAACTTTGTATGGGGACAGGGCAATCTCCTTTGAAATTTGAAAACCAAATGCGTGGTAGAGTCACGACTTTTCATGTGGCACAAGTTGTCTTACGTGAAATTTAAAATCATTTAATTTCTAATTTCAATTCCTGTTTTAAGCCGACCCACTTAGACACAATAATAACCCAACCTGCCCCATTCATATGGGAATGCTTACCGTAATATCACTACTACCGATTACTACATGAAGATTGCCACTCTGCTGTACACCGACACTATTAAAAATCAATAATCTAAACCCGTGCACACGGTTCTAGACTTTAGGTTGAATTGTTAAAGGTGATATTTATGTGAGGTTTATGAAATCGGCGTAGTATGCAGCGTCGAAAGCTCGGATGCACGTGAAATAGGGTTTGAACATTGAAAATGGGGGTGATAACGCGACCAAAGGGAGCTCTTGCCAGTGGTGGCACTGAATGTATGAAAGTATGGAGGTGTACTACTTAATGAATAAAAGAACTTTGATATTTTATCCGCAAAACCGCAGTATGTGGAAGTCCCTACAAGAGACCTTTGTGCATGGGACATACTGTCTACGGATGACGACGACTGCGACAAAGAATATTTTATCAAATACCAATACATATAACTAGAGAAAAATCAGATATTATACATTCCTAAATTGACCCTGCCGGGAATAGATCCCGAGTCCTCCCACTATAAGACCACAGCGCTCACCACTGCACCAGGACGGTCATCATTCTGAAATATAAAGATTGGTAGAATTATTTATGAAACGATTGCATGAATTAAATATATGTCATTAACGTTGAGTTGCGCGAAACAATTACAAAAATTTAAGCGTTGATTAAACTAATTTAATCACAAGACTACTATCCGTGCGATTAAATTACTTTAACTGCCGCTTTTGAATTTGTTTCGCGCAACTCAACGAAAGTCACAAATATCAAATTCATAATATCAAATCAAATCAAATATTTTTTTGACTTGTAACAAGTGCTTTTGAATAGTCGAATGAATCTACCACTGGTTCAGGATGCCGTTCCTATTAAAGATCCTTTAATAAAAAAATATTATCATTAACGGAACTGTTAATAAGAATTTCAGGAATATAATTATTATGAGCGTTGATAAATTAACTTAAAAAGATTCCTCCATTCGTATCGTAGCTCGCCGTCCATATAACTTCGTAGTGCTGTCAAGTTTACGCTGGCTCGCTAAATTTCCCCGCACAGCCTCCCACTGGAACTCGATTTACAGTCTGATCTACGGCGATCCCAACTTCGATTCCCGGGTGGTTGTCAATAAATATTTATTTATAAGAGATTTTCTATTTAGCTGTCTCTGTTATAGCTTCTTGCCACATTTAATGATTCTAGGTCTTCGGGAAGTAAGTACCTTATAGGTTTTGATTTATAATTGGCGAGTGTTTAAATATGCGGCATTTAAACGCGTATCTTTTGATTGTGTTGACTTTGAGAATCTTGAATTCTTACAACACTAAGGGACCGTAGACTTAAGTATTTGTTGATATTAATTTCAACTTGATACCTCCACGCTTTCCCAGGAAAAAGGACGGACAGAAAGACGGACAATGAAGTGATAAATACAATTATAACTTGTGCATGCAAATGCGGTCTTATCACTTAGTGATCTTTCACAGACAATTTTTGGTTTTCAATAAACCATTAAATAATTACTTAAGATAAAAAAACATCAATCGATGAAGTCCTCTATAGAATACAGAGTCCACCCAATTTTTCAAGCAAATCGTAATCATTTGACAGCTTGAAACGTATTACTCGAACTGTTTAAGGATGAACTCCTTTACATACGTCATACTCCTTTACTTACATGCTTTATGACGTGCAGGCAACTATCAACTCCATATCTTTCGGTTTCCCCGATTACTTTAACACAATCGGGGGCTGCTTTGCTTTTAATTCAACCGGTTAACCGCATAAATACTATATTATCAGTTTCTACCTATTACCCCAGCGAGCTATTCTATAATCCCACTTCTGAGTTATTAGAATATTTGAAGTTCACACATTTTGTGTGAACTGTTACAATAAAATAGTGGTGGTTCGTAGTCGTATTTTTGACGGACGAAACGCAACCGTTTTCTTGACGACGAAAACGGTTGCAGAAAACGGTCGTCAACGGTCGTAAAAAACTTATTTGATTCTAGTTGGCCCGGCAGATGTTGTCCTGCCTTGAACCTAGAACCCGATTGCAGCGCCCCCTACCGGGTCCAATTATGAATATAAACAATCCCTGGACCCACTCAATCATGTACATAAAATGTCATATATACTTATTGTTTATGTCAAACCCTATCCTAACTTCCTACCCAGATTCCAGACCTTATTATTCGTCATTTTCAGCGATTCTTCCGTTCGTAGCAACAATATATTTATGCAGAATAGTATGGGAGTGACCAATTTTTTACATGCTAGAGAACTAGAGATGGACAAATGACCTTTAATTTAATATCATGATATCCCCACAGATGTGATTCTCTGTGATGGCTCTGGAAACCCCATGATATTTGTTGAACAACAGCAGCTAAGAACACGTTCTGAGTATCGGTCAATGTTATAGTTATAGGTCCCACAAACTTATCTGGCAAGGTGGCCAAAATTGGGGTTTAAAGAGGCTTAGGGGAAGGTTGTGCTCAGCAGGTTTTGATTTTCAAATATCCTATCTGTTACAAATATTGTAACGTTTAAATTATCGCTGCTAGGCAGGGCGGCGGAAATTCGCTCGTTTAAATTCGTCCTGCGGGGCGAACGGGAATCGTTGGCACATTTTGACTGTTATCGGCTTTTCAGTTTCGTATACCATTAAAGGTGCTGCACGTAGTAGGTATTTGGGTCGATCACACGAGTCACGACTCACGACCGCATTATATTATGTACTAGCGAATGCCCGCGTCTATGAACCATAAAACCAACAAGTGTTTGACAAGTTAGTATTTTTATACGACTGCCTGAAAAAAGGAGTATATTGTTTTCAGGGTTCATACATAGTATGTATGTATGTATGTATGTATGAACCGATTTTGATAAATGAGGTATCGTTAGAATCCCTAGCTTATTCCGGGTGACATAGGCTAGTAAATTTTAAAAAAAATTATGGGTTGACCATGGTCCCGCATTAAAGACCAAAATTGAAAAAAAAAATCGAAAATAATATTAACTATATAATCATCATCTAGAAAATGATGAGTAGATTCCAAAAATATATAACACTATAGTTCAATATTTAGTGATTCACAAAAAAATATCATTTAATAAAAAATGTGAATATGATTCCAAAGGCTATATATGCAAATCACTTTTTATGGAGGTAAACTCCAAAAATAATATGGCAGGGCAGTCGTATTTTTTTGATATAAAGATCGCAGTCAAGGGCTAACTTTTAGTGTATAAAAAAAAAAGTTAGTTCACCATGCTGGCCCCTTGTGCATTGGCAGATTTCATACACCTGTGCGAACATTATAACTAACTTTCCTTCACCGCTTCCTTTCCCCGCCATAGCAAGTGGTAAAACCGGTGGATGGATTTGGTAACCTAGTAGGACGTCTGGTTAGTAGGACGTCTGGTTAGGAGGACGTAGGGTCAGGAGGACGTAGGTCTCCTATTCAGGAATCTGCTACTTGTTTGTTCATTCACAGAATCTGCCATCTCAGCAAAGTTCCACAAGCAGCACCAAGCGGAAGAAACCCACGAAGCGCCTGTCTAGAAAACGATCGTATTGACGCAAGGGACGGTGTACCAACGAGGAGACGACTGATGTTTTATTTGGTTAAAGTATGAACGGGAACTGTTATTAGGTCGAAAACACACTACGGATAAAAAAGTCACGTCAAACCCGCGAGATAAAAAGTAAATTAAATGAAAATAATTACCGATTAAATGAAAATAGTTTACCATAGAACACCGAAGATTCAGACGCATTTTTGCTCTGTAGTAAGTTTTCACTCGATAGGTATACATCTTTATCTATTTTTAACTTTTCAACAATCTATGTGAGGATTTAAGTTGTTGTAAATCTGATTATATTACGACTTCTGTATTCTTTGCCGTGCTTTTATACTTTTCGAATTAAATGGAACTTTTTAATTTTGTGTCTGTGACAAATTTTCCTATATAAAACTTGCTTGCTTTAAATAATCCATAAAAAATATAAAACAAATGATGTTTGTACCTATGTCCGTTATAGTGAAACCATACATCCGATGTGCCCCAAACCGGTTTCATTAGAAAGACTATGTGAATATGGATGAAGTGAATATATCACTTAAAGATTATGTGTGAAATAAATTATTTTTTGGTGATTATTAAATAAAGGATCTCCCAAAAATCGTAATATCCACGTCCCGTGCTAGTTTTTTGAATAACCATTTTAAACTATCGATTAAAGTAAAAAAAGTGCGTCGAACTTTGATGACGTCACAACTTAAAATTTCATAAAATATGTACTAAGCACTAAATAAATAATACTAAGCAAGCGTTTCGACGCTTCAAAAAAAAAGTTGCTGATTTGAATAGTTGTCAAATACCCAATTGAAGCTAGAGTAGTTAATGGTAAATAATAGGAACAATATCCACAGGTAATAAAAGTAATTGCTGGTAATATTTGATAGGTAATTACATGTTTTCAATGGTAATCACACGGAATTAATGTAATATGTGATATGATTGGAAATAAGTATTCGACAATTATATTTAACAACGCTTAAATTAACAGTTTAAACCTTTCATGACAGTTCAATTACATTTCACTATCATCGGCGTTCATTTATTTGTGTCAAAATATTTTCATGCTCTATGATAGTAATTTTAAATTAAGTTTTTGTTCCATACATAAATAATGATAAGTAATCTGTCCAACCATTTGTATAAAATTTAATTATAATGAACTGTACAAAATGAACGTAAGATCTAATTAATCTGTCGCAATCAGAATAATCAACACTCTAAGGAATTTAAAAATTAAACAGCTATTTGCACAGACAAAGAAACTTTTGAGTACTGTACTATTTATTCCATTCCATCAGCCCGTATGCATCCACTGCTGGACATAGGCCTTTTCGAGAGCGCGCCACCAAACACGGTCCTCCGCCTTCCTCATCCAACCGCTTCCCGCAACCTTCTTTAGGTCATCGGAGCAGCGAGCTGGAGGTCGTCCTACACTGCGCTTACTGGTACGCGGTCTCCACTCCAGAACACGTCTGCCCCAACGGCCATCGGTTCTGCGACAGATATGACCTGCCCACTGCCACTTCAGCTTGCTAATCCGCAGAGCTATGTCGGTCACTTTGGTTCTTCTACGAATTTCCTCGTTCCGGATTTTATCCCTGAGAGAGATTCCCAACATAGCCCGTTCCATAGCACGCTGAGCGACTTTAGATTTGTGGACGAGGCCTACTGTCAGTGTCCACGTTTCCGCTCCATACGTCATTACCGGCAGGACGCATTCGTTGAAGACTTTAGTCTTCAGGCTTTGCGGTATCGACGAATCGAAGACTTGACGAAGCCTAGAAAATGCTGCCCAGCCCAACTGAATTCTTCTGTCAGCCTCCTTGTCGAAGTTGTTCCTACCAAGTTGTATAATCTGGCCAAGGTAGTTGTATTCCTGAACAACTTCGATGCTGACATTGCCGACGTTGATAGGTCTTGAGATAACGTGCTCGTTAAACATGACTTTTGTTTTGTCTACGTTCATCTGAAGACCTACTCGTCTGGAAGAACAGCTAAGCTCGGCCAGCATTCCCTCAAGGTCCTGCAGCGATTCCGCCAGTATCACTATGTCGTCTGCAAAACGCAAGTGCGAGATGTATTCGCCATTAACATTAATACCACGACTTTTCCAGTCCAAGACCTTAAACACGTCCTCCAGGGCGCAAGTGAAAAGTTTCGGGGATATAACATCTCCTTGTCTTACCCCTCTACGTATGGTACGTATGGTAGTACTATTTATGGTATAGTACAATATAACTCTGCTATTGCAAAATTAAAAACAGAACCCGATAAATCGTACTCTCGCGTCACGGTCAGCACTAGTATGGGAGTGTGCGGGGTATGAAGCGACGGTCTATATATTTCTGAATTTTCCCTGGTCTGGCCTGGTGGGAGGCATCGGCCGTGGCTAGTTCGTGCCGCCAAGCGATTTAGCGTTCCGGTACGATGCCGTGTAGAAACCGAATAGAGGTATGGGTTAAATATGACTGCCATGCCCCTAACAAGTTAGCCCGCTACCATCTTAGACTGCATCTTCACTTACCATCAGGTGAGATCGCAGTCAAGGGTTAACTTGTAGTGGAAAAAAAAGGTACTTTAATCACCAAATTCTGGAAAATCATAAGCTTATGATTTTCCAGAATTTGTGATTATGATTTGAATACAAGATATCTCCGTACCAGAATTATACGCGTTAAACTAAAATTAAAAATAGAAAGCTGTGTGTTTTTCACTGTGTGTCTGTTACATTTTGAAAGGCCTATCACTTGAACAGATTTTAGCGATTGTAACGGGAAGGCTGCTTTTTATCCCGGAAAATCCCCGAAGTTACGTTATCTGCAACATAAATTTAATTCATGATAATCATTGTTCGATTGTTCATGTTAAATGCAAATAAATGAATCTGAATCGGCCCCCGATTGTATAAGGAAATCGGTGGTAATCGTTTGTCAAACAGATAATTCGACCTGCCTAAGGAGTTCATAGATGCACGTCCTAGAGTATGTATGAACTCTTTAAACGGTTCAAGCTGTTTTATGATTTGCTTAGACAATCGGGCCTCTGAATCTAAATGGTGCAAATGCAACTCCAATGTAGCAAGAATCAAAGAATTCCCAAGGGATTTCTCAAAATCCTAAATCCACGAACGTAGTCGCGTGCATAATCTAATTTATACTTGGACGAAATAACCACGGGACGCGTGATATCGGCCATTTTCGCTTTAAACCCCTCTAGCCGCGAACTGGGTAGTTTCGCCAATGTTGTCATAATAATCGACTTTTTCATGCACTAGTGTCAATAATTGGGCAGAAAAATTACAAGGCACTCTCCTCTGGCCCCGCAAACGTTAGTCGAACGTGATTTCATAAATTTTTCTTACGTTTCTATTATATATATTATCCCGTGTTTTTTTCATCCGAGAGTTATTAATATTGGTACGGAGTGGGTATGGATGTATTGCAGATAAAATTTTCTTGTATTTTCCTTGAGCGGACAGTTTGAAACTGCTTTACATTGAACGCTTTGATTCAGTGGAAACTTGAGAGAGCGCCCGCAGCGGTACCTTGCTAGTCGCAAGTTGTAGTTGGGGGGGGGGGGGGGGGGGGACGGGACTGGTGCCACGATGGAACTCGTACTCGTAAATAACGCGATATTTCAAGTTTTCCATTTTGTAAACTGAGTGACGCAAAGAAAAAACCAAAAGAGGAAAAAACAAATGAATTAGGGGTTTTCAAAACACAAAAGCATGAGTAAATAGTTGTATAAATTAGAAATTGAAATTCCGAACCAAAGAGGAGATATTTAAGATCAAAGTGGCCAGTACGACAAAACGCTAATTTCATGTGTGAGGACCTAATATCTGTCCTGGCGGACGACCCAAAGGGAAATAAAATAGGTACCTACTCTCTCTCCCTATCTATTAGGTCTATTACACTGCACTTTTCACAGGGACCCTTACATTTGAATCAGTGTAGTGTAATAACATGTAGGGTGTAAGGGTCCCGTCTTTGGTCCACCCTTATTGCAGGGCCCTGTAAAAAGTGCAGTGTAATAGGCCTATATACTAGAGGGAGTGAGACAAAGTTATAACGCTTTTTTGTCACTTATGATTTTTCTAGGCCCAGGACCCCGCGCTGCTAAAAAGAACTAAGCTTCTAGTATTTGTAAACCTTTCCAACAGCTAATTTGTTTATCTAGCCACTTATAGCCAAGGTACTTTATTTTTAATTTTTTCATCATTATATGACTAATGCTTCAACACATTTTTAATTGTACTCCAACCATAATTCAGTGAGGCCAGGGGTAGACAGGAATCCCGGGGCAAACCGGTGGGGCCAGGGGTCGCACCTCTAAATAGCTCACTGCATACATACAGTTAAGTTGCGAGTAGCTGATATTGTCACTAAAGAGAGTGTAGTCACTACACTATCTCCCCGTATATTCTTAAAACATTACACTGTAGTGTTTTAAGAATACAAGGGGACCGTTACACACGGACAGACAGACCGGCTTAATTATTCAAACTTGCGTAGTGTAGATTACGTACGAAACACAGTGTATGTTTGTTTGTTGTATGAATCACGAAGGTGTGGAACGCCTTTCTGGCATCCGTGGTTTGACTTCGCTGAGTTTACTAGTGTAGTTTTAAGATACCTTAGGTAAGGTTAGTTATAACCATCAAGTCTTATTCCTGGTAAACATGGCGTTCAGAAGGTGTACTTTGTAGGTAACTATTTTTAATAAAGATGTTTTGAGTTGAGTTATATCAAACCCATAGGTACTCTAATTGGTTACTGCACGGTATTGTACCGGTATGCTGAATCGCTTGGCGGCACGTTTTTGCCTGTATGTAGGGTGGTGTCTTTTTTATCCACTACAAGTTAGCCCTTCACTGCGATCTCATCTGATAGTAAGTGATGATGCAGTCTATGATGGTAATGGTCTAATGGACTAACCTGTTAAGGGCATAGCAGTTATTTTAAACCCAGATCCCTATTCGGCTTCTATACGGCATCGTACCGGAATGATGAATCGCTTGGTAACTAGCCATCCACCAGGCCAGACCAGGGAAAATCCAGCAAAACGAAGAAAGACCTATTGCGGATCTGGTTCCTTTCCTTGGTAGTGAGAAGAGAAACTCTCGGTAGTAGGTATGGTTTGTAATGGAAAGGACGGTAAGGTGTTGCAAGAGGTAATTCGACGGGCAGGCGATGTGCTGGAATTCGTAAGTATGTAAGTATTATTATTATGTATCCATAGACCTAAAGTCGCCTCTGTATTTCTTTGCTCTATGTAAGCCTGCTAATGAGTATTGTTAATGAACAGACAAAAGACAGTCGCACCCGGTCATCCCCCTCTGGCAATGTTCGCGTATAATGCGCAGAGTCCCTCATCAATACAGATCTCGGGACAGAAATACCTTCTCTCAACTCGTTGAGCCTTCGTTAGTAGTCTTAACTGAGTTGTCAGTGAGTGCAGTCATAAGCCGAAGTATACGGCTCCTAAATTGGACCCATCCCGTTTATTATGATCGAAACACCTCATAAATACCACGACAATAATTTGCACTTATACTAATGAACTTGATGATGCGAGCGACTTTGCCCGGGTTGTTTAAGTGTTTTTTATCCCCGCGGAAATTCCTTAATTTTCCGAGATAAAAAGTAGCCTATCTTTATCTTTTAGTAGTCTATCTCTATACCAAGTTACATCTAAACAAAGACAGGGATATTGGAGGGCGATTATCACTGCAACACAGTTTATACTTTTTCAGAATCATCGTTCTTATTTATGTTTATATGACTAGTTCTTGTTTCAAAATAAAAGTTTATGTATTTTCGAATCTGAAACCTCCAACAATACTAAAATCATTTCGCTAGTGAGGTCTCCAAAACATCGCTAAACATAAATTGAAATGGAGCCCCAAAAGATTTTTAAGCTTTTAAAACAACACGCTACAGAAACAGAATATACTGAAATAGAAATGAAATACGCGAAATCATTTTATTTCCGCTGGAAATACACCTACCTATATTGGTACAAGGGGACGCCTGACCGATTTTCACCGATTTCAGTCGAATTTCACCGAAACAAAAGCGTGCAGGGGCGACCGGAATCGGGGCAACACCGTGCATAAAAACAGCCTTATTATTTGTTTGTTGACTGTGAATATTTAGCAGGGACTTAACGAATTTCACTGGACTCACTCTTCAATAATACGGTTACTTATTCGTACAAATTATAGTGTAGCTTTGGAAAATAGCTGTTTGTTATTGTTGGGGCACCGTTTGCGTATCTATTTAGTACCTTTAAACGAGCAATTCTTGTATATATACACGACTACTAAAACGATTTTCATAAAATTTAGTGTGCAAGGGGTTTTGGGGGCGATAAATCGATCCAGCTAGGATTCATTTTTAGAAAATGTCGTTTTATCTATGTTTTCAGGCAATGAAAACTGCTACAATATCATTAGAATACGAAGGTAAATTTCGCCACCGTCTACAAGGTTATCCAAAAGCTTAGGTGGTATCGGCCGGTCTCGATGCCAGAATACTTCGGTTCGAGTCCAGATGTCTCCATTATGCCCGATTATTTTTTCCCTTTTTTTTCAAGTTCCTTCTTTTGTGAGAAAAACTATTATTGGGAACCCAATTGCACTCGTTATTTTTTATTTATATAACCAGGTTATATTTTTTTATTATTATGTCGGTAAGATCAAAAAATATTATTCATATTTCATAAGTATGCAATTTGTATTTAAGAATAATTTCCAAAAAACACGATTTACCAAAAAAAATGCGGTCACCCAGGTTCTTAGCTTCGCACGTCAAACTATGATAGCGTAATAATTAAGTAATTATATTCTTACTGAAGGTCGCGTGCTACTTCGCGTGCAATATTTGATTTCCTATGAGATTATGAAATTTTCCCGCTCCAAAAAGCCCATCTATAGAGGCTATAAATAGCTTGTGTAGGTTTTTATTATTTAATATATCATTTAATATAAATTTAGATACATAATGTTATAAGGTAAATATCAAATTAATTACTAAGAGAAAGAGATTTTCAATACAATAGATGGACAATGGACAGCACATGTTATATATCTATGGCTCACGACATAATTTTTTTTATAATCCATACTAATATTATAGACGCAAAAATTTACCTGTGTTTATAACTGTCTGATAACTTTCAGGCTATATCCGTTTAATCGATTCTGACGAGATTTGGGACAGAGGTAGACAGAAGCTCCTTTTCATCTCGAAAGATCAAGGAGTTCCCGAGAGTTTTTAAAACCGCAGGTAATCCCCGTGCGGTCAAAGTCACGAGCGTAGCCTAGTTATTTCATAAAAAAAGCTTTGAAAAACAAAATACCACTAATCATCACTTTTTTAGTAATATTTGCCTATCTATTTCAGTATCAAACAACATTTTAATATTTTTATACCATTTATATTTACCCAAAAAATATTCACTTCACTAGCGCCGCCGGTAGAAATTGAAAAACGCGTTCATATTTTTATTTCCATTGAAAATACGTTCAGAGAACGCATGGCCGATTTCATCGTTATTTTTTTTGTGAAAAGAAAAATAGATGATTTTTTTTAAGGGATCCGTGTTAGACCCTCGGCCCCGTCGGCTTAAATTAAAATCTAGCCTAGGAGGCTAGGTCGGCTAACTTAGATAAACTTAGGTAGCTACCACGTAGATACTATAACCGTAGTGGGTAATCTGTGTCATACCGATTGCCTGACATCCTTCTCTTCTACAGCCCATTAACGTCCCACTGTTGGGCACAGGCCTCCACTCTCATAGAAGAGAGGGAATCAGAGCTTAGACCCTTGCCTAGCATATGTATCGATAATCGTTTGTTTAATAAGAATCACACATTGTAGGTACATATAGTACGTTGATGATACTATGCCGATTGATCTGTTTCCGGTCGTGTCGAATTTTTCGTCCCATCGTATATATATCGTATCGACTATGTAGCGTGCACACTAATTAATTACTAAGTATCAATTAGTGTGCACATTATATTATTTCCCACACAGACGCCTTGGCCTAAATTCAATAGAGAGCACATTAAATTATTGTTAGAAACCTTCGACGCATGTGTCGACAATAACTGCACACAACTCAATCGAACGTACCTACGCGAACTATTGCGTGTGTTTACTATTTTTGTTTGTAAAAGTCATTAAAAAGAGAAGAGAATAAGAAACGCAAATAAAAAAGTAAACAAGCAATTCTATTTATTCATAAACCAAAGCAAAACATTTTTTTCGGTAGTTTTATTACAAAAATTGAAAAGTCAATCCAATTAAACTCAAGTTCCCTCCGTGAAGAATCTCTGATCAAAGAGCTTCCCAATCAGGAGAGAGCTCTGCTTTGCCCGGGAGGCAGAGGTGTCGATTTTTCACGACGTCTGTGCCGTGAAACGTATCTGCTAGCGTCACAAGTCGAAAGAGTAATGCGGCTATCCTTTCCGTTTTATTCATACGGGAGAGAACTTTGATGAGCGAAATTATTATTATTTGTGCTTGAGCAAAAAGTGACTATATTTCCAACGTATCTGCTAGCGTCACAATTCGAAAGAGTTCCTAATACGGCTATCCTTTCCGTTTTATTCATACGGGAGAGAACTTTGATGAGCAAAAAGTGACTATATTTCCAACGTATCTGCTAGCGTCAGAAGTCGAAAGAGTAATGCGGCTGTCCTTTCCGTTTTATTCATACGGGAGAGAACTTTGATGAGCAAAATTATTATTATTTGTGCTTGAGCAAAAAGTGACTATATTTCCAACGTATCTGCTAGCGTCACAATTCGAAAGAGTTCCTAATACGGCTATCCTTTCCGTTTTATTCATACGGGAGAGAACTTTGATGAGCAAAAAGTGACTATATTTCCAACGTATCTGCTAGCGTCAGAAGTCGAAAGAGTAATGCGGCTGTCCTTTCCGTTTTATTCATACGGGAGAGAACTTTGATGAGCAAAATTATTATTATTTGTGCTTGAGCAAAAAGTGACTATATTTCCAACGTATCTGCTAGCGTCCGAAGTCGAAAGAGTAATGCGGCTATCCTTTCCGTTTTATTCAGACGGGAGAGAACTTTGATGAGCAAAATTATTATTACTTGTGGTTGAGCAAAAAGTGACTATATTTCCAACGTATCTGCTAGCGTCAGAAGTCGTAAGAGTAATGCGGCTGTCCTTTCCGTTTATTCATACGGGAGAGAACTTTGATGAGGAAAATTATCATTATTTGTGGTTGAGCAAAAAGTAACTATATTTCAAACGTATCTGCAGCGTCACAAGTCGAAAGACTAATGCGGCTATCCGTATTATTCACGTGTACTTACATACGCGAGACTACTTCGATGAGCAAATTCAAAGAAAAATGTGTCATAATATTATGTGCCGTGAAATAAATCGTATCTGCTGCCGTCACAAGACTTGTGATGTGTGATTTTATCCATAGGTACCTAGACTACCTAGGTACGCACGGGAGAGTATGATGATGAGCGTATTTTACGTTATGATTTTGGACGTATGGGCCCGTCAGAACTGACAAAGCGAAAAATAGTTTTATAAATTTGTAGAAGCGAATCTACTTGAAAAGTTATGAATTTCTATCAAAGTAGCTATTTTATTCCGTGGTTTAATATCAAAAATTAATGTTCCTCTAACTTTGTTCATATCCATTACTGAAATTAAAATAACACCAGCCAAATTTGAACATAGAAAGAAATAAAGGCAAAAAGAATTAAGTAGGGTACACAAGGTCCCACTAGTATAAGTAAATTCCCAACAATCCAAATATTTCAAAGCAATTTCGTATATTACTTGTTGCTTTTTTGCCTTTGGTATGTATAATAATAATTCAAAACCAGTGGAGCTTTGATGATTCAAAAAACGTTGTAATTTGTACATTTGAAATTAAAATAAATATGCTAGGTACATTTTGATTTAAGAAATAAGGAAAAGCCAACAATTTACTGGTTTACATACGGGCGTGCATTTTACCGAACAGTTTTAAGAGCGTAGATATGCAGATAAATGCCTATTTACACAGAGTTTCGAAGAATTCAAATAGCATTTTTTTTTAGTTTTGATCATATAAGTAAGATCGCAAACCGTATTACTTACCCATAATCCTATTACAGGTACTAAAATTCTACATCAATGTATTAGATACAAAGTCGTACCTAAGAGCCTAAGGACATAATAATATTATTCATAAGAAAAGTCATACTTAGGTATAACTTTTTTAACTTTAGTTTCATTACTTTGGATTAAATTCTATAGAGTTCCAATTAACTAAAAATGTCCAGCAGCCTATATGATGTACCTATTGGTAGAGACAAGTATAAATGTGGTGTGGTTTAGTGGGCAATTATGTTTATTAATTCGTTATTAACTATAAATAATTATTTATACCTACGCATTTCTTTACTGGTTGAGTTTATTCTGGACTTTTCTTGATTTTTAAGGATTGTTTAGGTCTTACATTAAAATACATTAAATCAATAAGTTTCTCATTTTATTATTTCATGCTCAGGCGAATAACCTCCCGTATACATCCATTCCCTATTAAGGGGAAATCTCTGAGAGGACTTTATGTACGTTATTTCAGCCCGTTTAATGATTTGTAAAGCCCCCATTAGCTCACCTGCCGTAGCGGATTTATGGGTTGACTCCTGCACTACTCGCCTCTTAATACTACTTTACTCCTATACTATACGTGTAAACGTGTGCGTTACTTAAGCTTTGCTTGTTTGCTAGTAACTTGGTTACTGAAATATAAGTGAAATAATATTTCAATTCAGACTTTGTTATAGTCTTAAACGCTACGCAAGTCGAAATAAAAATGGAATAATTAAATATAGTACCACAGAATAGGTAATAGTACAAATAGTACTTCTAAGTATTGAAGCCTAGCGGTTAAGATACCCCAACTCCTGTAGGAGGTCGCGGGTTCGTTCCCCGGGCGCGCAACTCCAAATTGTTCGAAGTTAGCTGTATGTGCATTTTAAGAAATTAAATCCATATCCATACTAATACTACAAACGCGAAAGTATGTTTCTATGTCTGTCACGGCCCAGCTATTCAACCGATTTTGATGAAATTTGGTACAGAGATAGGTTGTAACCTATTCTGTCTTTCCCCGGGATATATTCTGGGGAAAGAGGGTACTTTTTATCCTAGAATACTAAGGAGTTCCCGCAAGAATCGAGAAAACTTAGTCCACGTGGACGATATCGCGGAAATCATCTAGTATCAAAGAAACGGTGAAGGAAACCTTGTGAGGAAACCTGCACCACCGAGTTTAGAATTTCGCAAATTAGATTATAATCTAACGGTTTTTACAATCTTACGGTGACATATATATACATATTATACAAGAATTGCTCGTTAAAGGTATTAGATATTAGAGAAGGTAGCGGATGGTGGCCACCGAGGGGATTTTAGTAGGTACAAATCCTACATAACCCGACTTCTCCCCCCAGAAGTAGGATATCTTAGGAAGATTTCCCCTTCGAACAAAAAGAACTATAATGTCCCGCCAATTGCCACTTCAGCTTCTCAATCCGCAACTTTATTGTACCTGGTCACTTTATTTCTGATTTGGCTGCACTAACTAGAGATATCGAAACCTTATGACTAGATACTTACAATCTAGAAATTTCCACGTAACCTAAATAAAATTAAATAAATTGTAAAAGTAGTCGGTACATTTATATGATTCCTATCTTAGCTAAAGAGATTTCTCGCGGGAAATTATGCCGCCTCAATGGCGTTACACTTTCCTGTGGAAATGTCGTAAACACATAGATAGGTGCAGAGAGTTGTCACACATTGGAGACATGAATAATTATTACAGGACGAATATCACTACCCAGCAAGAACCTCCTCTCAGAATGAGTATGTTATGAGCCACAGTCCACCAAGCTGGACAAGTCCGGATTGGCACACACCTTTTGAGAAAATAATGACGAACTATGGGGCGTGCAAATTTCCTCACGATGTTTAGATTCACCTTCAACGTATTAAATTTTTAAAACGCAACTCCGAAGAGTTCCGCCCGACCACTACTAGTTCGGAAAGACATTCCTACCGAGAAGAGCCAGAACGAAACTCTACTTGGTTTTGTTCGGTCTGATTTTTTGTGTCACGATCTTTTCACACAGGTTTGATGTTTTGTAAGTGATATTTTTTTTGTCATTCAGTAAATTGAGGCTGTGTGTGTGCAAGAGAAGAAGATTTATTTACTACTGCTCTATTTCTGATTCTTGTTGAAGGTCGCTACTCCATGTTCTATAGCTCGATGTAGTTACATCCTTAAAGAGATGTGACCTAATTTATAGTCTGCATTCAAATTAGGGTTTATTCACGTACCTAGTGAAAAAGTGTCTTTTAACTTTAAAGTAAAATTGTAAACCAGCCGTAATGTTATTCGTGAATTTATAATTTCTGAATGAATTTTCTCTGGCCTCCGCTAAATAACTGAAGATATGTACAAAGTTACTCTAGACTCTGGTATCTCTGCAAATTTTAATAAATAGTTGTATTTTGTTTAAGTAATGAATACACCCGACATCTACTTTGGTTTCAAAATAAGAAAAAATCTAAAGCTACAGGTTCATTACGTGCCAATAAATATGAATACCGTGTGGAATTGCAACGGAATCGAGGCGATTAATTGAGTCCATAATAATTACCGGATCTTCTTTTCTATGTAATTCGTTGGATTCGGGCTTGAATACACATCATACTAATATTGTAATTAAATGGAAAAGTCTGTAACTTTCAATCTGTAATCTTTTTAACAAAATTGAGAACCTCCTCCTTTTTTGGAAGTCGGTAAAAAAGTTACAAACATAGGTACAAATATAGATTGCGTTAGAGGGACAGACAGAAGTCATAAATCATTTAAAAACAATTTTGAACAAGCTACTATCGTCCGCCATTTTGGATTTAGTGTGACGTCATTTTATTTCCCGTATACATTTCGCTGAAACCTTTATAATTTAAATGATACCTATCACCCTACCTGCATAAAAATACCTAGTCCGCTACCTTTAGGGGCAAAGAATAATTTGGGAATACGTCGTATTGGATTTTTGAATGACGTCCCTTAGCTTTGTTAACCAAACTTAATGCAAAATTTCAGCTCAATCGGTTGGGGATGACTTTTTAAAGATTCAGTTGCAAGATTTGACATAAATAAACAAGCATTGCAATTTAAATAAAATCTTGTTAAAATGTATACCTATCTACCGTCAGGTAAGTACCTTCAGAAAACTACTTACTATTTATTTTTAAACGACTTCCAAAATGGAGGACGTTGTTCTCAATTTGGCGCTTATTTCATTTAAGTAGATGCTGCCCGTAACTTCGTCCGCATGAATAAAAAAAAAAAATTATAAGTTTGCCGAAAAATATTATAGGGACTCTGATTATTGATTATACGGAATAATAAGTAGCTTACTATTATGTCCATCCCTATTGATGCAACTTAAGCAATATTTGAACCAAAATTTCATAAAAACTGTTAAAAAAGTGCGACTGCAATTCGGCGCGTATTTTTTTTATGTATGTCGGTGCTTAAATCCGTGGTTTCTAATCTGATTTGTTTTTTTTTCACTCGTTAGAGGAAAGTCTCAAGGTGGTCCCATAAAAAATTCTCACTCCAAATCCTCAATCATGACGCTAAAAAGCTAAAAATAAAAATTCTTTGCAAAAATCGACGTCCAAAGTCACCGTAAAGTAATTAATTTTGATTTCTACTCACTATGTTGAAGTCGGGCGGGTGTAACAAGGATAAGCAAAGTTGACACATCAGGCTGGCCCGACTTCAACATAGTGTGTAGAAATAAAAATTATTGTTTACTTGACAGTGGCTTTGGAAGCCGGTTTTTTGGAAATAATTTTTGTATAAGTTCGCAGAGTAAATTGTACTCACTTTATTGCGGTTTATTTTGTGGTATGCAGTCGAATGATCGGGTACGTGTAAACAATGTGCATCCAATTATTCCGCTGAAGGCAACGTGGATCGTTGTTAAAGCTTCGAGGGCTTGATTGGACTGAATTCAGTACTATTAATAAGCGTGTTTTGTTGGATTCTAGATCTACTTGCAGTTTGCGTTAAACAAAAGTGCTTTTTGTCAAATTCCACCTCATACATTTTGTTGTATCTATTCGTATTCTTCGTTTACGACTTTTCCCACTGCCAAGTGTAGATATCTCTTTTTTTATATGTATAGCGAGCAAACGAGTAGGCGGGTCACCTGATGGTAAGTGATTACCGCCGCCCATGAACATTTGTAGCACCAGAGGAACCGCTAATGCGTTACTGGCTTTTGATTGAACTTGTAGAGAAAAGTGCTTCCTTGTCCAATATGTTGTTGTTATATGTAGTTGTTGTTCCACGTATTTTTCAACTTTTTGGTACAAAAAAAGTGCTCTGATGTAGTTTTTGAAAAAATCTCTAGAAACATTATAATTTTCCGGGATAAAAAGTAGCTTCGCTGAGATGCAAACGATCTCTGAACCTGTCAAAATCAGTTGTAACCGGTACCATCAGATACAGATGGGCCGTAAAATATAGAAGATAGACTTTTGCAGCAGATTTAAGAACAATAATTTATAATTACTATAGTGATTTCGTCGACGTGGCTCAGTGTTAAAAATTACGGGTTAACTCTTATCCGGGATAAAAAGAAGCATAAGCCGTTTCCCGGGACGCTCTTTGCGGGAACCGAAACGCTGGCTGATTGTTAGCTAATCTAAGTTGCCTCGATCAAATTATATTATTCTACTCGTTATAGTTAACCTAAGCGAAGATTTTGATGACCTCCCTGGCGCAGTGTTGAGCACTGTTGTCGTAACGTGCGGAGGTCCCGGGCTCAATCCCCGGCACGATCGATTTGGGAATTTACAATTCCTGAATTTTCCTTGGTCTGGCCTGGCCTGGCGTGGCTAGTTACCACCCTGCCGGCAAAGGCGTACCACCAAGCGATTTAGCGTTACAATATCGGGTAGAAACCGATTAGGGGTTTCGGTATAATTTAACTGCCATGTCTCTAATAGGTTAGCCCGCCACCATCTTAGACCATACCATCTTACCATCAAGTGAGGTCGCAGTTAAGGGCTAACTTGTAGTGAATAAAAAAAGAATATAAAAGTATTAAAAAAGAAGATAAAGACAGTGAATAAAAGTTTAAATATTAATCCGTTCTTTCAAGATAAGCTGTTAATGTATTCACAGTGTACACGTAAACTGTTTCCAAGTGATTTGCATTGAAGATGCTTCGACTCTCGCGAAGTTGGTCTGCACCGAGTGGCGTCTAAGGTGATGCATTTTATATCAAACTGGCGAAGCGAGAGTGCTTTGGCTTTGGTATAGACAAAATATGTATGGTCGACTGAGGATCACGAGGTTCTAAGTTCGATTGCCGGTCGGGCATAAACATTGGGTTTTCAGTTAAGAAATTCTCAGTGCCAGGCCCGGAGTTGGAAGTTGACGGTGAGTCTCCGTGCCTTGGAGTACAGGTTAAGTACATTTATTACTATCCCGGTTATTATTATCATTAACATGATAAGCCCGCGAACCCGTATGCTAAGCTCTAATTCCCTCTCTCTTATGAGAGTGGAGTTCTGTGCCCAGCAGTGAGACCTTAATGGACTGTAGTGGAACGTCCAGCGATAATACAAATTATGTAGGCATATATATTTCAATGGCAACATAAGATTAAAATGTACATAATTACGATCACATAGAGGTATGATAGATAATAGTAGGTAATTTATCTGAGAACGAACATGTTTCGATATCCAAAATATATCAGTCGAAAATTTCACATTCTTCTTAAGTCTGTACACAATACATCGTGGTACTTCCATACATGGAATTAATACGATATATCGTGTATGTAGTACTTGTAAATTCCATGCTCCCAAACCGTTTGCGGTTGATGCTGACAAGGTTCCACACTCCGATTTATTCCGATTATTCCGATTCCTCCGGGCTCGGAGTGTCACTTAGTTGGTTGAAACGCAACACCTGTGATGTACTTACTAATAATTCCTTACCTACGTTTTAACTATTATTATAGGTACGTATTAATTAGTAGAAACACTCGATAACCTTTTTAATCATACTTTATTAGCAATTTACACACAAACACTGTACAGCCACTTTGACATTAGGCACCGATCTACCGCCAAGCGCTTCCAATCGCCCGTCACTGTCGAGAGTGCTATAGAGGTAGTCAGACCATAGATAGACCATAGATGGATCTGTCAATGTCAGTCTAACAGTATATAAAGTCATATCATACTAATATTATAAATGCGTGTTTGTTTGTTGGTTTGTCCTTCAATCTCGCCGCAACAGAGCAACGGATTGACGTGATTTTTGGCATCGGTATAGTTGAGGACCTGGCGAGTGACATAATCTTCGACAGTATAATAAGCTTTTTTCAGGAGCATTTTTTATCTAATTTAATTTTAATACCTGCCTAACAAACATGTCATAGTTAAACTACGGTTAACGTTAAGATAAACTAACATACGGCTCGCTGTCGCTTCTAAGTTGGGATTAATTGATGCAATATTAATTGAGGCACGCCGAGCTGCAGCCTGTTTGTTCCCAGCAGACCTCTGAGGTATGGTCCAAGTTTTTTTATGTATTTATTTATTTATCTTCCAGCTTAAATATATCTTTACAGTAGTAGATAAGAGCTGTGATTTACCAAACACGGCTGAATGGCAGCTTTTCAATCGAAGCTTGGGAATCTGGAGGTCTGAACTCGATATTTTTGTTTCCGCCGTGACTTGAATGCAAGGTAAGCAGTATTTTCACTAACATCTGATCTTAATCGTTACGAACCTAACAGATGAAAAAGCACTCTTTGTAATGTCAAATGCGGAAAATCCTGGGACCTAAAACTCTACCGCTACACAATTAATGGACAGGTATTCACTATACAACTATAGCTTTAATTATAGCTATAAATGACAAAACACGAATAAACGTAACATCTTACCCGCGCGCGTATTGTTATCTTAGTAGCCCGTATTTTTGCAACGTATTTTGAGTGAGTCGATAACAACTTAATACTAGTATATATTGTGATTTAGCTTTACTGCTGTTGTATTATTGACTAAGAAGAACTCAGCATTGTTTAACTAAAAATATTTTTGCCCTGAAAACGAATGCAAACTAATCACTCAAACTTATAACTTGTACCAATCCTTATATTCGAGGTGTTAATTATAAATGGGGTTTGTAACTACCCTATTGTTTGACCTGGATGTTAAAATATTTGATTAGGTCCCGTGTGCATCTTTGTACCTAATATTTGAGTTTGGATTTTAAAATGTTAATAAAACTTCACTTCGTCTTCAGTACATCCAAACATTGATTCTGGGTTGGCTTCGTTTAGGCGATGACCTTGATTAGCTGAAAGATTTTAATTTGTTTAAATTTAAAGGACGAAAACAGCTGACCCGCTCCAGCTTTTCTAGGGTGTTTTTGTCACAAAATCACCCTAGAAAGCTACCTACCTACAACCTACCTTCCTACTAGACTATCTCGTTGGTCTAGTGGTGAGCTTGTTCAACTCCCGGGTCGGGTCATAACAAGTATTGGGTTTTTCTGACAAGAAATTCTCAGTATTAGTCTCGGAGAGCACGTAAAGCCGTCGGTCCTGCGCCTGATCTCTCTCCGGTCGTGTCGTATTTTCCGCCCCATCGGACTATGAGAGTAAAGGAACAGGGAGTGCACCTGTGTTTGCGCACACACTTTTGCACTATAATATCTCCCGCGCAGATGGCTAATCTCTCTGGAGATAGGCCGCCGTGGTCGAAATTCGGTCGGGAAGACATTAGGTATAGCAAGCAAATGAGCAGGCATCTTTTTTTGAGTGTCTTTTCCGCATAAATAATGAACATTTGAACACCCAAATTTGCGTTGTGATCATGGACGTAGGTGCTTATCTAACATTGTGTTCATTAAATGCGCTATTATAGAATTTGGAAGGTCCTCCGCCCCCGTAGATTGCCCCATATATGATATCTAGTATTTTTTAATTTCTGAAAATCTTTAATTCACAATTTTACGTGAAGACCGTACTTTTGAGCACCGTTCTTAGCGTACCGATCCTAACATAGAATGTTTACAAAATTTTTGGTTATGAATGCTGATTGAAGTATCAAATAAAACTTATTTACTGTTTAATACATTATTATACGTCAATCATTCTTCTAACTGGACATCTTGGCTGTCTCGCACCAAAGACCATAGACCCTCAGCAGTGGCCACAGATAATTTTTTTTCCTCTGCGTTAATGTGCAGTCAGTGACAACTTTTAGCAGATGTGTTCATTAATATTTCGCTTGCTAAGTGTGTTCTCCATTGAGATCATCTACTCTTTGCTGTTCTGATATCAGATGATGTTTTTCCTTTTTAGTCTATTTGTATAGCCTCGGGTTACTAGCATAAAAGCAAGCTCATTTGGGCGGTTCTTCAGTCTCCCTTTGTATTTCTGAGTTATACTGTTAATTTTTTGCCTAACAGTTTTAATTTTTAGGTGATCGTGGATTTTGTTGCTGGTGACAAACCATGGTACATTCCTTATTTATGTCGAAGTACGTTCTCTGTAAAATCGATATATTGGAATCACTGGAGCCTCTCCACAGCTATATTCCGTACATCCAAAATGGCTTTAGCATTACTTTGTAAATTAAAAGGTTGTTGTCGATGGAGAGTTTACTATTCCGGACAGAACATGAAAACGTTTAATTACATGCTATGATGAAAAAATCATTTAAGAAATCCTACACTTGCACAGGCACATTCACATATTATGGTTTTCTTTTTTCAAGAGTAGAATAGAATATAGTATTAGAGTAATTTTAGTGGTCAGATTTTGATCAAATTTAACTCGAGGATTTTGCGTGACCGCCTCAAACGTATTCTTACCAAAAGTCCCTGAGCGGAAACTGAACAATGAAACTTATTCCACAAACTTACCAATATACCAATGCAGCTAAAATAAATATTTGCTTCAATTTCGCGAAATTGCTTGTTCAAATACCTGCTAGACGGAGAATGGAGTAGCTAGTGGAAATAATTATTTAAATTAGGTACTCAGTTAACTACATTGTATAAAGGTAGCAATAATGATAAAATGTAAAACAGCCGTCTTAGTGTAGCCATAGTGTAAATTTTTCAGCCTTATCTAATATTATTTTTTCCTAATATTGAGTACCAGCGACTGCCTCTTTGGTCTAGTGGTTATCATGTTCAACTGCGGCTGACGAGGTCCCGGGTTCGAGTTCCGGGTCGGGCTATAATTAAGCGTTGGGGTTTTCTTATTAGAAATTCTCAGTACTAGCCCGGAGTTAGGAAGTTGGCGGTGTTTCATTAAAAATATGTTGCATGTTAAATAAAATAAAAAATCTCTAGACAATGAAAAACAATTATAGGGTAGTGCACGTAAAAATTTAAAATATTGTATTTGTTTCTAAATTTTTATAGTAATTATTGTCTTTTTCTATTTGTAATTGAGCCTATATTCCAATCGACTTATCTCTCTACACTAGGTCACTATAGTGTCAGGAGCAGGGCTGAAATCTTTCTCGTTTTAAGTGACATTAAGAGCTTGTTACCTTCGAATTGACTGCAAAGGAAGAAGGAAACTTAATGCGAGTATATAAACTTTTATTGGTTATATTCCTGTACATAATAATATATTTTGTATGTGATATCTTAGTGGTTTTGACGCTCGGCTTCCTATACGGGTAGTCGCCTCGGGGATTCACAAACCTCTAACTTTTCGGAGTTACTTACGCACGTTTTAAGAAATTTAATATCACTTTCTTTAACATTGAAAGAAAACCTTCATGGCCCAGAATTCTGCATTTATTATATTACTTTTCACTGCTCATCAGCCCCCCGATTGTGCTATGGAAATCGTAACCGTTATCGTTTGTCAAACGGATATTGCGATCGGTTTAAGGAGTTCATAAAAGCCTACACGTCAAAAAAGCTTGTATGAACTCCTTAAACAGTTCGAGTAATACGTCTTAGGGTCTCAAATGATTACGATATCCCTACAATCGGGCGTCTATATAGCTCTCTCTGCGCATCATGGCCAATTTTGACGACATTTGGTAAATATTATTTGTAGTGCACTGGCATTCCAGAGACAGACAGACATACATACCTACGTAAAATTTCCTAAATTCAAAGATTTCCTCCTGAATTTAAATATAAACTTAAATCCATGTGGATGAATTCGCAGAAATCATTTAGTCTTCTAAATATAAAAAAGGAAAAAATTACTGAATCGAATCAAACATGAGCGAAGCCGCAGGCAAAAGCTAAAAAAAGCTAAAAGCATATAAATTGAATACCTATTCCTCTTAGTAAACTGAATAATATAATTCCTGTTAAATTAAAAACCCGAGTGCCTCAGTAAGACTTGGAAGGATCCGCTGAAAGATGGACGGTCTCGGAAAACCAATCACTTCGCGTACCTACTGCAGTTTTTTTACGTTGTAACTTTCTACGGAGACTCACTTAATTTATATTGAAATTGAAGTTTTTTAAATTTGTGCATTTAAATTATGCTAGGGTATAAAATAAGAGTCTTGGAGTAGCTGTAATAAATTGTTAGTGAAGTATAATCTTGTAGTGGTTAAAAAAAAAGAAAAGTATTATCTGTATTGTAACATTATTTCTTAAACAAAAGAGGAACTATTGAGTTTCTTGCTGGCAGTTATCAGTAAAATTTTCTTTCCAAACCGGTGATAGAGTCCCGACTTATCACATGTGATATTACTTAATCATCGAAGTTTTTCACATATTTTTGAAGAAACGTTGAGTGGCAGGCGGTTTGCAGTGTGCTTAGCATGCCCACAATGAGATTATGTCGCGACGACAGAGAGAGATGTTGTCGTTGCCGGCAAATTTTTTTCAATACACTTGCTCGAAAAATGCACTTACAGAGGCAGTAAACAGGGCTTGTAAGTTAAATTTACTGGTCGCGTGCAGTAAATATTTACTGCCCTCGTGCAGTAAATATTTACTGCCCGCGTGCAGTAAATATTTACTGCCCTCGTGCAGTAAATTTGCAGTTTTTTTAAAAGTTTTCTTGCAAGAAGGTTCTTATTTAATGATATTGACTTTGTGTGTTTCTACATACAATAACTTAAAAAATAATGACATTTAGATGTGAATTGATGAAATTAATTCATAAAATAAAAAATGTATTTAATATAATTAATAAAAATTGTTTTATGTTTTATAAATCAAAGAGTAAAGGCTGAATAGGCCAGGCTGGGAGTTAAGAACTAGAACCTAGGGCCATGAATCCAATAAAAAAAAACGCAATTACAACAACGCGCCCTAGTGAATACTAAATCTTTAATCTGTGCGCGCTATTTTTGAAAGAGTCATTGAATTTTCTTATTAATCATAAATAAATATGAGTGGTAGATGTGATGTGCAATCATAAAATTAAATCAACAATTAGGTATTTTAGATCCGAGAAAAAAACCGCGCTTATAATAGCCGCCAAAAATCTCGAAATAGGTATGGACGTGGAAAACCATTTTCTAGTGAGTACCTACTACCTAGTGGCTACCTACTCGACTTTTATTTTCAAGTTTACTCACAAATATATTGAAAAATATTGTGTGATACACGGGCGTTAAGGTTTCTACATACTCGTGACGATGGTCAGCCCTCGACTGGTGTCATCGGGCTGACATTAGCCAACTCGTATGTAAAAACCTATTTACCGCTCTTATATCACAAACTACTATTATTTACCCTTACATGCACAAAATGCGGTATATTACAAGAAAAAAACAGTCGACATGCAAAGGTTTGTAGAGAAAAATACCACAGATAAGAAATATTACTTTTATCTCTACTTTTGACTTAAAGAAACAAGTAACCATGTTAAATAGATAGAGATAACGGGTAGACATAATTTTACTCGTAGTGCGCATGCTAGCCATACTGGACACAATAGGGATGATGCCTATGTCAAAAATAAATTATTTCTAACTGATTATTAAATAGAGGGTCTTCAAAAAGATTAGTTTTAAGTTAGATAACCATTTTATAATATAGATTAAACAAAAAAAGTGCGTTGAAATTTGATGACGTCACAATTGCAAATTTCATACAACTTCCATAGTAGAAGGGCGTTTTTAAGTTTGATAAAGAGTTGCTGATTTGATTGAGTTGTCATCATCCCTATTATTCTGCCGCGTCCTAGTAATAGGCCTATTACACTGCACTTTTCACAGGGACCCTTACCTTTGACTCAGTGTAGTGTAATAAGATTTAGGGAGTAAGGGTCCCTAATTTGATTCTTATTGCTGTGTAATAAGCGACGCTCTAACTTACGGCCACGCCCACCCTTACCACAGGGCCCTGTGGAAAGTGCAGTGTAATAGGCCTATAAGTACTTGAGGTAAGTTGAGGTCTATACCCACGAATATAATATGCGCAATACTGCGTAAGCCAATCCGATAATTGGGGCTGATTCTGTAGTGCACAATCTCTAAACTAAATTAAAATTAGAGCATTATAAATATTGCTAACCCTTTCATAATACTCCCTACGGAAAGGGACAGAACTAGATTTAAAGCTGCCATTTTAGTTTAGTTTAGAGATGTTACATTACAGAACCGGCACCATTAGCATGACAACCGCACAAGACTGCCTTTCCAGAGATGTCTAACAATATTCTGAAAAGGTACATTTAAAAAGAAAATTGGGTATTTGAACTCGTGAAATCAGCAACTTTTTTTTGAAACCTCAAAACGCGTATGGGATTTTGTATGAAATTTTGAATTGTGACTCGTCATCGAACTTCGACGCACTTTTAACACTTTAATCGATACTTTAAAACGGTTATTCAACACAAAACTAGCAGGGGACGTGGATATTGTGACTTTTGAGGGATCCTTTATTTAATAATCACTACAAAATAATTTATTTCGCTAGTAGTCAAATACCCAATAGGCATGATGACTGATTTTGAGAAATGGTCAGATTATGTTCGGAAGTATCTACTATTTCGAAAAAATATATTATTTCTGCAGAAAAATAAGGTTTGGTAGATAAAATTGGTATTTGAAATTTAAATTTTAAAATTCGCGCCAAAACGCCCGCCGGTGACATGGCGCCGTTTGTGACGTCACTATTGTTTTTACCAATGTACTTTGTGCAGTGTGCAGTAAACATTAGTGTGATTGTCAAGGCTCGAAAACAAACAATTGTGACGTCATTCGCTTCTTAGTGTTTAATCCAATATGGCGGATTGCTGTATTTTATAGTTTTATTTTATCAAAATAAATAGCAATCTCATTCGAAATAGAAAAATATATACGTTTTTTATAATCCACGAATCCTATTTCATTAGATAAATTCATAATTTCGTTGATTCTTGGTTACTGTCATCAAGCCTATTGTTAATAACGAATCGGTACCTAGGGGTACCTACCTTTTTAGCTAAAAGTTTTGTTCAATAGGATTAGACACTTGACTCAGTTTTGTTCTTGAGGCGTGAGGCGAAATTAAATCAAAGCTCAGTTCAGAACGCGGAGCCTATGAAGCTTATTCATTAATTAAACGTGTTCGCACAAATCTCAAGTTTCATATATCGCATTACACATCAATCACATTATATTATTACCTCGAATCTACGCCAGGATTAGTCTGAGAGCAGTCAAGTTTAAGTAATTTTATGTTTTTATCTTCAAAGGTTGCGTGGAAGAGATTGCTTTTAAATGTATTTAAACTTATCTGACCCGGTGACAGCGTTGCTCTCGCATATATTAAAAATAAAACTAAAACAAAAATTAAACAGACAAAAATTAGTTCCAATTTTGGCCACCGGGCCAGATAAATTGGTGGGACTATAATAATATATACCCTTCTTTAAAACTTGTTTTCCTCATTTTTACCCGACTCTGGATTGGCATTGGCCAAAAGGAAGGGTTATTTAAGCAGTATGTGTATGTTCCACCGTAGAGCCTGAACCACTGAACAAATTTTGATGAACGTGGTGTCAAAATATTACTATGTATACGTATGGTTCAAGAAAAAGTACCACGGGCTCAATTTAACATGAACAAAATCGATATGACGGATCAATGACCAAAAAGTGTCGGGTTACAGTTTATTTAATTATACTTAGTGCTTGTTGTAAATTGTTTCTTTACATGTGTGCAATATAGTGTTTGTCTATATGTATGTTTCTTTACGCAAAACTAATACGTTAATGAACTCCTCCGTGGCAGGTTATCGATGCACTGGTAAGCGCTTTGGTCTAATAATTGAGAGATCTAGGTTTTTTATCCACTACAAGTTAGCCCTTGACTGCGATCTCACCTGATGGTAAGTGATGATGCAGTCTAACATGGTAGTGGGCTAACCTGTTAGGGTCATGGCAGTTATATTAAACTGATACCCCTATTAGGTTTCTACACGGCATCGCATCGGAGCGCTAAATCGCTTGGTGGCACGTCCTTGCCGGTAGGGTGGTAACTAGCCACGGCCGAAACCTCCCACCAGGGCAGACCAGGGAAATTCAGAAATTATAAATTTCCAAACCCTGACGGGAATCGAACCCGGGACCTCCGTACGTTAAGGCAACAGCGCTCAATACTGCGCCACGGAGGTCGTCAAAATTCAATCCCTGGCTTGGTAATTTAAACAATTTTTTTTTAAATCTTTTATTTTAAAGGTAAAAGAAAAACGATAAGGCTGGCATACAGCAAATAATGTAAAAGACATTATTTGCTGTATGTCAGCCTTATCGTACCCAATTATAATACAAATTACAAAATTATATTAATAACAACAAAAAGCATTACTTATTAATTAAAAATAAGCTGAACAGACTGCACGCTGCGTCAGAATTTGGGTTACTTAATAAACCGTGAAAGACACCAACTTGCAACTCTACTCAGACGTAAATCTTCAATCAGTTTGTTATACCATTAGTCTTCTAAATTGTCAGCTCAAAAAAGAAAACTTTAGTGCTAATTAATATTTAATATAATCTATATCTACTAATGTTATAAATGACTAAAATTTTAGATAGATGGACGAATGGTTGCATGTACGTCGTCGTGCATACGTGGAGAGCTTTTTGCGTTCCTAATAATTTAGTTTATTTATCCTAAAACCTGATAAGATGTGGCCTCCTTGCCTATAAAACACCTTGTCGGCGGAACTGCGGCGAATTCATATTTGAATACACCTGCGTCTACCGACTCGTGTCATTAAAAACAATAGTAGAGACGGCGTAGAGGCGTAAGTATCATATTCCACCATAACTTCTATACGCCTGAACCGATTTTGATAAATGAGGTATCGTTAGAATCCCTAGCTTATTCCAGGTGACATAGGCTAGTAAATTTTTTTAAAAAAAATATGGAATGACCATGGCTCCACATTAAAGACTAAAGTTGAAAAAAAAAATTCGAAAAAGGATTAACTATATAATCATCATATAGAAAATGATGAGTAGATTCCAAAAATATAAATATCATATAATAAAAATGTGAATAAGATTCTAATTTAACTAGATTAATTTAGATTTTTAACTTTTTAGTTCGTTTTTTGGCAGGGCAGTCCTTTGGGCAGTCGTGTTTTTTAATTTTTTTAAATTATGATTCAAGATTCTATTCGAGAATTATTTTGTTTATTATTTACTAGCCCATGCCCGCGACTTCGTCTGCGTGGTATGAGGTATTTATGGTTCCCGCGCCTATGTACTATTCCAGACTATAATCTAACTCTGTGCCAAATTTCAGCAAGATCCGTTCAGCCGGTCAGGGTTGATAGAGAACATCCATCCATACATCCATCCAAACTTTCGCATTTATAATATATGTATAGATGTATAGATTACTGAGTTATGGTATCAAATTTTTATCTTCGAAAATTAAGGATTTCCCGTTAGAATAAAAAGATTAATACACGCTGATGAAGTAGCAAAAAAAATTTTTCTTAAAAATATTTTTTTGTTTCACACAAGTAAGAATGCGGAAATATCTAGAATCTCATCGCATTCTTAATCCATAAAAAACAATACCAGTAAGTGATTAATGTATAGGTGTGAACGAACGCATACCAATGTAATAAATGCGAAAGTGTGTCTGTCTGTCTGCTACGCTTTCACGGCCAATCTGTCCAACAGATTTAAACGATATTTGGAACAGAGATATAGGCTACATCTCTGAGAAGAAAACCGAGATCATGCCAGGAAATTAAAGAGTTTCCAATATTGATTGAAGCAGGCGTTACTTTGCGGAAGTCACTTAATAATCAGTGACTTTACAATCGTGCATTGTCGAGTCAACATCTCCTGAGTGAAACGTACGTTGAGAGAAGTTTAGAAGATTTCTGTGGTGTGGTGATCACACAGATCTGTCGCGAATTATAGCGAATTAAACTTCCAGCTCCTTTTATTAAAGACTTTCCATTAACCTAAATGGAAACTCCAATAACCTAAATGGAAAAGACAGTGTTAAACAGCATCTGATAAGTCGAGGTTATTACACTGTCGATGATTTTCTTAATGACAAAGTGTCATGGAAGCAACCGGCCTCGCATCCAGTGACCCACAAGTCAGTGTAATACTTGTAACGTATGTGTTGTGTTTGTTGTCTACATATTGTAACCTTTTCTTTTCTATGAAAAGAGCAACTGCTGAGTTTCTTGCCGGCTCTTCTCAGTAGAACGTCTTAACGTGTCATAAGTGACACAAGTTGTCCTACATGAAATAAATAAATCATTTATTCATTTAAATCCATAGGGGCGAAATCGTGGGTATCATATAATTTGTATAAAAATGTGTAAAATGCGACGTCACAGAAAAAAACCCGCAAGAGTTCTTGGAGAACAAAGCAAGCAGAAACTAGTTTATTGACTTAGCCCGGAATTAAATTCGGAACGTTCCCAATTAAAACAGCTCGTTATTTCCGCTACGTAAGCTTCGATTTTCGCTACGTGAGCTTAATTCTATTGCCTCTTTGATCTAGTGTTGAGCATGTTCGACTGGAGCTGACGAGGTCCCGGGTTCGAGTCCCGGGTCTGGTCTTAACTAAGTATTGGGTTTTACTGACAAGACATTCAAGCTTGCGATGTTCCACCCCAGTGCCTCGGAGAGCATGTAAAGCAGTGGGTCCTGGGCCTTCTCTTTAGAATCTCTTTAGAATAGAATAGAATAATTTATTTGTCTGAATATGTGTTACAATGATGGTTTCAGTATGAAAAGTTGCAGCATATCCAGTCAGGCAACCCTGACGTAAAATTTTTTTGTAGTTAGATATGTTCCGGTTATGTCGGATTTTCTGTCCCATGGGGGCTATGAGACTAAAAGAACGGAGAGTGCACATATGCTTGCGCATACACTTGTGCACTATTATAGTATCTTCCATGCAGAAGACTAATCTCTCTGGAGATTGGCCACCGTGGCCGAAATTCGGTTGGGAGGACATTTTTGCTAGTAGCACATTTTTTCTAACTATGGTGCGATCATTCGTGAATACTTTCAGCATGAAAACACGAATGGTGATATTTCAGTTTCTTTTTTTGAACATAGATAAAAACGTGACTTCAATCCATTGCCGGCTCACTACTGTACGTTTAACATAAGTTTTTACATTGCATTCGATCATATTGGCGTCACCTCTGAGGATTAGCAGACGTGTTCTGTATGGCTAGCATGCGCACCACGAGTAAAATTATGTCTACCCGTTATCTCAATCTGTCTACCGAAGCTAACATGGTTACTTGTCTCGTTACGTCAAAAGTAGAGATAAAAGTAATATTTCTTATCTGTGGTATTTTTCTCTACGAACCTTTACATGTTCACAATTTTTTTCTTGTAATATACCGCATTTTGTGCATGTTAGGGTAATTGAAAAATTTGCCGGCAACGACAACATCTCTCTCTCTCGTCGCGAGATAACGATCTTCGTGGCGCAGTGTGTAGCGCTGTTGTCTTAACGTGCGGAGGTCCCGGGTTCGATTCCCGGCAGGGTCAATTTGGGAATTTATAATTTCTGAATTTTCCTTGGTCTGGCTGGTGGGAGGCTTCGGCCGTGGCTAGTTACCACCCTACTGGCGAAGACGCCATGCTATAACTGCCATGCTCTTCACAGGTTAGCCCGCTACCATCTTAGCATGCATCATCACTTACCATGAGGTGAGATTGCAGTCAAGGGCTAAATTGTAGTGGATTAAAAAAAAACTCGTGCGCATGTTATGCACACTGGAGTGGAGAACGCGTACAAGCACAGTGTAGGACGACCTCCAGCTCGCTGGTCCGATGACCTACAGAAGGTGGTGGAAAGTGGGTGGATGAGGAAGGCAGAGGACCGTGTTTGGTGGCGCACTCTCGAAAAGGCCTATGTCCAGCAGGCTGGATGGATGGATGGACATTGGCGTCAAAGTAAATTGACCGAAAAGCTCTTGATTTAATTAGTACCACCACCACCACCACCACCTCCACCACCTCCACTACAGTTCATTAACGTCCCACAACTGGGCACAGGCCTCCACTCTCATAGCAGAGGGAAAAAGACCCACCACGCTGGTCTAGTGCGGGTTGGCGTGCTGAATTCAGGACAACCGATGTTAATTACGAAGCGTTTCCATTTAGAGCGCTGGCCGTGAATGCTTACACGGAATTGAGCTGTAAATCAGTACATGTTAAGGTACATTAAATTTACTTTTACGTGATCGAACAATCGATTGCGATTAATCGATTTTTTTATGTGAAGCCTAAGTGTTCATAAGTGTTCAGAGCAGGAATACCTTTCTCCAGAGAGAGAGCACCAGAAAAACCTTTCTCATTCCTCTCAGCCAAATACGGATGGCGTGTGAAGTCTGCCAATTTGAAGTATGAGAATATTATGAAGAACTCTTAAGAGTGCAGGTTTCCTCACGATGATTTCCTTCGCCGTTAAAGTAAGTACGCCGCAGTAAATCAACGGATCAACGTGAATTTTGCATGGGCATAGTTGAGGACCTGGAGAGTGACATAGGCTACTTTTTATCCCGGAAAATTAAGTAGTTCTCGCGGGAATCAAAAACCTAAATCCACGAGAACAAAGTCACTGGCATCGTCTAGTCTTTACTAATATTATAAAGAGGTAAAGTTTGTGAGTTCTGGTAATCTCTGGAGCTACTGAACCGATTTTCCACCCGATTTCCAGAAAGTTTTACCCACATTATTTGTGAGTGTCATAGGGTATATCCTCCTCCTTGCGTCGTATTCCCCAATTACTGAGGGTCGTGACCCCTTCCACCAATAATTCTTCTATGAACGATGTCGCGCCATGTTGCTCGGTTTTCTGCGACATGCAGGGCTTCGTAAACTTTGCTATCGACAGCGGTGCGGATTTGATCTGACCAACGCATCGAAAGCGTCAATGCGATGTCGGTCAGCAGCTTTTATTGTCCATGTCTCAGCTGCATACATAAATATCGGGAATGTAAGTGTGCGAACAATACGTATTTTGGTGTTGATTGATATCTGTTTGTCCCTCCAAGTCTTATGCAGCTGTGACATGGCACTTTTGGTCATTCCAATCCGCCTCCTGATTTCCACCTCACATGACCCGGTGTTAGTTATGTTGGAACCCAGATATATAAAGTTCTCCACAGTCTCGAGGTTGAGTGAGCCAGTGAGTTCCAACTGTTTGGCACGGTCCACCACCATTACCTTCGTTTTGGATCTGTTTACGGAGAGACCCATTTCTTCACTTACTTGTTCCATCCTGTTCAATAGAGATGTTATTTCGGTCTCGGATGCTGCTAGGAGTATTGTGTCATCAGCGTACCGTAAGTTGGCATATATTATCCCGATAAATTAGGGAGTTCCCGTGGGAATTTAAAAAACTTATTCCACGCGGACAAAGTCGCGGGCAAGTCTGCTAGTATAACTTAAAAGAACGTGAGTTTTCTTTACGTAAAATGTCAGACTTATTGCAAGCAAATTACTCAGGCGGGAATTCAATCCGGGACTTTTAGCTTGTTACCAATAGGGAATAGTTGTTGCTACTATATTGCGAGAGAGGTCGTCAAAAAGAACTTTGCTTGAGCTATTTTGCAATTTAATCTATTACGTCTAACGCTTTATCGCAAATTTCCTCCCAAGAAATGCAATTTCTTTTACGATGTTTTCCTTTACCGAATTGCAACACAACTTGCTGTTATTGTGTACACAAGATTTTTCAAAAAATATTCCAGAAAATCTAATCCGTGACCCATTAGACGACCTCGTGGCGCAGTGTGTAGCTCTGTTGTCTTAACGTGCGGAGGTCCCGGGTTCGATCCCGGCGGGGTCAATTTGGGAATTTATAATTTCTGAATTTTCCCTGGTTTGGCCTGGTGGGAGGCTTCGGCCGTGGCTAGTTACGACACTACCGGCAAAGACGTACCGCCAAGCGATTTAGGGTTCCGATACGATGCCGTGTAGAAACCGAAAAGGGGTATGGGTTTCATATAACTGCCATGCCCCTAACAGGTTAGCCCGCTACCATCTCGGACTGCATCATCACTTACCATCAGGTGAGATCGCAGTCAAGGGCTAACTTGTAATTAAAAAAAAAATAACTCTGTAGCGCAATGGGTTTAAAATTTATATCAGCAATCGCCCGCGGCTTCGCCTCCATGCCACCTTATTCCTATAAGGAATAATTCCGCCATATTTGTTCCGTTTGCCGTGGAGACCCTGGGGCCGTGGAGTCTTAGTGCCAAAAAATTTTTGCGAGATATTTCACCGCGGTTAATTGCCTCATCTGTTGACAGAAGGGCTGGCTCATTTTTTGCGCAAAGGATCAGCCTGGCTGCCCAGCGCGGAAATGCAGCCAGCATTCTTGCCACCATTCCACGTGGGCATGATTTATATAGTAATTAGGTTAGGCTAGCTAGCATTAAGTTCTATTGTATTCCTTATTCCTTGTCTACATTATAAAGGCAACCTAGCTGTGCCTCATTTCAGGTTTCTGACTGGCGTCCAGAGATTTTCAGTGAGTCATGACTTTTCTTTTTACATAGGTACTTATAATATATTTTAAAGGGCTTGATTAACCCCCGGAAAAATCTGGGAATCTTAATGATTTATACATTTCCCATAATTGGGTCTTCGTTGGTATAAAATTTCAAGAAATCACAAATTTAAAATGGCTGTTGTTATAACCAGGTTATTATATCAACGTAAAATGTTACACAAGATTCAAAACAAAATAAATAATTCAATATTTCAAATTCAAAGGAAAGCTCTTGAAAACTGGCTGACTTTCAAAAACTTTCCATCAATTTGTAAACTGAAAAGGGCACGTCGATCCCGCACCTTAGTCTCAAGTTGAAAATACCCCTTTGCACTATAAATAGTTGATTAAAACCCCCATTAATAATTACCATAGGTGTTTCGAATTTTCCGAACTACGGAACTGTAAGCAGCGTAACATTTTTGGCGTGAAAACGTCCTAAATCACAACTCAAACATTGCAATATAAACCTTTATGTGAAGATTTATAGTTGAAAGTTGCACGATCGGGTAACACACATGCGCTCTCCTGGAAAATTCTAATTAGGAACAGTATTCCTCCACATTTTCAACGCTCGCCAGTACCAATTCGGCTCCCGTGTTGTCTGGACGTCTGATTGTATAGGAAAAACGATTTTTCTCCCGCAAATCGGAGACGTGTGTTAAGGATTCTTGTTGTGCTAATAAGTGCTTATACCTTGTTGTTATCAAGACTGAGAGCGTTCGAGATTTTCGTATAACATCAAAGGTAAGTGAGGCTTTATGTTTGAAAAAGTTTAGAAAAATTCGTGGAAAAGTATGAGGATTTCAAAAGGGCTTTTTAACAGATACCTTCTTATGAAGGGTTGTTATATGCTACCCAAGGGCCTTTTTTGGTAGGGATCGATTGAACTTCAATGCGAGTGTATAATATAGCACGGTTATTCACGGCTTTTGAGATATCGCGCGGAAATTTCGATTTCCGGCATCGAAGCCGGCTGATCTTTTGAAATATTATTTTACACAGCAAAAATTCCTGAGTTTGTTTAAAAATTTACTTCTTCAGATTATTTATGTATGAAAGTACTAGCTGATGCCTTTGATGGTATGGATTGAGGGTCTTTGGTTCACATGGGGACTCTTTAATTTTCCGGCATAAAAAGTATCGTAAGTGTTATTGTAGACTATAATTTAACTCTGTGCTTTTCATTCAGATTCGTTCAGCCGTTCGGGCGTGATTGAGTAATAAACATCCACCCATCCATCCATCCAAACATTCGCATTTGTTATATTAATTCTGCTCATATACCCAATTACAAGTAACTTTTTCGAATAAAGTATTATTTTAGTAAATTACGACTCAACTACGTACGACAAGCCAAATGGTGGTTCAGCAGTTTACCTCTGAGAAATAAAATAGTGACACATCATACACTTTTGCATAATTATCCATATTACTACATACATGATTAAGTGTGTTTGTTTGTTTGTTCCTCCCCACGCATCGCAACAACGGAGCAACGCACAAATGGACGTGTTTTTGAAGTGAAACTTCTTTAGAATCGCTGTGAACGAAACGAAAAAGCGACACCAAAAAGAGACAAACATAAAGGATTTAGCCTGCGAGAGAATGAGATAGAATATAAGTTATATTTATGTCATTCTCTCGTAGGCTAATTTTCTGAAGTTTCACTTAGCTGTCGTGTGTGATTTGCGCACACAAACTTTTTTTTGTACGGATATTAATAGTTAGAGATCTTCATAGGCTCGTTTAGCAAATTCAATTTATCAAAATACCCCGCAAAATCTAAGAGTGCCCACGGCATTTAAAATATAAATAAAATACTAAATCTATTTAGACGAAGTCGCTGGCCAATATAAAGAGTCCTATAGACCAGCTACAATAAGCACCTGCCTACTATTACAGTCTAAGGAGATAAGTTATTTCCTATCAATCGTTTAGCGCGGCGTCTAGACTCTAGACCAGGGATCCCCAATCTATTTTGGGTAAGATACCCCTTTTCCAAAATGAACAGATAGATACCTCGGACCCCCTCGGCCAAATTTAAAACCCGGCCGACTTTAAAAGTCTAGTTTTTTTTCATATTGATACAAAATACGTAACAATTTAAAAACTTTGCGGTTGGTTAAGTGAGTAAACTTGACATCATTTTCCCATCAAAATTTAAGAAATTAAATAAACATATAACTCAGTAAATATCAAGTGAAATTAATAATTATTATTATTACAAATTACGTAAAAATAATTAAGCAGGTTATTATTTTTTGAAAAAAATACATAAATTAAATAAATTTTAATAGGGGTCGATTTTTGGACCTCGTCGACCCCCAAAATGAGTTTTCGTTTATGTCGACTCCTCGGAAACCAATATCGACCCCAAGGGGTTGACTACTTTGGGAATCCCTGCTCTAGACAGAGTCCCGGGATGACAGGAACGTGACGGAAAAATCTGGCAGAATTTTCAATACGAAATCTGGTCAATCTAATGTCAAATGCCTAAATACGTTTTGATCTTGTTCCCCCTTCACCTTTCTACTATTGTACCGCAAGGCAACGTCAAGGTCTGCATCCGTATATAGTTGAAATCCCACGGACGCGCTTGAAGCGATTTGCTTTTTCGTATCTAATTCAAACCGCTAGGATATGGAACACCCTTCCAGCTTCCGTTTTTCCATCCGCTTAAAATAATATTGGTATCTCTAAACCAAGAATGAATAAGCATCTTCTAGGCAAGCGCGATCCACATAAGGCTGCATCACTACTTCCAGCAAGTCTGATTGCTGCCAAGCGCTAGTCAATAAATAAAAAAAAAATCGTATTCAGGGTCCTACCTCTATGTAGTATACCTCGTACCTCTATTTTATTTATTTATTTAGACATCTTTATTGCACACACAAAATATACAGAATACAGTTTTAAAGCATTAATTACTAGTAAAACTAGATAGAAATGTGCAAAGGCGGTCTTATTGCTAAAGCAATCTCTTACAGACAACCTTTGGTGAAAGGATAAATAAACGGCAGCGCGGGATGGTGCTGTATTAAAAAAAAATAGATAAGAAATGCATACATACATGATAAAGTACATACATTTTAGACCAATAAATAGATGTAAGTATATACTACTACACAACTACATATATAAATATACCTATATAAATAAATATATATCATTAATGTATTCTCCATTATAGAATAAAATAAACACTAATAATTACAAAGAGATAAATACTCTATGTACCCTAGGCGCTGCAGCCTGCAACTGTCACGTTAGCCGGTTCTGTCATTTGTATTGGCGTCGAACAAGTGTATGAATATATCCTTACGCTACTTGTTCAAACCAGAAGAAGTCTCACGACTTATTCCATCTTATCTCACCTATATAGAGCTCACTTATGATCAAACAGCTCTCCCAAACGTCGGCACTTATCTCTATAGCTGCTATATTTTCCCAATGGATGCAGGAAACTTATCTCTACTCTGCCGGGTCCGTTCGGTTGAGTTTTCGCACAATTTTCATGTGGTTTTCCTCTCCTATAAATATCTTCCTCAACACAAAATGGCACATTTTCGTTGGTACTTACCTACCTTAACATGAAAAGCTCTAGACCATGTAGGTTAAATTTTAAGTGGTTATAGGAACTCACAAAAGACGTAATATCGAAGCCCCATGTTAGTTTTGTTTGATAGCCATTTTAAACTACCGATTAAAGTAAAAAAAATGCGTTGAATTTTGATGATGTCACAAGTAATTAGATGTTTCATGTTCATGATATGACTAAGTTTCAAATTCCCAATATAAATTCACACAAACTTAAACTGACAGCGTCGCTAGTAGATATTATGACAAATAAAATAAAAACAAAAACTAAAAATTAGTTCCATTTTTAGGCTACCGGAACAGACAACTTGGTGGAACTGTACTAATCTTTAATTTAAATGTCAGTTCACAGTTTACAATTTATGATTTAAACCAACTGAGCGAATTTGTAACATAATTGAATTAATTCATTTATTGGTCGGACGGATGATTTTCCGCGTGGAATTATACGTAAAGCCTCAGAGGGGATTTATACAAAATGCTCCTACAAAAGTAGCGGACCAAATGGGTCTCTAAGTATAAGCAGGGTCTTCGAAGTGGGCGTGCATTGTATTGTGATTTTCTGTTGATATGAGTACTGACTAAGTAACGCCCGTTAAAAGACGATTAAAAGGCACTATTATTATAAATTTTAATTTTCCGGGATAAAAAGTAGCCTGTGTGCCATTCCAGACTATAATCTGTCTTGGTGCCAAATTTCATCCAGATCAGTCCAGCCATTCTAGAGTTATAAACGTTCGAACAAACCAAGTATTAACAATATACGTCATACTGTGATCTGAAATGTATGATTGGTGGTAGATTTTCATAGCTGAGTGTTTTAGTAAAGCACGTTAAAAAAGCAACCGTGTTAAAAAACAAAGAGGGTTAATTAGTGTGTACAGCCATAATGACACCTGAAAACATTATTTCCTAAAATTAACAATAACTTTTTACGATAAGATTTTAACGATTCATGAGCGTGTGAACATGCATATTTTTGAGATTGTAAGCGCTCTTTTCCAGTAACTCAACAAATTACAACTGCTACAACGATAAGGGACTATTTTGATTTAATGATATTTTAAAAACTATGTTCAATCTTGGACCATTACTGAATTACATCATGATCCAGATAGAGTTTGAGATAAGGTCGAAGCGGGAACGAGCTGTGTTGAAAGCTATGTTTACTTGCTTAGCGTATTGCTTATTGGCATTTTATTAAATCAGGATCATTAAATCGGGAAATCTTTGTAACTGAATGATGGCGTTTGAAGTAAATAATTTGACATCTTTTGAGGGCCAGCGGCGTCCAGCGGTGTGTAAGGTTGTGTTTTAAGGTAAACCCCCTCTTCCCCCCCCCCCCCACCCCTACCTGCCTAGTGGCTGGCATTTTCAGGTCAGGGGCTTGCCATAAAAACCAAGTGTTGTTTTTTTTAATAGAAATTCTCAGTACTAGCCCGGAGTTACGAAGTTGGCGGTGTTTCACCCCCGAGCACGTAAAGTCGATGGTCCCGGTTATTATCACTAACATGATTGTAGTCGTTGAAGCTCGCCAACCCGTATTGGAGCAGTGCGGTGGGTCTAAACTCTAATTCCCTCTCTTCTAAGAGAGTGGAGGCCTCTGCCCAGCAATGGAACGTTAATGGGCTGTAGTGGTGGTGGTATAGCCTCCACGATAATGCGTTAGCAGACAAAACCTGGCAGCCAACTGACAAACGCATTATAGGCAATTTCCGCAGCCGGCCAAATATTAATGCGAAATCGGGCCGCGTCGTGGAGATAGGGGGTGGGCTCTTTTATGTAAAAGCCTGGCAAACTATTTAGTAATTGGATCGCCGTGACTATGCCGAAATTCTGGCTTTGTTCGCAAACGCCCTTTTTCGGTTATTTATAAAGCTAATGTAATAAGTAGGTCGTGATATCTAACGGTGAATACCGATTTTAATGTCAGACATGATAAATATCAGAAGCCAAGGTGCTTTTTAAAAATTTTCACTATTATTTATATTGGTAAATCTTCTCAAGTTTTTACGTAAGTATGGCTATGTTAATTGAAGTGCCTATGCACACAGAATATTTTATCCGCGCTGCTTTTTTGAAGGGAAACTTCTTTAGGATCGTTGAGTTATGAAAATTCGATGAAACGAAAAAGCGATCCTAAAAAGAGACACACATATTAGGATTTGAGGTAGAATACAACTTATATTTATCTCATTCTCTCGTAGGCTTCGTTTTTGAAGTTTCAGTTCTGCCATGTGTGGCATCTTTGGCATGCCTCGCACTGTATTGATGTAGTAAACAAGTGAAATTAATTTAACGAATTAAAAAATACGACTGCCCTGCCATATTATCTTTGGAGTTTATCTCCATAAGAAGCGATTTGCATAGATAGCCTTTGGAATCTTATTCACATTTTTTATTAAATGATATTTTTTTGTGAATCACTAAATATTGAACTATACTGTTATATATTTTTGGAATCTACTCATCATTTTCTAGATGATGATTATATAGTTAATCTTATTTTCGATTTTTTTCTTTCAATTTTGGTCTTTAATGCGGGTCCATGGTCACCCCAACAATTAAAAAAAAAAAATTACTAGCCTATGTCACCCGGAATAAGCTAGGGATCCTAACGATACCTCATTTATCAAAATCAGTTCAGGCGTATAGAAGTTATGGTGGAATATACAAACTCACATACATACATACATACATACATACATACATACATACATACATACATACATACATACATACATATATACATGAACCTTGAAAACAATATACTCCTTCTTTCAGGCAGTCGTATAAAAATACACTTAGTACCAATAAAATTGTATTTTTACAAAATAACTTTTAGTTTCTTTTTACCGTTTCAGAAAACTTTACAATAAGATACGTCATAGTACCCTGAGAACTCCCGAACATTCTACAATTCCTTTCACAAACATTCACTTCTTTCCTTTATTCCTTTCTACCTTTTCAAAGACATCTTTCTGTTTTTCCAAGTGGACTTCAAAAGCGATCCAAGAACTCTAAAAGTCTGCAAGAAAATGTGTCGGGGATAATTAATTTAAATCCCGCCATGTGTCACCGCTCCTCGTTACTTTCGTGAGTTTTTACAGTAATAAATGTTCTTTTTTTGCCTTAGGTACGTTGGTTTTTGCAGTCCAATAAAGTTTCGGGATGAGCTGGAAACGATAAAGTTTAAGTACTCAAAGTAAGTATTAGTAGTCTAGATAATATTAATTAGGCTGTAAATTACATTAATTTGGTTATTCTATGACCAAATGACAAATATTCTACGGCCAATTATATTAATTTGGTTATTCTATGACCAAGTTTTGTTTAGGTTTCTCTCAGTAAAATCCATACACTTTATTCGGAATATAACTTTATTCCATATCCGTTCTTAGCGGAAGCAGTGGTGGATGCGGAGATAAAGGGGCTTTGCCTCCGCGGAAACGGAGGTTAACGGAGGCGACGGCGGAGGTGAAAATAATATTAATTCGTGATTTATTGAAGAAATATAAAGAAAATTATTTATTTAAAATAGGTTAGGTACATAGCACGCTTTACAATACAATCCTTACTGGTAATCAAAATTAAGAAGAGGCAAATTAGACTTCACGAACAACAGTTTTCTTCACTCACTCACCATTCCGCGCACAACATACAACACGAGCGGACGCATCGCTCCTCTCGCATTGTAAGTCAACGTACAACACCGCAACAACAACAACTCCGTTACAACTCCGCAAAAAAACGGCGGAGGCCGATGCGGAAGCGGAGGTACGATTTCTGGCGCAATTTCCGCACTTACGGAGGCGGAGGCGAGGTTCGGTTACAACCCTAAATGTAACAATCGCAATCACCTCTGATTGGTTAACCACTTCCAGTATTGGGTTGAACCCATTGTCGCAGCAAGAATTGAGACTGTTAATGAATAACCTTAAAGTGCTATTTAATATACATAATAAGGCACATTATCGTCGCATTATGTTTGTGTGATTGCTCATTACCTAAAATTCGTTTGTTTTGTGAACAGCATTCTACCTTAATGATGTTAGCAATAAGTTACCTAACTACTGTATAACTTTTGGTAATTTTTCATGTCATAATAAAGACATTTAAAAATCAAATCAATCAATGATCGATGTAGAATTTACATCATAGGGCTAGACGGACCGTAGATGACGGTGTCCTGCATTAAGGTATAGCCCCACTATATGCACGGAGCGTCATGGGACCGTGTGGCGCATCTGTTTGTCGCGTCTCTTCACACAAAGAATATATGCCACTACGTGTCGCGCCACTTCGTGCATCTGTAGTAGGCTTAGACCTCGAAATTAATCGAATATCCTACCGCGATAGCCTACTTCGGGAAGAGGACAGGGCTTTACTTATTGTGAAAGAAGCATAAGTAATACACAACAACAGCAACATATCATGTAAATATTATTACATCGTGTGGCTGATTATCAAAATATGTAAATAATATTCGTGTTGACTGTTTGAGACATACGAGTACATACAATATACATAAATAGTTGAACATGTAGAGAATAAATCATCTAACCCCTACTATTTGTTTTTTATCAAAAGTCTCCCTAGTAATTATTGTTAATTACTGGATGATGCCTACGACTTCGTTCGCGTGGATTAAGGTTTTTTGATTTCCGCGGGAACTCTTGAATTTTCCGAATTTTCTTGAATCCATGTACCAAATTTCATCAAAATCGGTTGAACAGATAATTTTTTGTATCCCGCGGGAACTCTTAAATTTTTCGGGACAAAAAGTAGCCTATGTCCTTCCCCGGAATACAACCCATCTCTGTACCAAGAGGCATCAAAATTGGTTGAAGAGATGGTCCGTGAAAGCATAGCAAACAGACAGACAGACACACAGACAGACACACTTTCGCATTTATAATATTAGTATGGATATGGATTATCTACACTAATGTTCTAAAGAGGTAAAGTTTGTGACATTGTGACCTTGTAGGGGGTAATCTCTGGATATACTGAACCGCTTTGGAAATTCTGGTACCAATAGAAAGCCACATTATTTGTGAGTGTCATAGGCTATATATATATTAACCCGAAAAATTAGGGAGTTCTCGTGGGAACTTAAAAAACCTATTTCACGCGGACGAAGTCGCGGGCATCTGCTAGTTATTTAATAAATCGCCTTTGCCGCACACTAACAGCTTTGCGTTTCGGAACTTAAGGTTGCTAAAAATCCTGTTCTAAAATTGCTTCTACCTGTGTGATGCTCGAAGTATTCCGAGTTTCGTATAATATATAGATGCGCCAAAATCTTAACAAACACACGTAAATCATAGTTAAAGCTAGTTAATGCTGTAACAGCGATAGTAAATTACGATGTGGATTATATTATTATGTTGCAACGTAATTAATTGCCCGCAGAGTTTTGAGGTTACAATATATTAGTCATCAGGGCACACGGTTTAGTCGATTGTTTATTAGTTAAGTACATTATCTTTTACAAACCAACAGCACATGCCACAAACTAGATTAGGGGTAAGGGGGTTTAACATAACTACCGCTCCCCTACCAAGTTAGACTGCATCATCACTTACCTAACTAGCACAAGAGGATAAGATAAGATACCCTCTTAAGCTGGTTAAGAGGATCAAGTACTGTTAAACTGCTGACAAGCAGCGCTTTAACGGTTACTTGGCCATTGAAACGCTGTTTAACCACAGTTTAGTGGTACTTGAGTCTCTCAAGCAGCTGATGTGCTTGTTGGTTATCAGAGTGAGAATGAAGGAACTAGAAGTTTAATTCGCTACAATCCGCGACAATAGGAAAATCTATGTGGTACAGTGTATATCCCTATCACCTATAGCATAGACGCATCTCCTGAAGATGCTCCTGTATCGGAGTGAAACGTACGTTGAGGGTAGTTTTGGGGGATTTCTGTGGTGTGGTGAATATCCACATAGATTTTCCTGATGTCGCGGATGATAGCGAATTAAACTTCTAGTTCCTTCATTATGATGGACTTCCGCAAAGTAACGCCAGCTTCTATCCAATATATCTGGGTGAGATCGTAGTCAACGGCTATCTATATAGTGAATATAGGTACTATGTACTGTTGGATAAACGAGTAGTCCAAGCCGCCCTGGACGATGTCAGCACTATAGGTCAGAACATAAGGGTCTGGCAGGGGTGGATATATATTTTGTGGTACAAAAAAGCTATTGTGGTTGCCATTATTATACGAGAAAATAATATATGAATATGTTTGTAATGACTACACGCAGCACGCTTTTCCTCTCAAAAAACAGATAAGAGATGAAATAGAAGTTACGTAAGTAAATCTTATTAATTAAATCTTTACCAGAATATAGTCTCAGATTTCTGGAAAACAGGGCTTTCTCGTGATTTTAATTGAATTCATTTCGCGCTCTTTGACGAAGGAAAACACCGCGTGGTAACCTATATACGAAAAATTAAATTAAAATATTACGTATCGGGCGTTGTAAGCTCCCTGGAATCGTTGAGGGTGTCTCAGTAATTGAATTGTCATTCAAGATACCGAACGTTGCTTATACCAAGATGGTAAGAACATTAGTTGCTACCGTGTTCGAAAGCTTGGGGATAATTTTATTAATTTACATAAAATCATTACTACTACTAAATAAGTGGATAAATAAAAAATATAAAAAGGCCACTAGATCATTCAGGAAGCCCATCGAATTCACAGGAACGTACTAATTGATTAAATAATTTTATGAGGTATATTTTTCTATTGTGTCTATAATAAATCAATTAGAAATAAACAAGTGAAATTAATTTAACGAATTAAAAAATACGACTGCCCTGCTATATTATTTTCGGAGTTTACCTCGTTAACAAGCGATTTGCATATATAGCCTTTGGAGTCTTATTCACATTTTTATTAAATCATATTTGATTTGTGAATCACTGGATATTGAACTATAGTGTTATATATTTTTGGAATCTACTCATCTTTTCTAGATGATAATTATATAGTTAATCTTATTTTCGATTTTTTTTTTTCAATTTTGGTCTTTAATGCGGGACCATGGTCACCCCATCAATTTTATTAAAATTTTACTAGCCTATGTCACCCGGAATAAGCTAGGGATTTTAACGATACCTCATTTATCAAAATCGGTTCAGGCGTATAGAAGTTATGATGGAATATACAAACTCACATACATACATACATACATGAACCCTGAAAACAATATACTCCTTTTTTCAGGCAGTCGTATTTAGTCGTAAGACTTATTTTGACTTGTTTTTAGTTCCAAGAGTAGGGGTTTAATAAGACGTAACGATCTAAACGCGTATATTGGAGCTGTTTTATTTATTTACGCATTTTGTATGGTAATTCATGTCGAAAAAGAAAACATCTTCAAAACACGACCTCCGTGGCGCAGTGTGTAGCGCTGTTGTCTTAACGTGCGGAGGTCCCGGGTTCGATCCCCGGCAGGGTCAATTTGGGGATTTATAATTTCTGAATTTTCCCTGGTCTGGCCTGGTGGGAGGCTTCGGCCGTGGCTAGTTACCACCCCACCGGCAAAGACGTGCTGCCAAGCGATTACGCGTTCTGGTACGATGTCGTATAGAAACCAAATAGGGGTATGGGTTTAATATAACTGCCATGCCCCTACCAGGTTAGCCCGCTACCATCTTAGACTGCAGCGTCACTTACCATCACTCACCAGGTGGTAGAGTCTTAACGTTTCATAAGTGACACAGGTTGTCCTACATGAAATAAATAAATCATTTATCATTTATCATCAGGTGATATAACAGGTTAGCGTGCTACCATCGTAGACTGCATCATCACTTACCATCAGGTGAGATCGCAGTCATGGGCTCACTTGTAGTGGATAAAAAAAAACATTCACATCTATTCATCACTACAGCCCATTAACGTCCCACTGCTGGGCACAGGCCTCCACTCTTTTAGGAGTGTGGGAATTAGAGCGTAGACCCACCACGCTGCTCCAATGCGGGTTGGCGGGCTTTAACGACTACTATCATGTTAGTGATAATAACCGGGACCGACGGCTTAACGTGCTCTCCGAGGCACGGGGGTGAAACACCGCCAACTTCCTAACTCCGGGCTAGTACTGAGAATTTCTAGTGAGAAAAAACCAATACTTAATAATGGCCCGACCCAGGACTCGAACTCGGGACCTCGTACGCCGCAGTCGAACATGCCAACCACTAGACCAACGAGGCAGTTAAAATTAGTTGGTCGCATAATAGTTTAGTACGTACATTTATTAGCCGTAAAAGTCATACATACCGCATGTGCTTGTTATATTAGAGATGATGACAACTCAATCAAAACAGCACTCTTTATTGAACTTAAAAACGCGCTTCTAGTATGGAATACGTAGTTGAAATACGTAGTTATGAAGTACGTAGTTATGAAGTACGTAGTTGTCATCAAATTTCAACGTACTTTTTTCCTTTATTCGATAGTTTAGATGAACAGAAGATGTAAATCTTACTAATACTAATACTTATACTAATATTATAAATGCGAAAGTTTGGATGGATGTATGGATGTTTGCTACTCAATCACGCCCTAACGGCTGAACGGATCTGGCTGAAGTTTGACACAGAGATAGGTTATAGTCATAGGCTTTTTATCCCGGAAAATTAAAGTTTGGCACAGAGATAGTCTGGAATAGCACATAGGCGAAAGAGTTCCCGCGGGAACCAAAAATCCTCAAGGCACGCAGACATGTCGCGGACATTTGCTACTTATTTATAGGTCTTTTGGAAGACCCTCTAAATAATCAGTACCTTTTTGACTTAGGCATCATTCCTATTGTAATAACCCCTCGAATTTCGGCCACGGCAACTAATCTCCAAAGATATGTTAAAGTTTTATGTATTTACTAGCTTTCGCCAGCGGCTTCGCTTACTTTAAGTTAGATTTTCATACAATTTTCAAACCCCTAATTTACCCCTTTAAGGAATGAATTTCGAACAATACTTACTTAGCGGATGCCTGCGTCATGAAAGCTATCATGCCTTTCAGCCCGATCCGTTCAGTGGTTTTGAGCTATGCGTTGATAGATCAGTCAGTCAGTCAGTTTTACTTTAATGTATTTAGATTTAATAAAAAAAACAGATACTGAACATTATGCACAGCTATCAAAAGGTAATGTATTAGAGCTTCTTACAACTGGTGCGATACTATCACCGCCAGTAGTATTGTTTTAAAATGACAGATTTACTCGTTATATGACGTACCTTGACGTCCGTACAATAACGATTATATTTCTGGAACAAGAGTGTCAACAATATTAAAATAGTACTGCTTCATGTGGTGATAGTAATCCCCTTGAACGGATTTGACCAGGGTGAAACCTCAGCAAAGGGTTAGTTCATTATAATAAAGGGTTAAATTGCTTAACAAATCGCCTTTGTAACAAAATACTTGATCCGCATTAAGCCGGTTTTCCAGATCATAAAATTTTGAAAGAAAATTGGCCAAATTAATTTTGTTTCATCGCTCATTATTTTGATAAAGAATGAAGATTCTAGCAACTCTTCCTTCTTGTTTACAATATAGTTAATTTTTATTCATAGCAAAGAATATTGTGTTGACCATATTATTACTTTTAAAATATTTGCCTTGTTAATTCAACCCTACAAGTAACAAGTTAGCCCTTGACTACGATCTCACCTGATGGTAAGTAATAATATAGGTACTCTAATTTTCCGGGATAAAAAGTAGCCTATGGCATTAAGATTGAAGGACAAAACAACAAACCAACATTCAACTTTCGCGTTTATAATATTAAAGTGTGATTTCTGAAGTTTCTCTGGTCTGATCTCGTAGGAGACTTCGGCCGTGGCTTGTTACCACTGGCAAAGACGTACAGCCAAGTGATTTAGCATTCCGGTACGATGCCGTGTAGAAACTGATCAAGGGTATGGTTTTCATATATTATATTCCATACGCCTATCAGGTAAGCCCGCTACCACATCATTAAATAAATAAATTAATAAAAGCTTTATTGTATCTTAATGCTAGAATTTACACAGTTAAACACTTATCAACTAAGTCCTACGCCTAAAAACAAGTTGAAATAAATCTAACAATATACAAAGGGAAGCAAACTCAGCATTACTGAGCATTGATAACAATACAGCATTACTTGCCTACCCTAGGAAAAAGGTGGAATAAAAATCTCCTACCTAGCACTCGAATAGGAGATCGATCATCTCTACCACTAGGCTACAACCGCTTGCCACTACAGCCCATTAACGTCCCACTGCTGGGCACAGGCCTCCACTCTCATTAGAGAGAGGGAACTAGAGCTTAGACCCACCACGCTGCTCCAATGCGGGTTTGCGGGCTTTAACGACTATTATCATGTTAGTGATAATAACCGGGACCGACGGCTTAACGTGCTCTCCGAGGCACGGGGGTGAAACACCGCCAACTTCCAACTCCGGGCTAGTACTGAGAATTTCTAGTCAGAAAAACCCAATACTTGGTAAGGCCTGACCCGGGACTCGAACCCGGGACCTCGTTGGCCGCAGTCAAACATGCCAACCACTAGACCAACGAGGCAGTTACACAACCGCTTATAATGTCCTACTTCCGACCGAATTTCGGCCACGGGGTCGTATCTCCAGAGAGATTAGCCATCTGTGAGTGTGTGCACATGCACAGATGTACTCTCTGTTCCTTTCTGTAGTGTGTCTATGGCACGAGTAGTTGTTTGTGGTTGACTTGTCTGTGGTAAGATTGGGTGATCTGTAATACTGTAATAAATAGTAAGTAACCTAGCTTGTACTTTTAATTAATAAAAAATAGAAATAGTTGTATAAATAAAAGAAAGTAAAAGTGCTAAAGAAAAAAATACAATAGTTTCATTAAAACGAGAAACACAAAACTTTCCTCTCATAGCTCGATGGGACGGAAACTCCAACACGACCGGAGAGAGTTCAGGCGTAGGACCGATGGCTTTACGAGCTCTCCGAGGCACGGGGGTGCAACACCGCCAACTTCCTAACTCCGTGCTAGTATTGAGAATTTCTTACCCAATACTTGTTAATGCCCGATCCGGGACTCGAGTCCGGGTCCTCGTTGGCCGCAATCGAACATGCTAACCACTAGACCTACGAGGCAGTTGTACTACCGCTTATACCATGAATATAGTTTCAATATTATACCTATTCATGGCCCGTTCCCGTTCATTGTCCTGTTCCATAATGCGGCCTTTGTTGTTATTGAAAAAGGTTGTTTTGTCTTGGGTTACCTAATGACAGCGGTGATCTAGAGGCTTTTAGACGTAAAATAAATCTAACGTATAAAAATTTATTTGATTTAGGGCAATTTTATTTCGTTATCCATTATTAGCTGAAGCCTGCGATTTCGTCAATAAATCGAAAAAAAATATTGATAAAAAATTGCATAAGTCACTCTCCAGGTCCTCAACTGTATCCAGCAAAGCAGGAGTTCGTCGGCTATTACGAGTACCATACCTTAATACTTGTTTCTTGCATAATGTTTGCCCGTAGCCCGCCAACCCGCACTGGAGCAGCGTGGTGGGTCTAAGCTCTAATTCCCTCGCTCTTATGAGAGTGGAGGCCTGTGCGTTAATGGGCTGTAGTGGTGGTGGTATAATGTTTGTATAGTTTTTTCTACAGAGTATTTGATTTCAGCTATCTATACTATGTATCTATACTTATATAATAAATGGGATGTATGGATAGATGGATAGATGTTTGTTACTAAATCACGCCAGAACAGCTGTTCTACGTTTTATTCCGCAAAATTAAAGAGTTCACGCGGGAACTAAAAATCCTCAATCTACGAAGTTTGGATTAATGTATGGATAGATGGATGGATGGATTTGTTACTGAATCACGCCAGAACAGCTGAACGGATCTGGATGAAATTGGGCACAGAGATAGATTAGTCAGTCTACTTTTTATTCCCCAAAATTAAAGAGTTCACGCGGGAACCATAAATCCTCAATCTACCTCAAGAAATTTCGAGCATCAGCTAGTATTAAAAATAACATAAGCTGAATAGAAGAGAAACATTTTATAATCTAGTAGAGTTCGTTAGAATACATTGGAACATAACGATGTCCGATGCCTAGCTTCATTATAATTTCTGCGGGGCTTGTTGTGACGGACTTAATTGCGTTATGCCAAGCGTGAACAGGTTGATTGGATTACCTAGAAAACCAGCATGTTTTCCTACGTATGGTTCATATTTTTGTTCTATATTATTTCATGATATATTATAAGGATTTTGAAAGAAGAAAGGAAATAAAGATTTTGAAGCAATTCTTTGTTATTTTTTACAATTTTACTAAACTTCTGTGAGTTTTTTTTATTCCAATACAATCCAAGTCCAATACAAGCTCTTGAATGGAATCTCATCTGTTGGTAAGTGATTATGCAGTCTAACATGGGCTAACTTGTTAGGGGTACTGCAGTTTTTTTTACACTCATATCCCATCGGTTTCTACACGGAATGTCTGTGACTGTCACGTCTGTGACTGTACGGCGGCAACTAGCCACGGCCGAAGCCTCCCACCAAACAAGAGAAAATTCAGAAAATATTAACTCCCGAACTGACGCTGCCAGGGATCGGACCAGGGACCTCCCACTTATTAGACCACAACCCTCATCACTGCGCCAGGGAGGTCGTCATAAAATCATTTTGTAGCTCCCCCCAAAGTAACTTGGGTGCCATTTTGTTTGAGTAATTACAACCGGCAGGGGTTGAGTATTTCCTCTTGTAATAATTTATGAAGGAGACAGAATTAATTTTGCAAGTTTCCTAATCCCTAAAAGGCCTATTACACTACACTTTTCAATGTACCCTTACCTCGATCAGTGTGGTGTAATAAGATTTAGGGAGAAAGGGTCCCTGCATAGGGACATCGGGTCCTCCCGGTCTGCCGGGCTCTGCCGACCGGGCAATGTAATAACAAGGGTGGTTAGAGAGCTCACACCAGCGCGTAGATAAATATGTACAACCTAGCGTAGAGAAGTTGTGTTTCTCGGACTCGTGCGAGCATTTTGACGTTAATTTAGTTTACTTTGTACCGCCACTTCGCGGCAACGCGAGCCAGTGTACCATACCATACCATGTACCATCTAGTTTCTCGTTCATACTGAAGGGCCCGATAGTAATTGCAATGTAATAGTGACGCCACGGCCACGGCCGCCCTTGCCACAGCTCCCTTAAATAAGTGCAGTGTAATAGGCCCATAAGTCCTGTGTAATCCACATATTTTTTATGTTTACTCATTAAAATCTTATCGTCTAATTACGAAACTTTGGGTCTGTTAAAGGCGAAAACAAAATACGGTACAGCACAAATAGAACGCCAGCATCGTATGGGAATCACGTTCCGTCGTATCACGGCAGTGCGTGCAGCTTAATATCAAAATGCGGACAATTTGTCCTTTGCTATCCGTAGGTCATTTGTTCTAGCGTAGGACACCTCGCTACGATCAAAGATGGACCCTTAAAACAACGAAATGGCCTGGCCCTTCAAAGAAAAAGACGTTTAGGAAGGCCAAGATCACGATGGAGTGACGACTTGTAACCATAGCCGGAAATAAATGGATGGAAAAAGCAAAGGACAGAAATAAATGGCAGAAACTGGGGGAGGCCTATACCCAATGAGGGATCCATATCCAATAAATTATAGCGGATTATAGCGAATTGAGCTTCTTATTCCTTGATTATCATGGACTTCCACAAAGTAACGCCTGCTCTGTCCTGCCCTTCAAAGTCGATGAGGAAATATTTACCCTTGAAGTAGCTGCGTAGGCGAAGCGTAGCCTGCTACGCCTACGGCGTGGCCTGCAGTTATGCCATTTATTTCTAAGGTTAGTGCCTCACCTCAACTCAAAATTCATTTATTCAAGCTCGTTAATAGTTAAAGTACACGATTTGAACGTCAATATTTCTGATTAGTTAACCAATAAGTAACGTGATGATGATAATTAACTTTATACGGTATCTTAATTAACGATTCAATAAGTAATAATCATAAAATTTGTTGCCGAATAAAGAAGAGAGATCCCGGCCCTCAGCAACATCAATAATATTACTTTTTTTTATCAAATAATAGGCGTGCACTTGACAGCAATCATGCTTACTATAAAGCAATGATGTCTATCTAGGTTGGAGCGCGCTTGCCTAGGAGATGCCTAATCACTCTTGCCTTGAAGGTACTTAAGTTATATGCGGCAAGGAATACATGCACTGGAAGGGTATTCCACATCTTAATTAATTTATTTATTTTCTGAGCACACTCTTTAGAGTGTATTGTGTTGGTGCTGTAGGCATGCAATGTTTTTTCGGGCCCGGCGATCAATCGAGTCGAATGCATCGAGTTGATACTTGGCGGAAACTTGGTACAATTAATGTGAATATTTGGTTGTTTGTAAGTTTGTACATTTGGTGTTTGTTAATCCTTCAAGACTCAATGACTGAACCAGTTTGGCTGAAATTTGGAATGGAATTAGCTTATAACATTATTAACTAATATTTTACATTTAACTCTGAATAATTACATACTACACAGTTTTTAATATTATTAATAAAAACTTTTTATATTGCAGTTATTTCCGGTCTTTAGTTTTAAGTATATAATATGTTTATGAGAAAATAAATATCATTATAACATTATATATCGTTAATCGTAAAATCATAAACAACTGTATGGATCCGACTGTTAGGCTTACAGATAGCTTTCATAACGTAGGCATACGCTAAGAAAGTATATTCGAAAATTCAACCCCTACGGGGGTAAAAAGGGTGTTTAAAATATGTTTGAAAATCGAACTTAATTTGAGCGAAGCTGCGGACAAAAGCTAAGAAATAGGATGGAGAGAGATATCGAATCACGATCACGTTTAATGAGCTGACTTTGAAAGTAACAAAAAGTTTCTAGAATGAATTTAGAGCTCATATTTTGAGGCGAGCTAGGAAAAATTCATTAATAAAGCTATCAAAATCCAAGTGATCGTTACTCCTCCATCACCGGCGCTAAGTGGAGTGGGCGAATTAATTATCGATTTTAATTAAAACTTCCGTCCAAAATAAACGAAACTTTCCATGTTTGAGCGAATGCTTCGGGGAATATCAGATCCCAATTGTTATACATTATAACAACATTGGATTGTTTTTCAATGACTGTAATTAGGATTTTGTTGAGTTCATCTTTCATCTATTGTCGTTGGCCTTGCGTAAATGGTCTCGACAGACGATTTACGCATTGTCTAGGCGACACTTTTCCTATGTAGTCTATAGGCAATGAGACGGTCCGTTGTATGGAGACCCCCGCATTAGGTCGATGAAACTTGGCAAAGTTTTAGTATTTATTGGATAATCCAAAACACAAAAATATCCACAAAAAAAAACATACGGAAGTTAGGTATTTATACCTAAAACTTAATATTTATGACCGAATATTTTCTCGATTTCTTGTTAAAATAATAGTAGGTAGTATATTTACACTCAAAACCGAAATACCAAGTGAAATAATCATGCAGAACTTCGATATTTAAACCGATTTTATTATCAAATGTACCTTCCTGCTTTGACAATTGGGTATAGCATAAAAAACCTTACTTCCTTTCTGATTTTTTATTGGATATTTATAATATACGTTTAACTTGTGATACTTTATCATTCTATAAAGCTTCGTCGCCTGAGGAGTTATTGTTGGGGTCAACTAGCTTTATTTCCTAGACTAATGGCTAAACAAGCCGATACGGGACGACACCGGTCGCAAATGGGGCAGCTGAATCTGTCTGTTGCATATCAGGGAGCCGGTGGTATGTCCCCTTACTCTTTTTTGGGCGAAAACGTCAAAACAGGCTTCGTCATGAGCACGGCAACCATCCATAATGCTTTTACGCCATTTGGTTCTGTCCTGCGCGAGCTCTTCCCATTGGCTGTTTTTTTTTTATTTTAAGTATTAAACCCATACCCCTATTTGGTTTCTACACGGCATCGTACCGGAACGCGTAATCCCTTGGCGGCACGTCTTTGCCGTTAGGGTGGTAGGGTGGTAACTAGCCACGGCCGAAGCGTCCCAGCAGGCCAGATCAGGGAAAATTCAGAAATTATAAATTCCCAAATTGACCCTGCCGGGGATCGAACCCGGGACCTCCGCACGTTAAGACAACAGCGCTACACACTGCGCCACGGAGGTCATCAAATAGTATTTTAAAATCAGCCATGTCCTTCTTGGCACTGTCCAACCGCGGTCGACCCACCGGCCTTTAAGCGTGCGCTACAGCACCAAGGAGAACCTGGCGAGGTTAGAGAGAAGGCTCCATCCGATGTACATGCTCTAGCCAGCGTAAGCGTCTTTGCTTGAGTAAAGCAGTGAGACTCATCTATACTTCTATACTTAATACTTCTATACTCTTACTAATTCTTACTAATATTATAAATGCGAAAGTTTGGATGGATGTATGGATGTTTTTTACTCAATCACGCCCCAACGGCTGAACGGATCTGGCTGAAATTTGGCACAGAGATAGATTATAGTCTGGAATAGCACATAGGCTAAAAGGCTTTTTATCCCGGAAAATTAAAGAGTTCGCGCGGGAACTATAAATACTTTAAACCACGCAGACGAAGTTCGCTATCCGCTAGTAGGCTAGTATAATATTATAAATGCGAAAGTTTGGATGGATGTATGAATGTTTGTTACTCAATCACGCTCCAACAGCTGAACGGATCTGGCTGAAATTTGGCACAGAGATAGATTATAGTCTGGAATAGCACATAGGCTAAAAGGCTTTTTATCCCGGAAAATTAAAGAGTTCGCGCGGGAACTATAAATACTTTAAACCACGCAGACGAAGTTCGCTATCCGCTAGTAGGCTAGTATAATATTATAAATGCGAAAGTTTGGATGGATGTATGAATGTTTGTTACTCAATCACGCTCCAACAGCTGAACGGATCTGGCTGAAATTTGGCACAGAGATAGATTATAGTCTGGAATAGCACATAGGCTAAAAGGCTTTTTATCCCGGAAAATTAAAGAGTTCGCGCGGGAACTATAAATACTTTAAACCACGCAGACGAAGTTCGCTATCCGCTAGTAGGCTAGTATAATATTATAAATGCGAAAGTTTGGATGGATGTATGAATGTTTGTTACTCAATCACGCTCCAACAGCTGAACGAATCTGGCTGAAATTTGGCACAGAGATAGATTATAGTCTGGAATAGCACATAGGCTAAAAGGCTTTTTATCCCGGAAAATTAAAGAGTTCGCGCGGGAACTATAAATACTTTAAACCACGCAGACGAAGTTCGCTATCCGCTAGTAGGCTAGTATAATATTATAAATGCGAAAGTTTGGATGGATGTATGAATGTTTGTTACTCAATCACGCTCCAACAGCTGAACGGATCTGGCTGAAATTTGGCACAGAGATAGATTATAGTCTGGAATAGCACATAGGCTAAAAGGCTTTTTATCCCGGAAAATTAAAGAGTTCGCGCGGGAACTATAAATACTTTAAACCACGCAGACGAAGTTCGCTATCCGCTAGTAGGCTAGTATAATATTATAAATGCGAAAGTTTGGATGGATGTATGAATGTTTGTTACTCAATCACGCTCCAACAGCTGAACGGATCTGGCTGAAATTTGGCACAGAGATAGATTATAGTCTGGAATAGCACATAGGCTAAAAGGCTTTTTATCCCGGAAAATTAAAGAGTTCGCGCGGGAACTATAAATACTTTAAACCACGCAGACGAAGTTCGCTATCCGCTAGTAGGCTAGTATAATATTATAAATGCGAAAGTTTGGATGGATGTATGAATGTTTGTTACTCAATCACGCTCCAACAGCTGAACGGATCTGGCTGAAATTTGGCACAGAGATAGATTATAGTCTGGAATAGCACATAGGCTAAAAGGCTTTTTATCCCGGAAAATTAAAGAGTTCGCGCGGGAACTATAAATACTTTAAACCACGCAGACGAAGTTCGCTATCCGCTAGTAGGCTAGTATAATATTATAAATGCGAAAGTTTGGATGGATGTATGAATGTTTGTTACTCAATCACGCTCCAACAGCTGAACGGATCTGGCTGAAATTTGGCACAGAGATAGATTATAGTCTGGAATAGCACATAGGCTAAAAGGCTTTTTATCCCGGAAAATTAAAGAGTTCGCGCGGGAACTATAAATACTTTAAACCACGCAGACGAAGTTCGCTATCCGCTAGTAGGCTAGTATAATATTATAAATGCGAAAGTTTGGATGGATGTATGAATGTTTGTTACTCAATCACGCTCCAGCGGCTGAACGGATCTGGCTCAAATTTGGCACAGAGGTGGATTATAGTCTGGAGTAGTATAGGGTACTTTTTATTCGGGAAAATTAAAGAGTTCCCGCGGGAACTAAAAACATTTCAAACCATGCAGACGAAGTCGCGGGCATCTGCTTTACCGCTAGTATAATATTATAAATGCGAAAGTTTGGGTGGATGTATGGATGTATGGATGTTTGTTACTCAATCACGACCCAACGGCTGAACGGATCCGGCTGAAAGGACATTGACCATCGCCCATACAAAGTTCGCCTAAGAACCAACAGTCATGAAACATACATTATCCGATTCAAAATAACACATAAATACCATTCAAAGTAAATTGAAACAACGGACACTTCAGAGAATTTATTTATTACCGATAATATTTTTGATTTTGAGGTTAGATTTTGAATGTTAGTTAATTTAGAGTTGACACAAGATTTAGGTTATTTAATTAGCTCCCAGGTGGTTTATAATTATATGGGAATATAAACCACCTGGATGGCCGTTTTTTACACGGAGCTCAGCTTTCTCGAACTACACTTTTTATTTTCAAGAATAATAACCACACAATTGTCACAAAAAGTAAACCAGGTACAGCAATACTACAAAGTCGATAAACAAAGATCGGTACTGCTTAAAATATCGATTTTTTATCGTTTTTACCTTTGCCATCCCTATAAAATAATGTCTTTGTCAATCTCAACACTAAGAAAATGGAAAAGATGGCATTTTATCTCACAAGCACACTAAGATAAAATATATTTGTTTCCTGCTGGTATCGTTAAGAGAGCCGTTTTCAATATTATTCTTCCTTCCCGTGTCATCTAAACGCTTTAAACTGTTTTAGTTCTTACTCTTACTTGACGTTTCCAGATGGAAAAGATGGAAAATCGATTAAATTCCCATTTTTTCATTATTATTATTTAGAAGTGTTCGTTAAATTCTAGTTAGTAAAATTGAAGGTACAAAATAAATTAAGATGTACTGTATGTTTCAATTCCTTGTTGATACATACTTGGACAATGTCCTTTGGCACAGAGATAGATTATATAGTCTGAAAAACCACATAGGCTACTTTTACTTTTTATCCCGGGAAATAAAGGAGTTCCCACGTGAACCAAAATAAACCTCAATCCACGCGGGCGTAGTCGCGGGCGTCAGCTAGTACATACATACATATACATATAAATACCAAAATTCATTCTCGTTCTCGTTTAAAACCTCTTCCATTGCCAAGGGTCACTCTGGTAGAGATCTCTTGTAAATTTAAGTGCTTCCCTGTCCACTTTTTGCCTTTTTTCTACGTTTTTTATATTTTTTAATTCAAATAAATACAAAAAGGACTGCGTTTGAAATACGAAATTGATATTTAATTTCTTACCACCCTGCTAAATAGTGCCAAAATACTGTGCCTATGTTTTTACATTAAAAAAATACGTCGTAAAACACGAAGTACTTAAGTCCAAAATGATACAAAACAGATTTATTTCAATATTCATTTAGATGAATGTAAAAACTTCAACCAATTTTTACGCGATAGTTAAAATTATTTAATTATTCGTGAGTGTATTTTCTAATATTTCACGCGACAATGTATTTAAAACTGGAATAAGTACGTAATAAAATGTTTATAGTTACGGAATTAATACCGTAGGTGATTAATGCCAGTAAACTTACCTAATTTAACAGCTGGTATGCGAAACTATGTAACGTAAGCCTTAATCTAAACATTAAAATAGCCTAACGGTTAAACCTCCTATTCTATTATTAATGCTTAGTTCAAGTTTTAATTCGATTGATCGTATAAAAAATCGCGATAGCGTCAAAGTAAAACGGACCAAAGGCCCTCATATAAAGTCGCAAATTCAATACAACCAATTTCAATTTGGAAACGTATCGTTTGGAGCGCTCGCTATGAACGATATTGAGCCCTTATTCAATTTACTTTGACGCTAATGTCATCTAATTCTCAAACGATCAATCGAATTAAAACTTAAAATAAGCGTACAGATTTAGTGGGACTTTGTGGAACTTTTCGGGATAATGTGCATTTAGTAATTACATAATATCCCTTGTTTTGACAGCGAAGGGAAACATCCTAGGGAATATGGGCTAATTCGCCGCAAGAGGCGCTAGTGTAGCGTGAGGTCTCCGAAATGTCAAATAGGTATCATCACTGGGCCTTTAACACGGGTCTAATTATTTCATTAATGTATTTAGCAATACCGGATTAATTAATGAAGATGTAAGACACGTGTCAATGAATGTCAGTGCTCTGCGCTTTGAAAGCGGAGCTAAGAGAAAAAAGTGCAAAATTAAGCGGGTTGTAATAAGAAGAATTCAGAAGTTATATTATGTCCCTGGTTTTGGTGTGCTTACTATTTAAAAACGTATTATTTTGTCAAAAGTATGCTTGTTTACTGAATTTACAGCTTTACTAAGGACCTGACTCACCAGTGGCGACAACTAGTGAGCATAAAAACGGTAGCCCTCATTGCATCGTGCATGCCTGCTGGTGCTCAAAGGTATATTGAGGTCTGCCAGTGTGCATTTAACCAGCTGGGCGACCGCGTATCTCTGACAGCTACAGTGTAACGATCGCAATCACCTCTGATTGGATAACACTCTTCCACTATTGGACAAAATCCATTGACGCAGCAAGAATACCATAAATTCAGCCAATCCCAACATTTGATACTGTTACAATGATTGATGCAGAAGATACGCGGTCGCCCTGCAGCACGATAGACTATGATCTTTTATTTTGGGAAGAGTGGGGGAGGGAACAATTTGAATCTTTTATATTTAAAGACTTCAGTATCAAAAATTTTGGCCAACTATACTATAATGCGAAAGTGATTCGACGTTCGAATACTATCAACGTTCTAGACACAAAAGTAGTTCATGTGTTAGTGCATTTATATCTTTCTGCATCGTATTTCTAATTGCGGTCGTGACTCCTTTCCATTAATCAAATAATGGCAGGGGTTTTCAACAAAAGTGAAGTAAAAATAAAAATAAAATAAAATAAATATTTAGACTAGTGAACACATAACCCTGTGCGTTCCGCAGTCGGGTATAAAATAACCGGGACCGACGGGTTAACGTGCTCTCCAAGGCACGGAGGAAAGGCCAAATTTGAACCTCCAAATTCGATCGCCCATCCTTTTACCGACTTGGGTCAAGGTTGCTTAACAGTCGCAATCGAGTGATATGCGTGTTAACAACTAGGCCACACGTACCTCTCTTAATAAGCAAGCTCAAAATTAATGACGATCATTCTGTTCAAAGCTAAGTTAGGAACGTCAAAGTTTGTTTCAATTCTAAACAATACTGTTACAATAATCTAGCGCTGCCTGGATCGTTATGGCCGCAGAAACGATAACGTTATTACAACTGTGATTTATTTCAATGTTCTTTTGTTTCGGGTAATTGATGTCTCTTTCGACCAAGTTTCAAAAAGTAAGCTTTGAATCGGGAAAACATAGTCTTTTATATTATCGTGCCACTAAGTCTTTTTATTTCTTGGTAGGTTTGTTTTACTTCTGTACCTACTCGTAAGTCGTAGGTAGTAAAACCTAGACCATGCTAGTTCCCAAAGAGTTTCTGGATTTGCCATTACATAGATTTAAGCAACCGGCCTCGCATCCAGTGACCCACAAGTCAGAGTAATACTTGTAACGTATGTGGTGTTGAGTCTACATATTGTAACCTGTTCTTTTCTATGAACAGAGCAACTGCTGAGTTTCTTGCCGGTTCTTCTCAGTAGAATCAGCTCTCCGAACTGGTGGTAGAGTCTTAACGTTTCATAAGTGACACATGTTGTCCTACATGAAATAAATAAATCATTTATAATTTATCATTTATCATGCAGCGATGGACGACGCCGAAGAAATACAATACAATACAAATATTGATGTTTGTTTGGGTGTCTAACTAGTGATGAGCGGAAAAATCAATTTTATTCAATCCACAAATTGATTAACACTCCGGAAACGCAAACGTGCCCTAAATGTTGATTAATGTTCACCAGTTACCAGTTTAATTGGATTCGGACACATTATGCCGTCGGTGCTCTCTGGATTACTGGGAGACATACAGATTAATACATGCATGGTGTTATGGCGCTGTCAGTTCCCTTACAGCCCTTTAACCTCCCACTGCTGGGCACAGGCCTCAACTCTCATAGGAGAGAGGGAATTAGAGCTTAGACCCACCACGCTGCTCCAATGCGGGTTGCGGGCTTTAACGACTATTATCATGTCAGTGATAATAACCGGGACCGACGGCTTAACGTGCTCTCCGAGGCACGGGTACTGGCACTGATCCGTCGCCGCCGTGGTTCCGTCGTCATCTCAACCTATAGACGTCCACTGCTGGAAGAAGGTCTCTTGCCACAGAACACGGTTTTGTGCCGCTTGCTTGCAGGGCCTCCCAGCTACAAGCTAGAGATCGTCCGTCCACCTAGTGGGGGGTCGTCCAACGCTGCAAGGCCGCCATTCATGCACTTTGGGACCCCAACGCCTATCGGTTCTACGAACTATATGCCCCGCCCATTGCTTCTTGAGCTTGGTGACTCTTCGAGCGATGTCGGTTACTCTGGTTCGCCTACGGATCTCCTCATTTCTGATTTGATCACGCAGGGATACTCCAAGCATAGCTCTCTCCATGGAGAGTGTGTAGTGGTAGTGAAAATGAGGAATAAACGGAATAAATTCGAATATAAAATGTGTATAATTTCCTTTTAATAAAAAACAATACCGACAATTGTTGTGCATTAGAATTTGAAATTGATATATTAAGACTTGTAAAGGTGAAGTAAGAGGTACGTTTAGAATTCTTTTTTTGGGAATTTTGGATGCATAAATGGATTCTTAAAAATCTTGAAAACACAATAATATACTAATTTCAACCCAACTTAAATCACAACAAAGAAAGGGGTTTTTCACAGCTTTGACAATTTTACGAGCTGACGACGCCTAAGACTTTAAGCACATAGCGAATTCCTCATTAACTAGCAGAAAAAAAAAACCCGTCTATCATACTAACTCGAGAGGACAAAATATCATAATCATAACATATGATACGATCAAAATGTTACTAAATAGTTTAGACTTTAGCTTGGAGTAATATTTATTGCAATCTGTTTTTGTTGCCAAATAAATAAATACAATCTTACAATCTATAGAGTTATCGTGTCGCAATGTCAGTTACCATACTCCTCCGAAACGGCTTGACCGATTTTTATGAAATTTTATATGCATATTCAGTAGGTCTGAGAATCGGCTACTATATATTTTTCATACCTCTAAAACACCTCAATCCAAGCGGACATCAGCTAGTAATAAATAATAATATGTTTCGCGCAGAAGTTTTGTACCTTCCGGTCCCTAGTGCATGGTCGTTCTAAGTCATATAATAACAGGATCAATATTTAAAAAAAAAATGCTAATGCTCAACACTAATTGGCTCCTAATATCTGACCGGAATTCCAAGTTACTGGGCGTTGCGGTTTAGGTGTACAATGACTAATGATGGGACGTCGACTTCAAACGAAACTGAAACTAATTAAATAAATTAATAAAGCTTTTATTGCTCATAGTCTTGGTCTCAAATACATGTACTAGCTTATGTCCGCAACTGCGTCCGCGTGGATTGAGGTTTTTTTAGCTCCGGCGGGAACCCTTTAATTTTTCGGGATAAAAAGTAGCCTACGTGTTATTCCAGACTAGACATCTATCTCTGTGCCAAACTTCATCCAGATCCGTTCAGTCCTTCTAGCGTGATTGAGTAACAAACATCCATCCATCCAAACTTTAGCATTTTCTTATTACTAATATTATAAATGCGAAAGTTTGGATGAATGTATGGATGTTTTACTTAATCACGCCCCAACTGAACGGATCTGGCTGAAATTTGGCACAGAGATAGATTATAGTCTGGAATAGGCTAATTTTTATCCTGGAAAATTTAGGAGTTCCCGTGGGAACCAAAAAACCTCGACCCACGTAGATAAAGCCACGGGCATTAGCTAGTGTTAGTATAAATATTGGACTTAAAACTTAATAAAAGACACAATTTGTCGCAAACTGAGTGTTGTCGATTCCATTCCCCACAGGGTCAATTTGGGTACCTTAATTTCTGAATTGAAAATTGAAACGAAGTATTCAAAGAAGCATACCTATTAACTGTGTTATTAAGTTAGTTCGCACAAAGTTTAATAAAGGTTGTATTGCTGGCAACAAACCCAGCTGAAGGCAATAACCTCGGCGACATTTGTAATAGGTCAACCCTTAATTGGTTAGCACGACCAGTGTAAAGACTGTACCAATGAACCAACATTCTTAACAGCTGGTTAAGAAGACTGTTTCCCAGTGGAGTGACAGGTTCTCAAGTATACGGTATGACCGGTAATAGGTATATTAATAATAATAAGACCACACTTTAACACTTTATTACTTTAATCGTTCATTTGAAATGGTTATCAAACTTAAAAGTAACAGAGAAAGTGGATTTAACATCTTTTGGGAGGCTCGCTCTTTAATAATCACAATAAAAATATTTCTTACTAATAAATAAATAATATTTATTTGCAAGGATATTGGTACAAATTAGGACTTAAAGTGGTAATTTCCCTAACATATTCTACCATATATTGGTGTGCAAATTGTTTGTTTTTAAAGTAAATAATTTCATAAGGTTAAATTACTTTACTACAGATAAAAATAGCAAGAATAATTATTAGAAACGTAAAAAAAAAATTTAAATGTCACCGTTATAAAAATATATTATAATTTAATAATTTGTCACATAATATGTTAAATGTATTACGTATGTAATGTCACTTTCTCTCTGACTGTCTCATTGCTCTAGTGGTTAGCATGTTCGACTGCGACGAGGTCCCGGGCTCGAGTCCCGGGTCGGGCCATAACAAGTATTGGGTTTTTCTGGCAAGAAAGTCTCAGTACTAGCCCGGAGTGAGGAAGTTGGCGGTATTTCACCCACGTGCCTCGGAGAGCACGTAAAGCCGAGCACTTGATCTCTCTCCGGTCGTGTCGGATTTCCGTCCCATCGGGCCATGAGAGTAAAGGAACAGAGAGTGCACCTGTGTATGCGCACACACTTGTGCACTATAATATCTCCCGCGCAGATTGCTAATCTCTCTGGAGATTGGCCAGGAGGTCATTGGTCATTCGGTCAGGAGGACATTATTCATCATTATTATTATTATGTGCCACTTTCGTGACACGTGCTATACTTTCATGGACCAACCAATACAGCCCCCTGATTGTGTAAGAATTGTCGATCAAATCGTCAAAGTTCGGCGTCAAAGTAAAATAAACTATAACAGCATTGAATTAGAGCTCAATTTCGTGTATCCATTCTCATTAGTTTAGGTATGTACGATACCATAAATGTATAAGAATGGGTACACGAAATTGAGCTCTAATTCAATCCTGTTATGGTTTATTTTACTTTGACGCCGAGTTTTGAAGATTGGATGGACAATTCTTACATAATCACACCTCTGGTTTTCAGTCGTAGGTACCACGTAGTTTGATATGGCTCTTTTTGACTGCCTCGTCGACCCAATTAGTTCGAGTTAAGCCGCCTGTATTAGACGTGACTTTGTGCATTTATTAATCTTCGCATGCATGGAACTTCGATTTGAAATCCCATTATACGAGATTCGAGAAATTATTCGCAGATAGATTGCCAACGTTCTCCTTTGCAATCTATAGATTGCCTTCAAACCTAGGTTTCGGTTACTCAGTTGCTTTTGTAATCGGGAAAGTAGACAATTTTTTTTGAGGTTTACGTTTATTTATTTATATTTTTATTTATTTGTAAGTATATATAAGTATGTATCTTTATTTATATATTATATGTGTAGTATTTATGGTTTTTATGTTATATTTAGTATACATATGTATATATGTATTATAATTTTTAGCTTTAAATCAATATTTTTATTTATTTTATTATTTCTGCACCATCTACCGGTTGTTTCTGTGGCTATGTCCTTTTAAACCATTGGTTGCCTGGAAGAGATCGCTGTGAAGCGATAAGGCTAAATTGTATACTTCCTTTGTTATTAGCTAAGTTTAATGTTGTTATTGTTTTTTGGTGTACAATAAAAGTATATTCATTCATTCATTCATTCAGTTGCTTTTGTAATTTAACTATGCTGAAGTGACTAGGCTTCACTGTGATGTCTGAGTCACTCACACAGCGTCTTTAGTATCTTATTGTGGGGCAGAGCAGCTGATATTCAAACTAAACATTATTGGGTACTTGAAAACCAGTCAAATCAGCAACTTTTTTCAAACGTCAAAACGCGAGCGTTGTATGAGAAGTTGTATGAAATTCTTATTTGTGAGGACATCAAAATTAGACGCACTTTTTTACTTCAATCGATAGTATATTGTGTTCAAACATTAAATTAACAAGGGACGTGGATATTACAGCTTTTGGGAGATCCTCTTTAAAATAAATGATCATTAAAATAATCTATTTGACTAGTTGTTATTATATACTAAGGTATTTGAATACCCAATTCTATAGCAACCAAGATAGCCATTTGATTGTATTTATAAACTTGCTAGCTTACCGCGACTATGTCCGCGTGGATTGAGGTTTTTGGTTCCCGCGGGAACTCCTTAAAAAGAAGCCTATGTGTTATTCCAGACTGTAATCTATCTCTGTGCCAAATTTCAGCCAGATCCGTTCAGCCGTTGGGGCGTGATTGAGTAACAAACATGGATAACAATGGATTTACCATTCATCCATCCAAACTTTCGCATTTATAATATTTATATTTGATATTTGATAAATTATTATTATTATTATTATTATTATTAGCCTTTATTTAACAACCTTACATTAATTACAGAGTTACGAATTTACAAAATTATAATAACTTAAATCTAAGACACCGGTAATGTACGATTGTTTTGCTCATTAGCATAGGCCTCCCCCAGGTTCTTCCATGTTTTTCGGTCATGCGCTATTCTCCTCCATAAAATTCCTGCTGTGGCTCGTAGGTCATCTTCCCACCTTCGGAATGGTCTTCCCCTTTTTCTCTTACATTCTCGTGGATACCACTCTGTAACTTGTTTAGCCCAGTTTTCTTTTTTCCTTCGGATAAGATGACCGGCCCATTTTCATTTAAGTTTCTTAATTGTGCATGTTACATCAGCGAGTTTAGTTTTGTTCCTAATAATTTTGAGGTTAACTTTATTTTTTAACTTTATGTCTAGCATGCTCCTTTCTATATTATGTTGACATGTTTAAATTTTTTTTAAATTATCTTTTGTTAAGGCCCATGTTTGACAACCATAAGTCATACTCGGAAGAATACACGAGTTAAATGTTCTTCTCTTTAGTTTCAGTGGTATCGCTGGATTTTTTGTGATTTCTTTGAGCGACCAATACTTCTTCCATGACGCATTAATCCTATTCTGTATTTCTTTGGATGTTAGGTTGTCAGGAGAGATGATTTGCCCTAAGTATGTATATTCGTTGACATACTCAATGCTGCTGTTGCTAACTTGTATAGGTTTTCTAGTGCGGTTAGTCATAAGTTTAGTTTTTGAAATATTTATAAGTAGTCCAACTTTTTGACTTTCCGTTACTAGCTGCTCTAGCATTATTTGTAGATGAATTGGGTTGTCTGAAATCAATATGAGATCGTCAGCGAATCTTAGGTGGTTAATTATTTCTCCATTTATTTTAATTCCGTATTGTACCCAGTCCAGTTTTCTAAATATGTGTTCGAGAGTTGCGTTAAACAGCTTAGGAGATAAAGGGTCTCCTTGCCTTACGCCTTTTCTGATCTCAATCTTTTCCCCTAACCTTTCTGTTCTCACCTTTGCCGTCATGTTCCTGTAGATGTTACTGATTAATCGGATATATTTACTGTGCACACCTTGATTGGCTAATGCTTCCCAAATCTTATCGTGCTTCAGTGAGTCAAATGCCTTGTTATAATCTACGAAGGCTAGGTAATAGGGCATGTTATATTCGTTGAATTTTTCTATTATCTGTTTTATGGTATGTATGTGGTCGACCGTTGAAAATCCACTACGAAATCCAGCTTGTTCCTTTGGTTGGTTTTCATCTAAAATTTTAGTGATTCTATCGAGTATAATCTTTGAAAATATTTTATAAAGATTAGACATCAGACTGATGGGTCGGTAATTGCTAATGTCATCTCTATTTCCTTTTTTATATAGTAACGTAATTGTTGATGTTGCCCATTGAGTCGGTATGTCTTCCGTTTTCGAGAATTTCATTGAACAAGTGTAAAAGATAGTTTTGTATAAAATGTGCTGTAGCTTTTAAGGTTTCATTGGAAATTCCGTCTTCCCCTGGTGATTTCCTATTTTTTTTGAATTTGAAAAAAAAAAAAAAAATTTTGATAAATTGATCATAATTAAAGCGAACACATTTTTTTAAGAAATTCCTATTGGAAGTCTTTCCAGAAATCCACGCGGACGAAGTCGCGGGCTTCCTCTAGTATTATATAAAGGAAAAAAGTGTAATACATAGGCATGTAAAAATAAAATTTTCATATTCCAAACTGTTTGTACAGTCATAATATTATAATGTACCCTCATTAAGTTGTTTCCTGTGATATCGCACGTACGCGCCCGTTCAGGAATAAATTGCATTCCTTGTTAACTCGTTTGCCATTTTGACGGCAAGCATTTGTTTACAATTTCAAAGGTTCCATAGTACAATTTAAAAAAAAAGTAAAATAAAAAATAAAAAAATACAATTTTTAAGGTACTGTGTTATATTAGTGTGTTTTTTCGTATGTTTATGTGGATTATTAGTTCCACTCATTGCCGCGGGGCTTGGACTAAATAGTCCTGAATGCCTCGCTCACCTTTTAGCAATAAGACCGCCTTTATTTTCTTTGTTTTAAAGGTGTGCAATAAAGTGTTTTATCTACCTATCTGACGGTCTTCCCATGGCTTTATCTGGTTCTCTCCATGGTTTTCCTTTCATTTAATTTATCAAGTTTCTTAGAGAGATTTGATCCTTATAATTGATACTAACGATCGATGCAATAAAAGTACCTACAGGTTGTAATTTTTACAGATTTTAGTCGGTTCGATTCCCGGGTGTGGCAAGCGAATTTTCGAAAATCTTTGAATGCAGTTTTCTTCCTATTCAAAAATAAAAGAATGTTTTCTTTGAGTAAAATTTTCTATCTACAGTATTAAGAGTACTTTCCCTTCAGGTGGCATTACAAAATTTCACCCTGTATACGCGCCAACAAAACGCTAATCTGAAACCACTCTTAGGTACCCTCACGTCCAGCAAAAACCTCTGAACTTGGAAATTCAGAAGCGAAGCTTCGGACAGTCACTTGTATTCAAATATGAACTAAACTTCGTTTTTATGGAGAGTGCCTATTCCGTATAAAAAAATCGCTTGGATGAATTAAGAAATTTTGTGAGCCTTAATTGACACAAGGGATTTTATTAGCACAAAAAATACTTCGCTCAGGTGTCTCGTCAGAAGAAACAGCAAACTTTTAATTGGATTATGAACCCAATTAAAAAGCTCTTAGTCACCGCCGTAAATCTTTGCTCGGGACGAATTATTAAAAAAAAAGAATCTTTGAAAATAAAAAGTTTCATGAAACTTTCACCAAGTTGGTGGGAAACTTGAAAACTTGAATCTATAACGTTTTACAAAGTGGAACACTAGCTGATGTAAGTTTCGTGAAGAATATTGCGTTTGCCACAATTTATAAGCGCGAGCGTTTTTCATTGAAATTGGACTAGCGACCACCCGCGTCTTTGCTTATTCCTTATCTACATTAAAGATAAGAAAACTAACCTCTGGGAAGCTTTAAGCTTTCTTTCAGCTTTCTAGGTCCTGCGGTTTGGGTTAGCTAAGTCAGTCAGTGAGTGACTCAGGACTTAATTATTATTAGTGTATGAGATTATATTTTAAAGCGCCTGTCTGGTACCTCACTTTTATTTTAAAGGTAACCTTTTTTAAGACTCGATTACCAATATACGTTAAAGTATTGCCACCGATACAATGTTATCGTTTATAGAATGGAAACTATAGAATGGAAGCACCGATGTGTAGAAAACAAAAAACAAGTCAGAATTTAAAAAAAATACTAAAAACTAAACTAAAAAGTTAAACATCTAGTTAGATTAGAATCTTATTCACATTTTTATTAAATGATATTTTTTGTGAATCACTGGATATTGAGCTATAGTATATATTTTTGGAATCTACTCAGCATTTTCTATATGATTATTATATAGTAAATCTTATTTTCGATTTTTTTTTCAAATTTAGTCTTTAATGCGGGACCACACACCATCAATTTTTTTTTAATTTTATTGGTCTATGTCACCCGGAATAAGCTAGGGATTCTAACGATACCTCATTTATAAAATTCGGTTCAGGCGTATTGAAGTTATGGTGAAATATACAAACTCACATACATACATACATGAACCCTGAAAATAATATACTCCTTTTTTCGGGCAGTCGTATAAAAAAAGGGCTTGATCCTAGGATAGGCTACGATAACTACCATAGAAATCTTGAATTTTTAGTTCGACAATAGCAAAAGAGTAAATTGGACGACCACGAAGAAACGAGTGCCCGAATTATGACAACGCGAAATGATATATTATATGTCAGCGTAAAACTGTAAAACTGTTGAATAAAAATTCTACACTGAACATAACTAATGCCTCTTACTTGCTCCAAATCCCAATACAGCAATACGTGATGTGAATATGATATTACTATTTTCAAAGTGCCGTCCGTTAATGCAGTTTTATTACTGATCACACTACTTTTGACCGGGAGGTCGGGTTTGGAACAATTTATAAGTTGGCAACTTTTGTGAGAGGTGGACGAAGTTTCAGGGTAAATATTGGAACGGAAAATGTTATTAGCTAACGCACGACTTCACTATTACGTGTTGGACTCGTGTAAAAACAAGGGTCTGAGTTGGGAAGGTAGGAAACTTTCCACCAAGAAGTACCAAGTAACTTTTAAATTTAGTTACTTGGAAATTATTTTCTGTAAATTAAGCACCAAGTTTTGTAAATTATTTCTTCTTTTAAAATATTGGTGGTAAAATTAAAGTTTGTTTGAGTATCCATAGAACTAGTCCAAAACCGATGTGTGTAAAAATTAACAATTTACAATTATTAATCTTACTAATAATTATCTTACTAATATAATAAATGCGAAAGTTTGGATGGATGTATGGATGTATGGATGTTTGTTACTCAATCACGCCCCAACGGCTGAACAGATCTGGCTGAAATATGGCACAGAGATAAATTATAGTCTGGAATAGCACATAGGCTACTTTTTATCCCGGAAAATTAAGGAGTTCCCGCGGGAACCAAAAACCTCCATCCAGCGGGAATTCGCTAGTTATTAAATCTTTTTTTTTGGATATAGCGATATGGCTTAGGGAAATAAAACAGCCGTCTCTCTTCTACATCAATGATTTGCAGTGAACCGCGAAGCCGCAGGCAATAGCTAGTAAAAAAAAAAAATATGGAATTATTGAAATGGTTCATATAATTCAGGATTTATATAATTTAACAATCTTCATAAGTTTCTTCAATAATATTATGGTGTGACGGAATCGTAGGCAACTGTGCAATGCTATAAATGGCTGATTCAATTGATTCAAAGCAACCCCTTCAGCTGAATAACGACTATTACTTCCGGCCCAGTGGTTTGGTTTAGTCGAAAATGGAAATGTATTTAGTATATGAAATAATTGTACGATACAAAATAAACGATTGTTAGCGTTTATGAATAACTAGCTAATGCCCGCGACTGTGTCTGCGTGGATCGAGGTTTTTTTTAGTTCCCGCGGGAACTCCTTAATTTTCCGGGATAAAAGGTAGCCTATGTGCTATTTGAAACTATAATCTATCTCTGTGCCAAATTTCAGCCAGATCCGTTCAGTCATTAAGGCGTGATTGAGTAACAAATATCCATACATCCATCCAAACTTTTATATGTAAGTAATGGACGTCAATATGTGTACCTATAGTGTACCTAAATTGAATAAATGAATTGAATTGGAAATATCCATGTATCTACGCAAGGAGGACTATTTTTTGACATCATTTTAATCGATACCCGCGAAACGTTTTTAATAACTAATTGACAATTGAAATGAATGTTTAAATTAGTTTGACATTATTTTTGTTATTATATGTAGTATTGTTTAGATTTATTATTAATTTTAAACATAAAATTAATAACAATATTATGTATTTTAATTTTGGATGTAAAGGCGCCATTAATAATGCGTCATGGGTCATTGCATGGTGTTGTAATAATGTATGATAATAGTAATTACTAGATTAGCACTCTGCGAGATACACTTTATTATAATATGCTTGAAATTTCTAATTTGTAATGAAGCGAAAAGATGTACACCACACTGTGGTAGAATACATGATACCTTCTGTAATACTAACATCTTACCTACCTACTGTATTCACAAATAAATTAATTTGATTTGATTTGATTTGAGGTCTACAACAGGCTGTGGACAGTGGTGTAAAAAACGTATTTTCGCAAGCACAATATGATTGCGTTAAGATCCCGTTGGAGATCGACGAAGCTATAACTCATGTCTTTCATGTACTTACAGGCATTATCTGGACTGGGGCAATAATTTAGGAGGCCACAAACACGTCGCTGCGTGAGAGCGGAGTTCGTTATTTACGAGTCAATCCCCATCTCGTAAATCATCAGTTCACTCATTTGCTCGAACGTGACGTTGTTTGGCGGACTCCTCTGTACATTTGACGACCTCCCTGGTACAGTGGTGAACCTCCCTCTTGTCTTATAATAGGCAGATCCCGGGTTTGAACGCCAGCAGGGTCAATTTAGGAAATAATAGTTTCTGAATTTTATCTGGTCTGGTGTGGTGAGAAGCTTCTGTCATAAATAGTTACAAACCTACCGGCATGCGAGATAATGCCAGTATAATTCCATGTAGAAACCGATTAGGGGTGTAGGTTTAAAAATATAACTACCATACTTGCAGGTTAGGCACCGAACATAACCGAAGCCTCTCGGTTATGATCCGCCAAGCGAGAAAGCGTTCCAGTACGATGCAATGTAGAAACCGATTAGGGGTATAGGTTTTTGTAATAACTGCCTCACCTCTAACAGGCTATCCTGCTACTTTCACAGACTTTTTGGATAAAAAATCGCGGGTGCGATCCCCAGTAGAGTCAATTTGGGAAATTATAATTTGTGAATTTTATCTGGTCTGATGTGGTGAGAAGCTTCGGTCATAAATAGTTACCAACCTACCGGCATGAGAGATATCGTTCCAGTATAATTCCATTGAGAAACCGATTAGGGGTGTGGGTTTAATAATATAACTGCCATACTTGCAGGTTAGGTTAGCCCGCTACCATCTTAGACTGCATCATCACTTATCGCCAACTAAAGCGGTGGAGTATGAAATTAATCCCATATTACTCAGCAAATGCAAAACATGAAAGATTCCCATCGCTTAAAGCAATATTGTTTTAATATTGATGCACGTGTAACAAGATACGTGACATTAAACTGTCATTACACGTATTAATACTGCTTTGAGCGATGGTAGTAACCCCCCAGCTGAGTAATTCTAGAAATAATTCAGTGGCCTACAAACACGTCAGTACGTAAGTGCCCCTCATAAATCAAATCCGAATCCAGCGTGCAGTCGTTTTGCGGTGAGACGTGACGTCGTTTGGCGGGCGTTTGCATTTTCGGATAGTTTTAGAATAATTGGCTTGTATATTATGAATGGAGTCTCAGTTAGCAAGCTTTTAACGCAGCTTTCATGGCCTAAAAATGTGATAGTTTTCTAGTTATCGTATTATCTCTGATTATGTTATATTATTTTCTTTCGTTTCTAATTGTAATTTTGTATGACCTTTTATTAATTTAAAATTATCTAATTTTTTTTTTTTTTTTTTAAATTTCTATACAACTTTGATGATGATGAATATTCATACACCATTAATTGGTTGGTATAAGGCTCTCAAACTGTAATCATGTCAACTTTATATCACCTACATTCTCATGAATAAATTATTATTTATTTATTTAGTTATTTTGATCCAGCAATGCTAGAAGTCCGCCTGCCAACCTTTTTTATCAACTCTCTTAACGGCTCTGGGTTCCAGCCCTTCTGACGTCGGTTCCAGTTATTATCACTAACATGATGATAGTCGTTATAGCCCTCCAACTAGCATTGGAGCAGCGTGGTGTGTTTAAGCTCTAATTCCTTCTCTCCTATGAGAATGGAGGTCTGTGCCCAGCTGTGGGACGTTAATGGACTGTAGTGATGTGAATGCTAAAAGTAATGCGTTTCCATCACAGATATGCTGCGTTGCAACATTAATGGATGTGTGTCAAACCCACCACTTGATTTTCATAGATCACTAGATTTGATCACTAGATGTTGGATCAAGCGTTCCTAATTTGGTGGGTTTGGCACGCCGTAGATTATAGTAGGGGAGCCCAAGAGGGGATTTTTTGATTTAGTCCGGCGCAGCAGATTAATGTAAAGGGGGATTCTTTGGACCCTGTAGAGTACTCTCATTTGGAACTTGTACGAGCGAATGCTCACAACGTGTAGCGGTTCCACGAGAGATTTAATGTAATAAGATAAAAGTTAGCTAAACTTGAAGACAATATTCATTTGGTCGTCTATCGTTAAGCTTTAAACTAAATTGCGATCTAAACACAAAAGTATTCAATAATCGCCGAGTCTGCCTGCAGGAGACTGAATTACCATCGTTCAAACACACGTAATTATGCTAACTATTTTCAATATGATTTCCGTATCCGCAGATTAAATCGATTGACATAATACGAGTCAAATTGACTGATAGTATACTTCCTGTTTCGTGAGATATAATGACAAATATTAATAATGCTAACATAAGAAAGTGTAATAACCTCGACTTAACTGATGCTATAAAGTTAAGTGAGAATTGAATCCTAAACCCACGGTTATTATTTACTAGATGATGCCGACTTCATCCGCGTGGATTAAGGTTTTTTGATTCCCGCGGGAACTCTTTAGTTTTCCGGCATATGTTCTTCCGGGGCTAACAAACTATCCAAAATTTCATCAAAAACCGGTTGAAAGGATGGGCCGTGAAAGCGTAGCAGACAGACACACTTTCGCATTTATAATATTAGTAGGGATATCAGTTATAATGCTTAGTATAATATCTTGTTCGAAAACATGTTCTTCGGTGTCCTCATGAGATATTAGTATCTCGTTCTTCGCCAGCGCTTGTCGGAACATCGATCATACAGACAGCCCAGTCTTGTTAAAGAGTTCATCTATCTATTTTCTATAAATACCGGCAGAGTGTCCCGTATTTAATTAATAAATAAATCGTTTATTTTCTATCATTTAGACTGCATCATCACTTACCATCAGGTGAGATCGCAGTCAAGGGCTTACTTGTAGTGGATAAAAAAAAACCGTTATCTCGCGAGTTTTTTTTTTGAGTCAAGGGCTTACTTGTAGAGGATAAAAAAAAAACTCGCGAGATAACGGTTTGAGTCAAGGGCTTACTTGTAGAGGATAAAAAAAATCCACTACAAGTTAGCACTTGACTGCGATCTCACCTGGTGGGTAAGTGATGATGCAGACTTAGATGGTAGCGGACTAACCTGTTAGGGGCATGGCAGTTATATTAAACCCATACCCCTATTTGGTTTCTACACGGCATCGTACCGGAACGCGTAATCGCTTGGCGGCACGTCTTTGCCGGTAGGGTGGTAACTAGCCACGGCCGAAACCTCCCACCAGGCCAGACCAGGGAAAATTCAGAAATTATAAATTCCCATTGACCCTGCCGGGGATCGAACCCGGAACCTCCGCACGTTAAGACAACAGCGCTACACACTGCGCCACGGAGGTCGTCAAACAAGAGACAACAAGAGATTGTCAACTGATATAATTGTGATAAAACCCTAGACATTGAATGACCCTAAATGATACAAAATAAAAACCGTTACATTATAATCTAACGGTACTTACAGTTTTACGCTGACATATAATATATCATTTCGTGTTGTTTCGGGCACTCGTTTATTCGTGGTCGTCCAATTTACACTTTTGCTATTGTCGAACTAAAAAATTCAAGATTTCTATGGTAGTTATCCTAGCCTATCCTAGGATCAAGCTCTTTTTTTATACGCCTGAAAAAAGGAGTATATTATTTTCATATAATATATATCTCGTATAGAGAATATTATTTTCAGGGATCATGTATGTATGTATGTGAGTTTGTATATTCCACCATAATTTCTATAAGCCTGAACCCATTTTGATAAATGAGGTATCGTTAGAATCCCTAGCTTATTCCGGGTGACATAGGCTAGTAAAATTTAAAAAAAATGATGGGGTGACCATGGTCCCGCATTAAAGACTAAAGTTAACTCTATAATCATCATCTAGAAAATGAAGAGTAGCTTCCAAAAATATATAACACTATAGTTCAATACCCAGTGATTCACAAAAAAATATCATTTAACAAAATGTGAATAAGATTCCATTTAACTAGAGTATGTATACAATTTGGATTTTAATTAACTTTTTTGTTCATTTTTTGGCAGGGCAGTCGTGTTTTTTAATTTTATTAATTGTGAATTGTTAAAAACACTAAACTGTGATTTGCTCCTGTTGCGACCAACATTTCTTTATTATCTCTGTCCCGGTACACCACAGTGGATATAATTATGTACTCTTTGCATCATTTTGGGCCCTTTATAACCAACTTCCAAAAAAAGAGGATGTTCTAAATTCGGTGCGCATCTTTTTTATTAGTAATTCAATCACCTCCTGATAACAAGTCATAAAATAAAAAAGGGCATAGAATTATAATAGAAAACTAAACTCAGGGCTTGAGACTTGCCCAATTTAACTTCGCTAACGGCTTCACTTCTGATGTTTACGACCCTCGCCGTGTGTTACACCGACGCCGGGTTTATGAGTTTAATTTAAAGCAGTTCCTGGGAGTTTGAAGAATAATGTAAATTTTTTATACATATAGCTTCGTTAAAAACTTTAATATGACTGTTTACAACGGACGCGTTACGATCTATGTATTCAGGCCGTCTACCCTTATTCCAAGTTTTAATCAGTTTGATCGTAGGTATAATCATTCGATGACATTAGCGTCAAAGTAAAATGAACTTTAATGCCATTGATTTGGAGTCACAAATTCAGTATAACCGATTTTAATTTGGAATCGTATCGTTTGGAGCGCTGGCTATGAATGCATACACGATCATTCCAACTTTGACGCTTATGTCATCGAATGCTTATACAACCAATAGAATTAAAAACATAGAGTAAGGTACTTTCCTATGTCAGCGACAAACGCTACAACGCAACTCGATACGATACGATGCCACGCAACAGTATTAAAGAATACATTAGTTTGTTATTTTCTATAGAGCTCTATCACGTCGCGTTGCGTCGCGTCGCTTTCGTCATTTATGTCAACGGGACCCGATAACCTAAGCGACAGCAAAGGCAGGGTTAAATTTTCACGCGTCGTTCGTTCAATCTGCCTTGATGGATTTTAATCAATGAAGTGTCTATATATCTAAACTCAAAAAAGTGTGTGTGTGCAATTCACACGGCAGAAGTGAAACTTCAGAAAAGTAATACTACCTACCTACGAGGGAATGAGATAAATATAACTCGTATTCTATCTCATTCTGTCGCAGGCTAAATCCTATGTATGTTTCTCTCTTTTTGGTGTCGCTTTTTCTTTTCATTTTTCGTTTCGTTGAATTTTGGAATCACAACGATTCTAAAGAAGTTTCACTTCAAAAAATCTTGCAAAGCACGCTTTATATTTTCTCTGACACCAGGGTATCATCATCAACCATATAAATTAATCAACTAAAACCTCAATTTAAACTAAATAATGACTTCAATAAAACAACTGCGCAGTGTTGAGCGCTGTTGCCTTAAAGTGGGAGGTCCCGGGTTCGATTCCCGGCAGGGTTAATTTGAAAATTTATAATTTCTGAATTTTCTCTGGTCTGGTCTGGTGATAGGCTTCGGCCGTGGCTAGTTACCAAACGGCAAAGACGTACCGCCAAGCGATTTAGTATTCCGGTACGATGCCGTGTAGAAACCGACTTGGGGTTTGGGTCTAATAAAACTGCCATATCCCTAACAGGTTAGCCCGCTACCAACCTTGTTTGCATCATCACTTACCATCAGGTGAGTTCGCAGTCGCAGGACTTACTTTTAGTGGAATAAAAAAAAGCATCAAACTGTTAAATATAAAATCAAAAAAGCCAACCTTCTATAAGAGCGTTGGTAGCTACCAACGCTCGTATGGAAGGTTGGCTTTTAACCACATTCAAACATACATATTGCGCGTGGTAGGTACTTGCCATCTTAGTTTGCATCATCACTTATCATCAGGTGAGATCGCAGTCAAGGACTAACTTGTAGCGCAATAAAAAGCATAACACAGTTATATATAAAATAGCTACAAACGCTCGTATGGAAGGTTGGCTTTTAACCACATTCAAACATACATGTTGCACGTGGTAGGTACTTGCCATCTTAGTTTGCATCATCACTTATCATCAGGTGAGATCGCAGTCAAGGACTACCTTGTAGTGCAATAAAAAAAGCATCACACTGTTAAATATAAAATAGCTACAAACGCTCGTACGGAAGGTTGGCTTTTAACCACATTCAAACATACATGTTGCACGTGGTAGGTACTTGCCATCTTAGTTTGCATCATCACTTATCATCAGGTGAGATCGCAGTCAAGGACTACCTTGTAGTGCAACAAGTGAAATTAATTTAACGAATTAAAAAATACGACTGCCCTGCCATATTATTTTTGGAGTTTGCTTAAGAAGCGATTTGCATATATAGCCTTTGGAATCTTATTCACATTTTTTATTAAATGATATTTTTTTTGTGAATCACTAAATATTGAACTATATTATTATATACTTTTGGAATCTACTCATCATTATCTAGATGATGATTATATAGGTAATCTTATTTTCTATTTTTTTTTCAATTTTGGTCTTTAATGCGGCAACATGGTCACCCCATCAATTTTTAAAAAAAATTTACTAGCCTATGTCAGCCAAAATAAGCTAGGGATTCTAAAAATACCTCATTTATCAAAATCGGTTCAGGCGTATAGAAGTTATAGTGGAATATACAAACTCACATACATACATACATACATGAACCCTGAAAACAATATACTCCTTTTTTCAGGCAGTCGTATAATAAAAAAAGCATCACACTATTAAATATAAAATAGTTACAAACGCTCGTACGGAAGGTTGGCTTATAACCACATTCAAACATACATATTGCACGTGGTACTTGTCACAGCTGTCGGATCGAAACGTCAAGATTAAGCCGATGAGCAATTTGCGATATTAACATACGTAATACTCGGTTATTATTACACAATTAACACGTTACGAAAGAACAATGGCAAAATTGGACCCACATAATTAAAAAATTAAGGAGGCATCGTTCAAGTACAAGTTTATATTATTTATAATCATATGTTTAAATGATGTTTATATTAAAAAATATTGAGACTCTGAGGCACGGGATTTAAAAGAAATAAATGATTATAATTTATTAAAAATAAGTCATCTTGCACTAATGGAACGCAATTGACATAGATACATATTTTGTTGACATGACAAAACTTGTCATTATTATTTATTTTTGTAGGGATGTTCCGACACCATCGATGTATCATCAATACCTACTGAAATGAGTATTCTTAATATAACTATCGTCTTGTGATACTAACACGAGTACTTTAAAAGTATCGATACCTAATCGTATTGATACTTTTTAATTTTTATGTAAATGATTTTATCAGTATCAATGATTACTACTTATATGACACTAGCTGATGCCCGCGACTTCCTTCTCATGGATTTGGTTGGTTGGTTATAAGAGAAAGAAAAAAGCTCTCATAGGAAAAGTAAATAAGTACTTAATGCAAGTGTTGATCAAAGTATATAGAGGAATAAAACGCTTAATGTAAGGAAGATCAAGCTATAGAATGGGAAAACAATCTGAATTATTGGTCAGCGAATCACTTAAATAGGTGTCGAAGAATTCATTGGCCAGAATCCGCATAGAGGTACCAGTGGTGCAACAGAGATCTATTTTGATATTATTGTTACTCAATTTGTTAAAAGATAAGAAAGATCTAAGCAGATAAGAGTTATTTAGAAATATGGTGTGAGTAGAATTATTGCGGAATTCTCGCAGACATAAGTACCTACCTAATTATAACTAGGCATAAGTACCTACCTACACATTCATATTAATACTGATACAAATTATTGATAGAAATAGTTTTTGATTAATAATTTTTAGGTTATATTCTACTTTTAGGTGTATCTTTTTTCTCCCACATTTTTAGACTTACTTACTATTTGCTTTTTTCTTAGTTTTGTTACGTTCTACAATTATTACTAAGTTTCCATGATGAACGCTACCCTTTTCAGTGGGTCCCAAAATACATGCATTTTCGCCATCCTCCTTTGCATTGCATTCTGAATTGTGATACCATGAATGTTTTTGGGAAAAACTGAATTTCCACCTGGTAGTGGTGGAAATTTCATTACAGCCACTAACGTCCAACAGCCCATTAACGTCCCACTGCTGGACACAGGCCTCCACTCTCATAGGAGAGAGGGAATTAGAGCTTAGACCCACCACGATGCTCCAATACGGGTTGGCGGGCTAACTGAACTTACTTTGTTTACTCTATTAAAATACATGAGTTTCGAATTAAGAATATTTAATTTACACTTTTCTAACTACTTTTTAATCGTTAAGACTGTCTGTTTCAAATAATTCAAAAGCTTTTAAATGAAATGAACACACAAGATATATCAGGATTCCACCAGGTGTCGGAAAGCATATTCATGGTTAAATAAAATTTATACTCGGTGTAGCAAATATAGTTTCTAAAAACGTTAACTAAATGATTCTCAGCTTTTACTAGACAGTAAGTACTACCTACTAGAGTTATTCAGTATCGTACTATGTTATAGGTATGACCCCCGTGCCTTAGACAGTATGGACAGCCGTCTGTCCTGCGCCTTATCTCTCTTATGTCGGATTTTCCGTCCCACCAGGCTACCAGAGTAAAGGTACAGAGAGTGCACCTGTGTATACACTTGGTGGGTAATTTTTCTAAAGATAGGCTGCCACCGTGGCTGAAATTTGGTCGGGAGGAGGACATTATATAGGTATTCTTTTAATACCAACTACGATGGATGAGATAAAACACGCGAGGTTTTTAATCTCCAATTTTCATCATCACGAGGCTCCTCTGGGAATGGGAAAGGTTTTCCCATAGTCTACCACGCTGGCCAAGGGCTGATTTAACACGCCTTCGAGAACATTATGAAAAACTCTCGGGCATATTGTAGGTTTCCACTTTTTAATTTTTGAAGCTATATTTTTCTTACTAGCTGATGCCCGCGACTTCGTCCGCGTGGATTGAGGTTTTTCGGTTCTCGCCGTAAACTTTAAATTTTCCGGGATAAGAAATAGCCTATATGTTAACCCAGACCATAATCAAATCCGTGCCAAATTTCATCCAGATCCGTTCAGCAGTTCTAGCGTGATTGAGTAATAAACATACATCCATCCATCCAAACTTTCGCATTTATAATATTATTATAGATTGTGACGGTGTAATAGCGTGACACACTAGTATTTATAAGGGTTTTCAAGGGGTTCCCATGGACTATGTTACAAACAAAGCTCAAATAACGGACGTTAATCCTTACGTTTAATTACTTGTCTGTCTTTGTTGCTTTAGACAGCTTTAGCTCAAACTTTGTCGTTTCCTGCTTCAGTGTTCGTATTTCTTGCTACAACAAATGTGAGCAAGGGATGAAAAAAACTAACTTTCGTTGCGTTCGTTGATTTTGCTTGGGTTGTTACTGCAAAAAAAACATGCCGAATTGAGAAGTTTCTCCTTTTTTAAAGCTGGTTAAAAATTACAGAGTAGCCGGTCTGTAATTAAGTATCTATTTATATTATTTATCGATTTGTTTTCTAATCTGCACTTCTAAAAATAACTTATTTGTGCTTTTTCAGATATTCCGGAATCCGATTCGAGACCTAAATTTATTTCTCAATCGATTAAACGTTAAGATAAGAGTGCCTAGTGGGAGATTTTCTTCCCATTCGATCGCGAAAACGTTAGCTACGATTTGTATGGAACTATCAAGCACTTGACAGCTAGCGTTCGATCAATTATTTATAACGATTATATAATCCATACTGATATTATATACGCGGTGTGTGTGTCTGTCTGCTACGCTTTCACAGCCCATCTGTTTGGTACAGGGATAGGTTGTATCCCGGGGATGGAAATCTTCCTTCTTTTTATCCCTGAAAATTCAAGAGTTCCCGCGGGAATCAAAGAACCTTAATCCACGCGGACGAAGTCGCGGGCATCATCTAGTTCAATGTAAAAGTTAGTTAACATTGCCGCGATCGAATACATATAAGAACTCCCACTTGGCCTGATAATAGCCATAAAATCTTAAAGACAACATCTCGTTCTCATAATACAATAGGATCCAATGTCCCACCGCATTGTCACTCCAAGGAAACTCCTACCATAATGTTAATAATGGAAAAGGGTCACGACCCTTCGCGATGAGAAATACAACGCAGAAACAAGGATCTAAGATCCCCCATTAACTATCCAAGCGTAATTAGAGAAAATAAAAACAAATGGAGGAATTTAAATTTAATACAGCTCGCCATCCAGAGAGGAAATTATATTTTTATCTCGGCACAAATCGCCTCTGGTATCTACCGAGGACCGGCTATGGAGGAAATATGGTTTTATTTTCATGATTACAATTAATGTTATAATTATTTCTACTTGATTATGTTGAAATCGGCATTAGTGTATAAGCAATCATAATATTAGTACCAAACGTTCTAACATTAGACATAATAATATTGGTGAAACCTTGTAAACTTATATCATTATCATCTTCAAACTGTATTCACAAATGAATAATTGAATTATCTTATTTCTTATGTTACTAATCTTACTAATATTATAATTGCGAAAGTTTGGATAGATGTATGGATGTTTGTTACTCAATCACGCCCCAACGGCTGAACGGATCTGGCTAAAATTTGGCACAGAGATAGATTATAATCCAGAATAGCACATAGCACCGCGGGAACCAAAAAACCTCAAACCACGCAGTCGAAGTCGCGGGCATTCGCTAGTTATGAAATATAAATAGGGATGATGACAACTCAATCAAATCAGCAACTCTTTATCAAACTTAAAAACGCACATCTAGTAAGTTGTATGAAATTCACAATTGTGAATCACGTCATCGAATTTCAACGCACTTTTTTTCTTTAATTTACATTTTAAAATGGTTTTCAAACTTAAAACTAACTGAAGATGTGAATTTTAGGTCTTGTGGAAGACACTCTATTTAATAATCAGTTAGAAATCATTTATTTTTATTGATATACCATCATCCCTATTAATTCAAAGCTATTCAAAGCTGTAGTGTAATTTTTTGTAAGGACGTCTTCTTAATTATGGGTTCTTACTTCTAAGCACACGCCTTATTTTTAATCTATATCTACCGTATCGTATCTGTATCTCTATCTAGGATCTCCGTACCTAGTTCCAATAATATTATTATTATCATCGTAATCACATCACTTCAACCCAAAGCCATCAACAGAACATGAGTTTCTTCTGAGAAAGATAAGGGTTTGGCCATAGTTCACCACGGTGTTCAAGTGCGGATTGGCAAACATCACAGTTTGAGAACAATATTATGAAGAATTCTCGGGCGAGCAGGTTTCCTCACGATGTCTTTCTTCAACGATAAAGCAAGTGATTTTTAACTTCTTAAAACGCACGTAACTTTATAATTATCATCAATGGCCGCTTAACCAAACTAAAGCATTGGTTGAGGATTCCGATCCACCGATTGGTTTAAAAAAGTAATTACTAGGTGATGCCCGCGACTTCGTCCGCGTGGATTAGGGTTTTTTTTTCATTTCCGCGAAAACTCCTTAATTTTCCGGGATAAAAAATAGCCTATGTCCTTCTCCACGATCGAAATTACCTTTACACCAAATTTCATCAAAAACATTTGAAAATATAGGCCGTTAAAGACAGACAGACAGACACACTTTCAAATTTATAATATTAGTATGGATTCTCAGTTTCTACAACACTGTCCCTTTGCAGGAAATAGGTTGGAAATAAGTTGTTATTTCCTTCACCTCATGAAATATATGAGAAGCTTCAAGAGCAATATTTCATTGCAAGAGTTTGAAACTTGAAGGCCTTTTGTCTCCGCTGCTTGCGGCGACACTTCTGCAAAACTTTTATACCAATACACTAGCAATATCATAAAACTATAGTACTGCATAGTACCATAAGTATCGTATAATAATATGTAGCACTTACTGTGTTTCAATTATTATTATTATTATATACTTTATTTGTACCACCACAAAAAGTAAAAATAACAAAAATAGGAAATAAAAAAAAAACACAGAAGAAGGATACAAAAGGCGGCCTTATCGCTTAGGTAGCGATCTCTACCAGGCAACCTTAGGAAAAGGAGAAAATAAGGAGAATAGACTGCAGGTGGTTGTATGATGTACTTACATTCAAATAACTACATACTAATACATAAACCAATAATAAACATATAATCAAAATATAATATATATATATATATATATATATATATATATATATATATATATACTAATTATAAAATATACTAATACATATGTATTTTATTATAATATATATTTTGACTCAGCTTAAAGAATAATTTTATTGTCGTCTTTAGTTTGCAATATAATGATTCTTTACAGCATTTTTGAATATGTCCAGTGACTTAGATTGGCGTATGGTCAGTGGAAGTGCATTCCATAGCTGAACAGCTCGAACACTGAACGAATTTTCAAAGAACTTTGTTTTATGGGTTGGGGTTTTCAGTGCTAAGGTTCGACATGGTCTTAAATCGGACTGCACTCCAAGAAAACTGAATTTCTCCTTCAGGTAGGAGGGAGTTTTTAAATGAAATAGCACACAGTACAGAAGAGAAAGTACATGCAAATCCCGGCGACGGCGAATAGGGAGCCACTTGAGCTTATGACGATAGTTATAGTTTCAAGCTTTTTTCAATAGTTATAAAGTGGCGTGAAAATTGTTGATGCCTACTCCAGCATTCATCGTAGTCTTTGTTTTAATATATAAAAGTAAAAGGTGACTGACTGAATGATCCATAAACATACAGCTCAAACCACTGAAAGGATCGGGCTGTTTGGCATTGAGATAGCTATTATGAGGTAGGCATCCACCAAGAAAGCAATTTTGAAAATTCAAACCTTATGGGGTAAAATAGGACTTTGAATACCGATTTGTATGAAAATCGAACCAAACGTGAGCGAAGTAGCAGGAATAAACTAGTCAACCTATAATATCTTCATTAAACGTCTGTATAAGTAAGAGTAAAGTTCGCCAAATTACGTGGCAGATCGCCTATGATGGACGGACCAAGTGATAATTGCAATAGATTTCCCCTTTCTTGATTTTCCCCTTACGCGGAAAGCAGGTGCAGTCTATATAATAAGCGACTGCCTGAAAAGTCAATTTTTTTTTTTTTTAAATCTAGGTTTTAAAGAGTTATAGGTGACCTACTTATGAGTCAGAATTAAAAATAAATAAAAAACACGACTGCCCTGCCAAAAAACGAACTAAAAAGTTAAAAATCTAAATTAATCTAGTTAAATTAGAATCTTATTCACATTTTTATTAAATGATATTTTTTGTGAATCACTGGATATTGAATTATAGTGTTATATATTTTTGGAACCTACTCATCATTTTTTAGATGTTTTTTTTTCAAATTTAGTCCTTAATGCGGGACCATGGTCACCCCATCAATTTTTTTTTTAATTTACTAGCCTATGTCTCCCAGAATAAGCTAGGGATCCTAACGATACCTCATTTATCAAAATCGGTTCAGGCGTATAGAAGTTATGGTGGAATATACAAACTCACATACATACACACATACCGATTTTGATAAATGAGTTATCGTTAAAATCCCTAGCTTATTCCGGGTGACTTAAGCCAGTAAAATTAAAAAAATTGATGGGGTGACCATGGTCTTATATATAATTCATATAATTAAAGACTAAAGTTGAAAAAAAATTGAAACTAAGATTAACTATATAATCATCATCTAGAAGGTGATAGATCAGTAAGTATCTAAGTAGATTAGTGTTTCACAAAAAAATATCATTTAATAAAAATGTGTATAAGATTCTATTTAACTAGATAAATTTAGATTTTTAACTTTTTAGTCCGTTTTTTGGCAGGGCAGTCGTGTTTTTTAATTTTTTTAATTATTTCACTATTGTTGACTTTCGTATTTTGGAATAATAATCCATATTTTAGAAACGTCAATGTGTGGTCAAGGTATGTGACATCAAACTGTAATTTTGAGTAACATTTTGATGCCGTTTAGAAACTGACTAGGGGTATGGGTTTAAAATAACTGCCATACCCCTAACATGGCGTAGCCCGTTACGATCTTAAAGTGCATCATCATTTACCATCAGGTGAGATCGCAATCACGGGCTGACTTGTAGTGGAATAAAATAAAATAAGAGTATATTACTCTTATTTGCTTATGCATTGCGTTAAGCGTTTGCAGTATGGCCCCTGAGAAGAGTAGAGGCATATTGAAGCGTACTACAACACAGCTCCCGCGGGAATAATAAAAAACTTAATCAACGCGGACGACATTGTCTAGCCAAAGATAAATGTTTTTTTTGTGGTTATTATTAAGAGGGTCTTCTCCAAGTAATATAATTATTTATATAATAAAAACCTAAAAGACATTAAATCCATCATTTATTAGTTTGATAAAAATTTATGGCTATCGGTTAAAAAAATTACTAGCGAATGCCAGCGAATTCGTTTGCGTGGTTTGAGGTTTTTTTGGTTCCCACGGGAACCTTTTAATTTTCCGAGATAAAAAGTGGCCTAAGTGCTATTCCAGACTATAATATATCTCTGTGCTAAATTTCAGCCCGATCCGTTCAGCCGTGGAGGTTCAGAGGTTACGTGATTGAGTAACAAACATCCATATATCCATACATCCATACATCTATACATCCATCCAAACTTTCGCATTTATAATATTAGTATAGAAGTATAGATATAAATTTCCAAAGAACCGAGTTCCAAAGCCACTGTAAAGTAATAAATTTTTTTGATTTCTACACACTATATTGAAGTCGAGCTTGATGCGTCAACTTCGTTGTTATACCCGCTCGACTTCAACATAGTGTGTAGAAATCAAAATTATTTTTTACTTTACACTGGCTTTGGAAGTCGGTCGGTCGGTTTTTTGGAAAGAATTTTAATTTTTTACTTTTTAGTGAGGGTTGAGGATTTGGAGTCAGATTTTTTTTACCACCTCGAGACCTTCCTCTTTAACGACTGATTTTTTTTTTTCAAATTGGTTCAGATACAACGGAGATATACACCGACGTACATAAAAAAAAATACGCGCCGAATTGAGAACCTCCTCCTTTTTTGTCGTCTGTTAAAAATACAAAAGTGCGGCGAATTTTGATGTTATGTCAGTATTTCATCATATTAAATTCCCTATAGTCCGACAAACTTATCTGACCTGGTGACAACGTCGCTATGTATTTAAGCAAAATGATATAAAAACAAAAACTAAACAGGCATAAAATTTAGTTTTGGCCACCGGGTCACGTTTTATAAAGTGACTAGTTGGTTTCAAATACCCAAAATGGTGGATAATGGATTTGTGTTAATTAAATTCACACCATGTTACAGGACAAAGGTACTTGATTAGTTTCCGAAAGGGTTTCCTCTTGCCTGGTATTAAGCCTACATACATCAAATTTACGAAGGTATTTTCGTAGTGACATTAACAACAAACATTTAATTAAATCCACAACTTGACATTAATTTAATTAAAATACGAATCTGGTTAGTTTGCTTGACGCTGTTTATTGCGTTCAAGTTATCTAACGTTCTTTATATATATAGATATTTCTGGGGTAAAATTTATTTGGGCACGACTCGAAATTTAGATCATTTTTCGGACGGAAGTAACTTCTGCTGCCACGGCGATGAAACATCGCCAACTTCCTGACTTGTAGTAAGCATTTCTTGACAAAAAACCCGTCATTGACTGTCGAACATGCTTATTTTATCAAAATGTGTTCCTTCTTTTTTTTTACTCCGACATGGCTATCGGAGACTGTTCTAGGTCGGAACTCTGAATGGCGTTTTTTTCTTGGCCTAATTTTTGCTCTAAATGCTGGTGGTGGTGGTGGTGGTGAGTTGGTGAATTGGTGGTGGTGAATTGGGGAATTGGTGGTGGTGAATTGGGGAATTGGTGGTGGTGAATTGGTGAATTGGTGAACTGTTGAACATGCGCCACTTGATTATCGAGGCAGTTTCCGTTATTTAGGCTCTAACCTTCCAGCTTCCGTTTTCCCCCCACTTTTAATATTGGTATCTTTCAATCAAGAGTGATTAAGCATGTTCTAGTCAAGTGCGCTTTAAGCTGCACCGCTGGCCAACAAGTTTGACAGTGTGGAAAATACACTGATACAAGCCATACACTGATACGGGTTGGAAAAAACGAACGGGTCATGGAGGGAATTCATTTTGAAATAACAATATCTGCGTTTAAACATTTTGAAAATAATAAAAAAAACTGAATATTGTAGCAATGATGCAGGATAGAAATAGCTAGTTATAGCTATTTTTAAGCTCTATGCCGATACACCAGTCGATTAGGTACCCCACAAATTACTTGTCCTAATTAGCTTAACTCACAAATGCGGCACCCCACCGTACCTTTAATCCCGTCCCGTAACTTGCGAGGTACGCGGGATTCGGGATTCCAGTTAACTTGATGACGTAATTAGCTTTATAATTAACAGACTCTTAATTTAGCGCCTTCGTTAATTTTAATGAGAACTAAGCGGCACAGGATTTAGGCGAAGGTTAGACTAGAAGTACTCTCGGGCATACAGGTTTCCTCGCGATGTTTTCCTTCACAGTTAAAGCAAGTGACCAATAATTTCTTAAAATTCCAAGAACTCCAAAAATTTAAAGGTGCGTACCAGTGTAGAGGATCGAACCCTCGACGAACCGAAAAGGAGGCAGACATCTAAACTACTAAGCTATTAACGCTCACATATTTTAATAACTAATTAATATTTAATTAATCTAATTTAGTATTAAGTTATGGTAAATACCTGAGGTTCCCTTCTGCATTTATTTACAGAAGATTTTTTCAATTTTCACCGTACCTTTAATCCCGCGGCCCCGTAACTTGCGAAGTACTTACGCGGTTTTCAGGATCCCAGTTAACTTACGTATACGTACACCGTAATCAGCTTTGTAATTAGCAGACTCTTAATTTACCGCCTTCGTTGATTTTAATGAGACATTAGTGGCACAGGTTTTAGGCGAAAGCTAGACGTCCAGTGAAAGCTGTGGTCAATCAGAATGATAAATATTCTAACAGCACATTTTGTTGACGGAATCCCTGACACTCCATAAATGATTACTTATTATTATTTACTGTACGTGTAGCTTTCGCCTTAAGGCGCAATCATTTTATAATAAGGTATATCTTAATAATTTAAACCCATCCCCACTACTCAGCATGAGTCTCATCTCAGAATGACAGTATCTCAGGTTTTGGCCATAGTCTACCACGCTGGCCAAGTGAGCATTGTCAGACTGCACACATTACAAAATTAGGCGTTACTTTGTACTTCTACCCAGGTAAAAGTAGCTACTTGCAGCTAAATAATATAGTTTGGTTATAAATTGTTTACTATTATAATATGTAATAACGTATAACATTGTATTCAGTATTTAGATGATATTCCACAAACTAAACAGTTTTGTATCCGTATGATTAATAATTAATTAATGTTCATGTCAATCGTGTGTGTTAGTTTGGTTTTAGTTTACAATATTATTTGGTTCGTATTGAATGTAGTTTGCTTACTTTGAGTTGTACGAGCGTTTATCAGTAATATGTACATTTAAATTACGTCGCCAAAAACACATTTTAGGGAAAATCGCTTTCTACTTCGACCGAAACTAGTTCTAATGGCCGAAGCCGAAACTTCCAGGTCATGTTTTAGTGGAAAAACTAAAGTGAACTTTATCAATCAGCATAATTAGTCTTTATTTTAAATTTTTAACATGCAAATTAACACGACACATGACTGTGAGCGCCAACGCGGCAAAATGACACTCCATCGTTCCTAGCTATCCTATCGCAGCGCTAAACTAAACTCCCCAAATCGTAGTTTCGGCCAAATGGCAGCCGAAACCGAAACAAAGCCAAAACCCGTTTTTTTATCGAAACTAGAGCGAAACTGAAACCGAAAATTCGGTCGGACACTTTCTCTTAAAAGCGAAAATACACTAGGGAAACGTCGTTTTGTCCTGTCGCCTAGTGGAGTTCATCGACTTTCCCCCACCAAGTTGTCCGGCCAGTAGGAGAATGTCTAAGGCCTACCTATTTGCACAAAGCCCGCAACCGTTTAGCTTGCAGGGGCGGATGTTTGACTTTTACAAAAGTTAGCAGTTTTAAGCTTAAATTTTGCAAACGGAGCCCGAAGTGGTAACACTAAACTGATAAAACGGAACCGACTAATCAATTATAATTCCTCGAATATTTAATTTTTTTACCTGACTTTAATAAATCTAGGTAATTTTTTGAAAAAAATGCAATTAATTCGGAGAATTCCTTTAATATAAGTGTCATTTGTGTACATTCAATATTCGGTCAATGTGATCCTTAAAAAAATCTTTTCCCGTCGACTTTGCACGCGTTCTATATAAAAGTAAATGGCCGGCTATACAAATGAGGGATGACCAATTTAAGAATTTCTCATTTGAAATATCAATTTGTATTCCAATCTCACTTTCATTAGGCATATCGTCTCTTTTGCACAGCCTTAGACTGATCGAATAGGCTGTCACTGCGGTACGAGTAATACGCTATAGCGATTTATGTCTTTATTTTAAATAGAACGTTTCAATTTATTAAATTCAAATTTTTATCGCTGTCTGCCTGTCTTCCTGTCTGTTCAGGCATCACGCCGAAACTACTGGACGGATTTTAATGCAACTTAGCACACTTAAATCTTACACGCCCGATTAGCATACAGGCTATTATTTGTTATCCTGAATAACAATAGATTTCTTTCGGAATTGGCAATGAAAGTTTACTCCATATCTCGGCCAAGTTGGAAACTATTTCAAGAATCCTTTTTTTACAAAGCCTATACCGTCAGGTTAGTATCATTTAAACTTCAATAAGATCTGATGCAAAACAAAATTTTACAAGTGCTTTTGAATCATCGAGTGAATCTACCGCTGGTTCATTCTTACCGACATTATCCATACAGTATAAAACATAGGTAATAGTAGGTAGGCTTTAGTCCGGTCATACACGGACTGCTCGAGCAGTTAGCCAGTGATCAACATACACGGACCGCTCTTGCAGTCATAGACAACGTCTACCAACTAACTGCTGCCAACCACCCGAACGCAACTGCTTGAGCGGTTCCATGTATGTGTGTACTTAGAAGACTATAGTTCAATATACTTGCTAGCTTAGCTTGTTAGCTTGTTAGCAGTCTGAATGGACTGCTTCAAGCTGTCCGTGTATCCGAGGCCCTAGTATACAATAATATTATAGTATAACTTTTCCAATTACCCATTCTCGTTTGACTTGGACCATGCACAAAATTCCTATTACAATGTAAATATACCCAGGAACGTTATCATAATACTTTGGTGCGTATTATCATAATAACAGACAGGCTTATTTTCTTAAGATCTAGATCATTTGCAACTAGGCGGAGCACGTGACTTTGTTTGCGTCCCAATTTCTATTTCTGTTAGGGTTAAGAAGCACTCTTCATAATAATTATAATATAGCCATATGTATAAACGAAAGCCCTGGATTCGATCCATATTGGCTAATTTGGGGATTTATAATTTCTGAATTTTCCCTGGTCTGGACTGGTGGGAGGCTTCGGCCGTAGCTAGTTACCACCCTACCGGCAAAGACGTGCCGCCAAGCGATTCAGCATTCCGGTACGATGTCGTGTAGAAACCGAATAGGGGTATGGATTTAATATAACGGCCATGCCCCTAACAGGTTCCCCATTCCATCATCTCAGACTGCATCATCACTTACTATCAACTGAGATTACAGTCAAGGGCTAACTTGTATGAGATAAAAAAAACTTTTTAGGCCTTTTTACACGACTGCCCCAAAAATAGAGTGTAATGTTTTCAGGGTTCGTGTATGTATGTATATGAGTTTCTTTGTTCCACCATAACTTCCAATTGCCTGAACAGTTTCGGATGTGTGGGGTATCGCTACATTTCTTACATCATCCCGAGTGACATTGGCGGTAAATTTTTTGAAAAATGAAAAACATTGTTGTAGGCCAGTCTTGTTTTTAAATTTTATATTACGAGTATATTCACTTATTTCCCCAAATACAGCGGTTTTAATAATGTAAATTCATATTTTGATGGTAAAACAAATATATGAACTTTTTTAATTGTGATACATGTGATTTCCGTTTTACGCCCAAGCTCGTGAAATGAAATGGCGTCCAAAAGGAAAAAGCTTCTTTCCTCGCATTTATAAGAAAGTTTTTCGTATTTAAACTCCAAATTACTTTTCCAAAATGTTCCGTCATTTTAACTTAATCTCTCCGAATATTTACCTAAAGGAAAAATGATGAGCCGGAATTTACTTATAGCTCACTACTTGCATATGTCACCGTAAGATTGTAAAAACCGTTAGATTATAATCTAACTCGCGAAATTCTAAACTGTGGAAAGATTGTAAACTGTTCAATGTTCTGAGTGTCAATTTTTGAAATATTCATTGTATTTACGTTTTCTTGTCTCTTTCTTGTAGGTTAGGTTAGGGTTCGACATAAATAATCAAGTAGTGCCCGGCCGCAGGGCAATTACAATCTTACGGTGACACAATATATGTTTGGAGCCAGACTCGAATCCTAAGGTCGTAGGTTTGAATCTTAGTCTAATCTGGTAGTTTTATGCGCATTTTGTTTTTATATTCCACTACACGCTGATCTCTTAATATGTTACCTGATCATCCCTTAACATCAGATGTTATAGTTATCTATACTAATATTATAAATGCGAAAGTTTGGATGGATGTCTGGATGTATGGATGTATGGATGTTTGTTACTCAATCACGCCCCAACACTTGAACGGATCTGGCTGAAATTTGGCACAGAGATAGTTTCTAGTGTGGAATAGCAAATAGGCTACTTTTTATCCCGAAAAGTTCCCGCGGGTTAAGATTTATTTAATTCCCATAGGGTGATCACTCAAAATTGTAACTCTATTTCTCTGTATAGTAACTAGATAAAGAACTTTTTTCGTAAATCGCTGACGCGACCTCAGCTCGGCAGCTGATTCCATTGAATGGGATCAAGACACAGAAAGTCAGTAATCGCTCCTTTCATTCTGAATCGAATTGCATGGTAGGGTTGAAGCGACGACTCAATCCCGACGAAAATTCCGCTGAAAGTCAATTCACGGCGAATTTTACGAGTTTTTAGCTTTTTTTTTTGCTTGCTTGCCATCACAAATGGTAGCCTGGAATGGGTTTAAAATTATATTTATCTGAATAAATAACCAACAATATTCATGCTTCTAAGAATATTTTCCGCATCTATAGCATCGCAGGATCGTATTAACCAATATTTACAATTTTATCTTATTTGGGTTTTTGACAACTAGTCAAATAAATTAGTTTTTAGTGATCATTAAATAGAGGATCTCTCAAAAGTCGTAATATCCAAGCCCTCTGTTAGTTTTATTTCGAAAACTATTTTAAGCCATCGATTTGATGACGTCACTCTTCAGTATTTCATATTATGACATCCCACACTAAGCCCACGTTTGAGGTTCGAAAAAATGTTGCTGATTTGACTTGTTATCAAATACCTACCCCATTGCCTATAATGGCCTTTGTTTGTATAAAAAATGCACCTCGGCATAATACAAAGGCTTTTTTTGTAGTATGTAACCCAGGTAGATATAACTTAGACCTCCAATTTGAAATACACAATACACATAACTGCAATTAGTCGTCCAATCCGCAATCATTATGAGTTTTGAGGGTTTGATTTCACTCACTTCACTTCTTAAATTTCGCAGAATTATAAACGGGTGAACTTGTCTCGCATTTGCCTATATGTTATGTCATATAATATATTAAATATAATTTTTATACTTAATATTAATACAAATAATAATTAATTAATACTTATAAGTAATTATTTTATTAAAAATATGTTTCCAGCACACTATATCATAATATATTTATACTGTGCAGGAAAGGCGAGCTAGTCCGAATTCTTTGCGAGAGACAATTCAACTTTTATTTTTTTCTTATAATCAATAAAGTCTAATGCAAACGGGTTGAAAACATGAAATAGTAAAGAATAGTGTACTCATACCCCTATTTTATTAATTCAACCCTTATCATCTTAAAGGAAAAACTTATCCTAATTCTCGAGCATTTGGAAAAGCTGTTTCAAGTTTCAGAGCAAATTTTATCATAAATATTTTTTCTTCACGCACGTTTTAACCTTTCACCTGCTTAAATTCAAACTAAAGTTCCAATTTCTTTCATAAAAACTTTTATAACCGCCCTTAGCCCCTGAGGGTTGAATAACGAAAAAGCCTTTCAAGTGTTTGTTACGCCTGTCATAAAATGGAACTATTTTCACAGACTAGACCAGCTGATGCCCGCGACATCGTCCGCGTGGTTTAAGTTTTTTAATTTTCCACGGGATCTCTTTAACTTTTCGGGATAAAAGTACAAACCAACAAACAAATACACTTTCGCATATTTGTATGAAGTATGATGATGCTACATTATATTTTTATGTCGTTAAGTTCAAATATTATAACAATACTTCTTTAAGTGAGGGCTTAATGCCCTCAGATCAACAATAACCAAAACCCCTTGTAAGTTGGAATTGGTAACGTTATTGTCTGCACACGAAACCTCCATTAAATTCGCATTGGGTACCCACTGCCTGCTTTCTTCGGCTTATTACCTCAAAGTAATGACACTGTAATCATGAGACCATGAAAACTCGATCCTTGGTAAGTTAGACGACATTTTTGAGTAGATTTTTTTAATAAATGATTGTAATGATTAAATAAAAAGGGACATAACTTTTCTTGAATAATTATTTATCAGAAAGGTTGACAGTAGTGTTAGGATGAAAATTAAAGCGAGTTTATACAAGGCCTTCTTGTCTCTATGGGTATTGACTGAGCTAGACACTGGTTTAAGGACTTACTAACATTATTTATCCGAAAGTGTGTTTGTCTAACTATCCATTTGACTGTCTGTCCTTATAAGTATATGGCTAACCTATACATATAAATAAAAAAAAACAATAATTTCGTTAGTTTCGCTAAAACTCGAAATGGCTTGACTAATTTTGTGTGTGTTTGAGTGGGATGATTTAGGCAAGACAGTGTATGCCGGGCCCGTATACTTAAAATAAAATTCGTTTCCAGGGGAACTAAAGACACTGAAATGTTTAATGTAGTTTATATTCTTTGATTGTTTCAAACAAACAAGCTTTTACCAGTTAAGTCTTTTTGTCAGAAAAGTTCATTGGATTAATAAGTACCTAGTGTAAGTGACAATCCAGAAGTAAGTATTATTGAGACGCTTTTAATATATTTGTACTCTCATTTGGAACTTGCATGTGCGAATGGTCACAACGTGTAGCGGTTCCACGAGAGGTTTAATGTAATAAGATAAAAGTTAGCTAAACTTAAAGACAATATTCATTTGATTCGGCCACGATTGCTATCCTTAAGCTCCAAACCAAATTGCGATCTAAACACAAAAGTATTCAATAATCGCTGAGTCTGCATGCAGGAGACTGAATTACCATCGTTCAAACTCTCGTATTTATGCTAACTATTTTCAATATGACGTCCGTATCCGCAGATTAAATCGATTGACATCAAATTGACAGATAGTATACTTCCTGTTTCATGAGATATAATGACAAACAGTAATATAATGCTAACACTAGGTACATACTTATGTAGTTAAGTATGTACTTTTTCCATTGTATTCGGGCAATGGACAATAGGCGAATCAGCAAGGCCCCAAAACAACTACTTTTCGGTCAACTTTGTTGTATAGCTATCAATTAACTAAGGTCTCCAAAACCTTCTGAGCTGTCCATCTAAATGAACCTAACCCAATTGTAAATGTTTATGTAATGAAATAAACCCAGGATGAACTAATTTAGTCCCTAAATGTACCACATTAAGGCACATTTTCACTTTGCGAGCCGATGTGACGATTTAGGAAAAATGTGATGGAAAAATCTTCGAGAGACTTGATAAGTGGTTTTAGGAAATTTCCATTATTTTTATGGATATACTTTAAACTCTATAAAGAATTAGGTAGTACTTCATCATACCCGCGACTCCCTCCGCGTGGATTTAGGTTTTGGAAAATCCCGCGGGAATTATTTCATTTTCCTGGGAAAAAAGTATAAGTCCTAGGATGCGTAGGTTGAAGCGGCCATTTTTTTTATTCCTTTACTAGACTTTTGAATTATCCGGGATAAAAAGTATACCTATGACCTTTCTCAGGCTCTAGACTATCACTGTACCAATTATCATTTAAATCGGTTCAGTATTAGGCGCGATTGCGTAACACACAGACAGACAGAGTTACTTTCGCATTTATAATATTAAGTATGGATTAGTATGGCTGCTGTCTTTATTTTAACCGAAAAGGTCGATTTATGAAGGAAAGGATAGAACAGGTTCGATTCCTGATAGTGTCGATTTAAAAGTAATTTTTTAACTGACCATAAATGTATACGTGAAAAGTTTCTACGAGGCAATTTTTAGGCAAAGCTTTACCAGATAGTAATGATGCATAATTTGACAACCTCCCTGACGCAGTGGGATGTCCCGGGTTCGATTCCCGGCAGGGTCAATTTGGGAATTTATAATTTCTCAATTTTCTCTGGTCTGGTCTGGTGGGAGGCTTCGGCCGTGGCTAGTTATCACCCTACTGGCAAAGGCGTAACGCCGAGAGATTTAGCCTTATGGTACGATGCCGTGTAGAATAGAAAACGACTAGGGGCATGGGTTTAATATAACTGCCATACTCCTATCAGGTTAGCCCGCTACCATCTTAGACTGCATCGTCACTTAATTGCAATCGGTGAAATCGGTGAAGGGCTAACTTATAGTCATTACAAGTTAGCCCTTGACTGTAATTTTTTTATTCCTTTTTTTTATCCACTACAAGGTAGCCCTTGACTGCGATCTCACCTGATGGTAAGTGGTGATGTAGTCAGTGTAGTGGAATAAAAAAAAAACTTAGCAGATACGTATGTTCGAAGGAGGCGTCTAGACAGAGACGTACTACCTTAGCTTAAAGCAGTATTATTCCAAAATGGTAGTGTCATATCACGTATCTCGACGTCCCTAAAATAAGGATGATAATTCTAAAACACAAAAGTCAACAATAATGAAACAATATGGCTTTAAGTCTTTGTAGTATGGCCCCTGTCGTTGTATAGGTGTTGACCCACTGTGAATAATGTTACGTATATACGTTAGTTAATAAATTAAATTAAAATAATATTTATGTATAATTTTTACCTAAGGAACGATCAATTGCATACCAGCTGTAACAAAAATGAGTAAGAAAAAGGGATATTAAAAAATATTTTCCATTATAAAATGTTATAAATGTACCCTTTGAGCTAAAAATAGTCGACCTTTTCTCAGAATAACTTTATTAGGAGATATTGAAATATTTGTTTCTCTTTTTCAAATCTTCAACTCCTTAATATTCGGGTCCTTACATATGAAATTGCCGTTTTGTCGTACCGGCCACTTTGATCTCAAATATCTCCTCTTTGGGTAGGAATTTCAATTTATTTATACAGCTATTTACTCATGTTTTTGTGTTTTGAAAGCCCTGATTCATTTGTTTTTTCCTCCTTTTGTTTTTTCTTTGCGTCACTCAGTTTACAAAATGGAAAACTTGAAATATCGCGTTATTTACGAGTACGAGTGCTATCGTGGTAAGTGCTGCAGAAACGGCTCGAAGGATTAATTATGTGTATGGCGGCGGTGTCGCAAAAGAAATACACAGTGCCTTTTTGGTTCCAACGTTTTCGTTCTGGAAATTTCGACCTGCAGAACAAGCCCCGTGGACGGCCGGATACCAAAGTTGATAATGAAGAATTGAAGGCTATTGTGGAAGCGGAAACCACGTCCTAGCTAGCTGCAGGTTGCGGTGTTACTGATAAAACAATTTTAATCCACTTGAAGCAAATTGGGAAGGTGGAAAAGCTTAAAAGGTGAAAAAATGTGGTGAAAAAACCTCATGAATTGAGTGCAGCAAACCGACAAACGCGCGTCGACTGCTGCGTTACATTACTCAACCGGCACAATAATGAAGGGATTTTAAACCGAATTATTACCTGTGATGAAAGGTGGATCCTGTACGATGATCGGAAACGCTGATCGCAATGGCTGAACCCTGGCGAACCAGCCAAATTCTGCCCGAAGCGAAAATTGACTCAAAAAAAATTACTTGTGAGCGTTTGGTGGACTAGTGCCGGTGTCGTTCACTACAGCTTTCTTAAATCTGGCCAGATGATTACGGCGGATGTCTATTGTCAGCAAACCATGATGGAAAAGCTAGCTGCTAAACAACTGAGGCTCGTCAATCGCTCTAGGCCACTGCTGCTTCAGGACAACGCTAGACTACACACTGCACAACAGACGGCTACCAAATTAGAGGAGCTTCAATTGGAATGTCTAAGACATCCGCCGTACTCCCCGGACTCTGCTCGAACAGATTACCGTTTTTTTCGAAATTTGGATAACTTCTTGCAAGGGAAAAAATTCAACTCCGATGGGGCAGTCCAAAGCGCCTTCAAAGATTTTATTGAATCCCGTCCGAATGGTTTTTTTCCCGACTGCGGAACGCCCAGGGTTATGTGTTCATCAGTCTATATATGTTTTTTATTAGTAAAGGGATCAATGAACTACCTATGAGATGGCAAAAGTGCTTAAATAGCAATGGTACATACTTTGATTAAATAAATATATTGTATTTAAAAAAAATCTACTTTCTGTTCCTCCCTTACAAAACGCCAATTTCATATGTAAGGACCAAATATATTTCAATTATTTCTCACTTTATAAATCTTCAGACCTTAATTCGGACCGACCGTAAAGTTTGTTTTATAAAATATTTAGTCGTTGAACAAAAACTACGTCTACTCGTAAAATCTTTAGACTGTAAAGATTTTACTGTACTAGACGTGGTGGTATGGAATTTATTATATGACTACCTAGTACCGAGAAGTTTAAAGAAAAACAGAGCCGATGGCTCCATTAAATCGTCGTTATTTAAGAATATTTAGATAAGTCACAAATTAACTAGATATATTTTTTGTTATGTATAAATAAATAAATTAAAAAAAAAAAAAATTACCTATTCTTTTACCTATTCTTTTACCTATTAGTTACCTATTCTTTTTTTTATCCACTTCAAGTTAGCCCTTGACAGCAATCTCACCTGATGGTAAGTGATGATGCATGTTAGCGGGCTAACCTGTTAGGGGCATGGCAGCTATACCCCTATTTGGTTTCTACCGAAACGCTAAATCGCTTGGCGGCACGTCTTTGCTGGGAGGGTGGTAACTAGCCACGGCCGAAGCCTCCCACCAGGCCAGATCAGGGAGAATTCAGAAATTATAAATTCCCAAATTGACCGTGCCGGGGATCGAACCCGGGACCTCCGCACGCTAAGACAGCGCTACACACTGCGCCACGGAGCTCGTCTATTCTGTTCAGGCATGGAACAAAATTTTAAACCTATAACCAGGTTTAAAATTTTGTTCCATACCTGAACGAAACCGACTTAGGTACTAAAGGACTTGACCGGTAGAACTATGGCAGCTTGCCTAGGTGTCAAAAATCAATGTTCAGCAATGATTTCTTTATTATTGTAATTGTAATATTTCACTGTTTTCAGATAAAAAAGTATCAGGAGTCTGAAGGCTCGGAAAACTGCGAAAATGAACAAAAAAAGTTTCACCAAAAGACTGGTTTCCCACACTAGATGGCGCTATTTATTGTGTTGAGCGAGTCAAAAAATATTTTCAAGTATTATTTCTTTATTATTGTAATTATTATATTTTATAGTTTTTAAATAAAAAAGTTTCAGGAGTCTGAAGGCTCTGAAAACTGAGAAAATAAATAAAAGCAGTTTTACCAAAAACTGCTTTCCCACACTAGATGGCGCTAGTTATTGTGGTGAGTCTAGAAACTATTTTTAAGTATTGCTCACTACTTTTGGTTAACAAGTTCAACTATTCGACCACAGATGGCAGCATATACAATGTGAAAGAGCGTTCCTTTAAACGCAGTATTTGAAAATGCTTTGTTCGATCTATTAGTTTGAGACTTGTCAAAAAATAAAAATAATTATAAACAAAACATACATTTCCTTTTCATTACTATTTAATTGATCAAAAATAAATATAATGACTAAGGTACTTAAATGGTATTCATGTAGGGTTACAAGATTTTTATTAGGCATGGATATAATGGAACGTCAAAATGGAGTAGTGCTTAAAGAGGAAAGCGGACGCTCAAGATTTAAACAATAAACGTACTGTTTTTTTTTGTCATTTGAACCCTGACCTTATTTGGAATAATAAATCCATAATAATTTCATTTTGAATTTTTAAACCTTACTGTAAAAACGGAAATCCTGTGCATTGTCCCGAATCGGAGGGCAATTACTGGTCATGTCCTTTGGTGCTTATAATACAAAAGTTAAATACGCTTACTTAATTTTTAATTTAACTTGAAATCATATTATTATAGGTGTTTACAGGCGGCTAATAAAGATTCCAAATAAGCGCGGACATATATCGAAACTCCTTCAGCACCTCCAAATACAAAATGGCCAGCCATTCAATAAGCCAGATTGAAGTTATTTTTGGGATTTTTATAGTTTAGAGACGATAAGCTTGTACAAGTTACGTCAAACCTATAAACTTTTAAACGCAGTTAGTAACATAGATATTTAATAAATAATTACCTATTATGTAATACCTTTAAACGAGCTATTTGTATGTATATTTATATATTCATGAAATTTAGTATGCAGGGGGTTTCGGGGACGATAAATCGATCTAGCTAGAATTAATTTTTAGAAAATATCGTTTTATCTGTGTTTTCAGGGTATAAAAACTGGTACAATATCATGAGAATACGAGGGTAAATTTCGCCACAAGTTTATATATAGCAGCTCAGGTGGGAAATCGGACGGCCCCCAAACCAGGCCCCGGTTCGAGTCCAGATGTCTCCAGTCCGATGATTTTTTTCCCTTTTTTTCAAGTTCCTTCTGTGAGAAAAACTATTAAAAATACCCAGATGTTATATTTTATTAGACCGCCGATTATATATTTTAGATTCCTGCGACTTCGTCCGTGTGGATTGAGGTTTTTGGTTCCAATGTGTTAATCCAGTATAATAATCTATCTCAAATTTCAGCAAAATCCATCCAGTGCTTAGTTTTTGCGTGAAAGAGTAACAAACATACCTATAAACTTTCACCTTAATAATATTAGTGGGAATTGTGTAATTTTATGACGACTTTATAAGAGTAGTTTGCTAGAATTACTAATCTCTATTGGTATTCGTTAGGTTCCATTGTATTATTTCATTTCATTCCTTAAATAATATTATTAGTTTAACAAGATTCTCCAGCATTTAAAGAAGATCGTCGTAACTCTAATAACTAAAATTAAATAGGGTTGAGGCAAAGACGCCAAAGATATCAAATTATTCTAGGATTTTCGTAATATTTATGTCAACTTGGATTTTATTTTTTAAATTGTCCTCTAGAGACGAGACGAGTGAAATGTGATTTTATTCTATTATTCATTTAAATAATTAGGGGTACTACGCGGGGTCTTTACTGATTAAATTATTAATAAAAAAGATGCGCACCGAATTGAGAACCTCTTCTTTTTATTATACAACTGCCTGAAAAAAGGAGTACATTGTTTTCAGGGTTCATGTATATAATTATAACTTATTTTGGAGGTTGGTTAAAAAGAGCCTTAAATATTGTAAAGAGCGTGAGAAGGGAAAGAGACGGCAATAAAGCTATGTTGGTCGCAACAGGAGCAAATCATAGTTTAGTGTTTTTAACAAGTCATATTTAAAAAAATTAAAAACACGACTGCCCTGCCAAAAAATTTAACAATCTAAATTAATCTAGTTAAATTAGAATCTTATTCACATTTTTATTAAATGATATTTTTTTGTGAATCACTGGATATTGGATTATAGTGTTATATATTTTTGGAATTCAATCATCATTTTCCAGGTAATGATTATATAGTTAATCTTATTTTCGATTTTTTTTTCAAATTTAGTCTTTAATGCAAGATCATGGTCACCCCATCATTTTTTTTTAAATTTTACTCCGGTCACCCGGAATAAGCTAGGGATCCTAACGATACCTCATTTATCAAAATCGGTTCAGGCGTCTAAAAGTTATGGTGGAATATACAAACTCACATACACACATACATACATGAACCCTGAAAACAATATACTCCTTTTTTCAGGCAGTCGTATAAAAAGTGCATGTATTGCACATACGGCAGAAGTGAAACTTCAGAAAAGTAGCCTACGAGAGAATGAGTTAAATATAACTTGTATCTCATTTGTCTCGCAGGCTAAATCCTATAAATTATGAATATTCTTGTCTATTTCTGGTGTCGCTTTTTCGTTTTATTGAATTTTCAAATTACAACAGTACTAAAGAAGTTTCACTTCAAAAAAAATACACAGTATACACACAAATATTATTACACCACGTTGACTATGACGGATTTTCTGAAGGAAATGTTTGTCTCTATTTGGTGTCGCTTTTTCGTTTTATTGAATTTTCAAATCACAACAGTACTAAAGAAGTTTCACTTCAAAAAAAATACACAGTATACACACAAATATTATTACACCTTGTTGACTATGACGGATTTTCTGAAGGACATGTTTGTCTCTTTTTGATGTCGCCTTTTCGTTTTATTGAATTTTCAAATCACAACAGTACTAAAGAAGTTTCACTTCAAAAAAAATACACAGTATACACACAAATATTATTACACCACGTTGACTATGACAGATTTTCTGAAGGCTTCGTAGTACGCAGGCGCAAATACGCGACTACGAAAGCCCGAACAAATAGGAGCCGAAGATTATAGGAAACACTGTATACTTGTATTCTATCTCATTCTCTCGCAGGCTATATTCCTATGAATATCTTTGTCTCTGATGTCGCTTTTTCGTTTCATCGAATTTTCAAATCACAACGATTTTAAAGAAGTTTAACTTCATTAAATTTTATTTATGAAAATAAAACTCTCATAATTATTTTCGATAATTTCGACTCTTATTTATTTATACTCTTACAATTAAAAAAAAATACGTTTAACTGATTCCTAATGTTACGTGTCAAAAGTTTTTTTTTTAAATTAATGAAGCAGTTTTTAAAGCAAGTGGGAGAAAAAATAAATTACAACAAATAGTTGGTAGTAAAATAGAAATAGATCGCCCTTTTTAAGCCTCACCCCTCGAGGGCAATCTATTCGTGATTGAAATTCGATTGAGACCCTATCGGCGAAAGGTAGAGCATCTAATTTTATAGTTTCACCTTTTGGAAATGGATTTTTTTAAGGTTAACATATTCCACGCTTATTGATCTCCATACCTACTCATAACACTACCCATGTTACTAGTGAAGGAAAATATCGTGAGGAAACATCCAAACTCGAGAGCATTTCATGATTTTCTCAAAGGTGTGTGAAGTGAAGGTCTTCCATTATATAATAATTATAATGGCATGAGAGATGAGCCATCTGCGCGGGAGATATTATAGTGCACAAGTGTGCGCAATCTCAGGTGCACTCTCTGTTCCTTCCTTCCTGAAAATCAGACACGACTGGAGATAGATCAGGCGCAGGACCGACGGCTTAATGTGCTTTCCGAGGCACGGGGTTTAACACCGCTAACTTCCTAACTCCGGGCTAGTGATCAGATTTTTTTTGACAGAAAATTCCAACACTTGTTATAGCCAGACCCGGGAGTTGTACCCGGGACCTCGCCGGCCGCAGTCGAACAAGATAACCACTAGGCCAACGAGGCAATCATTATACCGTCATGCTATCTATCATCATGATTTTTTATGCATGCATCAACAAAAATACACCAAATAAACTTTTTGTAAAAACCACTGAGTTCCGGCAAAAATAACTGAGTTCTAAAATTATATTATGTATATTTAAATAACAAAAAAATATATACAAAATAAACGGTTGTTTTTGTAGCAACAAATAAAACTTCATCAAGCCAGCGAATAAATTTCGCCCACATAAAAATCCGGAGTAAATTCACCAAATAAGCACTTTCAAAAAGTTAATTTCATTAATTTACTCGAACTACGAATTTTTAATGAATAACAGTATTTAACTTAAAATGAAGTTTAGAAGAAAAACAAGTACCCATTTATAATATTAACCCACTTTTGCTCTCGGGTGTTGTTTATTCCACCGTTTCGTAGTTCTCATATAAACAATAGAGGTGTTTTCACAAACTCTATTTGAAGCGGGTTCGTTTTGATACGCTCTAGAAATTTTAGATTTCAGCCATACATTTTCAGGTAGGTATAAGTAAATAAGTACATTTAATTCTACAGTTTTCTACATCTTCTAATATATAAAATTCTTGTGTCACAGTTTTATTAGTGTTTATACTCCTCCAAAACGGCTTGACCGATTTTGATGAAATTTCATATGTATATTCAGTAGGTATGAGAATTGGTTTATAACTAATTTTACACCCCTAAAACACCTTAATCCACGCGGACGGAGTCGCGGGCATCAGCTAGTTTTATAATATATCTTTAGTTACTTTTGTGTTATTTGAAAGATGATGCAGGGGGCTTTGTCACCGTGGATTTAGGATTTTGAAAAATCCGGTAGGGAACTTGATTACCCGGGATAAAAAGTAACCCATGTTGTACCTCGGGATGACGAGCTCCCAGGCGCAGTGTTGAGATCGATTGTCTTAAAGTCGGACGTCCCGGGTTGGAGCCCCGGCAGGGTCAATTTGGGAATTTAATAATTTCTGAATTTCTCTGGTATGGCCCAGTGGGAGGCTTCGGCCGTAGCTAGTTACCACCCCAACAGCAAAGAAGTGCCGCTAAGCGATCTACGTACGTAAATACGGTACGATTTCGTGTAGAAAACGATTTATAGGGGTTTAATATAACAGCCATACTAATAGCCCGCCGCTATCTCAGACTGCATCATGACTTACCATCAGGTGTGAGATCGCAGTCAAGGACTAATTTGTAGTTGATAAAAAAATGTACCCTATTTTTAAAAAAAAACAATCGACAAAATCGTTTGTGAAAATGACCCGTGAAAGCGTTTAGTAGACTGACAAGACAGACATACATGTATGCGACAATCCAGAGGTTGGTATTATTGAGACACTTAATATATTTGTCCTCTCATTTGAAAATTGCACGAGTTAAACGTGTAGAGGTTCCACGATATATTTAATGTAATTAGCTAAAAGTTGGCTAAACTTAAAGACAATAATCATTCGATCCGGCCACGATTGCTATCATAGAGTAGGATGTATAAAAGGGTATAGAGTTATCACTCCCACTTAATATACGAGCTATGGAAACCAGCGCTCCTGGTGGTTGGTTCCTGAACTAATTTTCTTGTGTATATAGCTATAGATAATGAACCTTACTATATAGGTAGCTTGCCCAATATTAAATTTTTTAAAGTAAATTCTGAGGACATTACAGACACACGCTTTAGCTCTTTCTGGTAGCTTTAAAATAAATTAAACAAAAAGAGCATAAAGCGTGTGTCAAAATGAAAAGAAAAACATAATTCATTTTTTTCTTTTATTATAATTACAGCACTTTTGGATAAAATCTTGTACATCTACATCTTTTGTCGTACCATTTAATATTTTATTTGTGTTTTTGCACCAGCTGTACAAAAATAAATTACAGGAGGCATCTATAATGAATTTAGACAATTCTTCAATTTCAATGAATAAAATAACACGAGTGACAACTGACAAGACAATCAATGACAAAAACTTCGTGATTGGCAACTGACAGGTGACATTTTAATGTGACTCCTTAAAAACTTACAACTATAGAACGCTAAAATTAATATTAAAATATGGCTATAAAACTAAATTAGCCGTGAATTTATTTAAATATTTTTTATGGTCAAAATTGTTTGATATTACACGATATTTTGATTTTATTTATTGAAACTACTGCGTGAAATGAAACATTCAACGACACAAGAAAAAGGGGATGCCAGTGTAAATAATTTTAAGTGTTGATATTTCAAAATTTATCACCGCCATCTATCGATAGATTCCTAAACTATACCAAATACGTTTTCCAGTCAATTTGCTCGTAGTGAAAGCACCGTGATTGCTATCGTTAAGCTCTAAATCAAATTGGGATCTAAACACAAAAATATTCAATAATCGCTGACTCTGCCAGTAGGAGACTGAATTTCTATCGTCAAAACACTCGTATTTATACTAACTAATTTCAATATGGCGTCCGTACCCGTCGATTAAATCGAATTACTTAAAACGAGTCAAATTGACAGATATTATACTTCCTTTTTCATGAGATATAATGATATGGATTCCATGCCTTTGGTCTATACTTAGTTGATAAAATGTTTTTTTTAGGTTACGAATAATCTCTATTTAATATGAAGAGAAAACCCAACTCTCTAACTGATAAATCTCGTCAAAGCCCGGTCCTTGATGTTGTTATAATATTGATAAGTTCATAATCCAGAATACCTACTTACTATTATAATCTTATTTCAGCTTACGAGCTTACTATTTACTTGCCTTACTAACTCGTTTACTTATTTAAAAAAATAAGAAAAAAATTTTATTTAGAGTGTCATGGATTATAGATAACCTATTTTTTGTTAGGTAATTTGTTTTATTTGGTTTTCAATACTGAATTTAGAAAGAAGACAGTAATTAAACAACCCTTGTAAGTTGTACATTTTCGTCCGCGGATATTTTTTTCACTTATTTTCAAAATGTTAATGTCACATAGATTAATAAACCACTTTTTAATTTCTTTACATATTGTTAAGAATTATTAATAATTATTCAAAGTTTTTAGTTAGTTGAAAAAAAAAATTTGTGTGTCAGCTCTGATGGACGACTGGTGTTTACTCATTTAGAACGAAAAGTGTTACGTGTGTTATGGAAATTGGAAACGTAGTTACCATGGAAACAAAGTAAATAACGTAACGGAGAAAGTTTGATTTTACCCCCCCACAAATTTCATACCCCGGGCTTATCATATATGAAAATTGATTCTTAAGGAGGTAAACTCTAAAAACAAAAACTCGCAAAAAAAACATATAGTCCGTGAATTCTACGCTACCACGCCAGCAAAAAGCCAATTACTGCCAAGCTTAGTGAAAGTACGAAACAGCAAATTGATAAGATCCGTCGTTTGCCCTTATGCGAACTTGAACTTTTGCTTTGTTAGTACTTTAATGTTAAATATTTAATCATCAAAACTTGATTAAAATTCAAACAGAATAACTCCAGGGGGGAAGTCGTCACACGCAGCAATGTTTTGTAAATAAAGTCCCAGAGTAAAGAGATTCAAAGAGTGGAGCCACTCAGCTCAGCGATCTTTAACTCCACGGCTATCAAAAAATTAAAGCCACTGACATTTTTTTATCCATTGAAGGTTAGTTAGTGTTAGTTTGTTGTGTGCTCCTCTCAGACCAGGGCGCGTTTGGAACCCTCGTAGCTTTAGTTTTAAGTTACCGTAACCGATTATCACCATCATGTTTTATAAGTAATTTTTAACGTCAATAAGTGTACCTATCTTACTAATATCTTACTAATATTATAAATGTGAAAGTTTGGATGGATGTATGGATGTATGGAGGTGTGGATATGTGAATGTATGGATGTATGGATGTTTGTTACTCAATCACGCCCCAACGGCTGAGCGGATCTGGCTGAAATTTGGCACAGAGATGGAATAGCTAGCTTTTTATCCCGGAAAATGAAATGAAATAATGAATTGAGGAGTTCCCCCGGGAACCAAAAAAACTCGATCCACGCAGACGAAGTCGCGGGCGTTAGCTAATATTGAATAAATGATATTGAGTATTGAGTATTGTTATCAAGTAAATAAATTAGATCATAGCAATATTCATATTTATGTAAGTTTCAGGGTGACTTTGTAACAAGCTATCTTGTTCGCTTATTCTATATGGACTTTTGACGTCGACAATACACACGGCGTATTTTATACGTGCATACAACTTTTCACTAACGCCCTGTGTCTTTGCGTTTTCAGTTCAAAAATCAGATTGTAGCATTTATATCGATAAACCCTAATGAGAAATTATAACTAAAGATCACTAAATAAACTTACAATAAACAACACAAATCACAAAATACGAGATATTGTATTTTTTTTTCTAAAACAAGTCATAATTAAAAAAAACGACTGCCCTACCAAAAAACGAACTAAAAAGTTAAAAATCTAAATTAATCTAGTTATATAGAATCTTATTCACATTTGTATTAAATGATATTTTTTTGTGAATCATTGGATATTGAACTATAGTGTTATATATTTTTGGAATCTACTCATCATTTTCTAGATGATGATTATATAGTTAATCTTATTTTCGATTTTTTTTTCAACTTTATTCTTTAATGTGGGACCATGGTCACCCATCAATTTTTTTTAAATTTTACTAGCCTGTCACCCGGAATAAGCTAGGGATTCTAACGATACCTCATTAATTAAAATCGGTTCAGGCGGAATATACAAACTCACATACATACATACATACATACATACATACATACATACATACATACATACATACATACATACATACATACATACATACATACATACATACATACATACATACATACATACATGAACCCTGCTGCAGTGAATATAAAATGGTTCTTGCAACGCTGATTTTCGGGCAGAACCATGTGTAGTGTAAAGCTTCTACAAAATGAAAATGGACCAAAAACTGCTAAAGCTGCTACTTTTGGGTGATGTCTAGTGTAACCAAAGAGTGCTCCGCCTTCCGTGCACATGATGATGAAAGTGTGAGCACTTTGTCTCGTCTAAAACAATATAAAATTTAAATATCTTTGGCCCCGAAGTTATTGTTTCTTTACAACTTTCCAAACTTTCGAGTTTCCCGTTTAGTGCGCGAGTTTGCTTGTTGGAAGTTTCGATATAAAAACCTATACTTTAGAGACCGCTTCGGAATTATATCAGGAGGCCGTTGGGAAAATTCTCTTTTCCACTTTTAAATTCACAATAAAGGATGTTAATAAGTACCCATTATTTGCAATCTTCTTAAAAAAATCTAATTTCTAATGAATTATCTTTTCTGCTAAACATTTATTATTTAGATGGCTGTATTTGAAGTAACATAAACTTCGTCTTTCTCCATAATTAGTTAATGAAATATAATATTGACTCTATCTTGTACCAATTTTATTTAACAACATATTTTCTCTCGTTGCAGTCACACACTACATCATACTAATGCGAAAGTGTATCTGTCTGTCTGCTATGTTTTAACGGCCTATCTTTTCAACCCATATTTTGATGAAATTTGGTATAGGAAATCCGAGGAAAACAGAGGTCCTATTGAGATTTTTAGTAACCTTTTAAACCACGCGGATGAAGTCGCGGGCATTATCTTGTATAATATTTTGTAGAGTAGGTATTAACAGTTCATTTTCCAGATGTTTATTTCGAGGCGAGCTTCTTAATCAGATAATTCGTACGTTATGCTTCGATATTCCCTCTTATGCAAATGTAGGGCGAGTGGAAAGTTAGGGGCGTGGAAATGGATAAAAGTTGGTCGATTTAATGAAAGATAGAAAGAAATAAGGAAAGAACCATTTCTACGTCAACTTTTTTGTTCAAAATGATATTTTTTCAAATAATAACAAAAAGGCATGCACAAGAAACTTTTATTTTTTGCCTAATACGGTATTAGGTAAATGCGTATTATTGTCAGAGTAGGGTACAATTATTATGATTATCCCCGACAATTCAAGCTCATCCAAGCAGATTACACAGTATTATCCGAGAGGATCTGTAACGTTCTTGTTCGGGCCCGCTTACCGTAGAAAATTAAATAATTCTAACAATACTGACTAATGAAAGTTGTCTGCAAAACGCGATTCTTACCCGACTTCTAAAAATATTCCAGAATATCTGAAGTGGAAGAGATATTTTATAAAAGACGAGCGACCATCCAGGGCTACGCTCCAGTTAGATTTTCAAAAACTAAGTACGGGCTTTTTGAAGTTAAACTTCTTTTGAATCGTTGTGATTTGAAAATTCGATGAAACGAAACAGCGAAAAAAAAGAGAAAAACATAATATTCTTAATAGGATTGCCTGCGAGATAGAATACAAGTTACATTTATGTAATTCTCTCGTAGGCTACTTTTCTGAAGTTTCACTTCTGCCGTGGGTGAATTGCACACACACATTTTTTTTAATCCACAACAAGATAACCCTTGACTGCGATCTCACCTGATGGTAAGTGAAGATGCAGTCTAAGATTGTAGTGAGCTAGCCTGTTAGGGTGCATGGAATACGGAATTTACGAAGATTTGTAATTACTTATGATGTGAAAACCGTGACCCATTCGAATTTAGTTAGGAATAACCAAACTAATAACGAGTCCGTTTGTACGATCGTAATTTATATTTTACATCGCGTTGACACGGCCGTGGAGATGCGGCTTCAATAGAAAATGTCATAACACCCATACAAATAGAATCGTCAAAACGCTGGACGATGATTCGTCTTTTAATAGCACAAGAAAAACGATTATTTTGACGTACCTACGTCGTTCTACTGAAATGGCTTATGATGTACTTAGGGATTGTAGCTAAGGTGCCTTACTCACAAATTCACAGTCGAGAAATATAAATTTTAGTACTTTTTTCCAGTTACAAAATCTAATAAATTTTACAACAAAAAAAACAATTTGTATACGTTCAGCCAATTAGATAGGATTCTGGTATGATTCAGTTACAATAAAAATGAAAACATTTTTAATTACAACATGTTTATGAAACTCGTAGCTTTCAAATAAGTACCTAATAGCAGTGAACAGCGAAAAAATAATAAAATCTGAGTAAAATGTTAAGGAAAAGGTCGTTCTGACATTGTAGAATTTTATGTTCCTTTTTCATTCACTTTTTTAGTGTAGACTTGCTTTGCGGGCGATGTGGAGAGTCATTCACGAATGATCTCTAGGTAGGTATATGTATAATGTATATGATCAAATGAAAATATTCTTAAGAGAAACAGAGTGTATGCATACTCTCAGTTTTAACATTCCAAATACAACTGATCGACGTGAGAGCTCACCACGCCAAGTGTAAGCGAATATTTTCGGTGAGTTACGAGTCCGCCATCGAATGTGAAAATGACGTCATTCTCGCATTTTGAGATGTCAATCTGTGTGAAAAGTAACATTCAGAGTGCCAAAATAGAAAGTGACATTAGTAATATCGTATTTTTTGTACGTTTGGTGAGTTATAAACTCGATCAGTCTCATCGAATTTCACTTATTTCACTTGGAGTGGGAATGACTCGGTGACTTTTTGTTCACCATGTTTCCGCTTGGAGCGTTGGCTGTAGATGTATGGAGGAGCTTCAAATTCGATTAATCTCAGAGTAAGGGTACAGCCCGAGTTGGCGGTGTGTCACCTGTTCTCTTTCAGAAACCGGATAGAGAGCAGGTGACACACCGCCATCTTTTTAACTCCGGGCTAGTACTCAAATTCAAACTCAAATAATGTTCATTCAATTTAGGTAGGTATACTACACTTATTGACGTCCAGTTATTTATAAAATATAATGGTGATAATCAGTAACGGTATCTTAAAACTAAAGCTACGAGAAGCTTTAGTTAGTTAAAGCTACAAACGCGCCTTGGGCTGGGAAGAGCCCACAGCAAACTCAGCCGGGGGTTTTTTCATTATCACTTACATTAGTACTTAGAATTTCTTACCAGAAAGCCCCAATAGATCGAGCGAACCCAGACCCCGTTATCCATACTCGAATGTTCTAACCGCTGGGCAAACGAGGCAGTCAAAACTTATAGAGTTAACCTTACAGAGTTAATAAAGTCAGTCAGTGAGTACAAGTCCTAAAAGAATTTGGCTTGACTCCAACGCCAGCGTTACAAAGTTGCTGAGAGTTGAGAGTTGATTGGGACGGCACAACTGTCGTAATATACCTCCCAGGCGCAGTGGTGAGCGCTGTGGTCATAGCGAGAGGTCCCGGGTTCGATCCCCGGCAGGGTTTGGAAATTCATAATTTCTGAATATTCCCTGGTCTGGCCTGGTGGGAGGCTTCGGCCGTGGCTAGTTACCACCCTACCGGTAAAAGACGTGCCGCCAAGCGATTTAGCGTTCCGGTACGATGCCGTGTAGAAACCGAACAGGGGTATGGGTTTAATATAACTGCCATGCCCCTAACAGGTTAGCCCGCTACCATCTTAGACTGCATCATCACGTACCATCAGGTGAGATCGCAGTCAAGGGCTAACTTGTAGTGGATAAAGAAAAAAAGAGTCAATTTGGGAATTTATGATTTCTGAAAACCAGCCGTGGCTAGTCACTATCCTACCGGCAAAGGCGTACCGCCAAGTGATTCAGCGTTCCGTTACGATTCCATGTAGAATCGGTAGGGTATGGGATCCATGTAGAATATTACTGCCATACCCCTAACTAAGTCAAACTACTCAAATCACTTGACTATTAATATCACATTGTCAGATGATCCTCTTTGTTTTTTCTCAACCCTGTGTTATAAATTTTATGCATCTAATTTTCTTACTTTTTATCCAGTTTTTTTTTAAAACAGTAGTTAAAATGAATGTTTTATTATTATTGATAGTTATTTTCATTAATTTTTTATAGTCTTGTATTAGTAATCTTAATTATTTATTAATAATTCCCCAATGTATTCTTGTGTCAGTTATGTACGACTTTTCCTATGTGCATGATGTAACTATCTATAAATTGAATTGCTTGTTACCTATTGCCTAAGCCATTCAACATTTTGTATACCTACTACTTGTAATTCTGTTGGTAGTTCAAATAAATTAAATTAAAATTAAACTAACGGGCTAACCAGCTAGGTTATTCTGCATCATCACTTAACAACAGGTGAGACCGCAGTCAAAGGGTATTCGTAATCATTGATATTCCAGTGGTAATTTATCCTGTCGCGCTAGTACGTGTGGATATTATAAAAGTGAGTCGTGGATTTTTTGATCTAGATAAATCGATGGCTAGACATTTTTATTGTGTCTAGTGTCCTGACGCTAGGTATTTCAAAGAATAGAGAAATCATAAAAATATTCATCTCATAATATATATTTTATGTCTTCCGTTTCCTGCTTGGGAAAATCTAAATAGTTTGTTTTGTCGTCATTATGTTTTTGTTATTTTAGTCAAAGTGTCGCCAAGATTTTTTTACTTATTCGTCACATTATTTACTTAGGCCGTTGTGCACAACACTGATTTTAGTAATTTTTTTGATGCTGTCACTTTTTGATTTGAGTATATTACGGGGTTGAGATGAAAAGGCCAGGGGGATACTACCATCGCTTAAATCCGTATTGCATTGTTTTAATATTAATCACGTTCGTGTTTTTGAATTATAATCCTTATTTTAGCGACGTCATGGTCGTAACACGTAACATAAAACTGTAATTTTGAAGTAATACTGCTTTAAGCGATGGAAGTAACCCCCAGGTATTGAAAATTTAACGTAACTTATATACATAATACCTGCACACATAACACTCCTTTTTTTGGGCAGTCTTGTAAAAAGAAAAGATGAAAAGCTGTCACCGCACAGCTAAAACTACTTACTGGACTTGCAAGACAATTGACCTCACATAACACCATACCTGTACACATAAGACTCCTGTTTTTTGGGCAGTCGTGTAAAAAGAAAAGGTAATGAACTTAATTTAACGAATTAAAAAATACGACTGCCCTGCCATATTATTTTTGGAGTTAACCTCCCTAAGAAGCGATTTGCATATATATATGCCTTAGGAATCTTATTCACATTTTTATTAAATGATATTTTTTTGTGAATCACTGGATATTGGACTACAGTGTCATATATTTTTGGAATCTACTCATCATTTTCTAGATGATAATTATATAGTTGATCTTATTTTCGAATATTTTTTTTCAACTTTAGTCTTTAATGCGGTACCATGGTCACCCCATCAATTTTTTTTAAAATTTTACTAGCCTATGTCACCCGGAATAAGCTAGGGATTCTAACGATACCTTATTTATCAAAATCGGTTCAGGCTTATAGAATTTATGGGGGAATATACAAACTCACATACATACATATTTAGCGGAGGTTTTGGAGGAAATAAAACTCTGATTAAACGCTGAGTTTAGAATAAGTATATTGGGAAACATGCCCATATTTATATAAAAATCCTTACAGAAATCCACCAATCAGAAATAAGTAATAATAATAATTAAGAATTACGACTAACAATAATATGTACATACATATAGGTAGGTGTAACACATTTGCTAATTGCGTGATTTTCTTCCGTCTGGAACCGTGCAACTATAAATAGAACGATCGCGCCCGCGCGCCCGCATTTGCCCGTTTGCTGCCGGCCGCGGCAGACGGCGCCTGCGCGCGACGCAATTTATAACACGCGCGAAGTGGTTAATATGAACTGGCTGGTGTATTTGTGGACAGTGAACTCTTAGTGACTCCTTCAACTAGTGTCTAGTGGGGCAATCAGCGGCATCTCCAGTCCTGGCGCAATGGTTGTACGGACAGCCTTTTTCAAGGCTAACCTTTTCCTTTTTACGTCCAATGCAACTGCCTGACTCGATTGTTTACAATCTTCACTGTTCGGTGCAGACGTCCTCAACGTGGTAAGTACAGCAAACACCTTCCTTCGAAACGACGCTGCGAGCTCTTGCCTTTTTCGAGGCAATCTCGCGTCTTCCTGTTAACTAAGCGTCGCTCGATGAAAACGGTGTCGGATTTTGACATTAAAGAATTGCATCTTGATTTCAGTGTTCATTATTTATCTCCTCTTGTTATTAAAGTGATCCCTGTGTATTTATTTCTCCTTTCCACTTGATCCTTCCTCCAGGTATTCTTTGGTAACGAGGTTTATTCAGGTAATCCAGGTAAATGTGTGGTTGGTTATTTGACGGGTAAGGTAATAGGTTATTCTAAAGGTATATTCTGATTGATGGTAAGTAACTGGTATCTGGGTAAAGCGAGGTAAGTACCTACATGGTAAGTACTTGCGACGCTACAGGACTCGCCCCCTAGCGAAAGCGTACAGGAGGTTTAGTTATGCGTCCGAGTCTAGTCTTCTTTAATATTGGTTGAATTGCACTAGATGCTGGCGCCTGGCTTGCCTCGTTCTCCTTGCTTCGCGCGGGGTTGTGAGTAGATTCTTGTCTGTTCGTTGATGAAGATAATGCAGGCGAGTACTCTGGTGTACTATCCAAAATGTACGCAGGTTTGAGACGATCGATTGATATAACTGCAGAGCGCTTCTCTGGCAACTGCAGTTTAAAAGTCTTGCTATCTCGCTCTAACACTTTGTATGGTCCTTCATATGAAGGTTGGAGGGCTCTCTTCACTCCTTCATTTCGAACGAAAACTTGCTCGCAGGTTTCCAAATCCTGATGAACGAAAATAGGTCTCTTGTTGCTATGTACTGTAGGCTGATTTTGCATGACGGAGTTGATCGTTGATCGTAGTCTGCTCACGTAGTCGTAGTCCAAATCTTGCTCGGTTGATTGTGCAGTTGCGAAAAAATCACATGGTAGCCGTAGGTTGAATCCGTAGGTAAGCTCTGCAGCGCTGACTTTAGTATCAGAACGCATTGCGGCACGCAGACCCATGAGAACCGTAGGTAACTCGTCGATCCACTTTGTATGTCCAGATAGACGTGTTTTCAGTGAGGTCTTCAAAGAGCGGTGCCAACGTTCGACTATACCATTAGATTGTGGATGGTAGGGTGTCGTACGAGTTTGTTGTATTCCCATGACGCTGAGAAGCTTGGAGAACAGGTAGCTTTGGAAATTACGTCCTTGGTCAGAGGTCAGAATTACTGGCGTCCCAAAACGAGTGATCCAGTGCTCGTAAAATATCTTTGCAATAGTTTCAGCTGACGTATCGTCGGTCGGAATCGCTTCAGGCCATCTCGTTGCTCGGTCGATCATGGTGACGAGGTAACGGTGTCCTTCGGGCGAAGTGGGAAGCGGGCCGACGATGTCTATGTGTACGTGTTGAAATCGTTCGGCAGTCGGAAATGCAGATACACTACTCGTTGTATGACGTTGAACTTTGCACCGTTGACATTGTATGCAGTTTTTCGCCCATGTACGGACGTCCTTATTCATTGATGGCCAGAAAAATTTTTGCGTGACGAGTTGGTTCGTAGTTCGAATACCGGGGTGACTGATGTTATGAACTGCATCGAAAGCGACTCGTCGAAATTCTTCGGGTAGGTATGGTCGTACGAATGCAGTTGAAATTTCACAGTAGATTGAAGCTTGCGAATTTGGCATAGTCATTTTGCGCAGAGTGAGATTGTTTTGCTTCGTAAGTTGCTCGCATTCTCTGTCTCTTTCTTGTGCTTCGGCTAACTTTTCGTAGTCGAGACTTGTCGGGCAAACGATGCTTTCGATAGGTATGCGACTCAATGCGTCGGCGACGACATTGTCTTTTCCGCTGATGTGACGTATGTCCGTAGTAAATTCACTGATGAAAATTAGTTGTCTCGCTCGTCGTGGAGTTTCAGATGGCGAAGGTGGTTTCTGTAGTACATAGGTTAATGGCTTGTGATCAGTGAAAACGATTAGGTTTCGTCCTTCGAAAGTCTTCCTGAAATGTTTTACTGCCATGTATATAGCGAGTAGCTCCCGGTCGAATGTACTGTAGTTGCGTTGTGCGTCGGAAAATTTCTTCGAAAAATACCCAAGTGGTTGCCATTTGCCTTTGACGAATTGTTGAAGTACAGCTCCGGCACACGAGTCGGATGCATCGCTGAAAATTGCCAGCGTAGCATCGTGCGATGGGTGAGCGAGTAAAGCTGCGTTTTGAATTGCATTTTTACACGCTTCGAATGCTTTTGTAGCTTCGTCGGTCCATTCGATTAACGTGCGGTCTCTCTTTTTCGAATTATGAATATAGGCATGAAGTGGGGCTTGAATATCTGCGGCCTTAGAAATGTGTTCTCGGTAGAAATTTATCATTCCAAGAAAACGCCTTAGCTCTTCGATTGTTTTTGGTTTCGCGTAGTTGCAGATTGCCGCGATCTTTTCCTCAGGCGGTTTTATTCCGCACTTGTTTACAGTAAACCCGAGGAATTTAACTTCATCTTGACCGAAATTGCATTTTGACGGGTTGATTGTAATGCCATTCTCTTCTAGTCTTCGCAATACAGCTCGTAGGTGTTCTTCATGTGATATTTTGTCCGAACTTGCAACTAGTAGGTCGTCTATGAAAGCGTAGACGAAATCGAGACCATGTAGAACTTCGTGGATAAACCGTTGAAAGGTTTGGCCAGCGTTTCTCAAACCTGGTGCCATTCTCGGAAATTCGAATAGGCCCATAGGAGTTATAATTGCAGTCTTCTCTATGTCTTCTTCACGAACTTTAATTTGCTGATATGCTCTGTTGAGATCGATTGTAGAAAATACAGTCTTCTCCGCTAATTGATGTGTGAAGTCCTTAATTCTTGGAATTGGGTAGCGGTCGGGTATCGTAATGCTGTTAATTCTTCTATAATCACCACAGACTCGCAGATCGCCGTTTTTCTTCGGAACAATGTGCAGTGGCGAAGACCAAGGACTTTTGCTTGGGCGGCATAGTCCTTGTTCTATCATATTTTCGAACTCTTTGCGGACTCGTTCGTAGCGATGCGGTGCAATTGGTCGAGCACGGCAGTGAAGAGGCGGTCCAGTTGTTTCGATAAAATGTTCAACGTTGTTCTTCGGCGTAAGATTCATTGAAGTTAATCTTGTTACTCCGGGAAACTCGGCTAAAATGTTGTGGTATGACTGTTGCACGTCGATACTTCTTATTGTAGGTATGTTTGTGGCACGGACGAAATATTGCGACGCTAAGTTAGTTTTCCCGTCGATAAGTCTTCGATTCTTGATATCGACGATCAGCTGATGGTATTCAAGAAAATCGGCTCCGATGATTGGTTTACTGACTTTGGCTATGATAAACTTCCATTTAAATGGTCGGCGTAGATTGAAGTCGAGTTCCATAGTTCTCTCTCCGTAGGTTGGAATGACCGTATTGTTAGCGGCGTAGAGTTGCAAATTCAATGGCTTCTGTGTTTCACCTTTACGCGGCGGTAACACAGAAATATTAGCGCCTGTGTCGATTAAAAATGTAGTTTTTGACTTCTTATCGGTGACAAACAAGCGGTAAGACTTCTCAGATACGCCGGATCCCGCTTCATCCAGCGTAGTTGCTAGTTTTCCGGCTTCGTGTTTTCGTTCTTGAAAGAACACGGCAGCGTGCATCTTCTTGCATCATTGCCGAATCTTCGATGATAGTAACAGTAAGACGAAGGAGTTGCGCTTCGAGATCTGTTATAGTTGCCATAGCGACGACGGTTTGCGGAACGGCCTCTATTCTGGAATGGTTTATTGTTGAACTGTGTCTTGAGCGCAGCGACTTCGAGTGTTAGCTTGGTAATTTCTTTCACGAGGAATTGGATATCGCTGCTTGAGGTGGCGTGCGTGCTTGCGGTGGCGTTGGTTGATGCGACGGCTTCGACGCTTGTGACTTGCGGGGTGGGGTTTGATTCTAGCATATTGTCGGCTAGGAGTGCTAACTCGTCGAGTGCAGTCTTCGTGCTGAAGGATTCGCTGACTGCCAATACTGATCGGACGTGTGCTGGAAGGTGGTTCGTCCACATCAGTCGTAGGGTTGAGTCTGGTACTTTGCTTCCGGCGAGAAAACGCATGCGGCGCAAGAGTTGAGTAGGTTTTTGGTCACCGAGCTCTATCTCCGAAAGTAGCTTTTGTAACTGGCGACTGTCGGATTCTTCATAGACGGAGATCAGACGATTCTTCACGGCGTTGTACAGCTCTGTAGGTGGCGGATTGCAGAGTATGTCCGAAATTTGCTCTATATCTTGTTTTTCTAGTTGAGCGATGACCATCTGGGCTAGCTGCTCCTGGCTCTTCTTTAGTTCGCTCGTTGCAGCCTCAAAACTGATGAACCATAGACGGGATTTGTCTCTCCAGAATGGTGGAACACGCAGTGATAGGGCGATGGCGGCAATTTCTTCCTGCCCTGGGAGTCTTGCTTGTTCAGAGGTGGATGGCTTCTGATCTTCCATTTTTCAGCTTGTTCAGGCTCGGGGTCACCACTTTAGCGGAGGTTTTGGAGGAAATAAAACTCTGATTAAACGCTGAGTTTAGAATAAGTATATTGGGAAACATGCCCATATTTATATAAAAATCCTTACAGAAATCCACCAATCAGAAATAAGTAATAATAATAATTAAGAATTACGACTAACAATAATATGTACATACATATAGGTAGGTGTAACACATTTGCTAATTGCGTGATTTTCTTCCGTCTGGAACCGTGCAACTATAAATAGAACGATCGCGCCCGCGCGCCCGCATTTGCCCGTTTGCTGCCGGCCGCGGCAGACGGCGCCTGCGCGCGACGCAATTTATAACACGCGCGAAGTGGTTAATATGAACTGGCTGGTGTATTTGTGGACAGTGAACTCTTAGTGACTCCTTCAACTAGTGTCTAGTGGGGCAATCAGCGGCATCTCCAGTCCTGGCGCAATGGTTGTACGGACAGCCTTTTTCAAGGCTAACCTTTTCCTTTTTACGTCCAATGCAACTGCCTGACTCGATTGTTTACAATCTTCACTGTTCGGTGCAGACGTCCTCAACGTGGTAAGTACAGCAAACACCTTCCTTCGAAACGACGCTGCGAGCTCTTGCCTTTTTCGAGGCAATCTCGCGTCTTCCTGTTAACTAAGCGTCGCTCGATGAAAACGGTGTCGGATTTTGACATTAAAGAATTGCATCTTGATTTCAGTGTTCATTATTTATCTCCTCTTGTTATTAAAGTGATCCCTGTGTATTTATTTCTCCTTTCCACTTGATCCTTCCTCCAGGTATTCTTTGGTAACGAGGTTTATTCAGGTAATCCAGGTAAATGTGTGGTTGGTTATTTGACGGGTAAGGTAATAGGTTATTCTAAAGGTATATTCTGATTGATGGTAAGTAACTGGTATCTGGGTAAAGCGAGGTAAGTACCTACATGGTAAGTACTTGCGACGCTACACATACATACATACATACATACATACATACATACATACATACATACATATATACATGAACTCTGAAAACAACATACTCCTTTTTTCAGGCAGTCGTATAAAAAGCTGTCACCGCACAGCCCAAAATACTTACTGAACTTGCAAGACCTCTATCGGTTTGGTTTGTTACACCGGTTGAGATAACAACGGCCTAAGAGAAAACTGTCAAAGATTTACTATAGTAGTGTTTATTCGTGTATGCTATGTGATGAACCCTTTCCAATATCTTTTTTACACTTTTGAGACACGTCTGTTGTCATTATTTACTTTTTACGACGCTTGAGCTTAAAGATAAAAGCATTCCGATGCTCTATTTTACATTCGGTTTACGATTACTCTGAGAGTCTGATTGGAGTGCAAATTACTATTGATCTTCCTTTTCATTGATAAAATGAAGTATTCAATAGGATTGCTGTGGTTTTATTATATAAAACCTGCATCAATCATTGTTACAGTCTCGATTGTTTTGATTGTTGTAATCTATGGTATTCTGGCTCCGACAATGGATTTTGGCTAATAGCGGAAAAGTGGCACTAGTCTACTCTCAGGATGGGAAGGCTTCGGCTATAGTCCACCACACTGGCCAAGTGTGGATTGGCAGACTTCGCAAAACTTTGAAAACATGTAGAACTCTCGGACATGCAGATTACATCGTAATGTTTTTCCTTCGTCGTTATAAAAAGTGAAGTAACAGAAAAAAGCCTGAGTATCGAACACCCGACCATCTGGACAGGAGGCCTAACGTCTAAGCCACTTGTTTATCATATCTGGTAAAAAAGTCAAAACATTGGAAAATTTTAAATCTAGTTTTTATTATTATTTAAGTAATGTGTCCAATTCTTGTCCAAACCATTATGAAACCAAACTAATATAATAAATACTGGATAGAAGCAGGCGTTACTTTACCATCGCTTAAGAAAGAAAGAAAGAAAACATATTCATCTGTTTTCTCCGTTGATAATTACAATAGAGAAAATATTTTTGCACCATATTATAATCCATTTGTATCCGTGCCATTTCCCTATATTATTTCCTTTTTTTCGATAAATTAATTATTTTAAGAATATAGAATAGATACCTTCAACAAGTGAACTTCATTAATTTAACGAATTCAAAAATACGACTGCCCTGCCATATTATTTTTGGAGTTTACCTCCATAAGAAGCGATTTGCATATTTATAGCCTTTGGAATCTTATTCACATTTTTTTTATTAAATGATATTTTTTTGGTGAATCGCTAAATATTGAAATATAGTGTTATATATTTTTGGAATCTACTCATCATTTTCTAGATGATAATTATATAGTAGATCTTATTTTCGAATATTTTTTTTCAACTTTAGTCTTTAATGCGGTACCATGGTCACCCCATCAATTTTTCTTTAAATTTTACTAGCCTATGTCACCCGGAATAAGTTAGAATACATACATGAACCCTGAAAACAATATACTCCTTTTTTCAGGCAGTCGTATAAAAATTGCAAAAAATGGCCCATTTATAAGGTAAACGAGGCCGTAATTACTTACTATTTCGGCCTAGACGTGTATAGTAGGTACTTTTATCTAATCTACGAGGAAATAATAAACATAATATTAAAGCTTTTCTGTATTGCCGATGGATGGCCGTTGTTCATGGGAAATGATCTGATTTGCTAATTGAGTAAGAGCGGCCTCAAAAGAGGATTTCCGAGCAAGCAGGGAAAAAATAATTCGTGTGTAATTACTGTCATATTATGAACTAGATGATTTCTGCGAATTCGTTCGCGTGGACAAGTTTTTTTAGATTCCAGCGGGAACTGCTTAATTTTCCGGGATAAAAAGTAGCCTATGTCCTTTTCCGGGATATAACCTATCCCTGTACCAAATTTCATTGAAATCAGTTGAATAGGTGGGCCGTGAAAGCGTAATAGTAAGACAGACATACAGATAGACAGACAGACAGACAGACTTTCGCATTTATAATATTAGTATGGATTTAGAGCTGAAACTTGACCAGTGCTAACTACTCATTATTGTTTATGATTTGGCAAAATTTCATAGCCTTGGTTAGAGCGTGTAATTTCAACAGAATAACTACCTGCAATTTACAAGGGAAATGTACAAGTGCCTATATTCTGCAAAATAATAAATAGGGGAAATAGGAAACTTAATGGTAGTTTAGGTGTATGAGTCCATATGTATACTTTAATACTGTTTTCTTTATTGTTCAAGATAAACATGCATTGATATTAAGAGTATCTCTGGGTACTGAAATAGGTTGTATCCTGAGAAAAGAAATACGATTAACTACGTAAGATGATTACGGTGTGTATTTTTAGACGTTTTCTTACGAAATTTGGTAAGGAAACATATAAATAATAATAATATAACTTAATTTCAGGAAACTGCCCCATAATTTGTTAGTTACAATTACTTAACCTATGTTAGTAAATACAAAATACTTGACCTACTCTATACCTAAACATACTAATTAAACCTAACACAACTACAAGGCCCTTAGGGGCCTCCTCACACGACTGTGTGCACTATTCCAGCACCTGTAGAGAGGGCTGTCCAGTTTAACCACCAATGTGCCAAGGAGAGTGTTGGATACGAGATCAAAAGCTTTGGGCAGATCCAAAAAACATGGGTTTTTCTATCCGTGTAGTACCGGGCAGTCTGTTTGAGACACAATATTGCGCTTTCAGTTGATAGATCTGAAAAACACTCACTTCATCATTCACTAAATATTGTTTTCTTATAAAAATTGTTTGAAGAAAATTATTTGAATACACAATCGTCGCTTTACAATAATGTAATGTTGACACAATTAATTATACTACATTATTTGAATTATGTAAGGACAGGACGCCACAATTGTGATATATATAATAAGTATAACTATGTTAGCAACGCCCTGACAGGGCCTCATGTCCATGTCAATGATTAATATTATGTACTAGCAAGTAAGGCATGAACATGAAAGCTATGAAATAAATAAATGACTAAATGACTACAATTGTGCATTGTCGAGTCAACATCTCCTGAAGATGCTCCGGTGTCGGAATGAAACGTACGTTGAGAATCATTTGGAATATTTCAAGATACAAAGTACCCACATACATTTACCTGCTTTGGAGGAATATAGCGGATTAAATTTCAAGTTCTTTCACAATTATTAGAATGATTGAGTGGGAATTTACACGTGGAAAATCGTATTTCCGGTACAAATTGTACCTCGTACTCCTAGTTTCCATATAATTATTATGCACAGTATTGCACGCTTCATAGGAAACCGGCGGGGTGGCGGCCGCAATGCATTCGCTTTATGTTCGCTTACTTCTTCGAAACGCCGTTAATGTGCAGTTATTTGCACGTGCAATAGGAATAGGCATGATGACTGATTTCGAAAAGTGGTCAGATTATGTTCGGAAGTATCTACTGTTTCGAAAAAATGTATTATTTCACCAGAAAAATAAGGTTTCGTAGATAAAATTGGCATTTGAAATTTAAATTTTAAAATTCACGCCAAAACGCTCGCCGGTGTCATGGCGACGTTTGTGACGTCACTATTGTTTTACCGATGTACTCTGTGCAGTGTGCAGTAAACAATAATGTGATTGTCAAAGCTCGAAAACAAACAATAGGTATGATGACTGATTTTGAAAAATGGTCAGATTATGTTCGGAAGTAACTACTGTTTCGAAAAAATATAATATTTCAGCAGAAAAATAAGGTTTCGTACATAAAATTGACATTTGAAATTTAAATTTTAAAATTCACGCAAAAACGCTCGCCGGTGTCATGGCGTCGTTTGTGACGTCACTAATGTTATTACCAATGTACTCTGTGCAGTGTGCAGTAAACAATAGTGTGATTGTCAAAGCTCGAAAACAAATAATTGTGACGTCATTCGCTTCTTGGTGTTTAATCCATTATGGCGGATTGCTGTATTTTATAGTTTTACTTTATCAAAATAAATAGCAATCTCACTCGAAATAGAAAAATAAATACGTTTTTTTATAATCCATCAATCCTATTTCATTAGATAAATTCATAATTTCATTGATTCTTGGTTACTGTCATCATGCCTATTGTATGGAAATTATAATCCGTATGTTTATTTAAGGTAGACGTAGACGATAGACGTAGTGAGAGTATTGCAAACTTTAGTGCTTGCGCTTGTTAGGGCGAGAATAAGGGTGCCTTTAAAAACTGTTTAAGTAGTTCTAATCGTAGTTTTAATGTCTTTTGTTACTATTTTGCAATAAAGATTTATAAATTCTCTGCTATGCCATGTGGATTTTCTGCCACGTACCTGCAAATTATAGAACCAGCTTCCAACTTCTGTATTCCCTTATGATTATAATATGGGGCTCTTCAAATATCTCAAAAGCCTGCAACGCATTGGCGGTTACTCAGATTTAAATTTAATATCTGGTTAATTTAAATTTAATCATGCCATGGCGGTTACTTTATCTCATTAAGTTATTTTAATAGTATTTAAATGTCATATCATGTCCATGGAACTAATTCTACGTATATGATTATGTCCTATTACGAGTAATTAAGTAAGTAGTCAAATAAGCAGTCAAGTAATCACAAAAATAAAATAATAAAAATCTAGTCTTGTCTGTCTAGTGCGACTTTATTGTGCCAATGTGTATTGGAGCCATTGAATTTTATCAAGGCTTTGACTGATGCCCATTTTCATCAAAAATGCCTAACTTTAAATTGTATCTCTAACTAAGCTAATTAGGTGACAGTTATACAGATAAAGATACGTGAAAACTATCACCTATTGGTCTAAGATGTGCCCTTAAAGATAGGCATTACTGGTGAAAGCGGGTACGATATTTTTATGTTTTTGAAATGAAGTTAAATGATTTATTTTCACGTAGGACAACTTGTGCCACGTATATAAAATGTCGTGACTCTACTACCGGTTCGAAAAAAAATTCTACTGAGAAGAACCGGAAAGAAACTCAGCAGTTTTTTTAGAAAGAAAAGTGTATACAATATGTAGTCAACACAAAATACATACATTATTTAACAAGAATTATTCTGACTTGTGGGCTGCGAAGCCAATTTCTTCCATGCAACTTTGTCATTAAGAAATTCAGTAAGTGTAATAGCCTCAGCTTAAAGTATGTGTGTATTGTACACCACAAAAACACAAAAGAAACAGGCAACAAACATGAAAACTTAAAACGTATGTACAGGCAGGCGGTCTTATCGCTACATAGCGATCTCTTCCAGGCAACCGTATCGATACGGAGACAATAAACACAGTATTTAAAATGCAAGGGCAGATCTTAGAACTCTTTTGGTACCATGTTATATAATTAAAGAAATTAAAAAATACGACTGCCCTGCCAAAAAACGAACTAAAAAGTTAAAAATCTAAAATAATCGAGTCAAATTAGAATCTTATTCATATTTTTATTAAATGATATTTTTTGTGAATCACTGGATATTGGACTATAGTGTCATATATTTTTGGAATCTACTCATCATTTTCTAGATGATGATTATATAGTCAATCTTATTTTCGAAATTTTTTTTTCAACTTTAGTCTTTAATGCGGGACCATGGTCACCCCATCAATTTTTTTGAAAATTTTACTAGCGTATGTCACCCGGAAAAAGCTAGGGATTCTAACGATACCTCATTTATCACAATCGGTTCAGGCGTATTAAAGTTATGGTGGAATATACAAACTCACATACATACATACATACATACATACATACATACATACATACATACATACATACATACATACGTACATACATACATACATACATACATACATACATACATACATACATACATACATACATACATACATACATACATACATACATACATACATACATGAACCCTGAAAACAATATACTCCTTTTTTCAGGCAGTCGTATAAAAAGCGTACACTCGACCCCACTAAGGATATCCGCACCATGCGGACATGATATGTCACGGTTACAAGTTTATGACGGTTGCTAGTATATCGATTGTATAGTTAAATGTAGAAAAGTTATTATTTTTCAATGCACTTGCTCGAAAAATGCAGTTACAGAGGCAGTAAACAGGGCTTGTAAGTTAAATTTACTGCCCGCGTGCAGTAAATATTTACTGCCCTCGTGCAGTAAATTTGCAGATTTTTTTAATTTTTGTAAGGCCACGTTACTTCTAAATAAAAAGTTTTCTTGCAAGAAGATTCATAAAGATAAATGACTTTGTTGTAGAAAATCTAAAAAATAATGACATTTAGATGTGAATTGATGAAATTAATACATAAAATAAAAAATGGGATTTAATATAATTAATTAAATTTGTTTTAAGTTCTATAAATCAAAATAGTAAAGGCTGAATAGTCCAGGCTGGAAGCTAAGAACTAGAACCTAGAGCCATGAATCGAATTAAAAAAACGCAATTACAACAACGCGCCGTAGCGCGCGCTATTTTTAAAAGAGTCGTTGAATTTTTCTTACAAATTATCAATAAATATTTATTTGGCAGAATGGCAGATGTGATGTGGAGTCATAAAATTGAATCAACACTTAGGTATTTTAGATCTGAGAGAAAAACCGCGCTTATAATTGCCGCCAAAAATCTCGAAATAAGTATGGCCGTGAAAAACCATTTTCTAGTGAGTACCTAGTGCCTACCTACTCGACTTTTATTTTCGAGTTTTCTCACAAATGTACTGAAAAATATTGTGTGATACACGGGCGTTAAGGTTTCTACATCCTCGTGACGACGGTCAGCCCTCGACTGGCGTCATCGGGCTGACATTAGTCAACTCGTATGTAAAAACCTATTTCCGCTCCTATATCACAAACTACTAAAAACGTTCAACGTTCATATAACGTACAAACCAAGGTGTAAACGTACTCGTATTTTACGTTGCGTTTATTTTTGCACCAGTAAATAGGTAAACACAAGTCTGTTGTATACCACGTGATTGTATCCGTACTCGCGGATCTTTCAGCGATGTACAAATGATGCAATACCTATTCCCGAAATAATGGGAAATAATGGGAGCGAACGCGACTAGGAAGCCGTTATCGGCCCATTCATAAATACCGAGTTGTGAGTCTGCCAAGAATCGGTTACTTGGGTATTTTACAAATAAATAAATGTTAGTTCGAAAAACCAGTTTATAAATTCGGAGCATACTTTTTGCAATATACCAATATTATAAATGCGAAAGATTGGGTGGACGAATGGATGGATGGATGTATGTTTGTTACTCAATCACGTCTGAGCTACTGATCTGGATGAATAATGAAATTCGGGTATCTTTTAATCAAGAGTAAATAGGCATCTTCTAGGCAAGTGAGTTACACCACCACCACCATCACTACAGCCCATTAACGTCCCACTGCTGGGCACAGGCCTCCACTCTCATAGGAGAAGGGGAATTGGAGCATAGACCCACCACGCTGCTCCAATGCGGGTTGGCGGGCTTTAACGACTATAACCATGTTAGTGATAATAACCGGGACCGACGGCTTAACGTGCTCTCCGAGGCACGGGGGTGAAACACCGCCAACTTCCTAACTCCGGGCTAGTACTGAGAATTTCTAATCAGAAAATCCCAACACTTAATTATGGTCCGACCCGGGAATCGAACCCGGGAAGTCAAACATGATAACCACTAGACCAACGAGGCAGAGGCAGTGAGTATATACAATCTATAATATATTTATAGTTACTTACGTACTATTGTATAGATAACATTACAGTTTAAACGTTGTCAAAATTCAGCGCGAAACCACATGATAAAACTATCCATGATGGCGTATAGAACAATAAACCCGCGAACTGTACGTGAAATGATGCAGTACATATTTAGTTGTATGGAGAACTGAGTAATTGCCGGTGAAATATACAATAGAACTGCCTCGTTGGTCTAGTGGTTAGCATGTTTGACTGCGGCTGACGAGGTCCCGGGTTCGAGTCCCGGGTCGGGCCATAATCAGTGTTGGGTTTATTCTGACTAGAAATTCTCAGTACTAGCCCGGAGTAAGGAAGTTGGCGGTGTTTCACCCCCTTGCCTCGGAGAGCACGTTAAGCCGTCGGTCCCGGTTATTATCACTAACATGATAATAGTCGTTAAAGTCCGCCAATCCGCATTGGAGTAGCGTGGTGGGTCTAAACTCTAATTCTTTCTCTCCTATGAGAATGGAGGCCTGTGCCCAGCAGTAGGACGTTAATGGGCTGTAGTGGTGGTGGTTACTGCCGTTGTCGGAGAGGGATTTATAATGGATTTATACACTTGACTGTCAATTTATAAGTTACTAGCTGATGCTTGCGACTACGTACACGTGGATTAAGGATTTTGGTACCCGCGGGAACTCCTTAAAAAGTAGCTTGTGTTATTCTAGACTATAATCTCTCTCTGTGCCAAATTTCAGCCAGATCAGTTCAGCCGTTGGGGCGTTGAGTGACAATCATCCATCCATACATCCATACAAACTTTCGCATTTATAATATTTTGTTATTTTTATCCACTACAAGTTGACTGCGATCTCACCCGATATAGATAACCAGTCTGACTGAAATAAGCTCGCTCTTCTGAGTGGAATCTGCTTTCTGGACTGGCGGTAGAGTCAAGACATCAACTACTCTACTCGTCGAGCTATGAGTCGTTTCTGATTCGCACTGATTTCTGATCGATATAGTCCTAGTATATCTCTCTCCATCGCCCGCTGAGTGACCCTGAGCCTTCTTATCAGTGAGTACTTACTACCATATAGTAGCGACCATATGGTCTCGGATCCTCAAATCGTCACGGGCACTATTAGAAGACTTTCGTTTTCTGATAGTAAGGAATTTTGGATGTAAAAACACCCCAAAGCCTCCAGAACGCTGTCAGCCGAAATTGATTCAGCAGTTGTCCTCTTTTAGGAGTTTACCTCCTTAGGGATCGATTTTCATTTATAAGCCCGGGGTATAAAAATGTATGGGGAGTAAAATCGAACTGTCTCCATTACGTTATTTACTTTATGTTTCCATCGTAACACTGGTTTATTTTTCCATGGTAACACTTTTTGTTTGTAAACTCCAGTCGTGCGTCGAAGTTGACATACACGACTTTTTCGAAGTCTCATACCTAGTACCTATATTGAGGCAGCTTCAAAACACAAACATTTTAATTTATGGAAAATTAAATCTATTGTGGTTATTTCTCCTTCATTTTAGAGATAAACTGCAGCACTAAAGTATTCACAAGTGAAGGAAAATAGTGCAGTGGGAAGGCAGCTCTGCAATAACAGCTGAGGTTTACGTTAGAGTGGAAACAACTGGGGGAAACTGTCGGTACACTGCACTGCTGGCCTTGTTGTGGGGATCACTTTTGTTATTTTGTTCTTTCATTGTTAATATTCACATATTTACGATAAAATAAATAAAAGCTTTATTGTGTCTTATTGCTAGAATTTACACAGTTAAACACTTATCAACTAAGTCCTACGACTAAAAAAAGTTAAATAAAATCTAGCAATATACAATGGGAAGCAAACTCAGCATTACTGAGCATTGATAACAATGTTCAGCGCTGATTTTGAGTTTGCTCCGGTTCTATTTGATTGTACAAAAAATTGCACTGCGCCCTTTGCCTTATATTTAGACTATAAATATTATAAATATTACACAACTAACACATAAAATCCAAAAAAATTGTGTTTAAAAATATTATATTACTAGCTAATGCCCGCGACTTCGTTTGCGTGGATCGAGGTTTTTTGGTTCCCACGGGAACTCCTTAATTTTCTGGGATAAAAAGTAGCTTATGTGCCATTCCAGACTATAATCTACCTTTGTGCCAAAGTTCAGCTAGATCCGTTCAGCCGTTGCGGCGTGATTTAGTAACAAACATCCATACATCCATAACTCCATCCAAACTTTCGCATTTATAATATTAGTAAGAGAAGATAAGATAACTAGTTTTTGCCAGCAGCTTCATTCACGTTGAGTTTGTTTTTCATACAAATTCCTGTTTTAGGGAATATTACATAGAATTTTCGAAAATCCTTTCTTAGCGGATGCCTACGTTATAAAAGCGATCTCCACGCCAAATTTCAGCCAGATCCGTTCAGTGGTTTGAGCTGTGACATCAGTCAGATATATTTATATTTAGATGTATATGTATATGTCACCGTAAGATTGTAAAAACCGTTAGATTATAATCTAACTCGCGAAATTGTAAACTGTCGAACTTAACTAAAACTTTAACTAGCTAACATTTTGATGCACTGTAGTGTACCTGAACTCCTGTGGTAATGCAAACATTCCAAACGATTGCGGGCGAAGTATTTGCATGTGCTTAAAGCTTACAGTTAACAGTTAATGAATTAGATTAGTAAGTCGCACATTAGCTTCCCTCCAACGACAAGTATGCGACTGTCGTTGGAGCAATACTACCCGTTGTCTTACGTGAGCTAGAAACGCAACACTTTTTTTTATCCACTACAAGTTAGCCCTTGACTCGCAGTCAATATTTAAATAAAAGAAGTATGCTCTATGCCATACCTACCTGTAGAACTTTTTTTCCGCTGGAGATCTTTTACATTGTCTAGTTTTTTTTAATATATATTGTTTTAATTTTCAACAAAGAAAAGAAGTAGTTTTTTTTATATGCACTACAATTTAGCCATTGACTGCGATCTTACCTGATGGTAAGTTATGATGCAGTCTAAGATGGTAGCGGGCTAACCTGTTAGGGGCATGGCAGTTATAGAAATCCCATACCCCTATTCGGTTTCTACACGGCATCGTACCGTAGGGTGGTAACTAGCCACGGCCGCAGCTTCCCAAGGCCAGACCAGGGAAAATTTAGAAATTATAAATCCCCAAATTGACCCTGCCGGGGATCGAACCCGGGACCTCCACAAGATAAGACAACAGCGCTACAGTCTGCGCCACGGAGGTCGTCAAATTTTTTTTTTATTTTATTGCATGATAGGCTTGCGCTTGACGACAATCATGCTTAGTGCAAAGCAATGATGAGGTCTAGGTTGGAACGCGCTTGCCTAGAAGATGCCTATTCACTCTTGCCTTAAAGGTACTTAAGTTATAGTTAGAGGGCACAAATACGGCAGTAATATTAAACCTATCCAGTTACCGACTTGGGTCAATGTTGCTTAACAATCGCAATCAGCTGATATGCGCTGTCGGTCGCAACTAGGCCATACGTCCTTCTTTGCATTTATAATACTTATGAATTCGTCTATGATAATCTATGCTAATATTATAAATCCGAAAGTTTGGATGGATGTATGGATGTTTGTTACTCAATCACGCCCCAACGGCTGAACGGATCTGGCTTAAATTTGGCACAGAGATAGATTATAGTCTGGAATAGCACATAGGCTACTTTTTATCTCGAAAATTAAAGAGTACCCGCGGAAACCAAAAACCTAAATCTACGCGGGCGTCAGTTAGTTTAATAATATGTATAGTCTAGCCTATGAAGTTATGAACGCGAAATAACAAGAAAAATTCAACGATCCTTCATTTATTAAAATTCAGTCTCATGTTATCTCAGAAAATTAAAGAGTTCCCGCGGGAACCAAAAAACCTCAAACCACTAAAACTGCTATTAACTAAAATACGGTAGTTATTAATGAAGTTAGTCCATTAAAATATTTAAATGAAAAGCTATTTAGGTTACAAAGCTTGTACCTCATACATATTGATACAATAATATATTTCAATGTTATTTTACAGCCAACAACGTGTTACTACAAAATGAGACATTATATTTTATTCAAAATTTTATCGTGTCATTTACTTCGAATCTTATGTAGGGTTGTCAAATGTTATTCTTCATAATATTCTAACAACATAAATATTCGCGATATACCTAAGTTTCGTCGTTTATACTCGTAGTTATACTAATATTATAATTTCGAAAGTTTGGACAGATGGATGTATGGATAGATGGATATTTGTTACTCAATCACGCCACAACGGCTGAACGGAACTGGATGAAATTTGGCACAGAGATAGATTGTAGTCTGAAATAACACATAGGCTACTTTATATCTCGGAAAATTAAAGAGTTCCCGCGGGAACCAATAACCTAAATCTACGCGGGTGTTAGCTAGTGTTATAATATGTATAGTCTAGCCTATGACGTTATGAATGCGAAATGACACGAAAATATCAATAATCCTTCATTTATTAAAATTCAGTCTCATGTTATTGAAAAGGTGCAACATTCTAGTGGAATATATTATTACTTTATACTAATAAAACAATCATACTTTATGGACTGTTAAACACTATTATATTGCGTTCACATTGCTATTAACTGTGCTCATAATAGTGTGGAAAACCAAGCTTCAAGTAAAAGTGAGACTGACAACCCTAAAAAAAATCCATAATTTAAAAGAGAATCATAATAATATTACAATCAATGTGAAAGTGTGTCTATTTGTTGGTCTGTCAATCCTTCAATCGTCATAATCGTCATAACAGAGCATCGGATCGACGGAGAGTGAGTTAGAATATGTTACATAACCTGGAAAATTCCCTTACAATAAAAAAAAAACTTAATCCACGCGGACTAAGTCACGGGTATTTAGCTACTTAGTACCACTTTAGCCCATTAACGTCCCACTGCTGGGCACAGGTCTACACTCTCCTAGAAGAGAGGCCTGAGAGGGAATTAGCGCTTAGACCCACCACGCTGCTCCAATGCGGGTTGGCGGGCTTTAACGGCTATATCATAGTGATAATAACCGGGACCGACGGCTTAACGTGCTCTCCGAGGCATGGGGGTGAAACACCGCCAACTTCCTAACTCTGGGCTATTACTGAGAATTTCAAGCAGAAAAATTTATAGTCAGAAAAACCCAATACTCAATTATGGCCCGACCGGGGACTCGATCCCGGGGACAGTAGAACATGCCATCCATTAGACCAACGAGGCAGTCACGAGGCTACTCAGTACGATATATTCAAAATAACGAAATGTGACTAATATCTGGAACGGTTATGTCTTAAAACTGCGATGATATATGCTTGTTAGTGAAAATTAAAATGAAACGGCTTTTTACTTGACAAGTCAAAACTTCCCGGGAACTCTGCCAAAGTTGATATACACTAAGAGCGTGTGGCCCAGATACGACGGACAAAATTAAATTAGAATTAATTTAACGAATTAAAAAATACGACTGCCCTGCCATATTATTTTTGGAGTTAACCTCCCTAAGAAGTGATTTGCGTTCACATTTTTATTAAGTGATATTTTTTTGTGAATCACTGGATATTGAACTATAGTGTTACATATTTTTGGAATCTACTCATCATTTTCTAGATGATGATTATATAGTTGATCTTTATTTCGAGTTGTTTTTTTTCAACTTTAGTCTTTAATGCGGGTTCATTGTCACCCCATAAATTTTTAAAAAAAATTTTACTAGCCTATGTCACCCGGAATAGGCTAGGGATTCTAAAAATACCTCATTTATCAAAATCGGTTCAGGCGTATAGAAGTTATAGTGGAATATACAAACTCACATACATACATACATACATACATACATACATACATACATACATACATACTTACATACATGAACCCTGAAAACAATATACTCCTTTTTTCAGGCAGTCGTATAATAAATAGTTTATTTATTAAATTCATGACAGCAAATGTTCTCAGTGGTTGATGGTTAGTGATTGAGACGGAACGGTATACAGATTTATGACGAATAGTCTCTTTTAACTGATAGGTATTAATAAATTCGTAATGATACGTATTAGTTAAAAAGTTTAAATCAATATAACGTACCAGTATTCAATTTAAATTCTGCCGTTCAGCGTCAAACTGAAAACGTTACGCTATGTTAAAATTATAAAGAAATTTTATAATCAGATTTCAAATTAACAAAACAATTATTACTTAGTGCTTTAGCTACAAGCGAAGAAAATGCCTTAATATCCACAACTGTTTATACATAAATATGAATGAATGGTTTTCGATAAAACAGTAAAATTAGAACATGATATTGTTACATGAAACCGATCAGTCAAAATTAATAGCGACTCTTGATACGATGATATAAAGTGCAATTCGGCTAGCAAAGCACAGCGAGTGTTTTTTTTAATTTACATTCAGAATGCCTCGCTTTCCATTGAGTTTTTTTTATCCCTTCTCACTAGGCGCGTGTAGCGTTATGGTAATTATTACTAAAATGGCGAAAACAACGACTATTTTTCCACGCCATTTTTATAGTATAGGTAGAGTCAACATTTCCTTTTTATATAGTTGTAGATAACTTTCATATTCTTTATTTCATATTTCAAAAGTTAGAGTCGTTACTGTGAGAGGTTTCCCGCAATAAAATTCCTAACAATTTTGTGTTAACGCTCCATTATTTGTTACGGTAATTGTTTTAATTATGCCCGTTATAACGTTAATTGCTGAGTAAATATTTTACTTGTTTTAGATTTAAATTAAACTAGCGAATGCCCGCGACTTCGTCTGCGTGGTTTGAGGTTTTTGGTTCACGCGGGAACTCTTTAATTTTCCGGGATAAACCTGTGTGCTATTCCAGACTAAAATCTATCTCTGTGTCAGATTAGTCAACCAGATCCGTTCAGCCGTCGGGGCGGGATTGAGTAACAAACATCCATACATCCATACATTCATACATCCATCCAAACTTTCGCATTTATAATATTAGTAAGATTATTGCGAGCATTGGCACAGTTAGAATGAACAGGAAAATGGTTTGTGACTTCATTTCATATCTACTCATATGTAGAACCGATATAAAATAGTGCTCCTTAAAACAAAACAAAAAACATGTTTTATGACACTTAATTTGACAGATTTGTTAGCCGTTATGGTTTTTTAAACTGTGTATAAAGCAAAATCAATTAGAAAAATAAAAGTATTGCACCATCTAACTCACGGTAGTTACATATCAATGTTGGTTAGAATCAGGCGTTACTTTGCGGAAGTTTATAATTTAGCAAGAAAAGATTACAATAGGCATGATGACTGATTTTGAAAAATGGTCAGATTACGTTCGTAAGTATCTACTATTTCGATAAAATATATTATTTCAGCTGAAAAATAAGGTTTGGTAGATAAAATTGGCATTTGAAATTTAAATTTTAAAATTCACGCCAAAACGCTCGCCGGTGTCATGGCGTCGTTTGTGACGTCACTATTGTTATTACCAATGTACTCTGTGCAGTGTGCAGTAAACAATAGTGTGATTGTCAAAGCTCGAAAACAAACAATTGTGACGTCATTCGCTTCTTGGTGTTTAATCCAATATGGCGGATTGGTGTGTTTTATAGATTTATTTTATCAAAATAAATAGCAATCTCACTCGAAATAGAAGAATAAATACGTTTTTTATACTCCATGAATCCTATTTCATTAAGTAGATAAATTCATAATTTCATTGATTCTTGGTTACTGTCATCATGCCTATTGTTTTGCTATAATCCGCCAACAGATTTTTTTTTTCTGTTGGCGGATTATAGCAAAATAATCGTAATCTTTTATTGCTAAACATATCAATGTATTTGTTCCTTTGAATACTAACCATCAGTTGCTGGTCTATAAGAAACATCTGTAAAAATAGTGGCGCTCCACATCGCGTTCAGTTTATGGCACATTGCGTCGAAAACAACCGCTTTCATAATTCGAACGCCGAATTCGTTCGAATTTTTAAATTGCCGCGCGCCGAATTTGCACCGTTTTGCCGTTTTTTTTTTTTGTGAAACTTTGTGAACCGAGATTAGCTTTTTTCGGGCTCTGAAGAGCTGGAATCCAGAGCTTTAGCCAGTTACAAATTAAACGAGTGCGCGTACGGCCTTTATGATGTTCGTTCGTTAAATGAAATCGAGTGGATGTTTTGGCACATGAGTAAAGAAACGGAACAGAGACAAAGCTTCTATGGAGCGAGCAAAATATATACCTATTTTGGTAGGGTTGGCACAGGAGGATACAATTTAATAAACAATAGTTATTTGTTCAACTAGATGCAAGGTTTGTTTTTGTTGTAATTGCCTAGTTTGAATCCCGAGCTAGTGAAGAATTCGAGCTAGGAAGGATTAGGTAAATTAGAATCCTGAATCTAGTGAGGAATTCCTAGGCACAAGAAACAAAAAACTTTGCTATCGCGACAACTTTTCACTTCAACAGCGAGAAAATAAAAAATGTAAGAAAAATATTTATTGAAACATTAAGGTATTTTTACATTTTTTAATTTAAATTTAGAGTGTTTTTATACACTATATTAATAAATATATACAGTTGATTAAATAATGTCTAAATAAAGTGCAGATCATTGTTAAAAAATTCAAGTAAGTAATAAAAATCCAGCGCCATTTTGAAATTCTTTGTTAATTGACCGATTTCGTTCAAAATCGATATTTGGGGTTCCCTGGGATCACAAAACAGGAAACTGTTACCAAAATTTAAAAAAGTCAGCGCCATTTTGAAATTCTTTGGAAAGGATCCCTAAGATCACAAGACATAAAACATTTACCCTCATTTACTAATCTACTACTACTTCATTCGTGCTGACATACCCACTTTTTTCTATCATATTAGAAAATCATACTAAGCATTGTGTTTTTTTGAAATATTTTCATAAGTAACTTTATAATTTTTCAAGGTATTATAAAAATCTTCTATCAAATTTGATCTTTTTTTTATGATCTTGCGACTCAAAAAAAGAAAAAAATTATTCTAATGTTTAGGAAACTTCTCCATTGATATTTTTAATTTTGATTGAAAAAAATAATAACTTTTATTACTAAAGTGAGATGTCACATGCCACATCATATGCGACTACCTACTGTAAGGCTCGCTCGTTTTTTTTACAAATTACTTATTCTAAATGTTTTGTTTTCCACAATAAAATTTTGACAAGTCCTGGCAGCTGGGCAAGGTACGTTGCGCACGAACCATAACGGAGAAACATTGATTTAAATATAATCCACGCGTACAGAAAACACAAACTAAATAGATTGAGCGAGCTTCGACGCGAGTTTGGCGACGTTACGGCTGGCCGGCGAACCGCGCGCGTATCAGTTTAGTCAAATTAGATGGATGCGTTTACAGAATATCATAATAACATCTAATATGTATGGTCTATCTATTCTACACATTAAAAATAATAAATTATAATCAAGTTAGTACTACTTATTAGAGTCTTTGGGATAGGTAAAAAATGATGTGTTTTTATTCATTCTATTATTGTTCATACACACTGTACAGTAAACCATATTTACACTTTTAAGTAAAATTACATTAAAACACTATTTAAATTACTAAATTATTGACATTAACATTAAATATGAAAACACGACGCGCGACGTGTACTGCAGCCCCTGAGCTTGAGCACTGACCGAGCCGGTTTAAACCGGTTTCTCTCCGTACGTGACGTAGCCCGAGTGCTCACGCACACACGCGCCTCAAGCTTGTAGTAGTGTACCTATCGTAGTGCGCTTGTATGAAGCTTTGCCTCTGTTCCGTTTCTTTACTCATGTGGTTTTGGTTTGAATTCCTAGTTTTGTGGCAGAAATTTGTGTAGAGTATTTACTTATACAGTGGTAGAGTTACTAAAAGGTAATTTTATATTATGTATAGTGAAATTGCCTCGTTGGTCTAGTGAACTGCCTCGTTGGTGTAGTGAACTGCCTCGTTGGTCTAGTGAACTGCCTCGTTGGTCTAGTGGTTGGCATGTTCGACTGCGACCGACGGGGTCCCGGGTTCGAGTCCCGGGTCGGGCCATATCAAGTATTGGGTTTTTCTGGCTAGAAATTCTCAGTACTAGCCCGGAGTTAGGAAGTTGGAGGTGTTTCACCCCCGTGCCTCGGAGAGCACGTTAACCCGTCGGTCCCGGTTATTATCACTAACATGATAATAGTCGTTAAAGCCCGCCAACCCGGATTGGAGCAGCGTGGTGGGTCTAAGCTCTAACTCCCTCTCTCTCATGAGAGTGGAGGCCTGTGCCCAGCAGTGGGACGTTAATAGGCTGTAGTGGATGTATAGTGAAACTAGGTGATGCCCGCGACAAGTTCCACGTGGTTTTTAAAAATCCTAAAGGAACTCCTGCATAATACGGAGTATGTTTGTTTGTTGGTCTACATTTCTTTCACACTGTAACGGAACCACAGGTCGACGTAATTTCTTCAAGGATAGCGTCATAATTAAACCTTTAAAGTGATATTATGTAATGAAAATGCTGAAAAACTAAGAGTTTCTACGAGAAATAAAAAAAAAATGCGCAGACTTTTCTTATAAAATATGTATAAAAATACGTAAATCTTACTAATCTTACTAATATTATAAATGCGAAAGTTTGGATGTATGCATGCATCCATACAGGATGTTTGTTACTCATTCACGCCCCAACGGCTGAATGGATCTGGCTAAAATTTGGCACAGAAATAGATTATAGTCGGGAATAGCACATAGGCTACTTTTTATATCGGAAAATTAAGGATTTCCCGGGAACTAAAAGACCTCGATCCATGCAGACGAAGTCGCGTGCATTAGCTAGTAAACTATAAGATAAATAAATGCGTTGTACATCCGAAAAATCTAAAAAAAAAAAAAAAAACACTCAGAGTTAGAGAAGTCAGACCTTATAGTGGTCTTATAAAAGGAATCATAATATTAAATTATTATTATTTTAGTCTCAAGTAGACTTGGCATTTCTTTTATTCCACTACAAGATAGGCCTTGACTGCGATCTCACCTGATAGTAAGTGATGATGCAGTCTAAGATGGTAGCGGGCTAACCTATTAGGGGCATGGCAGTTATATTAAGCCCATACCCCTAGTCGGTTTCCACACGGAATCGCACTCTTCTTCGGCATTTCTTACTTTTTTGCTTGTTTCTTAAAAATAAGTATATTGCGTATCACAACCATTATTATAGGCTTTTCTTTGACAACAGCCCGTGAAGAAGTGAAGTGAAAGTAAAGTGAAGAGTGAGTAAGTTTCGTACTTACTCTGAGCCTCTTGACTATTACGATGATTGAGTCTACTATAATCAAAAACAACAATGTCCATAATTTACAAAAAAATAAGTTATCTATGGTCGCAGATTCAATTAAATTAGTTGCACCTCTTAAACGGATATGACATACTTCTCTCCTCCACGTGGCATTTAAAAGGAAAAACTACTCCCAAAATTCCGTAATAACTAGAATGACTCGTATCTATAATAAAATCTACTAGGAAATTGACCTCTTCTGCCACTCTAAAAATACCTTTAAGCGACATACTACACCAATAGTTATACACCATTACACAAACACACATACACGCACACACTCACACACACACACACACACACACACACACACACACACACACACACACACACAAAATTTTTAACTCACTCTCACTAATTGTAATTTTATGTTTGAGAAAATCTGTAATTGGCCATATTAATCCTGTTATTATAGTGTTTAAGTATTATTGTTCATTAGAATCACTATTGATTTTCCTATGATAATAAAAAATAAAAAGGAGTCTTTACTGGCTCTCGTCGTAATTATGAGCTTTATATTGAAAGGCTATACAAAGCTCTCGTACGCCGTCTAAGCTTGTTTGAGCTCTAACTAGTAGTCTGTTTTCATTATTTCGACATACTGGCTTCCCTATCTAATGGCCTAACGGCTTAGCAATCATACAGTTCTGAAAGTATCGAATTTTGCCAATGGCTTGGCGTGGAAATTTACCAACCAGTTAGCTGTAACCAGATATTTCTGCGCTCATTGACCCCGTGTTATATCAGTGAGGCAGCGCAAAGGCTCCGAAAGAAAAGGCTGAAACCGGCAAGCGGCGGATGTAGATAAATTATGCCTATAGGCATAATAACCTTTATATAAATAAATAAATAAATAAACAAATAAATAAGCCATTTATATCCAAAACAAAAAATAACGAATTACATTTTAAGCCGTTATAAGTAATAGTAGAGTCAGTTACCTTTGCTCCGCTGCGTCAGTTACCTTTGTTTTCCTTCGAATTTCCTGGTTCCTCTGACGGTCGCTCAGCTTAATACCGTGAAGACACTCGAGCCATGAAGTCTTACTGTAAAAAACTTCTTGCAATATATTTTAATTTAGTTGGTTTTTGTAATCTATTGTCATAGTTTTTAATTTAGTTTGTTATATTAGTTTTTGAGGAGGGCGATTATCATTGTAACGCAGTCTTTAACGTTCGTATATGTTTTTTAAGTCCCTAAGTTAATGTTTTTCAATAAGCAGTTTATTTATTATTTTATTTAACCGCGATTAATTGCCTCATGTATTGACACAAAGCTGCCTCTTTTTTCGTAAAGGATCAGCTTGGTTGTTCAGCGCGGAAATGCAGCCAGCTTTCTTTTTTGCCACCATTCCACTTGTCTAATTATGATGTTAAGGTTTAGAGATCTATAAGTTTGATTGTAACGTTTTCAAAGAAATAGTTTATGAATTATCTCATAAACATGTGATAGAAATGCCAAAGACGTTTTAGAAGCCGCCCACGTTCGCATTCTTAGTTCAATAGGGAATTCTATAAATCACTTTTCTTTTAATTCTAGCAAAAATCCGCTGCTTTCGATGTGGTGGCACCCTTTACAGTAAACTAGCGAATGCCCGCGACTTCGTCTGCGTGGTTTGAGGTTTTTTGGTTCCCGCGGGAACTCTTTAATTTTCCGTGATAAAAAGTAGCCTATGTGCCAGTCAGTAATATGACTATAATCTATCTCTGTGCCATATTTCAGCCAGAGATCCGTTCAGCCGTTGGGGCGTGATTGAGTAACAAACATCCATACATCCATACATCCACACATCCATCCAAACTTTCGCATTTATAACAGTAAGTAAGTTAGTAAGATTAACTACTTAAAACTATACCTACTAAGTTAACTTCTTTGCGTGCAGTTCCATGCCTTATAAACTACCTATTCTAAGAACTAACCTATTTCCAATAACTATAATGGTGTATGAACTAAAAGGATTTGGATCTTGGGCTTGTATTCTTTTGTACTTTATTATAAATAATATTGTTGTCTTTAGAATCGTTGTGATTTGAAAATTCGATGAAATGAAAATTCGATGAAACGAAAAAGAGACAAACATATTCATAATAGGATTTAGCCTGCGAGAAAATGAGATAGAAGACAAGTTATTTTTATCTCATTACCTCGTTTCTGCAGCATGTGAATTGCACACACACACTTTTTTTATAAGATTCTTCTCTATTTGTTCTTTTTCTCCTTTTTTCTATCATCTCGCTGCATTGGTGGTAAAGAAAACAAATCATATAGATACTCTGCTGAAATGATTGTAAGACATCATAAGTACTAAAATAGTTTTCCGTTTTCTCTCTCTTGGGCGCGATTATGAGTAGTATAATGAGACCATTTTCCAACTGTACGGATAACTGAGTTATGGTAAAGAGTGCAGACTTTTCTGGGTCGGAATACTCGTAAATCGTAGTATGGCTACTGGCCATTACAGCACATTACAGCATTGCCTGCTGAATTACACGCCCACCCTTCAGACATGACCGAACTATGACATGTTTGAGGTCAGTTATTAGGTCAATCTTGAGCTATAATTTGACTTATGGTTCCACGCGTGTGTTTTTGTCTTGTTCCGTCCGTAGTGAGCTTTCACCCTATAGCTGTGAGCTTTACCAGTCTTTTGTCTAATTAATCGAAAAAGGTTCTTAAGCCGACCGTATCAAATTCCCCACGTTCTGAGTGTTTGAATAGTTTACACGTCGCTTTCAGATCTGGTGCCAAGTACGAACCTGATACGTCGCTAAGCGCTTAACTACACGAACAACTAATTGACGGGTGGCAGACCTGAGGCCACTTACGTTTCTTATTTTAGGATCGGTTAAGAAAAAATTACATAGGTACAGGAAACCAAGAGTAAATCCACTCTTGGTTTCTAAGAATTTATTGCCTTTTCTAGTAATTAAATTTTTGTAGTAAATATTATTAATTGCTGGTTATAGAAATTAATAGTAAATTATATCAGATACAAGTCATAATTAAAAATATTGAAAAATACGACTGCCCTGCCAAAAACGAACTAAAAAGTTAAAAATCTAAATTAATTTAGTTAAATTAGAATCTTATTCACATTTTTATTAAATGATATTTTTTTATGAATCACTGGATATTGAACTATAGTGTTATATTATTGGAATCTACTAATCATTTTCTACCTGATGATTATATAGTTAATGTTATTTTCGTTTTTTTTTTTCAAATTTAGTTTTTAATACGGTACCTTGGTTATCCCAACAATTTTTTTTTAATTTTACTAACCTATGTCACCCGGAATAAGCTAGGGATTCTAACGATACCTCATTTATCAAAATCGGTTCAGGTGTATAGAAGTTATGGTGGAATATACAAACTCACATACAGACATACATACATTCATACATACATACATACATACATACATACATACATACATACATACATACATACATACATACATACATACATACATACATACATACATACATACATACATACATACATACATACATACATACATACATACATACATACATACATACTCCTTTTTTCAGGCAGTCGTATAAAAAAAACGTAATCTTAACTCTAAATATAATGGCTAATTTTAATTAGTTATTTACTTAATAATATTCTTCTTTCCAGGTATAGCCAGTGCAAGTGTTTAGTGCAGTGATGTGCTAGTGCCACCATGGAAGCCCCCCTACCTCTGGAGGTGGACGACGAGGGCCGCCCTCAGCAGACCTCCTCGAGCGGCTCCTCCTCCGGCACCGGCTACTATGGCCACAAGAATGGTGAGTGCTATGAATAAAGTGTTCTACTTTTTACCCAATTACGGCGAAGCCAAAAGGTAGGGTTACGATTCTAGTTTTTTTTGTTTGTTTGTATTTAGGTTCCACCGTAGCGTCCAAAATACTAGGCGGATTTTGATGAATCAGGTGTCAATCGATTCCCTATAATGGTCCGGATTGCGCTACATTTTATAGTAACAAAATTGATATGACGGATGTTACATCCAAAAAACTGGAGGTCTCTTAAATTTTTTTGCTAATTTATCGAGTCAATGTATAATATCAAAAATGGGATGTCAAGCGAAAGAGGAGAAAATTTTGAGTTCATAAAAGATATAAATATAGGTACAATTATGTACAAATTTCAAGCTATAGAAAACGATTTCGCTATATTATTTCCGTAGTCGGGCTAAAGTTTATTTAAACATGTTTTATCTTGTTACCTACAATTTAAGGCCGCAACGGTTACACTTATATGTTTTACTCATGCTTAAAGCGACTTAGGTACGATAAAATATTTGCAGCCGTTTGCAAATGTAAATCACTCACGTAAAAGTTATTATCACACTCTGCCAAAAATATAAAGGCTATATCATTGACGTTCGTATCGAAAGGCGGTCACTGAAAATCACCTGGCACCTCAGACGCGAGTCCTGACGGCATCGCCAGTTTTAAGTCTGACAGGCCAGGAGCCCCAACACAAGCTGAGTGACTCACCTGTTGGTAGCGTTACACTGCTGTACAAACTTACAATTTATAATATGTATGTAGCTCATTTTTAATTTTGATTTATTTTGTGCATCTGTGTTTATTGCTGCCAATAAAGATTTTCTTATTCTATTCTATTCTAAAAACTTATAGATTTCATTGCGGCTTAAGAATACTGACTTGTGTGCACTTTGCTCTTTTTATAAGATCTTCTTTTGATAAGATCTTTATCAATAATTTTATAGTGCACCTGACACTAAGAATAAAACTTTCTCGCGGAATGACATTCGGAACTCTTAAAATAGAGCTTGAAAAAATAAGTACATTTTTGTAACAAAAATAACCGATGTCGTGCACCGAGGCTGGTAGTGTTTACATTCAACACACGACGAGCATTGTTCTGCACGGAACCACAATGTTTAGTTAAATACATTGAAAAGTACGTAACGTATTTTCAAGTCAAGTTTACACAACCCTAGAAAATTACCTACTGACTGTTGAATACTCACCCCATGGACGGACGGCATCGAGTGACTCGAAAGCGCTAGCTAGACCTATGTCGGACGGACATCTTTTTATTGAGAACGACAACGACTGACGACTGGATTTTTGAATGCAGATAAAAAAAATGGCGACTATCTAAGACGCTTTCATCTTTCATCTTTATGGTTACTGACTTCACGGAAGATCAGCGCTGTATCCTAACAGGTATAGCACATGCTGAGTGAAGACCATTTTGGGGATCAGGTCTCATTCCGCCATTTTTCTTCTTTTTTTTTTTATCCACTACAAGTTAGCCCTTGACTGCGATCTCACCTGATGGTAAGTGATGATGCATGCATGCAGGGGCATGGCAGTTATATTAAACCCATACCCCTATTCGGTTTCTACACGGCATCGTACCGGAACGCGTAATCGCTTGGCGGCACGTCTTTGCCGGTAGGGTGGTAACTAGCCACGGCCGAAGCCTCCCACCAGGCCAGACCAGGGAAAATTCAGAAATTATAAATTCCCAAATTGGCCCTGCCGGGGATCGAACCCGGGACCTCCGCAAGTTAAGACAACAGCGCTACACACTGCGCCACGAAGGTCGTCAAAAATCTTATAAAGTCTGTTTTTTGTCTTGTATCCCTGAATAAAGATTTCTTTCTTTCTTTCTTTGATCATCGTAATTTTCATACGTTCTCTACATACGTAGTAGTGCTCAGTATATGTAGAGCTACATGGAGGTAGGTAGTAGGCCGGCGATAGGTTGAAATGATGAATGAAAATGACGATGATGAAAGATGAAAGAGCGTCTTAGATAGTCGCCACGTTTTTTTAAAATTGTTTTATTGTAAAACTCTAGGTCACTGTAAATATTCTTTGGTAATTCTTTAAAATCTTTGGTGCTTATTTACTATTTACATAAATGTCTAAATTATAATTAACAGTATGTTTATGAACCGTAATTCGTATCATTTACTTTAGGTTTTTTATTAGTCTTGTTTAGAAAACCAGCAATAAAATTCATGTGAATTTTCCCAACAACCCGTCATTTGGTTCGGGTTTCCGTGCATTTAGCAATTAGAGGTGAAATTAGAGTAATTATGTAATAAAATAATAATGTATTGTATTGCATTGCCCACTAGAATCTGTTGTCAAGAATTTCAAGTTTTATAGAGTTGAAATTATAATTGAATCATGTTTTTCAGTTTCTGCATAATTGTTAAGGTGTGTCTAAACATAGCGCGGTAATTCAAATCAAGCGCTCCTATTGGTGGGTTTGAAACACATCTGCAGCTTAGCAACGTTAAATGCAACATAGCTAGGGGTTGCTTTTTCAGCAACCCCAAGCTACGTTGCACTTTTTGCTAAGCTACGAAGTGTGTCAAACCAATAGGAGCTTTTGATCTAACATCAAGACGTGATCTCAGCTATTGGTGGGTTAAACACACATCCGTAGCTTAGGAAAGTAGTATATATCTCTAGTGGAAACTCATCTTAGCGTTCAATATTATGTCATAATATGTTGAAGTCATGACAATCTGTCACAGCTTAGATATAGGTCATGCGAATACAATAAAACAAAAAAAAAATTGTTACGACAAATATATTGTATGGAAGTCGGTAAGAAATAAAAAGTTTTATTGAGCACATTCTGATATTTCTTTATTTTCTGACGCAAAACGAGGGGTTTTATAAGTCTGGGTATGTCTGTAAGCGCACGCGCGTATTTTTTGTTTGTTTGTGTGTGCGTGTGTGTGTGTGTGTGTGTGTGTGTGTGTGTGTGTGTGTGTGTGTATGTGTGTGTGTGTGTGTGTGTGTGTGTGGGTGTGGGTGTGTAATTTAACCATTAAACCATTAAGCTCTTTGCAAAGTTTCATTCAGTCAGTGATTGACTTAAGATTTTAATTATCCATAGCCATACTAATATTAAAAATCCGAAAGTGTGTCTGTCCGTCTGCTACGCTTACACGGCCCATCTGTTCAACCGATTTTTATGATAGTTTGTCTTTGTATCCCGGAAAATTGAAAAATTCCCGCGGGAATTAAAAACATCAATCCACGAGGACGAAGTCGCGGGCATCATCTAGTGTTATAATATGATAGTAGAGCAGGGGTATAGATTACATAGTAGTATAGGAGGTATAACATATTATTTCCCTTCTTCTGTATGTAAACTTTAATAGGCGTAAGTCTGTAAATAACACACATAATTATGTTAAATTTTTGTAAGATTTTTAAAAAATGTTTTTATATCATTATTTGTTAATAAAGAAGTTATAAAATCAAATAAATAATAGTGTAAGAGGTAGGTAAATAGTCAAACATTGTTTGGACAAATGAGTTACAGTCATTTGATTTATCGTTTGATTCTAATATTTTATGTCACGGAACCCATAGTACCGAGTCGGATACACGCTTAGCCATTTTTTTAGTTCCAGAACATTGAATCTGATAAGGGCACCGGCAACTTTCTATCGGATATTTACAGTGAAATTACTTCTTTGCTGATTTATATCTTTTTATGTTTGTTCAAGGGCTTTTGTTGTTTGTTCGTTAGTGGATTCAAAGAACTGGGTAATGGAACTTAATGATTTATGCCGAACTAGCTTTTGTACGAGGTTCCACTCGTGGACAAGTCTGAATCCAAAGCGTTCTGAGGTGCGATTGTATAAGAATTGGCGATCAAATCGTCAAACTTCGGCGTCAATGTAAAATAAACCAACAATTTCGTGTATCCATTCTCATACGGATGAAAATGGATATGTCACCGTAAGATTGTAAAAACCGTTAGATTATAATCTAACTCGCGAAATTCTAAGCTGTCGAAAGATTAGAATTTAACGCATTATTTTCCGGTAGATTGTAATCTGATAGGTATTTAAACCCGATAAAACCTAAGCACTGGGCACTACTTGGTTATTTATGTCGAACCCTAACCTAACCTACAAGAAAGAGAAAAGAAAACGTAAATAAAATGAATATATCAAAAATTGACACTCAGAACATTGAACAGTTTACAATCTTTCGACAGTTTATAATTTCGCGAGTTAGATTATAATCTAACGGTTTTTACAATCTTACGGTGACAGATACACGAAATTGAGCTCTGATTCCATCTAATCTTAGGTCTGAATTCTTAAATTATTTAATGTGCAAAATTATGTTTGTTTGTTGTTTTGTTTATCAAGTTGTGAAACATGTTAGCCAAGTTAGTTTTTTTTAATCCACTACAAGTTAGCCCTTGACTGCGATCTCACCTGATGGTAAGTGAAGATGCAGTCTAAGATGGTAGCGGGCTAACCTGTTAGGGGCATGGCAGTTATATTAAACCCATACCCCTATTCTACACGGCATCGTACCGGAACGCTAAATTGCTTGGCGGCACGTATTTTACCGATAGGGTGGTAACTAGCCACGGCCGAAGCCTCCCACCAGTTAGATAATGATGATGCAGTCTAAGATGGTAGCGGGCTATCGCTGGCCAGTAAGGGTATGGAAGTTTAATAAAATCCATACTCTAATCGGTTTCTATATCCAATCGTATACTGGAGCGCTAAATCCGGACGTAACTAGCCACGGCCGAAACCAGACCAGAGAAAATTCAGAATTTAAAATCTTTCAAATTAAACCTGCGTGGAATCGACCCCGGGACTTCGCACTTATAAAAAACTTGCACTCATCATTAGGAAGTGGACTGCGCTAGAAAGTTCGTTAACGTCAATCATTTGTCCTTCAATCGTGCCGCAAAACTGATTATCACCATTATATTTTATAAATAACTAGACGTCAATAAGTGTAGTATACCTACCTAAATTGAATAAACATTATTTGACTTTGACTTTGACTTCAAAAGAGTTACGGCAACGTACTATACCTATACCTGTGGCTACGGGTCGTAAGTTTCCGTAGCACTGTTGCTGAAAACCTGGATAATGATGTAGTCTACTTTTTGTCCCGGAAAATCAAGGACCTCCCCCGGGCTTTTTAAAACCTAACTCCACGTAGACGTAGATGACGATTTCCAAATCCACTGGAACTAAACTGGGTCGGTATAAATAACTAAAGAAACTCATACACATCCATACACGCACACATACACAATTGCCCTTACCTTTTCATGCTTGCATGATTAAAATAAAAAAATATATTATAAAATTTGATATATTTAATGTTATATTAAATTTGGAAAAACTAGGCCTTCTGGCACTGGTATTTTATGCTAACTTAAATCGTTTTGTAAATAAATCACTTTCATTTTCAATGCGCAATTCAAGCGATGTGGCAAATCAAGCATTGCCAGAGCTTTCAGAAGAACAATTTATAATTTTAATATCTCGTTCGTCTGCAGCTGACGTCATTATCACAATCGAGATCTTTCGCCAGTGCCCTTACCACAATATCTCAAATCACATCGACTTTTATTCGAGCATCGAAATACTTGGGCGTTAAGGTGTGTTCAAACATAATGGGCAAAACGCGCAGGTGTAATTCCTTGTATTTATACGAACGACAACACACAAAAAGCGCGTTCTGTGTGTTTCGCGTTTACCCTTTGTCCTTAGTGAGCGAGAAAAGCGACGCAACGCGATACGATGTCATAGAAAATGACAGATTTGTCTACGCCACAACGTAGGCAACGTGAAGGGTCACTGTTTGATAGATAGATAGATGAAATCTTTATTGCACACACTTAACAACAATAACAATAAAGAAAAGCTTAAAAGATAAGACAGAAGGGTGCAAAGGCGGTCTTATTGCTAAAGCAATCTCTTCCAGACAACCTTTGGGAAGAGAATATAAAACAAGAGCGCGTGATAGTGCAACATCTAAAAATTTAAATGTATAATATATATGTACATACATGCATACATCCATACATACAAACATACATATATACATACTGTTGTACAAACATACATATATACGTACTGTGTATTTTGCCTGGTGTAAGGCTTCTGCCGTGGTCTAGTTACCACTCTACCGGCAAAGACGTGCCACCAAGCGATTTAGCTTTCCGGTACGATGCCGTGTAGAAACCAAATGGGGGTATGGGATTAATAAAACTGCCGTGCCCCTAACAGGTTAGCCCGCTACCATCTTAGACTGCATCATCACTTACCATCAGGTGAGATCGCAGTCAAGGGCTAACTTGTAGTAGTAAAAAAAAAATGTTATTCAACTCAACTCAAATGTTTATTCAATTTAGGTAGGTATACTACACTTAACGTCCAATTAACGTTATTTATAAAATATAATGGTGATGATCAGTAACTGTATCTTAAAACTAAAGCTACGAGGGTTTCAAACACGCTCTGGTCTGAGAAGAGCCCACCACAAACTCAGCCGGGGGTTGAGTTGGTTGAAAAAAAACTGTCGCGTTGCGTCGTACTGAGTCATGGTGTCACGTTTGTCGCTCACGTAGGACAAAAGCGGCAATGGTGCATCGTTGCCGCGCGCCAAATGCCGCCATGTTATTGGACGTCTGCCGCGCATACATATAAATTCGTGAGTGTAATCCTCAAGTCGTAACTATAGCGCGAGGCAGACTTGTGTCCTGTAAACACCGCTTGTTAATGCCGCGTACATGCCGCCGTTATGTTTGGACACACCTTTAGAGTACCAACACAAAGTAGAGGATCCAAAACGTCATGTTTCACATCAAATTCCACCACTACAGCCCATTAACGTCCCACTACTGGGCACAGGCCTCCACTCTCATAGGAGAGAATTAGAGCTTAGTCCCACCACGCTGCTCTAATACGGGTTGGCGGGCTTTAACGACTATTATCATGTTAGTGATAATAACCGGGACCGACGGCTTAACGTGCTCTCCGAGGCACGGGGGTGAAACACCGCCAACTTTCTAACTCCCGGCTAGTACTGAGAATTTCTAGTCAGAAAAACCCAATACTTAATTATGGCCCGACCCGGGACTCGAACCCGGGACCTCGTCGGCCGCAGTCAAACATGCTAACCACTAGACCAACGAGGCAGTTATCACAAATTCATTAACATCGAATTTAATTTCTGGCTGTGAATATTTCTGGCTGTAGTGGTGTATGGACGAACTTGAGCTCTAAAAACAAAGCGTTTAAGTTGCAATTTGCTTTAATGGCAATGTTCGTACACTCAACGGTGGTTTTAACTTCAACTTGTGGTAGGGGTACAGGTGATAAAGGAGGTAATGTAGCGTGAGGCTATTAGGTACACCTGCTTCGATCATTGGGTCTTGATTTTAAATTAATTTCCATTACGACAAAGTGGAGTGGAAATTATGCCTTTTTATTATGTGATTAAAATAACAGCGGCATTTGCTAACAATATGTTTTTATACGTAATTTTTTAATCCGCAAAGATCTCATCAATGATCCAAAATGGTAAGTGATGATAGGGGCATAGCAGTTATATTAAACCCACTATTCGGTTTCTATACGGCATAGAACCGGAACGCTTAATCCACGTAAATACATAGGGTAATAACTAGCCGCAGCCGAAGCCTCCCTCCATTTCAGCAACGGCAATGGTATTCTACGTAAAATAATCTTATTTCCAGCATACTCGGCTCTTTATTCGTTTCCGAGTTTTTTACTCGAATCACAATTGTATCGGTACAGCGAACGCCATCACAGCCCTGTTCACGGTACTCTTAGAGATTAGTGATCTTAAACCTGTTTTCTAGTTTATCATACATATTATACTAGTGGTTCGCCCCGAACTGAGACGTCGCGGTATCCATAAGATAGTTTTAAAATAATTAACTTTTAACAATAGACGCAAAAGAGCTAAAGAGTTATTGGAGAAACGAATCAACTTTTACAGAGCGCCATCTATTGAAATCATTGTGAAGTTCTGTTAAAAATACTGTAGCTCATTAAAATTTCGTTTCCTTATAATATTTATACACTGGATATAATTCAAATAATTGATCAAGTTTCAGGCTTTCAGAAAATTGAGAGTTCTGAGGTAAACTTTGGACGTTGGAAAATCTCCATTTCGTCAATTTTAGGGAAAAAATAACAAAAAAAAAAATTTTGGACTCTATTCCTATTTATCTTTAAAATGATATACCGCAACCCTATGTAACGCTATAAAAAATATCTTACTTCACATTCGCTTCTATGAGAGCTACCCTGAAATAAAGATATTTATAACTTTTTAAGCCATATTCGGCTTGAGGCCATCGGTTTACATATTATATTTAAATTTTAAGTAATTACATTGCGTAATTCACAAGTTATAAGGCTCTGACAGACAGACGGACGGACAAGTACAAATTCACTCAAGCAGACTCAGAGTCTTTCGCTTCGCTCGGTTACTTCGGTAGGGATTTTTCACTCGCTTCCCTATAGCGACGGTACACTATGCCCTCAGGCCAAAACGACATATTAGAATTAGAACAACATAATGAAGACAATAGACATTAGTTAAACGGTTTGTAATAGCATTTCTTTTAATTTTATAATAGTAAAGCAAAAGATTAATGACACATTTAATACCTGAGCATTGCTTTGAAAAGGAATTTACATTTGTTTGTGTCACAGAAGTAGGTACTTAATTGTAGTTTTTAATTAATTACGCTATAAACTATGGGGTTTGATTAATTGTAGGCAATTCGTTACTTTTTGTACCTATTTAAATTTAAAGTAGATTATCTAACTAATATTATAAATGATGTGAAGGTTCGAATGTGTGTTTCTCCTTCACGCCACAATGACTGAACTGATTTGGCTGAAATTTGGAATGAAGTTGCCCTGAACTAACACATTAGTTATTTTATCACGGAAAACTAAAAGTTAATTCCATATGAAAACCTTCCACGCGGACGAAGTTGCGGGCATTATCCAGTGAAAAATGTAACATTAATTTAAGTACATAAATTACGAAATTAAATAAGATTGTTAAATATTTGCCAAAAAATTATAGAACGAATCTAATAATGATCGTGTCAGATACATATTTTGCCATTATATACTTGGCATGTAAAATCCCTTTTGATGTAGGTAAGTATTCCTAATAATTTGCCTGTTTGCCTTTCCTCGGTTGTTTATTTATTTACGAAGCTTTCCATTAATTAGATAATATAATATTTTTCAGTTAATTATTTTCTTTTATTAAATTGAAATTAAATAGACTGTAATAAGTAGTAGCAGGTATTGTTTTTATTATGAGTCCGTGGCGTTGCCTGTAACAAGGTCCCAGCTGAAAATCAGCGTTGTATGGCTTACTAGCTGATGCCTTAGCGACTTCGTCCGAGTGGTTTAAGTTTTTTTGATTTCCGCGGGAACTCCTTATTTTTCCGGGATAAAAAGTAGCCTATGTCACTCTCCAGATCTTCAACTATACCCATGCCAAAAAATCACGTCTATCCGTTCCTCCGTTGCGGCGTGATTGAAAGACAAACCAACAAATCAACAAACCAATAAACCAACAAAACAAAAAAACATTTATAATATTAGTATCATTGCTTTTGTACGTATTCAAAGCGTACAGCATTAATTACACTAATTTGGAGCCGTTTTTCGGGTTGTGCCACACAACATGACTCCTGTGTGCTTACTCCCAGATTTAACATTGCAAATACGATTGATCGACGTGAGAGCTCACCACGCCAAGTGTAAGCGAATATTTCCGGTGAGTTACGAATCCGCCATCGAATGTGAAAATGACGTCATTCTCGCATTTTGAGATGTCAATTTGTGTGAAAAGTCACATTCGGAGTGCCAAAATAGCAAGTGACAATAGTCATATCGTATTTTTTGTACGTTTGAGAGAACTCGATCTGTCTCATCTAATTTCACTTGGGGTGGGAATGACTCGGTGAGTTTTTGTTCACCATGTTTCCGCTTGCTGTACATGTATGGAGCTCAATTTCACCTCACTTTAGTGAAGACGTATATCAAATTCGATCAAGTCACCCTGGGCAGTTTAACTTATTGCTGTTAGTGCCGGTGATGGAGGTGCCAGGGTAGCATACCCTTGTGGTAAGGAAATGTGTGTCAGAACTGGCAAATAAATGTTTTTTCTTTATTTCTTTACTAGATGACGTCCTCGTGGATGCAGCTCCGTGGAAAATCTTTGATTTACTGGGATTATAAATTTGCCTGTTTCCTGGGGAATGCCGTAGGATGCAACCTATACCTGAATCAAATTTGTTTAAAATCGATTTCAATCAATGGGTCGCTAAAACGTACTTTCGCATTTATATTATAAGGTAGTATTCTCCGCGAAATAATAATCAAAAATTGTTCATTGTGCCGTTCTCATCAATAACTTAAGCTGTCATGACCAAACTTTCTCATTAAGTATTATTCAAATAAACCTACTTAGTATACTTTACAAATTAGTATCGTTTCTTCTCAGACTGAAAGATCATTAGCAATTCAATGTTATTAACAAGAATAAGGGTGACAATGCACTATAGGCAAGACAGTAATAAACGCACTTGTCGAAGGGGCAACACGTTTTATTCTGCCGTTTCGTGTGTACGCTCCATGCAAAAGTGAATGACGAGGTCGTTTCATTCAGTCCTCCTTTTCATCTGTTCTTATTTGTATAAATACACAATTTATAGTGATTCGACCCTTAATAGTAATTTCACGACGTCCATTGCATTTAATCGGCTACAGGACAAATTATGTAGATTCCTATTTCTAGTCTAGGCAATAAAGCTAATTGACCCCAACAATAACAACTTCCGCCGACGAAACTTTATAGCAAGTTAAAGTATCATGAGTTAAACGTATATTATAAAAAAAAAACACCAAAAAATCACAAAAGGAGCTAAGGTTGTTTTTATGCAATACCCAATTGTTAAAGCAGGAAGGTATTATCGCGTAAACGCAGTTTAGATTTCATCATAAAATTGGTTTAAATATCGATGTTCTGCATGATTATTTAATTTGATATTTCGGTTTTAAGTGTAAATATACTACCAGCTATTATTTTCAAAAGGAATCGGGAAAATATTCCCCACCTATGCAGACGGGTCAGTGTGGCGTCAATGCCCCCTTATTTATCCCGGATGGAATCCCACACGAAATGCTTTCAATTGATGCACGCAGACAGGATATTCGTAGAAATAATACACACAGATAATGCTTCATATTGTATACTTCCACGTTCCGTTATTTTATGTGTTTAATATGTACTTGTAACGCGGTTTAGTTAACCCGGAATACCAATAACAATTACTGGCGACAACACATTACACTGTCACTAACAGAAAAAGAATGACTCAAATACCGCCAAACGATCTTATTTATAGAAGACACATTTAATATGATGACGTTTTTGTCGTGACATTATATTTCTCTAATCCAATTTAAAGTCAGATGAGATCGTATTATTCGTAAACGCTAACACAATAATATACCTATTCATTGTGGGGTAGTACCTCGGAAATGCGCGTAAATAGATGAGAGTTATTTTCAAGGTAAAAGATATAAGGAAGAGGATTATCGAGTAAGGGAAGATCTTTTCTTGTTCAATAATCCTCTTACCGAGGCCCTCTTGTAGCAAACTGGGTAAACGGGCTTAGTTAAATTTTGTAAAGCTGTAACCTCTTTGTTCTTTCATGAATAGGATAAAACATTACCTAAAAAGCTAAAGCTGGATTTTAGGACTAAATAGTTTTGTTTGTATAAAATCGTAACAGTTACATTATTTAACAAGCCAGGAAATTTTTAAGGTCTAGCTCCACTACAGTTACGCAGCGCGGTACGTGGCGACAAATATTTTTCGAGTCGGTTCTTCAGCGAATGCGAAGCCCCGTTTTGGACTTTAAGCAGCAAAATTAAACCATACTAATATAATAAATGTGTGTTTGTTTGTTGGTTTTTGGTTCGTTGGTTTGTCCTTCAATCACGCCACAACGGACCAACGAATCGACGTTATTTTTGACATGACCTAGAGAGTAAAATAGGCTTTTTATCAAGGAAAATTAGGGAATTCCCGCGGGAAAAAAAAAATTAAATCACGCGGACGAAGTGGCAGGCATCAGCTAGTATTTAATAAAACAAAATCAGTAAATAATGAAGCGCACAAGTGCATAAACCGAATTTCATTTCAGGCTTAATCATTAATGCGGCCGCGATATTAACGCCGCATTACCTCTGTTGTGTTGCGGTTTGATATACCTACAGTTTGGCGCCCATTTTGGGGCCAGAAATTATTGTATACTCTACTTAAATTATTACTGTATAAGCCCGTGGTTACCAATGTTTTCAATATTGATTTCTATTCACTTTTGTTATACACTTGCACACCTGCTTTTCTATCGTTTACACCTGTTTATCACGACCCATATTTTCACGACACGTATTCAGTACAACTATTTAGGAAACGTATCATGAACGTAATCCATATAATATTTTTAATAATAATTAGTTAATTAATATTATAAAAATGCGAAAGTAACTGTCTGTCTGTGTGTTACGCAATCACGCCTATACTACTGAACCGATTTAAATGATATTTGGTACAGAGATAGAATATTGATTTCTATTCACTTTTGTTATACACTTGCACACTTGCTTTTCTATCGTTTACACCTGTTTATCACGACCCATATTTCAATGGGAAAAATTAGTTTGTTTGTACTACAATCCCATATCTATAGAGCAACGGATCGACAACATTTTTGAAGTAAAACTACAGGTAAAACTTCTTTAGAATCGATGTGATTTGAAAATTCGATGAAACGAAAAAGCGACACTCAAAAGAGACAAACAAATATTCATAATAGGATTTAGCCTGCGACAGAATGAGATAGAAGACAAGTTATATTTATCTCATTCTCTCGTAGGCTACTGTTCTGAAGTTTCACTTCTGCCAAGTTATAGATGTGGAGATTGACAATCATTATTAATCCTGGAAAATCAAAGAGTTCCTACGGAATTAAAAACCTACACCCACGAAATCGGGAGTATCATCTAGTTTTCTGTAGTATCTCTGATGTTAATAATTATTATTTGAAGCCACAAAATTAACGCTGCTTTACATTTGTAGTTATGCGTTTTGACATACGCCCGACGTGGGGCCAGAAATTATTGTTCAATCTGCTCGAATTATGGCTGTGTAAGGCCCGCAAGTTTACCAATGGTTGCAATTGACGACCTCCGTGGCGCTCGTCTTAACGTGCTGAGGTCCCGGGTTCGATCCCCGGCAGGGTCAGTTTGGGAAGTTATAATTTCTGAATTTTCCCTGGTCTGGCCTGGTGGGAGGCTTCGGCTGTGGCAAGTTACCACCCTACCGGCAAAGACGTGCCGCCAAGCGATTTAGCGTTCCGGTACGATGCCGTGTAGAAACCGAATAGGGGTATGGGTTTAATATAACTGCCATGCCCCGAACAGGTTAGCCCGCTACCATATTAGACTGCATCATCACTTACCATCAGGTGAGGTCGCAGTCAAGGGCTAACTTGTAGTTGATAAAAAAAAAGAATAAAAAATTAATTTCTAGGGTGGTGTTAGTGCTACGCAACATTCTGTGTTTGAATAAACGATGACACGCCTTGTACCTCACCAACCATACTGAAATTGCAAAAGTGTGTTTGTTTGTCCTTCAATCCCATATCAATAAAGCAACGGATCGTCAAGATGTTTACCATGAATAAAGTTCAAGATGTGGAGAGTCAAAAACATTTTGAATTTTGGAAAATCAAAGAGCTCCAACGGAATTAAAAACCTGCATCAGCATCATCTAGTTTTATCTGTGATGTTGATAAAAATGAATTGTGGCCGTAATATTCACGCTGCATTACGTCTGTTGTGATGTCGTTTAACATACAACATACCTGCAGTTTGGCGCCCGACGTGGGGCCAGATATTATTGTTTAATCTTTTATATATATGTATAGCGAGCAAACGAGCAGGCGAGTCACCTGATGGTAAGTGATTAGCGCCGCCCATGAACATTTGCAGCACCAGAGGAACCGCCAATGCGTTGCTGGCTTTGAGATATTTGTTTATCCGCCCTTTGAAGAGCCCTATAGTATAATCATGAGCGAACACAGAAGATGTGTTTCTGCTTGAATTATGGTTGTGTGAGCCTATACACCTTTCAGTATTTTATTTAGTAGATAAACTATAACACGCCTCACCACCCATGTTATAATTACGAAAGTATGTTCGGTTGTCCCTTTAAATTAGAATATTTAGCTTGCTGCTTGCTGATTTAGTTTCAGACCTGAGCGTGTTTGGAACGCTAATAGCTTTAGTTTTAAGATACCGTAACTGATTATCACCATAATTTTTTATAAGTAATTAACCTCAATAAGTGTGCAGTGTAAAAATGAATATTGAATTGAGTTATTCGAGCACAGATCGGTGTCACCCAAAATGCTGATATTTTTCCAAATTCAGATCAAAAAGATCTACTAACCTACTAACTATAAAATCCGCATCAATTATTATTTTCAAAGTTTCAGTTGTTCGTTGATTTCATTCTCATTGCGACGTGAAAATTTTAACCAATCAGAGGAGATGGCGATCATTAGAGCAATCACATTTACGTAATTAGGCCACTGGAAAAGTGTTGGGCGAAATTTGAAGAGCGATTTATATTGCTAGGAAAAATATTGCCCGTTTTATAATCATCCCCTAAATACATTTGGAGCGATTGGTATTCGCCAGTCATCCCGAGGCTTACGTCAGGGACGCAACATGGCGCGCCGATGGCTGCGACTGATACCGCTATCATCATCAATCACGACATTGATTGCTTTCTTGCTGCGGCTGTGGACTGTGTCTTTACTATATACATAGGATTTATATTAATATTATAAATGCGAAAGTTTGGATGGAGTTTGTTACTCAATCACGCCGGAACGGCTGAACGAATCTGGATGAAATTTGGCACAGATATGGAGTGTAGTCTATAAAAACAAATCGGCTACTTTTTCGGCTACCCGGAAAATAGAGTTCCCATGGGAAACTTAAAACCACAATCCACGCGGTCGAAGTCACGGGCATCAGCTAGTAATTTATTAACCTATATAGGGTAATTCAAATATCCTAATAACCTCTTAAGGGTAGCTTCTGTACGTAATACCGAACAACTTTTGCTCAGGCATTTCTGAAATTATTAAATAGTTCGAATTATTCATTTGATAAAGGTGACTGATTAAGTACGACTTTAACACACAATCGGGGGTATGATTAAAAAAATCCCTATAAAATAAAAGCTCCATCAATCATTGTTAGTCACAATTGTTGCGATTGGTTGATTTTATGATATTACTGCGACAATAAAATTTAGCTAACATCGAAAGAGTGATGGTTAGTTTATCAGAGGTATTTGCCATCGTTCGAGCAATAATTTTTACGTAATTAGGCTACTGTAAATTGTTAAGCAAAAATCGAAGAGCTATAAATTAATGTTAGGAAAAATATTGCCCGTTTTATAATGATCCCCTAAATACATTTGCTACGGCTGTGGACTGCGTCTTTACTATATACATAGTATCTATACTAATATTATAAATGCGAAAGTTTGGATGGATGTATGGATATATGTTACTCAATCATGCCGGAATGGCTGAACGGATGAAAGGACATTGACCAAATTCGCCTAAGAATCAACACGTGTTTGAAATATACAGTAATTCTTAGCTTATTTTATAACCTTTATTTCAAATATTAGAATTCAACGGACACTTCAAATGAATTACAAAATAAATAAATGGGTATTCAATTGATTACTATACGTTTCCGTCTCTCGATTATTAACCACAGATCAATAGCTTACAGTTTAAAATAATATGCAATACCACCGCTTGAGCGCTAGATCCGTATCGTAAGAAACAAGATAAAAGCAGCTTAAAGTGCTAAGTGCGCTAGTATTCTGAATCTCGCAACGCCATCTATTGAAAGTAAAATAATTTGATATATTTAACGCCATCTGTAATGTTTTTGATGAACTACGGCGAATCTTTTCTTATCTACATACTGTTTACAGCTCTATTCAAGCCCAAAGCCAAATAACCTCATAATTGAAAATATTTTCGGTAATAAGTCATTTCTTAGCAAGTGTCCGTTGTTTTAATCTGCTCTCAAATATAAAAAGGAATTTATTTAAACCCAGTAATCAATGTTTTATTCGCCTAAGAACCAACAGCCGGTTCTTAGGCGAACTTTGTATGGGGACGGAACAATGTCATTTGGCACAGATAATATGGATTATAGTCTATCAAAACAAATCGGCTACTTTTTCGGCTACCCGGAAAATAGTTCCCATGGGAACCGAAAAACCACAATCCACGCGGTCGAAGTCACGGGCATCAGCTAGTAATTTATTTACCTATATAGGGTAAAATTCAAATATCCTAATAACCTCTTACCTTACTTTTGCTCAGGCATTTCTGAAATTATTAAATAGTTCGAATTATTCATTTGATAAAGGTGACTGATTAAGTACGACTTTAACACACAATCGGGGGTAAGATTAAAAAAATCCCTATAAAATAAAAGCTCCATCAATCATTGTTAGTCACAATTGTTGCGATTGGTTGATTTTATGATATTACTGCGACAATAAAATTTGGCTAACATCGAAAGAGTGATGGTTAGTTTATCAGAGGTATTTGCCATCGTTCGAGCAATAATTTTTACGTAATTAGGCTACTGTAAATTGTTAAGCAAAAATCGAAGAGCTATAAATTAATGTTAGGAAAAATATTGCCCGTTTTATAATGATCCCCTAAATACATTTGCTACGGCTGTGGACTGCGTCTTTACTATATACATAGTATCTAGACTAATATTATAAATGCGAAAGTTTGGATGGATGTATGGATATATGTTACTCAATCATGCCGGAATGGCTGAACGGATCTGGATGAAAGGACATTGACCAAATTCGCCTAAGAATCAACACGTGTTTGAAATATACAGTAATTCTTAGCTTATTTTATAACCTTTATTTCAAATATTAGAATTCAACGGACACTTCAAATGAATTACAAAATAAATAAATGGGTATTCAATTGATTACTATACGTTTCCGTCTCTCGATTATTAACCACAGATCAATAGCTTACAGTTTAAAATAATATGCAATACCACCGCTTGAGCGCTAGATCCGTATCGTAAGAAACAAGATAAAAGCAGCTTAAAGTGCTAAGTGCGCTAGTATTCTGAATCTCGCAACGCCATCTATTGAAAGTAAAATAATTTGATATATTTAACGCCATCTGTAATGTTTTTGATGAACTACGGCGAATCTTTTCTTATCTACATACTGTTTACAGCTCTATTCAAGCCCAAAGCCAAATAACCTCATAATTGAAAATATTTTCGGTAATAAGTCATTTCTTAGCAAGTGTCCGTTGTTTTAATCTGCTCTCAAATATAAAAAGGAATTTATTTAAACCCAGTAATCAATGTTTTATTCGCCTAAGAACCAACAGCCGGTTCTTAGGCGAACTTTGTATGGGGACGGAACAATGTCATTTGGCACAGATAATATGGATTATAGTCTATCAAAACAAATCGGCTACTTTTTCGGCTACCCGGAAAATAGTTCCCATGGGAACCGAAAAACCACAATCCACACGGTCGAAGTCACGGGCATCAGCTAGTAATTTATTTACCTATATAGGGTAAAATTCAAATATCCTAATAACCTCTTACCTTACTTTTGCTCAGGCATTTCTGAAATTATTAAATAGTTCGAATTATTCATTTGATAAAGGTGACTGATTAAGTACGACTTTAACACACAATCGGGGGTATGATTAAAAAAAATCCCTATAAAATAAAAGCTCCATCAATCATTGTTAGTCACAATTGTTGCTATTGGTTGATTTTATGATATTACTGTGACAATAAAATTTGGCTAACATCGAAAGAGTGATGGTTAGTTTATCAGAGGAGTTTGCCATCGTTCGAGCAATAATTTTTACGTAATTAAGCTACTGTAAAAATGTTAAGCAAAATTCGAAGAGCGATATATTATTGCTAGGAAAAATATAGCCCGTTTTATAATGATCCCCTAAATACATTTGCTACGGCTGTGGACTGCGTCTTTACTATATACATAGTATCTATACTAATATTATAAATGCGAAAGTTTGGATGGATGTATGGATATATGTTACTCAATCATGCCGGAATGGCTGAACGGATCTGGATGAAAGGACATTGACCAAATTCGCCTAAGAATCAACACGTGTTTGAAATATACAGTAATTCTTAGCTTATTTTATAACCTTTATTTCAAATATTAGAATTCAACGGACACTTCAAATGAATTACAAAATAAATAAATGGGTATTCAATTAATTACTATACGTTTCCGTCTCTCGATTATTAACCACAGATCAATAGCTTACAGTTTAAAATAATATGCAATACCACCGCTTGAGCGCTAGATCCGTATCGTAAGAAACAAGATAAAAGCAGCTTAAAGTGCTAAGTGCGCTAGTATTCTGAATCTCGCAACGCCATCTATTGAAAGTAAAATAATTTGATATATTTAACGCCATCTGTAATGTTTTTGATGAACTACGGCGAATCTTTTCTTATCTACATACTGTTTACAGCTCTATTCAAGCCCAAAGCCAAATAACCTCATAATTGAAAATATTTTCGGTAATAAGTCATTTCTTAGCAAGTGTCCGTTGTTTTAATCTGCTCTCAAATATAAAAAGGAATTTATTTAAGCCCAGTAATCAATGTTTTATTCGCCTAAGAACCAACAGCCGGTTCTTAGGCGAACTTTGTATGGGGACGGAACAATGTCATTTGGCACAGATAATATGGATTATAGTCTATCAAAACAAATCGGCTACTTTTTCGGCTACCCGGAAAATAGTTCCCATGGGAACCGAAAAACCACAATCCACGCGGTCGAAGTCACGGGCATCAGCTAGTAATTTATTTACCTATATAGGGTAAAATTCAAATATCCTAATAACCTCTTACCTTACTTTTGCTCAGGCATTTCTGAAATTATTAAATAGTTCGAATTATTCATTTGATAAAGGTGACTGATTAAGTACGACTTTAACACACAATCGGGGGTATGATTAAAAAAAATCCCTATAAAATAAAAGCTCCATCAATCATTGTTAGTCACAATTGTTGCGATTGGTTGATTTTATGATATTACTGTGACAATAAAATTTGGCTAACATCGAAAGAGTGATGGTTAGTTTATCAGAGGAGTTTGCCATCGTTCGAGCAATAATTTTTACGTAATTAAGCTACTGTAAAAATGTTAAGCAAAATTCGAAGAGCGATATATTATTGCTAGGAAAAATATAGCCCGTTTTATAATGATCCCCTAAATACATTTGCTACGGCTGTGGACTGCGTCTTTACTATATACATAGTATCTATACTAATATTATAAATGCGAAAGTTTGGATGGATGTATGGATATATGTTACTCAATCATGCCGGAATGGCTGAACGGATCTGGATGAAAGGACATTGACCAAATTCGCCTAAGAATCAACACGTGTTTGAAATATACAGTAATTCTTAGCTTATTTTATAACCTTTATTTCAAATATTAGAATTCAACGGACACTTCAAATGAATTACAAAATAAATAAATGGGTATTCAATTGATTACTATACGTTTCCGTCTCTCGATTATTAACCACAGATCAATAGCTTACAGTTTAAAATAATATGCAATACCACCGCTTGAGCGCTAGATCCGTATCGTAAGAAACAAGATAAAAGCAGCTTAAAGTGCTAAGTGCGCTAGTATTCTGAATCTCGCAACGCCATCTATTGAAAGTAAAATAATTTGATATATTTAACGCCATCTGTAATGTTTTTGATGAACTACGGCGAATCTTTTCTTATCTACATACTGTTTACAGCTCTATTACAATTGGATAAAGATGGTATTTATTTGTTCAAGCCCAAAGCTAAATAACCTTAAAATTGAAAATATTTTCGGTAATAAGTCATTTCTTAGGAAGTGTCCGTTGTTTTAATCTGCTCTAAGTATAAAAAGGTATTTATTTGAACCCAGTAATCAATGTTTTATTCGCCTAAGAACCAACAGCCGGTTCTTAGGCGAACTTTGTATGGGGACGGAACAATGTCATTTGGCACAGATAATATGGATTATAGTCTATCAAAACAAATCGGCTACTTTTTCGGCTACCCGGAAAATAGTTCCCATGGGAACCGAAAAACCACAATCCACGCGGTCGAAGTCACGGGCATCAGCTAGTAATTTATTTACCTATATAGGGTAATTCAAATATCCTAATGACCTCTTAAGGGTAGCTTCTGTACCTAATACCGAACAACTTTTGCTCAGGCATTTCTGAAATTATTAAATAGTTCGAATTATTCATTTGATAAAGGTGACTGATTAAGTACGACTTTAACACACAATCGGGGGTATGATTAAAAAAAATCCCTATAAAATAAAAGCTCCATCAATCATTGTTAGTCACAATTGTTGCGATTGGTTGATTTTATGATATTACTGTGACAATAAAATTTGGCTAACATCGAAAGAGTGATGGTTAGTTTATCAGAGGAGTTTGCCATCGTTCGAGCAATAATTTTTACGTAATTAAGCTACTGTAAAAATGTTAAGCAAAATTCGAAGAGCGATATATTATTGCTAGGAAAAATATAGCCCGTTTTATAATGATCCCCTAAATACATTTGCTACGGCTGTGGACTGCGTCTTTACTATATACATAGTATCTATACTAATATTATAAATGCGAAAGTTTGGATGGATGTATGGATGTATGTTACTCAATCACGCCGGAACGGCTGAACGGATCTGTTCACCCTACACATTATAATAGGTATATAGAAGCCATATCTGTGGTTGTAATTTTTTTTAATCTTTATTATTTAGAGTTTGTTCACCTTGTGTCCCTTATTTAAAAACTTATATATTTTAAAATAAAAGTCCTGGTAATGATTTTTCGAGACCAAAAGTAGTGTTTCTTTCTTGGTCTTCAATTATATCCATAGAAAAATCTCGTCGATCCGTTGCTCACAATACTTACTTATTAGATTTTGGGGTTACAAATGTACGTATTGTTTTCTTATTCTGTTAATTAATAACCATTTTGTTTTAGTTTTATGTATTAGATTATAATGGAGCTGACATTTAATCTATACTAATATTATAAAGAGGTAAAGTTTGTGAGTTTGTGATGTTGTAGGGGGTAATCTCTGGATCTACTGAACCGATTTAGAAAATTCTGGTACCAATAGAAAGCCACATTATTTGTGAGTGTCATAGTAAGTAAGTAAAAGTAAAAACACTTTATTACACACAAACAAATAACAGAACAGAGGTAAAACAAAACGTGACAGAATTTACAACTTGTTACGGTGTAAAGGCGGCCATATCACTATGAGTGATCTCTTCCAGGCAACCTTTATAAGATAGGAGATTGGTTGCATGATGACAGGGCGGTGCGCACATGTAAATTTCTAAAAAAAAAATTATAACAATCTACTACTTAACTATTACAATATAATAAACTTACATAACAGTACATACTATAGTTACATACTATTTTACTTATGACAATATAAAAATAAAATAAACATGATAATATATACATAGGCTGTATATGATCCCGAAAAATTTGGTAGTTCTCGTGGGAATTTAAAAAACTTATTTCACGCGTACGAAGTCGCAGGCAAGTCTGCTAGTTTATAATAAAAGCCTGTAAACAAATAAAGAAAAAAAAGATATCTACGTATAAAACTTCCTTTCAAAATATTAGTCCCTGGCTTACAATCACACCAAAAATTGTCTCAAAATTACCTTCCCTACCAATAAAATGCGTATTTGTAGCTTGCGTGCTAGCAGCCCTTTGCGTTCACGTAAAGGGCTCTTTGATTGATAGGGCAGAACATTATAAAGGATTTCATGTTCTGGCCCTTTCCCTTTACACACTTTCTTACTTGTAAAATTACCTGCACGGAAATACACGGCCAATTCTTATTTTTAGATTGGGGCTAAAAATATACTTACGCAATGTTTTTATGGGTGGTCAGTTTTATTATGTAAATAATCTGATTTGTAATACATATCATAAAATTTTATTAAGTTATTTGAATGCACATTTTTTTTTCGTGGAAATGTTTTGAAATTGTTTAATTACCAAAAAATAACATTTGTTTTTGAAGAATCCTTTCTTTTTTTACCTGCTTTCCTTTAGATTTTTGTTCATCCCTTCGTTTTTAAAATATATTTCTTAATACTTAATATTATAATTTATCACCATCAAGTTTTTTAAGTAAGTAATTTTTAACGTCAATAAGTGTACCTACAGTGTACCTATATTGAATAAATGATTTTATTGATTCGATAATTGCGCGACTTCAAATTAAAATTAGATTATTGTCTAATGTATCTACGATAGACCTACAGCTCGTTTTGACTCTACCACCGTTTCGGAGTGTAGATTAAACTACATAAGAAGAGCCAGCAAGAAACTCAGCAGTTGTTATTTTCAATATAATTTCAATCGTGATACTAAAATTATACATCAATGATGATATCATACAGTAATGTGGTTCATGACAATTAACGCGGAAAAAGTCATGGGCAGTCGTCTAGTTAAAAGAATTTTAATAATTAAGTAATTTAATATTATATACGTTCGAAATGGTAATTTTATTGATTACATAAATTATTAATTCGTTTATGCTGTGCTAGATTAACTTAACAATTTAGTCAACACAATTTCAGTTATAATCCGTATCCGTATGTAGGCTGGCATGGTATCACAGTAATTACGACGCCTCAATTGAAATAATATGATTACAATCGGAGATTTGCGTGTCAAACAATACACGCTGATTGGTGGATAACGTTGAAATTTGGAATTAAGTTATGTAAACGATATTTGCATCTATGAGTTAGATGACATACCTAAAATACATATTTACTAAATCATATTTTACAAACAAAACCGGCTGAGTTTGTTGTGAAATCTTCTCAAAATAATGTGACTCTAGGAAACTGCTACAATGCTAGGAAAACGCTGCTTACTATAATAGTTTTCACTTTTACTAGGAGTATTAATACTTTTGCCCGCGTTTTCTCTCACGTTTGGTTCAATTTCCATACAAATTTCATAGCCCAATTTTGCCCCCTTAAGGATTTAATTTTCAAAAATCCTTTTTAGCGGATGCCTACGTCATAATAGCCATCGTTCGCGCGCTAACTGTATATGGCAAATTTCAACCCGATCCGACTAATGGCTGTGCGTTTATAGATAGATCAGTCAGTCAGTCATTCACCTTTTCCTTTTATTGATTAAGAGTATCGAACCCGGGGCTTCCTGCTTATAACACAGCACCAATGTGCAAGGGTGCACGTCGGTCCCAGTTTTAACATTACAAATACAATTGATCGACGTGAGAGCTCACCACGCCTAGTGTAAGCTTATATTTTCGGTGAGTTACGAATCCGCCATCGAATGTGAAAATGACGTCATTCTCGCATTTTGAGATGTCAATCTGTGAGAAAAGTAACATTCGGAGTGCCAAAATAGCAAATGACATTAGTCATATCGTATTTTTTGTACGTTTGGTGAGTTATAAATTCGATCTGTCTCATTGAATTTCACTTGGAGTGGGAATGACTCAGTGACTTTTTGTTCACCATGTTTCCGCTTGGAGCGCTGGCTGTAGATGTATGGAGGAGCTCACTTTCACCTCACTTTAGTGAGACGTATTTCAAATTCGATTAATCTCAGAGTAAAGGTACGGATGTAGCTATTGTGTAAGTTGGTAAGTCCTTTTAAACTAGCATTTATATCGTATTCAGAGGCGGAAAAACCCGCGTCGAAATAAAATACGTCAACATGTTGTAACAATGGTTGCGAGGCCGCCCCGGGCATATGAAAACACATTCAAACACATTCAAGTAATACCGCATACTTAATACACGGAAAACACATTCTTGCTTTTCTGTTTTCCGCACCGCTTAGTTTCATGAGTGTTATGGTGCGGATATTGTAGTTGAGTGTTTTGATAGAATGTTATAATAGTAAGACTTTAAGAGATTTAGTTAAGCAGTCGTTTTTTCCGCACCTCAAAAGGAAATGCAAACCCGTATACGATAACTTCTTTGTCCGTCTGCCTGTCAACGCCTTTTTCTCGGGAAAGCGTATTACGCGCGGGAAGTATAGAGCCGAAATTAATATCAAAATTCAAATGTTTTTTATTTAAATAGACTTCTTACAAGACGTGCTTATGAAAATAATGAGTCTACCGCTGGTTCGGAATGCCGTTCTCACCGAGAAAAACCAGCAAGAAACTCGCAAATACAAACTTATTTTTTTTTTTTTTTTAATCCACTACAAGTTATCCGAACTTCTTCCTTCATACATACACTCCGTTCAAGCCACCACATCTGTGATTACCGGACCAGACCCACACAAGCCAAATTTCATAAAAGAAGTTTATTCTCCATTTAATACCACTAAAAGGCGTTTAGTCGACCGCTAGTGAATGGATCATAAAACGCAACTTTACGCCCCGACACAAGGGACAGAACACACTTGACCACTTTACGACGTAACGCCAAGTGTATTGGTATACCATAAAAAGGACTATAAAAATAGATTCGACAAATAATTTACACACATTGCGAGACGTAAAGATATCAAATGGGTATATTCGCGAAATCAATGTCGTGGTCTCAGATTATATTAGACCAGATGATGTCCGCGACTTTGTCGAAGTGGATAAAGGTTGTTTGTGTAAGGGACAATCCAGAAGTAGGTATTATTGAGACACTTTTAATAAATAAATAAAAGCTTTATTTGGAATTACCATACCACTACACAGTGAAGGTACAAACACAATCTTAGTAGTAAAGAAATAACCAAATAAAATAACTTACGAACTAGACGTGACAAAATAATTCCAAAAAGGGCAATGGCTCAGCTGATTTTCAGCCGATCCCTAAAAAAAAAGAGTTTTCGACGCCCCGGACCGGCCCGGGCCGCCAGCTGACCTAACATCGCTTTCAAAGCTGATGAGCAGAACATTTTCATTATTAACTACATATTATGCTAAGCAACTAATACTATCCCATAAATTTACATTAATTAACTAAACTACTATACCGCTTAACACATTTTAAAATAAGTACTGAAACAATCAAAACTCTAATAAAGTATTTAAAATATAAATTATCAAAGATTAATACTGTAAACAAAAAAATATATAATATTTGTACTCTCATTTGGAACTCGCACGAGGTCACAACGTGTAGCGGTTCCACGAGAGATTTAATGTAATAAGATAAAAGTTAGCTAAACTTAAAGACAATATTCATTTAGTCTGGCCACGATTGCTATCGTTAAGCTCCAAACCAAATTGCGATCTAAACACAAAAGTATTCAACAATCGCTGAGTCTGCCTGCAGGAGACTGAATTACCATCGTCAAAACACTCGTATTTATACTAACTAATATCAATATGGCGTCGGTTACCACTTACCGCAGGTTAAATCAAATGACATGAAACTAGTCAAATTGACTAATATTATACTTCCTCTTTCATGAGATATAATGACAAACAGTAATAATGCTAATATTTGATTATCGCGGGAACGCTTCAATTTTCCTGGATAAAAAGTACCAAATTTCAGCAAAATAAAGGGGCGTGAAAGCGTAGCAGAGAGACAGACAGACTCGCATTTGAAATATTAAGTATGGATATGAGGATTAATTCAGCAGTGTTGTATTGAGGGCTATAATTATAGTATGTGTTCTATAATTCCCGGTTAAAGATGATACCGCGACCTCGTTTGCATGGATTTAGGTTTTTGGAACATGGAACACTTTGTTTTTTTTTCCTTTTTTGTTATTTCTATGTACTTTTGCCATTTATCCTTTTTGCTATAATACATTTTCTGACTTTGATTTTTTGTCGGTTCTTCCATTGTGGCATAAAGATTGATGATAATTTTACTAGCCGATGCCCGCGTGGAATAAGTTTTATTGATTCCCACGGAACCCCCTCAATTTTCCGGGATAAAAACTAGCTCTTGTCACTCTCCAGGTCCACAAATATACTCATCAAAAAAAATCACGTCGATCCGTTGCTTTGTTGAAGCGTGATCGAAGGACAAACCAATAAACCAAAAAACAAACACACTTTCGCATTTGTAATATTAGTATTATGCTGGATCTACATTTCCTAATTTTGGTGATTTCCGAACGTTTGTAAGCTTTTTGCCACTGTTGTCTGATCTAAAATGATCCTGACATTTTCTTTTTTGTTGGTGGCATAAGGATTGATGATAACAACGATTGATTGATGGACTATGACACAGATAAAATAATAGTTTGTGACTATGTCTATTAATAACATCTTTTTCTCATCAAACTGTTACTTTTCTCCATTTCTAACAATTACGTAATAATCAATCAAATAATCAAATAAATATTATGAATGCGAAAATTCGTATGGATGTATGGATGGATGTTTGTTACTCAATCACGCCCGAACGGCTGAATGGATTTGGATGACATGTGGCACAGAGATAGATTATAGTCTGTAATAACACATAGGCTACTTTTTATCCCGGAATACTAAGGAGTTCCCGCGGGAACCAAAAAACCTCAGTCCATGCGGACGTAGTCCCGGACATCAGGACTCTAGTATCATTATATTTCTAGTTAGATTCTAGGCAGGTAGATACCTAATCTCTTGGTACCTGGTGTAACTTTTTACCAATATTTTCGTACTGTCATAAATTATAATTGCTTTTATTGTCATTTTTACCAAAGATTTAAGCTAGTAGACAGATCTCCATGATAGAATATCATAACAAACTACGTGTGTAGTTTGGTGAGAAACATAATTTTTGTAATACATGTGCAAATTATAAAAAAATAATAAAAAGAAGGTATGTGCAATTCACATGTCGGCAGAAGTGAAACTTCAGAAAAGTAGCCTACGAGAGAATGAGATAAATATAACCTGTCTATAGAATACAGGTTATATTATACTCACTCTCTCTCTCGTTCGTCTCTCTTTGGTGTCGCTTTTTCGTTTCAACGAATTTTCAAATCACAACGGTGCTAACGAAATTTCCCTTCAAGAAAACTTATTCTGGTGAATTTTTCAGCTCATCTTAGAACTATAATTATGCCCCTGACTTTTCTTTTTCGTTAGTGGCCTAACGATTGATGACACAAACGATTGATAGAACGGGGGCGCGGTTTAATTAATACCCACTTTCTCTCACGCCGAGCCAAAACGAAGGGTGTCGATATCCGTTATTTATTACCTACCCTCAGGACTGTTTACGCGCAATCGTTATCCCCTTAAATAATTATCGTACATTGCCTGGCAGCCAATTAATTTGGTTCCCTGTTAGTCCGACTTACCTGACTCAGTGTTGAGAGCTGTGGTTCTACTAGTGGGAATTCCGGGTTCGATCCCCGGCAGGATCAGTTTAGGAATTTATAATTTCTGAAAATTCTCTAGTCTTATTTGATGGGAGGCTTTAGCTGTGGCTAGTTACCATCCTACCGGCAAAGACGTACCACCGAACGATTAACGTTCTAGTACGATATCGTGGCTGCGAAAGTGTGTTTTTTGGTTTGTCCGTCAATCAAGCCGCAAAAGAGCAACCGATCGAAATGTTTTTTGGCACGGGTATAGTTGAAGACCTGGAGAATGACATAGGCTAGGCTTTTTATTCCAGAAATGAAGGAGTTCCCATGATAATTTTAAAAAACCTTATTCCACGCGGACATTATCTAGTCTTATCTTACTAATATTATAAATGCGAAAGTTTGGATGGATGTATGGATGTATGGATATATGGATGTGTGGATGTATGGAAGTTTGTTACTCAATCACGCCCCAAACGCTGAACGGATCTGGCTGAAATTTGGCACATAGGCTACTTTTTATCCCGGAAAATGAAGGAGTTCCCGCGGGAACCGAAAAACCTCGATCCACGCAGACGAAGTCATGGGCATTATCTAGTTTTTCATATAAAAGAGCACGGTTTTTATGAACGAATAACATAACAATGGGGAGGGAATTAGGGACATAATTTTTTTGGATTGACCACCTGTGCCCCATTACACCCGGGATATTACACGCGCACCCCTCCGAACCTTTCCACCCTTTCAACACCTTATGTGCTATTTTATAATCGTTATCAATGATCTCTCTGACCTTTTGGATACAATATTATGTATATTATACGGATCTTCGAAAATATTGGTGTTATCTGCAAATAATAAATCCTTACTTAATATTATGAACGCGAAAGTGTGTGAGTATGGATGTATGGAGGTGTGGATGTATGGATGTATGAATGTTTGTTGCTCTTTCATGCCAGAATAGCTGAATGGATCTCTGTACCTCTATGCCAAATTTCAGCCAGAACCGTTCAGCCGTTGGGGCGTGATTGAGTAACAAACATCCATACATCCATACATCCATCCAAACTTTCGCATTTATTATATTAGTAAGAGTAAGATAAGATAGTACGCGCGCAAGTTGAATGCAGAGCGTATGTATGTGTCACCATATATTAGCTCTGCATTCAACTCGCGCTCGAGAAATAATTACAATTATTATTATTTTTATTAACTTACATTATTAAAACACCATTTTGCATGAGTATAGTTATGAACCTGGAGAGTGACATCTGAAGTGGCCGAGCGTCTATAATTGCAACGACCTTTGAGTGCCCCGCCCCTCGCCGCGCCGCCCGCTGTTTCCTACCTACTATCAGATTATCGCCTATTTCTTCGAATATTATTATTATAACTTGTTTAAATGATATATTTTTAGAAACTAGATGAAATTTCCTACCTATCTATAGTTATTTTATATTTCAAAATGATATTGAATAAAAACAATCCTGGATGAAACCTGAAAGTTTCGTAATTTTTACAATTTTTTTAATTTAAAACCTGTGTTAAAACCAAAATTGTACACCTACATGCTATAACTTACATTATTTGCCTAGTTCGATACCTGGTCTACATGAATTAGTAACGGAAAGAAATCGTACACCGATAAAACTAAAATCCTTATCCTATCACCATCTGAAAGGGCAAACCGGTTCAACAAAAAAAATGACACGTACTTTACGCTCGTTCACTCTTTATTATCGCTACATCTGTATAACATCTGGTAATAATTTATGTGTTTACTAACAGTTCTAGATAATAACTAACAATAACCAAGCACTTTAGTTGATAATTAATACAAAGAGACAAAATCATGACACGGACATGACATTTAGTTTTTGGACTAGTCCACTTTTAAAGCTCAAAATATGAATAAAAATGAGTAAAAATACGCAACAAACCTATACTAGTATAATGATTTAATTAGTTATTCATTCACTTTACTTACTTTTTAATGGATTTCAATTCAATATAATCACTTTATACACCCGCCAAATGCAACTAGTACGAAATGACTGAGAAACGAACATTCGCGAGGTTTACTTCGGTCCTAGAATTATTTTCTCGACGATTTTAAGTCAAAGTATCAAACATATAGGTAGCCTGTTTCGTCCCGAGCAATATTAAGTGGTAGAAATGAGATAGACATAGTTGTTATCACAACAGACCGATATATATTGGCGCCGACGTTCATGGTCGGCCGGCAACCATTAACACTCTAGAGGGCTTTTAATGCCGGATAATTATGAAGTTCCCGCAGGAATCAAAAAATCTTAAACCACGGAACCGATGTCGCGGGCATCAGCTACTAATTAATAATTTGTATGATATATCCATCCGTCTATCGATACTTCTAATCTATCTATCGATCTATCTATCTATCGCCATCACGCTGCAGCGCTTGTTTTCAGTGGGAGCTTTACATTCATGTACCTCATATAGATAGAGAATAACTCTTCATTTTCAGCCTCACTATGGCTCTCCTCTAAACTAAATTGTATAAATTTGCGCCACTTACTCTCATTTTGTATTTGAAGTGGATGCAAATGTTGCTCCCTTTATTACGCTGAAATTTAAATGTGGCCTCCGACGGTGCAAGCGATATAAAATGGGATGTTTTTTTTCAGTGGCCTAATTTTATCCTTTCTTCTGTAACTGAAGCATATAAACGCTTGTGGTTGAGTACCTAATAATATATTAACGAATACATTTACTAATACCACAAAATAGGTCATAGTTGCTAATTCTATAAATACGAAAGTTAAGATGGATGGATGGATGGACGGATAAACGGACGGATGTATGTTTGTTACTCAATCACGCCAGAACAGCTGAACGGATCCGGCTGAATTTAAGCACATAGATTATAGTCTGGTATAACACATAGGCTTCTTTTTATGCGGGAAAATTAAAGAACTCCCGCGGGAACCGAAAAACCTCAATCCACGCGGACGAAGTCGCGGGCATCAGCTAGTTGCGTATAATTGTGCAATTCCACCAGTGTGTGGCACTGTGCGGCACAAATGTTTCTCTCGGTGGACTCGCACAAGCAAACATGTTCGAAGTGTTTTTCTGCCCATCCATTAATGTTTCTCTCGGTGGACTCGCACAAGCTAACATGTTAGAAGTGTTTTTCTGCCCATCCATTAATGTTTCTCTCGGTGGCCTCGCACAAGCAAACATGATCGAAGTGTGTTTCTGCCCATCCATAAATAATGTTTCTCTCGGTGGACTCGCACAAGCAAACATGTTCGAAGTATTTTTCTGCCCATCCATTAATGTTTCTCTCGGTGGACTCGCACAAGCAAACATGTTCGAAGTATTTTTCTGCCCATCCATTAATGTTTCTCTCGGTGGACTCGCACAAGCTAACATGTTCGAAGTGTTTTTCTGCCCATCGATTAATGTTTCTCTCGGTGGACTCGCACAAGCAAACATGTTCGAAGTATTTTTCTGCCCATCCATTAATGTTTCTCTCGGTGGACTCGCACAAGCAAACATGTTCGAAGTATTTTTCTGCCCATCCATTAATGTTTCTCTCGGTGGACTCGCACAAGCAAACATGATCGAAGTGTGTTTCTGCCCATCCATTAATGTTTCTCTCGGTGGACTCGAACATGCAAAAAGTTCGAAGTGTTTTTCTGCCCATCCATTAATGTTTCTCTCGGTGGACTCGCACAAGCAAACATGTTCGAAGTGTTTTTCTGCCCATCCATTAATGTTTCTCTCGGTGGACTCGCACAAGCAAACATGTTCGAAGTGTTTTTCTGCCCATTCATTAATGTTTCTCTCGGTGGACTCGACCATGCAAACATGTTCGAAGTATTTTTCTGCCCATCCATTCCAGATAGATTATGCACAAATGTACTGCACACGATTTTGATGGAATAGCACTGTAGGACTAACGAGCTGTAAAACATTTTTAAGTAGATTTTTTTATCTGCCACTAGTAAACCCTTGACTTAAATATCACCTGGTTAAAAAATAAGTTAACTCACTTGGCGACTCGTCTTTCGCTTTGACTTTTAACCAACTGCCCTACATGTATTTCCAGCTATAATTACTAAAACGCAAGATCAGTTTATGCTTCAGTAATTCCATCGTCACTTCATCAAATAAGCCATCGAAATTGGACTGGTTATTCAATTACTATTTGAATTAATCCATTTTCGCTCGACGTCGTCCTCCGCTGATTGATGGATGGGTGGTCAAAAGCTTTAATGCATTTCACATTAAGTATTCATGATCGGCCGCCATTGGTATTCTGGTTGTGACAGCTTACATGGAATGATGAAGTTGGGTTGATTGGTAAACAACGGCGTTCAAAGTTGGTGTTTGTAAAGTAACTTTAGCACTAATAATCCTAATAGTCTATATCCACTTTGTTTAGGATTAAAAAAATGGCGTTCAAATGGCGTTAAATGAATATTATTATAAATGCAAAAGTGTCCTTTTTTGTTGGTTTATCATTTAATCACGTCGCATTTAACAGAGGAGATTGCTTATTTTAGGAATAATTATGTATTTAAAATTGGTAATTGTAAAAAAAAATTTGGAATAAATGAATTTATTTATATAAAAAAATTTAAAAAAAAAATTAATTTACACGGGTATATTTGAGGACCTCGAGAGTGACATATGCTACTTTCTATCCTGGAAAATTAAGGAGTTCTCGCGGGAATCCAAAACTTATTCCACGTGAACGAGGACGCGGGCTAGTGAACCTTTAAAAGAACTCACCATTCTATAACATTTACTTGAATTGAATCCTGGCGTTGCTGTTGCTATTAAAAACTATGCATCATGTTATACTTACTCGTGCAAAAAATCTTTGACATATTTCTCTTTTCAATTCTAATAATCTTTGACATAGTTCATTTTGAGCAGGCAAGGCCACGAGGGCCGTAAAACGCACTTTTACGCCGCAATGTGCCCAGACACAAAAGAACAGAGCACCAGACCGATTTTACGATGTTATTCCATTTATATTGGGAAACATAAATAAAACTGTAAAAAAAGGTTCGGCTTATACTAGTAATTTACATGAAATGCAAGATTTTTTACAGGTTTCCGCTAAAGCACGGTTTCAGAAGCCCCAAGGCGAAGATATACCGAATAGGGGTATGGGTTTAATATAACTGCCATGCCCCTAATGTGGCAACGTCTGTAGTGGGGCCAGACCAGTGTGCTTAGCATGCGCCGGCATTTTTGTTGCCGGCAAATTTTTATTTACCCTAACATGCACAAAATGCGGTATATTACAAGAAAAAAATAGTCGGCATGTAAAGGTTCGTAGAGAAAAATACCACAGATAAGAAATATTACTTTTATCTCTACTTTTGACGTAACGAGACAAGTAACCGTGTTAGCTTCGGTAGACGGATAGAGATAACGGGTAGACATAATTTTCGCACACCGTCTGTGTGCTAAGCGTTAAAGTTTAACTATTCAATACAGGCAATCAATGTTAACAGGGTTCTCAAATGGCAGTTGCCTAATGCAAATACGGGTAATTGAATATACAGCTTGATGTCGACGGCAATTATATTAGATATTAATTGCTTCGACGCTATTGGATCTGAGTGAATTTAGTGGAATAATACTAATAGGGTTGTGCAACGTGTACTTTGTCAAAAATGGTGAAATTAAACCACGGTACGGTTATACGGTTGGGCCTTGAAAAGGTAGCTGGCAGACTGAAAGACGCACTTTCGCATTATACTCAACTAGATGATGCCCGCGACTTCGCCCGCGTGGGTTAAGATTCTTTGATTCTTGCGGGAACTCTTTAATTTTACGGGATATAAAATAGACTATGTCCTTCTATCACTTTATCAAATTTCGTCAAAATTTATTCATTACAGGTTAGGGTCAAGTGTCCAACAATGAAACAGTGGTACACAATAGAACATTGTGATATTTCTTAAGTGTTATGTTACCATATCGTGCATTATATCACATTAGGACATTCTTGTGAACCCCCCACCCTATCCCAGTTTCCATCGGTGCCATGTGGAAGATGACGTGTTTGTGGAGAATTTTTGATTTTTTCGACAAAGAGTAAATATTTTCAGCATTCTTTATAGATTTTTCATTACATTTTGGTTGAAATTTTCATAATTTTCATGATAACGTAGCATTAACCATATTTCGTAGATTAACGTGGAATAGATCATATATTATAGTGTTACAATTTAGTGGAAAAAAATTCAAGATTAGTAAAATAAACCCTAGGTAGTCAACAATGAAACAGTTGCATAATGGACACAATGAAACACTGTGTGTGTTTTAGGGGTATGAAAAATAGATAGTAGCCGATTCTCAGATCTACTGCATATTGCATATAAAATTTCATAAAAATCGGTCAAGCCGGGCAATTCGGAGGAGTATGGTGACACGAGAATTTTATATAAATTATGACGAATAGGTTTGAGTTATCTATATACGAGCTATGACCGTTCTCAAGATAACTCTGAATCTGAAATTAACTAAGTAGAGGATGGACTTCGTCCACGTAGTTTCAGATTTTCAAAATTCCCTGGGGAACTCTTCGATTTCCGGGATAAAAAGTAGCCAATGCCACTTCTCATATCCATGCATTAACACGCCCACCAATCAGTTGCTCCGTTACGCCGTGATTGAAGGACAAACCTACAAACACACTTCCGCATTCTTGATATTATGTGTCTTATAGTTTTACCTACATGGGCCAATTTTTATTCCGGAAAATTGACTTTCCTACGAGATTTTTCAAAAACCTAAATTCACACGGATTCGCGATCATCGTTTCGTTGTTTAGACATAATTTTGACTTCGTATTCAAAATTATCCACCAGCTCTTATATTGTGTTACAATTTGTTCCATCGGTATATTCAATGTGTTCGTAACGAGCGCGCCCTTTCCAAACGAGTGCCACATTTGAATATAATGAAGCAATATGCCTAAATATTCATTTAATCGTGTCAGTTTATATGAATTCACATTTTACGAGTACATGCCAAAAAAATTCTCTCTATTTCGGTTCTTATTTATTTGCAGAAATATATTACATTTGTTTATATTAAGATTTACTTATTATTAAATTTAAAAAAATCATCTATTGTGCCCTAGTCAGTCCTCGGTTAAGTCTAATTTTAGGTACTTAATCATAATACGGTCTCCGCGATACAGGTTCCCTAGTTCGGAGACCAAAGTTAAACTAAATTGACTGTAACCTGTTCATTGGTGATAAATATATTTTTATTTTTATTAATAAGAATATATTTTTATTAATATTATTATTTTTATTATTATTCTCCAGCTCTTTGACTATCTATGGAGAATTGTACTTAATATTAGAAATGCGAAAGTGTTTGTTTATTGGTTCGACATTATCAATCCGACAAAACAGACTTATTATCCCTTAATCGAAAATAAAAGAGTTCCCGCAGAAATAAAAACCGCCGGCATCATTTAATCTAATCTCTATACTAATATTATAAATGCGAAAGTTTCGATGGATGGATGGATATTTGTTACGCAATCACGGCTGTACGGATCTGGATGAAATTTGGCACATAAATAGATTATAGTTTGGAATAACACATACACATGGGTTCTTGGTTCCTCAATCATTTGGTAATATCATCAACATAATAAATTAGAAAATAAGATAACGAGGAAATATGCATAAATAATCGTTTAATCTTTAATCGGGCCAGGTAATACAAATTTACATTTATTATTGAGAAAAAAGCGGACCAGCTTTGATTATGCTAATTTTATACAATTTCGCGTAAACCATTTTCCTTTAAAAGAAACGTGGTTTTCAAATATTTCAAAAATATTAATTTAGACTAGATGATGATCAGACCTGATGATGATAAAAATATGGTTATAGTTACGCAACGGTTACCTTAATTGTCAATTAAACGGTAACGGTAACTTTGCACTGTTTTGATTGGATTGTAAGTTTCTTTTTTGTGGTTATTAAGTTTATGTAGTTTAATGAACTTTAACCGCCTTTCATACAACAGACTTATATAATCCTTTTCTTGTTAAAGTTAAACTTGTGGCCTAAAATTAACAAAACCTTGTGCAACCAGTTTCGCTTATATTGACTTCCAAACATTAGCGGTGAAAATTGGAGCCGCCTATTATGTAACAGATGTAAATTCTGATAAAAAAATAACTAGTAGAAAAATATGTAATTAATAATTTAGGCTGTGTAATTTATTGAGAAAAGTTTTCAATCAGCCCAGCACTTGTATACCTACACAATATCGAGGGGGGAAATCGTTCAACTAGAATTCCTTACTTGGGCAACGATAACGAATGTCAAGATTCAAAACTAGAGACAAAAAATGTGTATATACCATTGAGGTATTATGTAATGGTTTATACGTAAGTAATTAATAAGCAACGTAAAACTTGCTTTTATCAGTTGAGCACTTTAAGTCTCTCTTTCTCTGCGTCGTATTCCTCATTACTGAGGGTCGTGATTGCTCATGCCTTTCTATTAATAAAATAATGATAGCTTTTTTGGGATAATGCGGTGGGTTCCCACGTCCTTCCACAAACGACACGAATAAGATTACGAGTAACGATTATTATCAGATGTTAGTGATAGCCGGCACCGTTAACGTGCTCTCCGAGGTAGGGAGGAAACGAAAAGGCCAAATTTGAACCTCTAAATTCGGTCACTCATCCAATTACCGACTGGGGCCAACGTTGCTTAACAATCGCAGCCGACTGATATGCATTCACACCTGGGCCGCTCGTCCCTTTTTCGTCAACTTTTAGTATCTCCAGGGTAATTAAAAAGAAGTTACACAAAGTAAGCTGACTGTAATAAAATGTCGCAAAAATACCGAGAGGGGGAACCGTTCAAGTGGCATTCATTAAGGGTATGTTCCGATATACACTACGAGCACTGTAAGGTGTGACCTCAATTTAGTATACTGCGAAGCCGTTCCTTTATAGTTAGCTATACTAGTTAAGTACTGTTTAAAATAGAACGCACTCAGTACTGAGAGCACCTTACCTCGAAAACGCCAGTGCTCATAGTACAAAAATGGCGACGATTTATGACGTCATATCTTTCTCTAGGATACTGCGGCTACTATCAGTCCATAACGGAACGAATTTCTCCCTAGTAAGAGCACTGCACAGTGCTCGCAGTGTATATCGGAACATACCCAAATAATGTCCAGATTCAAAACTACAGACAAGAAATGTATAAATATGTAATTAATTAGCCAAGCGATGCCAGTTTTTATCGGCCTAGCACTTTTAGTCTCTCTGTGGTAATTAAAAATAATTTTCCTATGCAAAATAACCTGACAGTAATAAAATATCGCAAAAATATCGAGAGGGGGGGTGGGGGGATGCTGGGGAAATCGTTCAAGTGGCATTCATTACTTTGACAAAGAGAACGGATGTCCAGATTCAATAAACGGGGCGCAGGAATGGGGGAGGGCCTTGATATTAATTGACGATCATTTATAATGCCGAAGTCAAATAAAATGTTTGTCGATATTATAGGGTAATACGATACCCGTGTTTTTAGAAAGAAACCTTTGGATTCAAATCAGTATTTTCATATAAATAAACCTACCTGATGTTTATTGATTAATGATATTAGGTTCTTATCGTGAGACCATTTTTGGGTATAAGTGGTGAAAAATTTTAATATCTTTCAACATTTATAGCTAAGTGGCGCTTAGCTTCCTAATCGGAGTGAGAGCTAGTAATGGAAGGTACGAAGGTATTTCTATAGATTTTTTTTAATTTTTACCTCACTACCTACTTGATTCTTTATTTAGATAATTTGCACAGACGATTAGTTTTAATGAATAATGCATGGTTAGCTAGGAGACGTTATTCTAAATCCAATATGGCGGACTCCCAAAGATCGCGGACTAATTTTTATATGCACCCCATGATTGCTGAGAACTGCTTGCTGAGAAAAATAAAATGAACGCACACTAAATTCAATATGGCTGACGATAAAAGCGAGGCTTTGAAATGTTTTTTTAATGATTTACGACTTATTTTAGCTATTTAAACTATAACTAATAAACTACAAGCTAAGCTAAGAACAAACTTTACTGATAAATTATTATAACCCAAATTTTCGTTTATACTCGGAACTATCTACTTTCTACCTACCTACTTAATCTATCCTTACTAAGTACTATCTAATACTGTATAATACCTACCTAGTTTGTACCTATGCTTTAATAACAACAATCTATATTATGTACATATGTCTATCATGCGTTCATGTATATGTACCTACCTACCTATAAAGCATGTATATCTGGTAAACTCAGTTCCGTCGCCGTCGCTTTCAGAGAGATATCTTAAGTACTCAACTGACAGACACACGGCTTGTTTACTTTACCTATTTACTTAGTATTATATCACGTAATATCCTGCGCTGAGTAAAAGAGAGCACTTTCATATTGGGAAGCCTTAATGTATTATATTTATAAGTCAGTAATTTTTTTAGGGTTCCCTATCTCAAGAGGAAAAAAAGAACCCTTATTATACAGGATCACTTTGTTCTCCGTCTGTTTGTCTGTTTATAAACACCTTTTTTCTCGGGAACGCGTGAAGTATAAATTAATTTCGAATACTTAGGTCTACGGTGCCCCGGAGCTGTCATAAAATTCTAAGTCCACGCAGTCAAAACATAAGGCTGTTTATGCCGCATATTTTGACACTCGGCAATAAATCAAAACATATAGGGCACTTCCCGTTTACCTAGAATCGTGAAATTTGGCAAGAAGCAAAGTCTTACAGCAAAAGTATAGGGAAAAATCCGAAAATTCCGTTAATTAGGGTTCCGTACTCATAGGGAGTCGAATTGTATGTCAGACGTTACAAGTTTTGCGCCATATGCAAGCCAGTTATTTCACCGCTGATTACGTGTTGTTATGTCTTGTTATTTACTAAATAATTTATATTGTCTGATGGTACGGAACCCTTTGTGTGCGAGTCTGAATCACACTAGACCGGATTTTCAAGGATAGAATTTACGTTATGTTTTCCCATCATCAACCCATCGCCGGCTTACCACTGAGCAGAGATCTCATCTCAGAATGAGAGAGTTTAGGCCATAAGTATTCCACCACGGCCCCCATTTGCAGATATGTTTATTTATATAGTATAATGTGTAGTATTTATGGTTTTGATGTTATATTTAGTATGTATGTATTATAATTTGTAGCTTTAATTCAATATTTTTATTTATTTTATTATTTCTGCACCATCTACCGGTTGTTTCTGTGGCCTATGTCCTTTTAAACCATTGGTTGCCTGGAAGAGATCGCTGTGAAGCGATAAGGCCAAATTGTATACTTCCTTTATTTTTTCCTTTGTTATTAGCTAAGTTTACTGTTATTATTGTTTTTTGGTGTACAATAAAGTAAAAGTAGGTATATTTAAGTATCATAGATTTCATACTTACACCGATTCGTAGATAGCAGCCGAAAACATCGTTTTATTAGACAACAGTTAGCGTTAACCGCGATCTCGCCTGAGATGGAAAAACTTAGAAGGATCATGGCAGTAAATTAATAAATAAATTTCCTCGACACACGACACATCACTGCTAGGGCGAAAACACACTACGGAGTCGAACATATTACGTCATAACATGTATATGTCATTGTAAAAACCGTTAGATTATAATCTAACTCGCGAAATTGCAAACTGTCGAAAGATTACAATTTAACGCATTATTTTTCGGTAAATTGTAATCTGTTAGGTATATTAACCCGTTAGAAAGCCGGGCACTACCTGATTATTTATGTCGAACCCTAATCTAAACTACAAGAAACAGACAAGAAAACGTAAATACAATGAATATTTCAAAAATTGATACTCAGAACATTGAACGGTTCACAATATTTCGACAGTTTACAATTTCGCGAGTTAGATTATAATCTAACGGTTTTTACAATCTTACGGTGACATATACACATATTTTAAGTTGTTACTTGGATCCTGATCTGAAGTTCTTATATTTGGTCCATGTTTTGGTTGGTTGGTGTACCTTTACAATAAAATTAAAAAAAGCCAGAACTCCGGTTTTAAAACCCAGCTACGTATTGCTTGTAATACTCTTTTCCTTTTTTTTTTGAATTTTAATCAATTATGTCCAGTAGAAAGTTTTCGTGTTTTGTTATGTCATTTTTTTTATCCACTACAAATTAGCCCTTGACTGCGATCTCACCTGATGTTAAGTGAAGATGCAGTCTAAGATGGTAGCGGGCTAACCTGTTAGGGGCATAGCAGGTATATTAAACCCATACCCCTATTCAGTTTCTACACGGCATCGTACCGGAACGCTAAATCGCTTGGCACGTCTTTGCCAGTAGAGTGGTAGCGGCCGAAGCCTCCCACCAGCAAAACGAAAAACAAACGCATCATAATACATCGTTATTATGATGCGTTTGTTTTTCGTGGGGATATATATCGTTTCACGTTGACGGGGATTCTTTGCCCGTAGTGTGCTTTCACCCTTAAGCGCTGAAACTTTTTCTTTTTCACAAGATATTACACGTCGTCAGAGACACGAAGGCACAATTTCGCCGATGTAAAGAGCGATTTCTTCCCATTTATTTCACTCGAGAAGCCATTTTCTTACGATGCTTGTATCATGTATCGTTATACTTTCCGAAGATTATTTCTAAGAGATTGGTATGGGAAGTTACTGCTACGTGATATTAACAGCGTTTTTATACGACTGCCTGAAAAAAGGAGTATATTATTTTCAGGGTTCATGTATGTATGTATGTGAGTTTGTATATTCCACCATAACTTCTATACGCCTGAACCGATTTTGATAAATGAGGTATCGTTAGAATCCCTAGCTTATTCCAGGTGACATAGGGTAGTAAAATTTTTAGAAAAAATTATGGAGTGACCATGGCTCCACATAAAAGACTAAAGTTGAAAAAATTTTTTCGAAAATAAGATTAACTATATAATCATCATCTAGAAAATGATGAGTAGATTCCAAAAATATATAAGACTATAGTTCAATATTTAGTGATTCACAAAAAATATCATTTAATAAAAAATGTGAATAAGATTCCAATGGCTATATATGCAAATCGCTTCTTATGGAAGTAAACTCCAAAAATAATATGGCAGGGCAGTCGTATTTTTTAATTCGTTAAACTATTTTCACTTTTTCGCAAGATATTACACGTCGTCAGAGACACGAAGGCACAATTTCGCCGATGTAAAGCGCGATTTCTTCACATTTATTTCACTCGAGAAGCCATTTTCTTACGATGCTTGTGTCATGTATCGTTATACTTTCCGAAGATTATTTCTAAGAGATTGGTATGTGAAGTTACTGCTACGTGATATTAACAGCATTTTTTATGATCCGATTTGATATAGAAGCATAAAATATTAACGATACTAGCTGATGGCCGCGACTTGAATTGATGTTTTATGGTTCCCGCGGGAACTCTTTAATTTTTCGGTATAAAAAGTAGCCTATGTACTAATGTGGTACTAATCCTTGACTGCGTCACTTACCATCAGGTGAGAACCTGATGGTAAGTGACGATGCAGACTAGATCTAGACTGGATGGTAGCGGGCTAACCTGTTAGGGGCATGGCAGTTATATAAAACCCATACCTCTATTCGGTTTCTACACGGCATCGTAAAGGAACGCTAAATCGCTTGGCGGCACGTCTTTGCCGGTAGGGTGGTAACTAGCCACGGCCGAAGCTTTCCACCAGGCCAGACCAGGGAAAATTCAGAAATTATAATTATTATTGACCCTGCCGGGGATCGAACCCGTGACCTCCGCACGTTAAGACAACAGCGCTCAACACTGTGCCACGGAGGTGGTCACTTCATACGAGTACATTCGAGATATTATGAACGCAATTTTTGCTGCCACGATTGCACAGGGATGTGTCACCGTAAGATTGTAAAAACCGTTAGATTATAATCTAACTAGCGTAATTGTAAACTGTCGAAAGATTGTGAACCGTTCAATGTTCTAATTGTCAATTTTTAAAATATTCATTGTATTTACGTTTTCTTGTCTGTTTCTTGTAGGTTAGGTTAGGGTTCGACATAAATAATCAGGTATGCACTTATGTTCTATCGGGTTAATATACCTAACAGATTACAATTAACCGAAAAATAATACGTTAAATTGTAATCTTTCGACAGTTTGCAATTTCGCGAGTTATATTATAATCTAACGGTTTTTACAATCTTACGGTGACAGATGTATTTTCTAAGCTTTTAGCTGGATTAAATCTCACAAGAAACGCCCAACACACTGTTTTGAAGTTTGAAGCCTGAAGCCACGTTGGCAAAGTGCCATGGTGTGAAATTACGTTTTTTTGGACTAAACTTTGGTATTGTCCGCTCGGGGATTGAAAATCCCGGCGCAAGCTGGTGTGGACCATTTAAAGCACGCGTGAAAATGTATAGAATAGGGATGATGCCTATATCTTCTATATATATAACAATCAATTTCGGTTCGTTTGTCTCGCTAAAACTCGAGAACAGCTGGGCGGAATTAGCTGATTTTGGTTTTGAAATGTTTGTCGTAGTCCAGGGAAGGTTTAAACGGTGAGAAAATATGGAAAAATTGCGAGGAAGATAGGGCAAGACAACGTCTGCCGGGCCCACTAGTATATATATAAAAATCAATTGCTGTTCGTTTGTCTCGCTAAAACTCGAGAACGGCTGGGCCGATTTAGCTGATTTTGGTTTTGAAATGTTTGTCGTAGTTCAGGGAAGGTTCAAACGGTGAGAAAATATGGAAACACTAGCTGATGCCCGCGACTTCGTACGCGTGGATCGAGGTTTTGTGGTTCCCGCGAGAACTCTTCAATTTTCCGGAATAAAAAGTAGCCTACGTGCTATTGTCTCAAATCAATCTCTATGCCAAATTTCAGTCAGATCCGTTCGTCTGTTGGGGCGTGATTGAGTAACAAACATCCATACATCCATAATATTATTATTAGTATAGATTGCGAGGAAGATAGGGCAGGACGTCTGCCGGGCCCACTAGTCAAAAATAAATTATTTCTAACTGATTATTTAATAGAGGGTCTTCCAAAAGACCTAAAATTCACATCCTAGGTTACTTTTAAGTTGGATAACCATTTAAAAATATAGATTATAGAAAAAATAGTGCGTTGAAATTTGATGACTTCACTATTGTGACTTTCATACAATTCCCATACTAGAAGTGCGTTTTTAAGTTTGATAAAGAGTTTCTGATATGATTGATTTGTCATCATCCCTATTGTGAAGGACTTTTGGAAGCTTTTTGAAGTGAAACTTCTTTAAAGTCGTTGTGATTTGAAAATTCAACGAAACGATAAAGCGACAACAAAAAGAGACAAACATTTCATTTTCATAAATAGGATTTTTAGCCTGGAATACAAGTTATATTTATCTTATTCTCTCATTGGCTACTTTTCTGAAGTTTCACTTCTGCCGTGTGTAAATTGCACACACACTTTTTTTAAATACTATACCTATGCATAAGCATTTGAGGAGGTGAGAATCAAAAGGAGTCATTAACACCTTTCCTCGAGCCCGATGAGAAAAAAACGAACTGTACGAAAAGTGTGAATGTCACGTTTTAATTCTGACTTCCTCATTTAGTCATAATATTTTTAATGCAAAACGTTAATAGGTAATTTTTTTTTAATTAATTTTGATGAATTCTGTGAATCATTAAAAAAAATATTTTATGAATTATTCCTTCTTTGGGGCATGGTCAACTATAAATTGACCATGCCCCAAAAAAGAACTAAAGTTTCCTAAGACAGTTTCTCTGTTGTCTTTCATGGTTTCAGATCTTTCCTTATTGTCCCTTAAAATACACACTTAATATCAATGATACCTACAAGGTCTTATTTTCAAAGTAGGTACAAAATATTAGTATTCCTGGAACCAACAGCTTAACTATTTTGTACATTGTTGGGTAGAAGGTGTAACATTGTTAAGTTAACTTGTGTACCAGCGATTTCTCCATTAGCAACGATCAAGACAAATCGACTGCGCAATAATTCAAAGTCACACTGACTTCAAAGATAGACGCCGACTGCTTGATACATTTCCTTGAGGAGTTTACTCGTTTGCTGTGATTTGTTCGACACTTGTAAATCGATCTTGATACTTGCTACTTCGGCAGTGTAGGTACTGTAGTTAGGGTTGCCAACTTATTTTGACAAAAAAACGTATAAAATGGTTTGGATAGGAAAAAATAAAGTATTTGGAAGAAAAAAAAGTATTTTTAAAATTTTATGTTTTTATTGCTTTAAAAACGTTTTTTGTGTGCTTTTAGCACATGCTAACAACTTTTTGTGCTCACAGTAAAAAAATGGCGACGATTTAATATATTATTAATATTTATATTTCCTTATAATACTGCGGCAGTATCCTGTCAGTCCATAACGGAACGAAATTCTCCCCAGTAAGAGCACTGAACAGTGCTCGCAGTGTATATCTGAACATACCCGACACCTAACATTTCGTTCAGTAATTATAAATCGTTTCCATCATCCGTTCTAACTTATATGTACCGTTAAATAGTTAAGTACCCGTATTGAGTATTTTGTTTTACGCATCACAGTAAAGGTTGAAAATAAAGTATTCTCACATACTTTATTTGTATGCAAAAGTATAAAGTATAATTACCAAAAATAAAGTAGGATACGTTATTATAAAGTATGGTTGGCAACTCTAACTGTAGTCAGGCTGATGAACCTGAATATCTAAATTTTCTTCTGAGATTCCGTTGTTTTTTTTAGAACATACTTTATTATGGTAATAGCCATTGAAATGGTAGACAAACAAGACATTTATTATGCAACAATCGATAAACTTTGAGTAATTTATGTAAATAAAAGCAATTAGTTCATTCAAAAATGACTTTCTAACTACACTGTACTATAAAAATAATAAAGTGCTTATTCTTTCTCAGATCTTGCATGGAAGTACATTATTATTTCAATTTATGTAACAAACACCATAATAATTATGATATGTATTATAATTATAAATTTCTTTTTTTGATCGATGGTACTTAGCACAAATTTTTTCTACTCAATGTGGGTAGTGATGTTATAATCCAATAAAAAAAAATTATAAAACATTATCGCTTCGATTCGCTGCCCAAGTAAATCAAACCTTATACATTTTCAAAAAATTGCAAACTGTTTCAATTCTTAGAAGAAAAACATATCTCTGGTGCAGACGGGTTAAACGAAAATTCGTAAGTAAAATTAATTAATGTTTTTGACGACAACCATGCTTTATGCAAAGCAATGTACCATTGTACCTATTCTGTGGTTATACGTGGCAGGAAACACGTGCGCTGGAAGGGTGTTCCACTGCTTAGCGATTCGTATAAGAAACGTCGAGCAAAAACGTTTAAATAAATAGGTATTTCAAATGTTAATCCGAAGGTAAAAGAAACACGTGAGAACCTTGAACCCCTTGCTATAGTTTTCACCCTTTGAAGTTTCGCATAATGTGTTTAATATTTCAACTCCGTCGATCCATTAATAATTCCGTTTGCTCAATCGCAGCCATCGCTCCGAGGAAATCAGCTTCTAGGAGGTTTCCATCACAGAGAGTTTAAGTCGCTTTTGTTAGGGATTTGTATTGTTTTCTGTTTTAATGCCTTGATTAAACGAAATGAACGGCTCAATGGGAGACTGAATGGGGAAAATTGAATGGAATTTAATAATACAAGGTACGTAACTACGTCGCCAACTAGTGTTAGAAATAAAATATAAGGAATTGGAATTGTGTGTCTACTAAATAAATTGAGCCCTAGATAGATAGATAAATTATTTATTGCTACACAAAACATAATAATACAAAGAAAATATGCAATACAGAAATCAAAGTGCGCAAGGGTGGTCTTAATACTAAATCTGCTACAGACAACCCATTTATCTGAATCTTGTGCAACAAAAATATGATCTTACAAACTACTTAAACATTCTATAAACTAATCCATACTTAATATTATAAATGCGAAAGTGTGTCTGTATGTCTGCTACGCTTTCATGGCTCATCTGTTCAACCAATTTTGAGGAAATTTGGTACAGGGATAGGATGTATCCAAGGGAAGGATATAGGTCACTATTTGTAAAAAAATTCAATTCACGCGGATGAAGTTGCGGGCATCATCTAATACATAAAAAACTACCACTACCACTACCACTACATCCCATTAACGTCTCACTGCTGGGCACAGGCCTCCACTCTCATAGGAGAGAGGGAATTAGAGTTTAGACCCACCACGCTGCTCCAATGCGGGTTGGCGGGCTTTAACGACTATAACGACTATTATCATGTTAGTGATAATAACCGGGACCGACGGCTTAACGTGCTCTCCGAGGCACGGGGGTGAAACATCGCCAACTTCCGAACTCCGGGCTAGTACTGGGAATTTCTAATCAGAAAAACTCGATACTTAATTATGGCCCGACCCGGGACTTGGAACTTAAATAACTATACCTAACTAATTAATTTTAAATGTTCAAAGGTTATCCATCGCCATTCAGCGTGGCAATGCTGTGTTTGATGGGTACCTATAATGACCTTTTTGTCTAAGGTTATATAATAATATTATAATTGCGAAAGTTTGGATGGATGTATGGATGTTTGTTACTCAATCACGCCCCAACAGATGAATGGATCTGACTGAAATTCGTTGACTTTTTATTCCGGAAAATTAAAGAGTTCTCGCGGGAACCACAAAACCTCGATCCACGCGTACGAAGTAGCGGGCATCAGCTAGTTTTTCCATATTTCTCACCGTTTAAACCTTCCCTGGACTACGACAAACATTTCATAACCAAAATCAGCTAAATCGTCCCTGCCGTTCTCGAGTTTTAGCGAGACAAACGAACAGCAATTGATTTTTATTTATTGGATTTAGTCTAAAGTTAGTTTAATATATTAATTAATTTGGAATTTAAAAAATAGTGCGTCAGACACAAATTTAACTAGCTGCGAGCCTGAGTACTGGGTTGTATCTGTTTACTGTGGTACTGGCGTGGTCACAATCTGTTTACTTTTGCATGTTGCGTTATCACAAACCAATTTGCAGCGCTGTTGACGCTCTTTCGCGAGATTAACTGTGAGAATAAAGGATATTTGTATGCTGAACAATAATGAATAGTGTTCCTCACTACTGCCAAAATGTTAGATATAATAATGAATAGGTAAATACGGTGAATAGGTAAATTGATGGGTTTTTTGGGCTTCATAAAACAATAATGCTCGATGAACTTGGATTGATTTATTCTTAAAAGGATAGCTAACTAGACAATGCAAGTCGCGGGAGAGAGCGGTACGTGTGCGTTCACCAAGAGAGCCTCGAAACAAGAGACAAGTGACTAGAGAGGCCTGTCATCGGTGACGGCTGACATTACATTTTTAAAGTGGAGCTCATTCCGTGGCTCTGCGTACAAGGATTTTCGCATGCTGTCATAGATAATAAGGTTTAGTTTACACGTTATAATTATAATATCACGTTAACAACAATTGTATTAAGTTTTAATCCAACATAAATAACTTGGCCGAATTAACCACCAAATTATAGGCCATATTTGCCTTTACCCCTCTAGCCGCGAACTGGGCAGTTTCGCCATTAATTATGATATTGTCTTGTCATAGCGATCGACTTTTTCATACACTAGTGTCAATAATTGGACAGAAAAATGACAAGGTACTCGTACTTCGCCCCGCAAAAGTTAGTCGAACGTTATTTCATACATTTTTCTTACGTTTCATGTCCCTTGTTTATTTCTTCCAAGGTAAATAAGGTATTTACATTGTATATAACCTACAGGAATAGGTACTGAGTAGGCACTATCTACTCAATACAATGTGTGATAGGATCAGACGTTGTCTGGTCTTCGAGGTCGTAAGAGTCATCGTCTTTTATCGAGGGGGGCCTTCCTTCCAGATAACTCAAGGACGAAACCACACTAGGACAAAAATTATTGTCTAAAGATCGCGCGCTGACTTTCATATTGAGCTGCACAGCTCTCGCGATAGGATAAAACGTGTTTCCCATACAACGCTGTCGTTTTGTCTTGGTCGGGACGTCGTATGTTCTCGCCCTTAGAAACAGAGATGTACCGTAACCTACGCCAACATACTCATTATTTTGATTGCATACTTGAATACGTTCAACAAAAAGATGAAAGGGTTGGTATATTAATTATTTTAATTGAGTCATATTGCGGTCGTTGTGATAAAATAATTAGAAATTTGTTCATGTGGGTTGCTCTAATTATTCTGTCTTAGTACCCAATTAAAATATGTAGTAGGTACTTAATTAAAATTATATTGTTTTGCAATCATTTGATTTTATTTATATCCAATTTTTTTTTGTGTATATGTCACCGTAAGATTGTGTAAACATTAGATTGTAATCTATCTAGCGAGATCGTAAACTGTCGAAAGATTATAATTTAACGCATTATTTTTCGGTAGATTGTAATCTGTTAGGTATATTAACCCGATAGAACCTAAATGTCGAACCCTAACCTAACCTACAAGAAAGAGACAAGAAAACGTAAATACAATGTATATTTCAAAAATTCAGAACTTTGAACGGTTCACAATCTGTCGAAAGTTTACAATCTATCGAGATAAAAAGCGTTAGATTGCAATCTGACGGTTTTTGCAATTTTACAGTGACAAGTTCATCCCAAGCCATTAAATATGAAGTACTTTTTTCTTTTATCCACTACAAGTTAGCCCTTGACTGCGATCTCACCTGGTAAGTGATGATGCAGTCCAAGATGGTAGGGGGCTAACCTGTTAGGGGCATGGCATATATTAAACCCTTGCCGCTATTCGGTTTCTACACGGCATCGTACCGGAACGCTAAATCGCTTGGCGGCACCTCTTTACCGGTAGGGTGGTAACTAGCCACGGCCGAAGCCTCAGCGAAGAAAAATTCAGGGAAAATTGCAGGGAAAATTCAGAAATTATAAATTCCCAAACTGATCGAACCCGGGACCTCCGCACGTTAAGACAACAGCGCTACACACTGCGCCACGGAGGTCGTCAAAACGGAAAACAAACAAAACAAAATTATTGGAACAAAGTTCGTTATGGGAGGATGCGGAGGGGTACCCTAACCTGCAAATAACGTCCGTAACGAAAATGCTCGGAGTAAGATTTTTATGTATAGTTTATTCGAAATTAAACCTTAACACTATTATGATATAGTATGTTTATATTTAAGACCTTTTTTCTTCGTAACAACGCAATGTCGGCGACATGCATTTTGATGACGCCGCGAATCCACATCTTTATCCCCTACCAAAAAGTGCTTATCGCAGCTAAAGAAGTTTACACTTCAAAATCATAATAAAACAATTATAGCTTAATCCACGGGAACTCCTTAATTTTCCGATAAAAATTCAAACAAAATTACTAGTAGGTATTATTTATATCTTACCGTTGCCAAGAAATTGCAACGAGCACAGCTGCGAGTGAGGAAATAATTTTAAATAATTGTAATCTACTAAGACAATCGTTATATTCACTTTTTAGAATAAGATCCACTTGCTCAAGACCGTCAAATGTGTTTATATTATGTTAAACTAGCCCTATGCCCGCGATCACGTCGATCCGTTGCTCCGTAGCGACGTGATTGAAGGACAAACCAACAAACAAACACACTTTCGCATTTATAAAATTTATTATTATTTATAGACTAGCGTTAGGATGCAATAAAACTTGCTGGCAAGTTGTGAAGGAGCATGTCTAGAACATTCCTATCTGTCTATCTGCCTATCATTCACTCTTGATGTAAAGATACCTGATGATTTGAATCTTTGAAGTTATTTAAACGAGTGGAGGTTCGGGAAAAATAGGGTTAGGCTATAAGAAATATAGGGGGAGATTTCTGATCAGATCTTTGGGGGTAAGGTAAGTATATCGATTAAAAATATTAAATGTGTTATCTACTATTACCCATTTAAAGTCCCACTGCTAAGCACAGGCCTCGAATCTCATAGGATCTCTCAATTAGAGATTAGACGACGCTGCTCCAATGCGGGTTGGCGGGCTTTAACGACTTATGTTAGTGATAATAACCGGGATCGATGGCTTAACGTGCTCTCCGAGGCAACACCCCCAACTTCCTAACTCAGGATTAGCACTGAGAATTTCTAGTCAGAAAAACCCAATACTTAACTAGGGCCCGACGTGGGATTCGACCCGGGACCACGTCGGCCGCAGTCGAATATGCTAACCACAAGACCAACGAGGCAGAATGTGGAAACAAGAAAATAATGAGTAAAAGATGTTTGTTGTCACTTCAGGGCTTAACTATTTAACCTATTTTGACGAAATTGGGTACGGGGCTTATATAGTATGCTATTTTGTAGACGGTCAAAGGCTATTTATTCCAAAAGGATTTCCCAAGGGAATTAAAAAAGCCTAAATCCATGCGAACCAAGTCGCACCAGTTCCTAAAAAACATACCTACATATCGAACGTCAGATTAGCAATAAATCTCAAACCTGTACGTAGATTCGAGATCAGTCGTAAGCTGAGACATACTTATATCTGCAAGTTTGGTTGGTACGAATCTCACGTATCCACATCGAAACATGTTGTGAAATTTTAGCTACTTACAGTTGTGTCCTAGTATTTTGTTTTTGTATTTAAACTGTGTCTTTGATAGTTCCAAATAAAGATTTATTTATTATTTTAGTAAATTATTCACGGTTTTACAAAACAATATGTCATGTTAGCAACAAAAACATTGTTGCCAGTGCGAAGCCCGTGTAAGTTGTAACAAATTGCTGCTGTCACGAACAACGCTCAACGACGCGTCGCTATAAAATGCAGCCGTTGACGTAAAATAACAATTAGTCTAGGCAATCGGGCGGTTCGTTGTATCGAGACCCCCGTATTAAATCCTCAGTCGATGATACTTGTCTGGGTTTTAGTATTGGATGATACAAAACTGACACAAAAATATCCAACAAAAAAAACATCCGGAAGTTAGGTATTTATACCTAAAACTTAATATTCATGACTGAATATCTTCTCGATTTCTTTTTAAAACAATAGCAGGTAGTATTTACACTCACAACCGAAATATCAAATGAAATAACCATGCAGAACATAGATATTTAAACCGATTTTATGATGAAATCTAAACTGCGTTTACCCGATAATGTACCTTCCTGCTTTAACAATTGGGTATAGCATAAAAAAACCTTACTTCCTTTCTGATTTTTGGTGGATATTTATAACATACGTTTAACTCATGAACATGATACTTTAACATGCTTTAAAGTTTCGTCGACTGAGGAATTATTGTTGGAGTCAACTAGCTTTATTGCCTAGACTAAATGTACTGGCACAGGTTGTATCTGTTTACTGTGGTACTGGCGCTTTATGCAAGCCTGGTCACTAGACGCAATATGCAATGAGTTCTAGATATTTTCATATATATGCTTTCTAGAATTCTTTTCTTTGCCTGTTTACTTTTAATACATACTTAGCGAAAGTACCCACCTACATATGTAGCAACGACAGTTATTCAAAACAATATATCATGTCAGCAACAAAAAACATTGTTTTCAACAATGTTAGAGCATCGGTAGAGCGTACCTGTACTTTTTAAAACTCTTTACTGTAGTCTGTAGCTGCAGTAGTTTTACTCGCGCTATCCATGTCTGGCCACCACCATCTTCTAAAAAAATTACTCGTTATTTTAACAGATTATTTAACGAAAGTAGCAATATATGTCGGATAACAATTATTCAAAACAATGTTATGTCATGTTAGCAACAAAAACATTGTTGCCAGTGCGAAGGCGTGTAACAAATTGCTGCTGTCACGAACAACGCTCAACGACGCGTCGCTATAAAATGCAGGCGTTGACATGGAATAACTATATACTGGCGCTTTATTCATGCCTGGTCACTGGATGCAATATGCAATGAGTTTTATATATAGCATATTTTCATATGCTTTCTACAATTCTTTTCTTTGCCTGTTGTAATTATGTTTCTCACGATATTTAAGTCTGGCTATCTATCACCTTATCTATAATAATTTATGTAGCAACAACAATTATTCAAAACAATATATCATGTCAGCAACAAAAAACATTGTTGGCAACAATGTTAGAGCATCGGTAGAGCTTACCTATGCTTTTTAGAACTCTATACTGTAGTTGCAGTCGTTTTACTCACGCTATCCAAGTCTGGCTACCACCATCGTCTAAAAAAATGACGCATTATTTTAACTTAATATTTAACGAATGTAGCAATATATGTCGGATAACAATTATTCAAAACAATGTTATGTCATGTTAGCAACAAAAAACACCGTTGCCAGTGCGAAGGCGTGTAACAAATTGCTGCTGTCACGAACAATGCTCAACGACGCGTCGCTATAAAATGCAGGCGTTGACGTGAAATAACATTGTACTGGACGTACTGGACGCAATATGCAATGAGTTCTAGATATTTTCATATGCTTTCTACAATTCTTTTCTTTGCCTGTTGTAATTATTTACAACAATTTAAATTTATCTACAACAATTTATGTAGCGACAACAATTATTTAAAACAATATATCATGTCAGCAACAAAAAACATTGTTGGCAACAATGTTAGAGCATCGGTAGAGCGTACCTATGCTTTTTAGAACTCTATACTGTAGTTGCAGTCGTTTTACTCACGCCATCCAAGTCTGGCTACCACCATCGTCTAAAAAAATGACGCATTATTTTAACTTAATATTTAACGAATGTAGCAATATATGTCGGATAACAATTATTTAAAACAATGATAAGTCATGTTAGCAACAAAAAACACTGTTGACAGTGCGAAGGCGTGTAACAAATTGCTGCTGTCACGAACAACGCTCAACGACGCGTCGCTATAAAATGCAGGCGTTGACGTGGAATAACAATGTACTGGCGCTTTATGCAAGCCTGGTCACTGGACGCAATGTCCTATGAATTCTAGAGAGAATACGTGAGTTTCTTTTTTTGATTGAATCGAGTATTTTTGAATACGATTCTCTGTGTTCAAACGATTGTTTAGTCTCAATTTTGATCACTAGGCTGCATGCAAGATCCATTGCACCTCTTGATGTGGGCATTGTTTTAAGACTTGCTCTAATGCGTAGGTAGGTATATAATTATAATTAACTGAGTAACATGTAAACTTATAAAATGCACTTTATTTACTTTGCTGTAATCATTATCGGATTATTTCTCTCATTATCGCGACGTTCTCCACGTGGATTGAGGTTGTTGTGGTTCCCACGGGAACCCTTTAATTTTCGGGGATAAAATATAGTCTATGTGTTAAGCCGGGGTGTAATTCCCTATCTCGATTCCAAATTTCAGCTAAATCCGTCCAGTAGTATTTGCGTGACAGAGTAACATACATACACACTTACAGACGCCTTTATAATATTAGTGTGATATTTAACATAGGTTAGGTAAACCAAATTCTTATTTCAAGACCACCTTTACATCTAAGTATACACATTTAAGCTCTATAATACTAACTATGCTTTAGCGTAAGTAGTTGTTGAATAATAGTTTCTTACTCAATGCCTATTAAAGCTAGACAATAGACACGAACACAATATTGTATCGTGCTATTTCTAACGGAACGTGATTTTATTGCATATTGTATAGCGTAGAATATTATTTAATATATTCTATGCTTCTGTCCACAATATCCTTGTTTACCCAGACGATGTTATAGAAACATCTCACAGTTGCATTATGAAGACAAGAGCTTTTGTTTACTGTGAGATAGTATCTTGTTTTAGCAGGGGTGATAATCACAATGATTTCACGTTTAACTTCGATAGTACCTGGGTGACCGCTGTGCTCGGTGTTTTTTTTGGTAAATCGTGTTTTTTGGAAATTATATTTAAATATAAATTACATACCTACTGATAAATACGAATAATATTTTTCGATCTTACCGACATAGGTAATAATAAAATATATGAACTGGTCATTTAAATAAAAAAACACGTGACATCTGGACTCGATCCGTTCTATTTATAAACTCGGATCCCGCGAATCACTTCTTATATATGTCACCGTAAGATTGTAAAAACCGTTAGATTATAATCTAACTCGTGAAATTGCAAACTGTCATTAGACATTATAAGGATTATAATTCCAAAACACAAACGTGAATAATATTAAAACAATACGGATTTTGTAATCAAACAAAAATCGCATATAGCGGGACTGACGCGGCTACGGTGCGGCAGCGGTGATAAAACATATTATGATTGTCCGGCCGGGCCGGATCCCGGATTCTTCCCAAATCCCCACGGGAGTTAAACCGCAGGTGGTGGTCCCTAGTATGTTTAAAGATTGTTGTTCCATAAAAATTCTTTCCTAGAAACCGACTTCCAAAGCCACTTTAAAGTAAAATATAATTTTGATAAAAATGTAGTGTATGTGTTAAACACAAACTGTGTAAGGAAAAATAAAAGTTATTTTATTTTGATTTCTACACACTACGTTGAAGTCGGGCGGGTATAACAACGAGAAGAAAAGTTTATGCATCAGGCTCGCCCGACTTCAACATAGTGTGAAGAAATCAAAACTCGTTTTTACTATACAGTGGCTTTGGAAGTCGGTTTTTTGGAATTTTTATTTTTAACTTTTTAGTGTCAGGACTGAGGATTTGGAGTTAATTTTTTATGGGACCTCCTCGAGAGCTTCCTCTAAGGACTGAAAAATATTATTCAATATTTTTCAAAACGGTTCAGAAACCACAAAGATATGCACTGAAATACATTTAAATAAAAACGCGCCGAATTGAGAACCTCCTCCTTTTTTGGAAGAAGTTAAAAATATAACAACAGTACTTAAAGAAGTCCTACTTCAAGAGTAACAAACGACATACATTGTGAGGAACAGTCATGCTTTTCAAGCTCTTTGTCGTTGTAGCTACATAATGCACGTACAATTTTCGTTGCTCATAATATAACAATAGGATTGCACCGTTTCGAACAATAAACTGCACTTGTAGATAATGATAGATCTCCTTAAAAATTACAATAGGGATGATGACAACTCAATCAAATCAGCAACTATTTATCAACCTCAAAAACGCACTTCTAGCATGGGAGTTGTATGAAATGCACCATTGTGACCTCATAAAATTTCAACGTACTTTTTTTTCTTTAATCTATAGTTTAAAATGGTTATCATACCTAAAACTAACCGAGGATGTGAATTTTAGGTGTTTTGGAAGACCCTCTATTTAAAAATCAGTTAGAAATAATTTATTTTTGATGTAGGCATCATCCCCATTGATTTTAGTGATTCTAGGACATTATTATAAGTATATAATAATGTCCTCCCGACCGAATATCGCCCATGGCGGCCTATATCCAGAGAGATTAGCCATCTGCGCAGGAGATATTATAGTGCACAAGTGTTCGTCTCTGGTGTGCTGCACTCTTTGTTTCTTAACTCTCACGGCCCGATGGGACGGAAAATCCGACACGACAGGAGAAAGATCAGGCGCAGTACAGACGGCTTAACGTGCTCTCCGAGGCACGGAGGTGAAACAGCACCATCCGCCAACATCCTAACTCCGGGCTAGTTCTGAGAATTTCTTGTCAGAAAAACCCAATACTCGCTATGGCCCGAAATGGGACTCGAACCCAAGACCTTGTCAGCTGCAGTCGAACATGCTACCCACTAGACCAACTAGGCAGTCCATACAATTTTATAAATGCGAAAGTGTGTCTGCCCGTCTGTTTGCTACGGTTCAACGGCTCATTTTTGCAACCGATTTCGATAAAATTTGGTATAGAGATAGATTGCATGCCGGGTAAGGACATAGGCTTTTTATCCCGGAAAACGAACGAACCCAGACGAAGTCGAGATGTAATGATTACTCGATTGGTAGCTTAAAAAAAACTACACATATGGATTAGATTTTGTGTAGGAATTAGTGAAGCAAATTAATAATGTATTTCTATTTTATATTGAAGTCAATATAAATTGAAATACATTAAGGGAAATACAATAAGTTTAATCCCGAAAATATACGCCAATTACTGCCAAGTTACAAAGTAAAGAACCTAACTTTGTATTTTGAATTAATGAGTTTCGACGTATTATTCACGTCAATTTGGAGTTGGCACAATTGATCCTAAAGCCTAGTTCAAATGAACGTTCCAATTCAACTAATTATTATTTAGCATGAAAGTTTGAATTATTTTGGCCTGAGAAACAGGATAGCATTTTAAGTGGATTCCAAGCATGAATACACAAGCGCCTCGTTGCGTGGCATTGTCGACTGCGCCCCGGGTTCGAGTCTCGGGTCGGGCCATAATTAAGTATTGGGTTTTTCTGACTAGAAATTCTCAGTACTAGCCCGGAGTAAGAAAGTTGGCGGTGTTTCACCCCCGTGCCTCGGAGAGCACGTTAAGCCGTCGGTCCCGGTTATGATCACTAGCATGATAGCTAGTCGTTAAGGCCCGCCAACGCAGCATTGAGCATTGAAAAAGCTATAATTCCCTCTCTCCTATGAGAATGGAGGTCTGTGCCCAGCAGTGGGACATCATTGAGCTGTAGTGTTGGTGGTAGTGAATACTAATCGCTTTTGTCTCTTGAAAAAAGTTGGTCGGAAGAATCAGTGCTTTCTCAAGTACTAACCGATTTTTCCTGCGATAGAGGACTGTAGTCTTCCTTGAGAACAGCCACTAAAATTCAGTCAGAACAAACATGAAAACGTAGAATCCCTTAAAAAAAACTATTATTTTTCCAAAAGCCAAAATAATTCAAATTTACTGATTTTCGATGTACATGGATGTTTAAGCCGTTGGACGTTCCAAACCTCGTGTAGGCCGGAGGATCAACGGCTTAACCAATATCATTATCAAGGCACGGAAACCTTACTTAGTATAAAAAGATCTTTCGGCCGAAAACTAAAAAACGGGTCTCCTAATGTAGAAGTCAGCTTTATTAATGTAATACATGATTTATATATTAGCCATTTTTAATATTTAAAGCCACTCGTTCTTTTGCACCGTCTCAGTAATCTAACAGATGTAGCCACAGCTTAATATCGCGAGTAAAGTTTCTGCGATATTATTACAAAATGGGCGAAAATCTGTGAATGATTTATTCCTTCGGGGAATGAAAATTTTATATTGCCATACAAATAAACATTCCCAAAAATACATGTAAGTACTAGTTAGAACTTTGAAAATAATGTTTATGTTTTAGATGAATAAAGTCGAGAAAAAAATTCATCCCCACTTGGAAATCTCTAGATTAGGATTAATATGTATAACCATGCCAAATTACAGCTTTCTAGTACTAAGATACTCTGAGCTAAGCCACGGACGGACGGACAGAAATAGCGAAATATTTAGGAATACTGATTCACTCTTTTGTTGGTGTAGGTCCCTCTTTTGGTGAGATTGGTGAATATCTAGTGAACCAGGCGATGAATATCGTCAGTTTTTATACTTTTCACACAGGTACTACTCTTATCATCCGCCTTCCTAGTTATTGCTTATTTTTTGTGGCCATAACTCGTCTTTGAGCGGCGATGAGTATTTACTGTATAAAGTATAAAGTCATTTGGACATTCTCACCAAAGGTGGGTGGCTACACCCACCAAATACTGAATCAACCTTCCTAGCGATAGTTACCAAAAGTTTGTTAATCTAAAACTATAAGGGTTCCTTGTTGACTACGGAACGCTAAAACTGTTCTTTACAAATATAGAACTCTACGAATAAGTATAATAAAAATATAATATAAGTATAATAAAAAAAAAGAAATAATAAAAAGTTAAAATAGCAATTCTTATAAATTAATATTAACTTGTAGCGTAAATCGTAATTGCCTTCGAGTTTTCCAAAGCGCCGCGTAAAATAATAGTGTAGGTCACCAGAATAAAACCTAGGGATTTCAGTTTATTGTATACCATAATTTATTATAATTTACATAAATAATCGTTTCCACCGCCGCCATTTTATAATACACACAGCCTTTATACGACCTTAGGTAGAAGTTCAGTACGTAAAACTAAGATTTACGGTTTTATGCTCAATATTAATTCAATTTATAGCCGTGTAAGCAATTTCAGCTGGCTAACAATAACACGGTTGAAAAGAATACTAGAAAAGGGAGGTCGTTTCAGTACTTAAAAAATATTTTCCAAGTAATTTAATTATTATTAGCATTAACTAAATCTGCTAAATCTTCAAGGATAGTGGTGCCGCATTACTGCGTGCGAAAATACACAAGGGACAAAAAAAGTCATAATTAAAAAAAAACAAAAAACACGACTGCCCTGCCAAAAACCGAACTAAAAAGTTAAAAAATCTAAATTAATCTAGTTAAATTAGAATTTATTCACATTTTAATAAATGATATTTTTTTGTGAATCACTGGATATTGAACTATATTGTTTTATATTTTGGAATCTACTCATCATTTTCTAGATGATGATTATATAGTTAATCTTATTTTCAATTTTTTTTTCAAATTTAGTCTATAATACGGGATCATGGTCACCCCATCAATTTTTTTAAAATTTTAAAACTACTTACTCTATATCAACTGAAATAAGCTAGGGATTCTAAAGATATCACATTTATCAAAATCGGTTCAGGCGTATTGAAGTTATGGTGGAATATTCAAACTCACATACATACATACATACATGAACCCTGAAAACAATATACAGGCAAATAATTTCAAGCAGTCGTATAAAAAGATCATGGCAGAAAATCTATACTTTATATTATAAATGCGAACGTTTGGGTGGATGGATGTCTGTTACACAATCACGCCAGAACGGCTCTGAACGTATCTGGATGAAATTTTGCACAAATATAGATTATAGCTTGGAATAGCACATAGGCTACTTTTTTTGCTACTTATTAGGCTACGCTTTTTTTATCCCGGAAAGTTAAGGAGTTCCTGCGGTAATCGAAAAAACTTAAACCACTCGGACATCAGCTAGTTCTCTATAAATCATTCCTAAGGTTATTTATTTTTTTATCCACTACAAGTTAGCCCTTGAGTGCAATCTCACCTGATGGTAAGTGACAATGCAATCTAAGATGGTAGCGGGCTAACCTGTTAGGGGCATGGCAGTTATATTAAACCCATACCCCTATTCGGTTTCTACACGGCATCGTAACAGAACGCTAAATCGCTTGGTGGCACGTCTTTGCCGGTAGGGTGGTAATTAGCTACGGCCGAAGCCTCAGGCCAGACCAGGGAAAATTCAGAAATTATAAATTCCCAAATTGACCCCGCCGGGGATCGAACCCGGGACCACCGCACGCTAAGACATCAGCGCTGAACACAGCGCCACGGAGGTTGTCAAGTTGCTCTCTCAAGAGTAGCTATCCCATAAACATTGGTTGAATTAAAAAAAAAAGTATATTACCCAGTATGTTGGAATAAAACCACGCTAAAGTGAGACTTCAATAAAAAAGGTCGTATAACCAAAACTCATAAAATATTCAAATTACTGTCCCGCCCCAATCTTGTTGTTCATCTTGGAACAAAAACAAAATAGCGATTTATTTGCTGTCAAAACCATCAGATTTATTTTTCCACGAGAAAAATATATGTTATAACAATTCCTCTCAGGTAGGAGGGATTATAATTCTGACAAACTATAGGACCGTGTGGTCAAAACATTTAATATGGAGTTATCAAAAGAATATAACCGGAATTTAAAAGAATCTGTCAATTTCTAGCTGCTGGGCTTTAAAAAAAGAGTTAAAAACAAATGAACTTAAAAACAAAACAATCATTCATTTTGTGCTGTGCGAGCTACGCATATAATTGAATTTCTCGCAAATCACAATGTTATCAAACAAATTATCATAAGACAGACAGCCCGCATAACATTTTAATAAGCAGTTGTATACTCGCCATCATCATAATCGACCGATAGACGTCCACAGCTGGACATACGTCTTTTGCAAGGATTTCCACATGGTCTTGCGACTCGTCTTATGTCGTCCGTCCACTGATTGGGGGTTTGCCAACGCTGCACTTTCCAGTGCGAGATCGTAGACAGCTTTCATTGAACACGTTTAGCTAGAGTTTTTTTTTCAGATGGCAACTCTACTTCTAAGCGTATTGCTTGATGTTCCCCACCGTCCAATAAACATGTAAATAAAAAAAGAAAATACACAATACACATTTTTCATTACGTCCCCCTCTAGTAGCAAATATATGTATAGAGTAACTTTAACATAGACAATCTTTTTATACGACTGCCTGAAAAAAGGAGTATATTGTTTTCAGGGTTCATGTAGGTATGTATGTTTGAATATTCCATCATAACTTCTATACGCCTGAACCGATTTTGATAAATGAGGTATCGTTAGAATCCCTAGCTTATTCCGGGTAACATAGGCTAGTAAAATTAAAAAAAAATTGATGGGGTGCCCATGGTCCCGCATTAAAGACTAAAGTTGAAAAAAAAAAATCGATAACAAGATTTACTATATAATCGTCATCTAGAAAACGATGAGTAGATTCCAAAAATATATAACACTATAGTTCAATATCCAGTGATTCACAAAAAAATATCATTTAATAAAAATGTGAATAAGATTCTAATTTAACTAGATTCATTTAGATTTTTATCCTTTTCGTTTTTTGGTAGGGCAGTCGAGTTTTTATTTTTTACTTTTATATAGACATAATATCTCAACTTACCGCTATCCAGAATATTCACTTATATTATAAACCCTTTCAATTTCCAATTTCTTTGTCCGTCCGTCATTGATCCGTCGCAAGAAAGTAATTTTTTTATGATTTCTAAATTTGACGTAAATGCTTCGTAAAACAATAATGTTCATCTCAATTCGTAACATCAAGTGTTTTTTTGAGAGCTAGCTCAAAAAACACTTGACGGTACGAATTGAGTGAATGATTTGCTTAATTACGTCACAAAATTGCTTAGGAAACAGTGTTCTAATAAGCTTACTTTTGGGAACGTCATGGTAGGATTTGTCGCAACAATAACAATAGAATAATATTGCTTTAAGCAGTGGCAGTAACCCCCCAGTGTAGGGGGGGTTACTACCTAATTTGAATAAAAAAATATTGATATTGAAAACAATATGCCCGTGTCTAACCGTAGCTTCTATATTCCAGTGCTCTACACATTTGAAGCGGCTGTTTATTTAGGATATAGTACGTTATTCAGGCGTGTAAAAACAACGACCACTTGGATTTATGTGATTTTTTATTTTCACTGTTAGCACAGGATGTATTTTCACGATATTTCATTGCGGTTTCGCAGTGGGGAAACTGTGATTTGTCACATTAATTTGTTTTATTTCTGTGCAGATAAAGATAAAGATTGTTTTTTAAATTTATTAAAACAAAGAATGCAATCTTTAATTTTTATGGGATATAATTTGGCAATGGCGAATTTTTTAACAGCTACATACCTATTATATTACTAAGGGACTTCTTAGAGATTTTTTAGTAGTTTTACTTAATAACTAAGTGTAAGGAAACCCTTATGCTTAGTAAATATCGTTCAGTTAATCTATATTCTGTCTTTTAAGTTATTATTTAGCACATGGTTATCCTTTACAGTACGTCGGGTAAAATAACATGTGTTAGTTTAACCATTATCGCTACACAGAGGCATAGTAGGAGTATTAGTACTCAGATTAAAAAAGTTTCAGGGTACATTACCAAGAATACCTCTCTCTCTCTCTCGCTTCTCCTGCATCTGGCCTCCCATTAGGCCAGACTACAGAAAATCATAAATCCAGAATCATAAATTCTGCCGGGAATCAAATCGGGACCTCCCACGTTCAGAACGCTCAAAACAGCGCCAGGGAGGTCGTCAAATGTTCTGATGTTTATCATTTTCTATAGAATCGTGTCGCGTCGCGTCGCCTTCGTCGCTGACCTACAAAAACGGGTTAGGCAAAGAGCACACAGCATAAGAATAGTCTTCAAAAATCTGTTTAAGCAATGTTGCAAACATTTCGCCGTGAGAATAACGTCCGCCTGCATTACCGATGCTTTTATTTTTGCGTGGAATGTATTTTCTCGATACATTATCCCGACGAGATAGATACTACGGGTGAATTAATTTGTCAGCTTTATCGACTTTATTGCTTCAAAGTGAATTTAGAACATCTTTGTTTGCGTTTATTTGTGAACAGTAATAATGTGTACGTACATTTTTGTATTTATGTCAAATAAGTAAATTGTAAGTGTGTTTAAAAATTAAATTAAATAAATAAATATTTCTTAACTACAGCTTTACTCTCACAACTCTTCATTTTCTTTCGAAGTTTATTTTATTTTTATGTTCATTATATTGTCGTCATGTTATAGAAATAGAAATCTTTATTAAAGAAATTAAATTAAGTACAAATACAATGAATTCCTGGCCCCTTAACTAGGAGGACCCGTATTTTAAGGGCCAGTTCCTTCCCAACATTTATTCAAATAAATATTTTTCAAAATGTGCTGTGATTTTTAAATAGGTAATCCAAAGTATATTATTCATATAGTTCATTATATTCTCGTCATGTTAACATTATTATGATATTCGATAAGGGCTCTCCACATTCGCCCGCGAATCGCGCGTGAAGCCGCGAACCCCCAGCGAATCATGAGTGCGGAACCGATTCGCGTATTCTTCACGGTTCCGCACCGCGTTCGATTCTCTTTCCCCGATTGTTGTCGGCGTTTTGTTCCGCGACAAAGGGTTCGCGACGTGCAAACTTGGCGCGAAAGCGAGTACTGCTAGCGGTCGCGTGTGATTTATATAGTGAACTAGCTGATGCCCGCGACTTGGTCCGCGTGGTTTAGTTTTTTTTGATTCCTTAATAAAAAAGGAGCCAATGTCACTCTCCAGGTCCGCAACTAGACCCATGCAAAAAATCACGTCAATCCGTTCCGCGAAAGCGGCTAGGCTCAACTTTGCTACAGTACACATAGGCTCAGTTGGCGTAAAGGCGAGTGCTGCTAACGGTCGCGTGTGATTTATATAGTGAACTAGCTGATGCCCGCGACTTCGTCCACGTGGATTAATTTTTTTTGATTCCCGCGTGAACTCCTTAATAAAAAAGGAGCCAATGTCACTCTCCAGATCCGCAGCTAGAACCATGCAAAAAATCACGTCAATCCGTTCCGCGAAAGCGGCTAGGCTCCACATTGCTACAGTACACATAGGCTCAGTTGGCGTAAAGACGAGTACTGCTAGCGGTCGAGTGTGATTTATATAGTGAACTAACTGATGCCCGCAACTTCGTCCGCGTGGATTGAGATGTAAGCTATCCTATCTTTCAAGTTGGATCAAACTGCACATGGTGTGCAAATTTAATTTAAAATCGGTTAAGTAGTTTAGTAGTCCATCGCGAACAAACAACGTGACACGCGATTTATATATATTAAGATAACTGATGCCCGCGACTTCGTCCACGTGGTTTAATTTTTTTTGATTCCCGCGGAACTCCTTAATTTTCCGAGATAAAAAAGGAATCTATGTCACTCTCCTCAACTCAGACCCATGCAAAAAATCACGTCGATCCGTCACTCCATTGCAGCGTGATTGAAGGACAAACAAACACACTTTCGCATTTATAATAATAGTATGATATAATAATTGAGCATTCACAATGGCCGCGAATTGGTCAAACGACCACGAACTTTCATTTTTTGAATTTTACCAAGCAGAACCCGCGCTATGGGATAACAATTAATATTAATTTTATTAACTCCCATTTATTCGTGCACATTTTGATTATATTAATTATTATTTCAATTGAAAGATAACAAAAAGTTGCCCCGCAACAGCAACTTCAGCGTCCATGTTTGTTAGTGCGCGCGTGTTTGTTAGTGTGTTTGTTATACTGTGAACCCGACGCGAACCTTTACGAGTGTGGATACGATGCCGTGTAGAAACCGGTTAGGTCATGTAGGCAGGGTTTAATATAACTACCATGCCCTTACTTAAGTTAGGTTAGCTTGCTACCATCATAGACTGAATCATCACTTACCATCAGGTGAGATCGCAGCCGAGGGCTAACTTGTAGTGAATATTAAAAAAAAACAAGGTTCTTGCCGCGATCCGCGCCGCTATTCACGGGCGAATATGGAGAGCCCATTAGAGTTTATGCTCGGAATATAATTCGATTTCATAGACTGCATCTGTTCTTGATCAGCTATGTTTAATTATTAACTTAGTTTGCACCTGCTATTGATTTCTTTGATAAACTTTAAGCCAACGTGCAACGGTATAGTTAAGACAAGCCTCTATTTCTGATTAGATTTCGCTTGAATTTTGCGTTGCAACTGTTTTTTCTAATCCATTTTAAATAGATTTTATGTTTCGATATCTTTCGAGGTGTTTTTTAGTTCGTTCGCTGAAGTTTGGAAGCCATATCTGATGCCTCAACTTCGATATATGCGCTTTTCCATATCCATACTAATATTATAATGCGAATGTGTGTCTGTCTGCTACTTTACTTTCACTTTCACGGCCCAACTGTTCAACTGATTTGAAGAAATTTAGTACAAGGGTGGGCTGCATCCTGGGAAAGGACATAGGCTACTTTATATCCCGGAAAATTAAAGAGTTCCCGCGGGAATCAAATACCCAATGATCCTAATGAACTACGCGAATGAGGTCACGGGCATCATTTAGTTTTATTTTAAATGCAAAAGTGTGTCTGTCTGTTTGTTTCCTTTTTACAGCCCATTCGTTTTATCGTGTTTGTTTTGTTTGTTTGTTTGTTTTAAATTCTTTATTGCACATAATAAGATTACAATGCACAAAGGCGAACTTAATACCTAGAGGTATTCTCTTCCAGTTAACCTTTGGTAGTGGGGACAGGGTTGAAATCACAGTGCGTACAATAAGTATAAAGAGAAAAGTTGGGGTAAGAAGAAACATATTAGGTAGTAGGTAATAAAGTCAAGTATGATAATTTATTATGAAATTTAGTAAATTGCTTGAATAAGAAATTAAGTCAAATACATAGCAAAACATACATAAAAATAATGTAAAATACAATATAATATTTAATATAATACTATAATATAATATCAATTTGTAAAATATAATATATACACATATAAGTTAAATTATATCTACGAATGTGATTATGTGGAGGGATTCTGACATTTATGAAAGTGCTCGTGTACTCGACGCTTAAAAACGTTTAAAGACGGTGCTTGACGTACTTTCTGGGGAAGGGCGTTCCATAACCTGATTGCAGTAACTGTGAAGGAATCTGAATATAGTTTTGATTTGTGTTGCGAGTAGACAAGAATATCTACGTTTGAGGAACGTTGAACACGTCCAGATAAGCCAAGGTATTTAAAGCGTTCTTGGAGGTACTTAGGAGAACTTGGATCATGAAGAATACCATAGAGAGAAGCAAGAACGTGCGCATCTCGGCGAAAGCGAATGTTGAGCCACCCTAGTCTTGAACGGAAATTAGAAATGTGGTCATACTTACGCAAACCGTATACATATCGAATGCATAGGTTGAGCAGGCGATCCAGTTTGTTCAAAAGCTCTTCGGTGAGGTCGGTATAGCAGATATCTGCATAATCAACGATTGGAAGCAATAAGGAATTAACCAGCACAAGTTTTGCTTTTTGTGGCAGCATATTCTGCATCCGTTTAAGTGCATGCATGGCTGCGAAAATCTTACGACTGAATGTAACAGGTGGAAGGGAATTTAGATCCAGTTTAGAAAGTAGCCTAGGTCTGCCGACTAACATGACTTGTGTTTTTGCAGGATTAACGAGAAGTCCATGGTTTTCGGTCCAGATACGAATTGCCTCCAGATCGCTATTAAGTTTATCAATGGAGTCAAGGACATCCTCAGCATTGAAAGAAATATATAGCTGTAGGTTTGGTGAAATTTGGCAGCCTGCATCCCGGAAACGAAGAAAGGCTACTTTTTATCGCGGAAATTCAAATCATCTAGTCTAAACTAATATTATAAAGAGGAAAGATTTGTTTGTTTGTAATGGATAAACTTAAAAACTACTGAACCGATTGCTAAAATTCTTTCACATATAGAAAGCTACTTTATCAGCGAGTAACATAGGCTATATTTTATTTTCAAAAAATTAAAGATCCCTACGAAAATTGCAATAATGCGAATGAAGTCGGAAAAAATCGTCAAATCTGAGAGCTTCCGTGGCGTGCGCTGCGTAAATAGTAATAGTTACACGAAAACAATGTATGATGGAATTGTGCCTCTTAAGAATTTCTAAAAAAAAGTCCGGGATAGCATATATCTATATTTTAAGGTTGTGTCATAATAACCATTTTATGATTTAAAAATTTGTCTGAAACAAAGTTTTTCTTTCGAAAGTGTTTTTACTGACATTGTATAGATCCTTATCAAAATGAAATAGTTTGTTATCTCAAGTATTTAATATAGACCAAATTCGTCCTTTACACCATTTAATTCAGATGAATATCTTAGAAGATATCATAGAAATAATGTTACCCTCAATAGGAATAGGGGCCGCGACCTGCAATGGCTATTAAAGGGTATGGACTATTATGATGATTAGTGCTACCCGTGCAAAGCAGGGGCAACCCGCTAGTTTATTATAAGCAAACGAAATAAAAATCTGCAATTATTGTCTCAAGAATAACAAATACCAAGCGAATTTTATTCAAAAGTTACGATTCAATTAATCTGTCACTTGTAAAATAAGAATGGATTGCAAATGTCTTAGTTTTAGTGATTTGCATTCGAACAGCTGAGTCCGCTGCAATTTTAAACCACGTCCTAGTTATGAACGCTTAGGGTGAAAGCACACTGCCGAAAGGAAACACGTTTCGTCGTGTCAGTGCTTTTGGTATTGATTTGCAAATATTAATTAAACTCGTCTAAAACACTCTAGATAGAATTAAACTTATTGTTAAAGTGTAAAATTACAATAAAATTTATTAGTCTCAGAGCGACTTCAAAGGAGACGGTGGAGATGTTTGGGGCGGGGTCCGGACCTTTTACAAGTTTTGATCGTTCAAATCTACAAATTCGTCGTAATTTCAGTGGTGAAATTGTTTAATCTTTCCACGATAAGTAACACTAAACACTAAAACGTGTTTTAAAAAGAAAACACGTTATTTTGACAGTGACTGTCAGAAATTACATTTGATACATTTCGCGCCTACTGCCTTCTCAATGGTTGAAGGTCGAAAACTTGAAATACATTTTTATTTTTTTCACGTTATTTACTTTACTATTCTAAATTATTAAATTTTTAATACACTCTACGAGTATATATTTTCCTCTATTATGGTAGAGTGTACAAAGAGTCCACCAAAAATGAACCTTCTCTTTTATCAGTCATAGGGTGAATAATTGGTGTTGCTAAAGTGGCACTAGGCGGGGCGAACAGTTATAAAACTATAATATCTGGGTGACCGAACTTTGCATTTTTTTCTTTTTTTTTTTGTTAAATTGTGTTTTTTGGAAATTATATTTAAATAATATTTTTTTAAATAAAATATTATAATATTATATTTAAAAAAAAGGAAAAAAATTATAGGACTGGTGGACATCTGAACTCGAACCGGAGTCTTCGGGTCCTAATTTCGGGACCGACCTTTTTCCCACATGAGCTGTTATAACCTTGTTGATACTGGCGAAATTTACCTTCGTATTCTAATGATATTGTAGCAGTTTTTCACTGCCCGAAAACACGGATAAAACGACATTTTCTAAAAATGAATCCTAGCTAGATCGATTTATCGCCCCGAAACCCCGTACATACTAAATTTCATGAAAATCGTTCGAGCCGTATCCGAGATTCAGATGATATTTAATCACGCCACAACGAAATGACGTGATTTTTGGCACGGTTATTGTTGAGGATCTGGAGAGTGACATAAGCTACTTTTTAACCCGAAAACTTAGGGAGTTCGCGTGGGAATTAAAAAAACTTATTCCACCTGGACGTAGTCGCGGGAATAAGCTAGTTTAATATGATATAAAAAGATTTGACGGTCTTGAGCAAGTGGGTCTTATTCTAAAAAGTGAATATAACGATTGTCTTAGTAGATTACAATTATTTAAAAATATTTCCTCGCTCGCAGCTGTGCTCGTTGCATTTTCTTGGCAACGGTAAGATATAAATAATACCTACTAGTAATTTTATTTGAATTTATATATAACTAGCTCATGCCCGCGACTTCGTATGCGTGGATTGAGGATTAGGCTTCCCGCGGGATTTCGTTAATTTTCCGGGTAATTTCAAAATTTCAAATTTAATCCTGGGTTCAACGTAACCCGGTGTCTCTGCAAGCGGGCCTAACTGGGGTTAGTAGTGAGAATTACTTGTTTAGTAAAATCCAAAAGGATTTTGGCCCGATCCGGGAAATGTACGCGGAACCTCGTCATCCGCAGTCGAATACTTTAACTCCCGAGCCTACGATTATAATATAAAGAACTATGCTCGATCCTGGACCCATTGTAATCTTCCAATAGCATCAATAAAGAAGATATTTAAAAAGGCGAACGTACCATTTCTCGCTAATACAATAATGCAGGCTCTTTGCAGCCCCCGCAAGATCTTTTATAACAATTTTATTGCCCTCGGACCATTTCCTTTGATGCTTCAGCAGTCTATAACAAGGGTCTAATGGAATCAAAAGTTATTCAAACAATTGTATTTCTATGCCCCCTTGACCCACATAAAGGTGGTCCTATTTATTTTACCTAAAGTTCCATGTCTTGTCTTACACTTTTCACCAGGCTCTAGTACGGCAGAGTGATAGCTACAGTGTAGTGTAACGATCGCAATTAACTCTGATCGTCGAACTATTTCGCTATTGGCCTAAATCTATTATCGCAGCCAGGATACACGTCTATACTAATATTATAAATGCGAAAGTTTGGATGGATGGATGTATGGATGGATGTTTGTTACTCAATCACGCCAGAATGGCTGAAGGGATCTGGATGAAATTTGGCACAGAGATAGATTGAAGTCTGGTTTATCACATAGGCTTCTTTTTATCCCAGAAAGTTATAAATTTCCCGCGGGAACCAAAAAACTTCAGTGAACTCGGACGAAATCCCAACCATCAGCTAGTATAATTATCAGCCTAATTGTTTCGCACTATAGGTAATCTTTTAAAACAAGAGACAACAGACCAGTATTTTATTAGCTTTATCGAAGCTACGCAAAGGCTAACCTTTAGTGGAATACAAAAACAACACCAAAAGCTGTAGTCTGTAGAGGTTCTAAGCCTTTGAAACACAAACTTTTGCCGGAGGTATAAGTTTAGAGGATAGCTTTACTTCTATGCATTATTTTGGCTTACGATGGAAACTTCTACCCTTCACTTCTACGAGTTGTACTTTACGATGCAGGCGAACAACTAGGTGGAACTACAAGTTGCTATACACAAAACATTGGCTTTCCACTTCCAACTTTCATAGATATGTCATAACTTATAAGGTAACTTTTGGCAGCATTTCTCACAAATTTTACGTTACCGAGAAGGCAGAACTTTGTTAGTATTTAAATAGCGCTTAGCTTAGCTATCTGATGATGTAGACAAGATAAATCTGAAAATAGTATAGCGTTTGTGAAGACATACAGTCTATTGAACTGGCATATTATTATAGAAATAATACTAGCGGTAAATAAGTACAGAAATTAGTAAAACATAGGTCTTGCATGTAAGCTCCCAATCCCCGTTTCCACCCCCTAGTTTGGGTTTGGGTTTCGTAAAATATTTCGTACAGGTGTCTATTATTTAAGACTTAACTTTAGTGCATTGGATTTTCCTCCACAACCCAACTATAAGAACGAGATCCCTTTCTCTCACTCTCTCTCTAGTCACAATTATATTATCACTCTTAAGTACTTATAAGTACATTCCTAGTACTCTTATTAGATACTTGTTACTTCAATAATCACAGTTTCTTCATCAAACCATTTTTGGGAAAACATGGGTTTACTAATAAATCGGTGATAGCCTAAAAATGTGGTGATAGCTCAGTGGTGTAGACGTCCGGTCTCCTTTCAGGCGGTCGGAGTTTCAATCTGCGGGCAAGCACTTCTAACTTTTCAGAGTGATTTTCGTTTTAAAGAAATACAATATGCTTTAAAAGTGAAAGAAAACATCCTGAAGCGTGACCTGCATGCCAGAGAGTTCTCCGAAATATCCTAATAGGTGTATGAAGTCTGCCAAACCGCACTTGGCCAGCGTAGTAGATTAGTAGTACTTAGTAGTGAACCTAATGCCCTTCCAGCTTCCGTTTTCCCTTCCTCTTTTAATATAGGTACCTTCAAATCAAAAGTGAATAAGCATCTTCTAGGCAAGCGCTCTCCATCTGAGGCTGCATCACCACTTACAAACAAGTCTTATTGAGACCAAGCTCTAGCCTATATCTTAAAAAACAAAAATAGAGAGTCGGAATTGGGTCGAAATGATGAGTTTACAAAACTAAAGGGTCAACAAAAAAATCGTTGATGCAAAAAACTAAGGCCAAAAGTCGTTGCTACATAATACAACCTCTTTCATGACCTCTATTATGGAACCCACCCTTTATCCCAATTTTATTACACCCAGACCCTTTTGATGCTTTCGCGGGCAATAAGGACCTTAATATTCTTTATGGAATCAACTATTTTGTTAACATATTTTGCTATTGTAATCGTGGATTATTCGGGCCATTCGTTTTCTATCATTGCTATGCTATTTAAACCATGACTCCTAGTTAGCTAGACCAGATAGGGTCCTCCGGTCGGCCGGTAAACTTATTCTTAAGGTGCCTACGCATCGGACTAAATATTTCCAAAGTTCATTCGCACTCAGGGCCACTAGTCTATGAAATGAACTTCCCTCACATATTCATGTGCTAAAACACTTAATAAATTTAAAATTGACGTTAAATATTATTACTTATCCCTTTGTTATCATTAGTAACGACATATATATTGTTTTCTTTCTTAAAAGTACTTATTTATGTACCTATTTATTGGTATGTCTATTTAGTTTATGTATGTCTATTATTATTATTTTGTATATATTAGTTTATTAAAATATTTTATAATATATGGTATTGGTTAGTTTAAATTCAAGAAAAATAATGATAAATTAAACATTGCTATTGAATATTCATGATTACAAATAGTGGAGTGCCTGGAGTTTTTAACCTCGGACTTTTGTTACAGTGAATTACCTAAATTAGGACCAAATTTTTTTTTGTGCTTGTCATTTTTTTACTATTTAAACAAAGACTAAATAAATAATATTCGAGCATGTAATTTTTTTTTTTAATTTTTTTCGTGTTATACATTGAATAATACCTTATTACATGAACATTTTTTTAAAACGGATTAATATTATGTACTGAATTAATATTAAACGGATTTTTTTTCTTTTTTTTTTTGTAAAGATTTTGTTAAGTATTTACCGTATTTTAGTTATGTATGCCTTTGTTATGTTTAAGTTGTAATTGTAGTTGCAGGTAATTTTGTAGCCAGGGAAGATGAGTTGGGCGACTGTAAAGTCTTCCCTGGCATGTTTTTATAAATAATAAAGAATAATATTGAACGGATTAATATTATGTAATTGATTTTCACATCAATTTTAAACTTATTTAGAGTTTTAGCTCGATGTATTCGTGTATGGCAATTCATTCCACATTCATTAGATGCATACCTTATTTTTTTGGGCAGCCGTATAATTTCTATATTATGGTCCATTCAGGATTCAAGCAAGTTTGAGTTCCGACCCCACAATTTTTTCACTCTAACAAAACTGTCCCTCACAAAGCCCTGTGTAAACCTCGCCGGCTTATCATTTCAGTAATGTGGATAAATGAGGACGCAAGGGTTGAGTCCCTTGGAAAGCCGCTTCAAAGATTTATTTGAAACCTGACACTATAAAATACAATCGAGAGGAGATGAAAGTTTATTTTGCTATATTCTTTCGGAGGAAAAAGCTGTGGTAGCCTTTAGTGATTTAGACGTCGGCGTGCCATAATAGGGACTAGCTGATTTGTACTTTCTACGTATTTTTGGTTCCCGCGGGGAACACTTTAATTTTTCGAGGATAAAAAGTAGCGTGTTATTCCAGACTACAGTCTATCTCTGTACCAAATTTAATCCAGATTCCAGTATAGTATATATAGTTTAGAAGTATAGATGGAGTGCGCACACTAGGCAACATGATAAGACGTTTTTCCTCTGCGACGCAAAAGTTTTGTTATGTCCTGTCCCATGTGTGACTTCGACCTTATAATAGAAGAAGTACAATACTTTCCTCAATACGCTTCAATATAAGAAGCGTCCATTGAAAACGATAAGCCCTCACGTAGCGAGGGATAAGTTCTATCACTATCAAATAGATAAAACGGCCGAGAGTACGGTTCCTTTCATACAATGCTCCCGATACAATTACACATCTCATATGTAACGGGAAGGAATAAAGGAGAAAAGGATCAAATCTGTTGCTTGACAAAAGTGGAAAAATCAACGTATTCAAATGCTTAGGTCAAATCTTGCAACTGAATTATTGAGAATTATGAGCCGCAATTTTCTACAAACGTTTTGTTTGGAAGACAATGGGGCCAATTCCAATAATTAGTAAGCTTCCGTTAAATAAGTTTTATTTTAATTTAAGCATATTGGATATCTGTATAGCTGTTTCGGAGGTGGGCGTTAACGGCTAAAACGCAGATTTTACTTTTTTAGTCATCGTTCCTAGAAATAAGATAAAATGTTTAAATAAAATAAATTAATTTCATTTCATTTCAAGTTCATTTCATTCTGCTATACACCATTTCTTTACTAAACTAAAATGACTGCTCTATTTAAGTATATTGCTATACATTTCATAATACCTACTCTGAAAAGGGCAGCACTAGGTTTAGGGATGTCATTTTAGTTTAGTTTAGAGACTGTATTTAATTTTACTTTAGTTTGATTTTGTTTAGTTAAGAGATTTCGATAAAATAATGCAACAAACTAAAGCCAATCTGAGCAAAATTAGAGAGAAGAAATCCGTCGTTTAACAATTAAAGAGCTCGGCGTCTAACAAAGCAAAACATAAAAAAGCTTTTAAGTAGTAAATAGTTCAAAGTAAAGAAAGTAACTGAACACAGAAGTACGACTGAAAGAATTCAATATGCACGAATGGATTTTCACATCGGATCTAACAAGAACAAGAGTAAATTCTCCACACATTAGAATACAAAGGAATTAATGGGGACTAGAAGCTTTAAAGAAGAACTTAGGGTTCAACTACCAGTATTTATTTGTATGTCCTAACCACCTCATTAAACTAGTAGCTTTAATCCACTATCAGTTAGCCCATGACTGCTATCTCACCTGATGGGAAGTGATAATGCAGCCTAAGATGGTAGCGGGCTAACATGTTAGGGGTATGTATGGCTTTTGTATTAAACTCATACCCCAAATCGGTTTCTACACTGCATCGTACAGGAACGCTAAATCGCTTGGCGGTACGTATTTGCCGTAGGGTAACTAGCCACAGCCAAAGCCTCCCACCAGACTAGAGAAAATTCAGATAGGTATTATTTATTCCCAAATGGACTCTGCCGGGGATAGAACCCGGGACCTCGCATTTAAAGACGATAGCGCTCACCACTGCGCCAGAGAGGTCGTCAAAAACACACACTACAACAACAAAAATTTTTGTTTTCAAAAGAAACACCGCTGAGTTTCTTGCTGGGTCTTCTCCGTGGGAATGTTATTCCGAGCCAGCGGTAGATTCACTAAACGATTCAAAAGTACTTATTTAAAAGTTTATTTGTATAAAAAACGCCGAGAAAGAGAAAAAGGTTGAACGCTGGATAGTTTAGTATAATTTTCAAAGATTTTTTGTCAATCATTAAACAAAGTGGTGGAGTCAAAACGTGACATAACTTAACAAACGCCTCAGGTATTTCCTTCCTAAATGTAATAAATAAATTGAGTGTTGAATATTATTGAAACACTTTTGTATTTCATATTAACTGACTGTACATAATATAATATTATACTGTCGGTCGAGTTGACCATTAAAAAAAATTAAGAGGCCATTCAGACAAAACTCTTTCGGTGGAGAGGAAAAAAAACGTAAGAAAAAATCGTTACCAAGAAATGGTATAATTGATAAGTTTCTGCAACGATCCCTTTGCGCTGATCAATCACACAGTCTGACCCCGAAGACTGATCGGGGTTTCTCAATTGAAAAAACCCAGTTTTCGTGCAAATCCAGCATTCCGCAGCGTTTCAAACGAGAAAAACAGAAAATAGTTATTTGTTCAACAAGATTAAGTCGTTTTTGTTGAGAGTTCATTCTGGATTCTAAGCAGTTTGAATCTGTTTTGCTCACTGTTTTTAAGCAGCGCCCTTTTTGAGATAGTGAGGTGAAAAATCTATTATTCCCCCTACTTTTGATTGTTTATCTGTTTTTACATACTACAGTTTTCCCAGTAAATATTAAACAACTATAAAATACATTTTAAAACGAATCCTTAAATACCTACTAAGTAAAAATAAAAATAAAACCCTAATCAAAAAGACTAGTTGCCCCTGGGCCAAAGGTACCCCATCATAGTGTTAAATTATAATTTCACAAATAACTCTGGCTTCAATCTGAAACCCCGGGCTGAAGGAAAGCTACATTTTACGCGACATTTTTACAATGAAATAAATCGAACTTTTTTGTAATGCCTGCTAAACTTTTTTCATTTAGCGGGTGATTCATTTTCTCTGTTTTTCGACACGTCTGAAAAAACCTTCTAAAAAAACTTAAAGAAAAAGTGCAGGCACCTTTTCTTGTTTTTTTTTTAAACAAAATAAAATTTATATTTAAACTTCGATTAAAAGTTCAAATATTTTTATTTCATTATAAGATTAAATTATATTAGAATATCGTTATTTGCAAAAATACATTATTAATTTAAAAAAGAAAAATCTGTTAAGAATCTACAGACTTGCCAACTTCCATCAAACCAACACATCTCTAGGTCAGCTATGGATATTTGCTTTTGTCTACACATACAAAGTGAATATTATGGCCCAGTTCAATTTAATTTAGGTTTATTCAGTTTATCTTTATCTTGATTCAATCACCAATGATGAAAATCTGTCTTGAGATCCCTCGAAACATAAATTTGAGAATGATAGATTTGTACCGATAAAAAATAACAATGATAAAATGGGGCAATGTTGGCAGCAAAACATTCTATTAAATACGAGAATAAACAAAACTATAATAATTTTAAGATATTATTAGAAAATGTAATTTTTTACAACAAAATTAATACCTACTTGTCCTATTGAAACTAGTTCATAAATCTAGTTATTTAGAGCGTGTTACTTTTTTAATATCGAGAAGATTAATGTATTAAATTATTTTATATTGATTTTATATTTGATACCCAGAGTCACTTGGTTATTGAAATATAAAAGTTAGACCGGCTCAGCCTAGTAACAACTAGGTTTGGAACTTCCATTGCAGTTTGGAACGACATGTTATGTTCACTCATCTGTAGCTCATCTCATCTGTTGTGTTGGCACATATATACCTATGTGTAGACGCTTTTAATCAGCAATGTAGCAATATGCTTTGAGATTCAGAGCGAATAAAAATTACCCGGTTAGTGAATAATTCCGTCACCACACACGTAAATGTGAACTTTGCGCTAGTTTGTTGAAAAGGTTTTAGGTATAAAGGCTTTTATTTCCTTCCTTTGTTCATGGTAACAATGCGGGTTATAGTAAACAGTTACTAAGTAATTAATTAGAATGTGAGCTCGTTAGGATTATTTTTTTAAACCAACTTTTTTATGCGATGACATGCAGCTATCAATTCTAGTAGTGGATAAGTGACGTTGAAATAAGAATTATATTTCTTAACACGAACGTCAACAATGTTAAAACAATACTGCTTTAAGCGATGGTAGTATGCCCCCTTACACTAGGCTGCGCTATCTATCACTATCACTGATCAACTATACCTATGTATGTTGGAATATTATATAGTAAGTAATATACCAGCACCGCAGCCAGTTGCTCCTAACAGCCGCAATAAAAATTGATTTAACATTAAAGTGAAGAAGAAACGCATCAAGGGAAATCTTGATCTCATACATTATCTAAGAGTGCAGATAAAGTTTACTCTAAGTGCCTCAGAGCATACTCTACAGTCAACCGTCTAGACTCTGGAGGCTGGTGCAATGCAACACGTACTCGTATGCACGTTTTCAATTTAACATTCACAAACGGAATTTGAATTTAAACCCGAAAATTTTCTAGGCGTTATTCTTGTAGCAAATCTTGAATTGCGAAATTTTCCAGACATTATTCGTGTTCTAACAATTCTCCTGAATTTTCTATGCTTCTAAAATATACAAAAATGCAAGTGCAAACTAAAGAACCAGCTTCTTGGAAGGATTTGGTTTAAATATTCGACATCTAAATAATGAAGACGGCGCTACAAATTTTGAATTTTAAATTTTTGACATTAAAATCTCTGAGAAAAAGTTTGTAAAGGTATAAGGCTGATTAAAAAAAAAACTAGCTAGTTAGAGACTCCGTTTAAAAAAACTAGCTGATGCCCGCGACTAAGGTATTGAGGGATTGAGGTTTTGGTTCCCGCGAGAACTCTTGCATTTTTCTGGATAAAAAGCAGCCCATGTGATAATCCAGACTATTACCAATCTCCATCCCAAATTACATTCAGATCCGTTCAGCCGTTCTGGCGTGATTGAGTAACAAACATCCATCCACCCATCCATCTTTTTTAATTTTTTTTTCATCTATCCAAACTTTCGCATTTATAATATTAGTGTAGATATATATTTATTTCTTTAGCTAATATAAGTAGAAACTCGAACTAATTGTTCTACTCTCCTTTACTTATTGTTCTTCCTGTTGACGTTGCGAAGAATTGAAGATGAGCAACCTTGAAGCGTGTTCTAACAATTTTCCTGAATTTTCTATGCTTCTAAAATATACAAAAATGCAAGTGCAAACAATAGAACCAGCTTCTTGGAAGGATTTGGTTTAAATATTCGACATCTAAATAATGAAGCTACAAATATTGAATTAAAAATTTTTGACATTAAAATCTCTGAGAAAAAGTTTGTAAAGGTATAAGGCTGATAAAAAAAAACTAGCTAGTTAGAGACTCCGTTTAAAAAAACTAGCTGATGCCCGTGACTGGAGTATTGAGGGATTGAGGTGTTTTGGTTCCCGCGAGAACTCTTGCATTTTTCTGGATAAAAAGCAGCCCATGTGATAATCCAGACTATTACCAATCTCCGTCCCAAATTACATTCAGATCCGTTCAGCCGTTCTGGCGTGATTGAGTAACAAACATCCATCCACCCATCCATCTTTTTCATTTTTTTTCATCTATCCAAACTTTTGCATTTATAATATTGGTGTATATCTAGTTATTCCTTTAGCTAATATAAGTCGAAACTCGAACTAACTGTTCTACCCTCCTTTACTTATTGTTCTACCTGTTGACGTTGTGAAGAATTGAAGATGAGCAACCTTCTTTCCTAAGCGTAAATACCATTGTGCAACCGACGAATGCTCGCCTATAAAGTCACGTACCGGAATGTAGCAGCCACTTCGCGAGATGCACTTGGACATTTTCCAAATTGCCCGGTTCTATTTCCACTTGTGTCGCCGAGTGAATTTAACTCCACTTTAAATTTTCTTTTCCAATAAATATTATTTATATCATACCGTTTGCGCGTTGCCACTGGTGCAACAGTTACCTAGTTATTTGAAAAGCTACAGGATTTTTTTTAATGGCTTTCAGGAACTTTTTTCACATTAACTTTTTTTATGTTATGTGGAGTTTTAAGTGCATATTGCTATTTACTATAGGTAGTAAGCAGTTTTGACATTCATGTATCAGAATCATAAAGCATAGAAACTAAATACAATATTCTGTGCCAACGATATCTTAAACCATACTAAATATAATTTCGAAAGTATTTGTTTCTGTCACCTTTGTGGATAGTAGTGTCCAGCCTTTTAACCGATTTGATGAAATTTTGCACTGACATAGTATTCTCAAGAGACACAAAAAGGATAATTCTCACAAAAAAAAACACTAAAAAGAACACAAAACTTCTAAAAGACAACTTTTAAAAAGAACAAGGAACTAAAGAAACACAAAAAGGATCTTAGAAAATCGACGAGTACCCACGAGGTTTTAAAAAAACATAAATCAACACGGACGAAATTCTTAGAATCTGACATTGAAGAGAAATATAATAAAAATGATATTTCCCCAAGTTTCGTAAACTTCAACGTCGCTTAGATATCAACCACTAGAGTTGAGAGCTGCATGTCGTCGTATGAAAAAGTTGGTTTTAAAAAAACATCCTAACGAGCTCACGTGCTACTTTTATTAATTACTCAGTAACTGTTTACTATTAAGAGCATTATTAACTATGAATTGAGGAAATAAAAGCATATACCTACAACCTTTTATTTTTTCCGACTCATTTTAAAAGTTCCGACAAAAGTTATTTAAGATCTTGAGTTTTATTATGTTACTAGCTAATGCCCGCGACTTTGTCTACGTGGATGGAGGTTTTTTGGTTCCCACGGGAAGCCCTTAATTTTCCGGGATAATAAGTAGCCTATGTGCTATTCCAGACTATAATTTATCTCTGTGCCAAATTTCAGCCAGACCCGTTCAGCCGTTGGGGCGTGATTGAGTAACAAACATCCATACATCCACACATCCATACATCCATCCATCCAAACATACATCCATCCAAACTTTCGCCTTTATAATATTAGTAAGAAGTAAGTAAAGATTTATTTTTATACGACTGCCTGAAAAAAGGAGTATATTGTTTTCAGGGTTCATGTTTGTATGTATGTATGTGAGTTTGTATATTCCACAATAACTTCTATACGCCTGAACTGATTTTGATAAATGAGGTATCGTTAGAATCCCTAGCTTATTCCGGGTGACATAGGCTAGTAAAATTTTAAAATAAATTGATGGGGTGACAATGGTCCCGCATTAAAGAATAAATTTGAAAATAAGATTAACTATATACATCATCTAGAAAATGATGACTAGATTCCAAAAATATATAACACTATAGTTCAATATCCAGTGATTCACAAAAAATATATAATTTATTAAAAATATAAATAAGATTCTAGACTAGATTAATTTAGATTTTTAACTTTTTAGTTGGTTTTTTGGGAAGGGCAGTAGTGTTTTATATTTTTAAGCTATTGCATAGCTTCTATCGCGGGCCTTGAGCGTGGAGACCAAATCCAGAAATTCCGTAAAAAAATAACCTAATACCCCCCACTCCGACCGGCACAGCGGTGAAACTTTTTAGTTTTGCCATCTATCGATGAATGTAACTTGAATTAATATCAAAGAAAAAAAAACAAAGGAAAAAAAATACTGCATAAATAAAATAAATAAATAATTATAATAGGCATGATGACAGTAACCAAGAATCAATGAAACTATGAATTTATCTAATGAAATAGGATTCACGGATTATAAAAAACGTATTTATTTTTCTATTTCGAGTGAGATTGCTATTAATTTTGATAAAATAAAAGTATAAAATACAGCAATCCGCCATATTGGATTAAACACCAAGAAGCGAATAACATCACAATTGTTTGTTTTCGAGCTTTGACAGTCACACTATTGTTTACTGCACACTGCACAGAGTACATTGGTAAAAACAACAGTGACGTCACAAACGACGCCATGACACCGGCGAGCGTTTTGGCGTGAATTTTAAAATTTAAATTTCAAATGCCAATTTTATCTACTAAACCTTATTTTTCTGCTGACATAAGATATTTTTACGAAATAGTAGATACTTCCGAACATAATCTGACCATTTTTCAAAATCCGTCATCATGCCAATTGCATACGTTGATAAAAACAGCTATGCAATAGCTTCACCGCGGCAGTCTCCGAGTGCCACACGTGGATCATTTCTACGCGATCGTGAGCAAGCGTGCCGCGTCAATGATGTGCAGGCTAGTGACCAGCACCAACACCCCCTCAGCGCATTGGCTACTAAGCAGGACAGCCCTCTCTGGAGGTACTGGAATAGTGCATTTAGTTATCTGCTAATCCTTCTAAAAATAGGAAGTTAGTAATATTTTACTTTCAACATTCGAAAATTTTAACGTTAATTTAATTAATTATTTATTTATTGAACGAGCGAAGCGAAGGTCTCTGAGTCTACTTGAGTGAATTTGCACTTGTCCGTCCGTCCGTCAGTCTGTCAGAGCCTTATAACTTCTGAATTACTGCACGTAAATACTTCAAATTTAAATATAATAAGTAAAGCGATGGCCTCCAGCCGAGCATGGCTTAAAAAGTTATAAAAATCTTTATTTCAGGGGGGCTCTCATAGAAGCGAATGCGAAGTACAATTTTTTTTATAGCGTTACATAGGGTTGCGGTAGGTATATCATTTTATAGATAATTAGAAATAGAGTACAAAAATTTTGTTTTAATTTTTCCCCTAAAATTTACGAAATGGGGGCTTTCATAGTGGAGATTTTCTAACGTCCAAAGTTGACTTCAGAACTCTCAATTTTCTGAAAAGCTGAGCCTGAAACTTGATCAATTATTTGAATTATATCCTGTACTTGAACAACAAATACTACAATAAGATCAATATTATAAGGAAACGAAATCATTTAATTTTTAATGAGCTTCAGTATTTTTAACAGAACTTCACAATGATGTCAATAGATGGCGCTCTGTAAAATTTTATTCGTTTCTCCAATAATTCTCTAGCTCCTTCGCGTCTAATGTTAAAAGTTAACTATAGCTACCTAAAACTATCTTATGGATACCACGAAGTCTCAGTTCGGGGCGAACCACTAGTCTAATGAACAGAACTAAAAAAACCGTGACGATAGTGTGGAAACAATATAATTATTGTTGGATCAGTACTTTGCGTCATGTCGAAGTGGGTTGATCGAAATAGGTATACCGACCACACTATTCACAAAGGCCTATTTGAAACTTTGATAACGTCAAAGGATAGTTTGCAAATTGCAGCGAGTAAATATCGATAGGTATCGTGTCAAAGTGAATGTAGAAATTGTCGCCTCTCTAGCTCAGTGGTGAGCGCTGTTGTCTTAACGTGGGAGGTCCCAGGTTCGATCCCCGGCAGGGTTAATTTGAGAATTTTCTCTGGTCTATCCTGGTGGAGGCTCGGCCGCACACTGCACTGTGCTGGCTGCATTCGTAGCTGGAAGTCGACACGCTACCCGAGCCCTAAAGTGCAGAAAACTGCTCAGGAACAACCACCACTACAGCCCATGAACGTCCCACTGCTGGGCACAGGCCTCCACTCTCATAGAAGAGAGGGAATTAGAGCTTAAACCCACCACGCTTCTCCAACGCGGTTATTGTACATTTTATATTAAAAAAGAAGCCACTTCTTCAGCTCGGCGTAGCAGTCAATTTAGCTCGCAATACCTCGAGGCTCCAGTAGCTGGGCGTAATAGGGATGAGGCCTACATTAAAAATAAACTATTTCTAACAACTTTTTAAATAGAGGGTCCTCCATAAGACCTAAAATTCACATCTTCGGTTAATTTTAAGTTTGTTAACCATTTTAAAATATAGATTAAAGAAAAAAAAGTGCATTGAATTTTGACGACGTGACAATTGTGAATTTCATACAACTTCCATACTAGCAGCGCGTTTTTAAGTTTGATAAAGAGTTGCTGAGTTGAATGAGTTGTCATCACTCCATAATATTGTTATAGTGCAGCTGTAGGTACATTTTATATTAAAAAAGCAGCCACTTCTTCAGCTCGGCGTAGCAGTCAATTTAGCTCGCAATACCTCGAGGCTCCAGTAGCTGGGCGTAATAGGGATGATGCCTACATTAAAAATAAATTATTTCTAATTACTTATTAAATAGAGGGTCCTCCATAAGACCTAAAATTCACATCTTCGGTTAATTTTAAGTTTGATAACCATTTTAAAATATAGATTAAAGAAAAAAAGGTGCATTGAATTTTGACGACGTGACAATTGTGAATTTCATACAACTTCCATACTAGCAGCGCGTTTTTAAGTTTGATAAAGAGTTGCTGAGTTGAATGAGTTGTCATCACTCCATAATATTGTTATAGTGCAGCTGTAGGTACATTTTATATTAAAAAAGCAGCCACTTCTTCAGCTCGACGTAGCAGTCAATTTACCTCGCAATACCTCGAGGCTCCAGTAGCTGGGCGTAATAGGGATGATGCCTACATTAAAAATAAATTATTTCTAACTACTTATTAAATAGAGGGTCCTCCATAAGACCTAAAATTCACATCTACAGTTAATTTTAAGTTTGATAACCATTTTAAAATATAAATTAAAGAAAAAAGTGCGTTGAATTTTGACGACGTCACTATTGTGAATTTCATACAACTTCCATACTAGCAGCGCGTTTTTAAATTTGATAAAGAGTTGCTGATTTGATTGAGTTGTCATCATCCCATAATATTGAAGTGCAGCTGTAGGTACATTTTATATTAAAAAAGAAGCCACTTCTTCAGCTTGGCGTAGCAGTCAATTTAGCTCGCAATACCTCGAGGATAACCATTTTAAAATATAGATTAAAGAAAAAAGTGCGTTGAATTTTGATGACGTCACTATTGTGAATTTAATACAACTCCCATACTTGCAGCGCGTTTTTAAGTTTGATAAAGAGTTGTCATCATCCCATAATATTGTTATAGTGCAGCTGTAAGTACATTTTATATTAAAAAAGAAGCCACTTCTTCAGCTCGGCGTAGCAGTCAAATTAGCTCGCAATACCTCGAGGCTCCAGTAGCTGGGCGTAATAGGGATGACTACATTAAAAATAAACTATTTCTAACTAATTTTTAAATAGAGGGTCCTCCGTAAGACCTAAAATTCACATCTACAGTTAATTTTAAGTTTGATAACCATTTTAAAATGTAGATTAAAGAAAAAAAGTGCGTTGAATCTTGATGACGTCACTATTGTTAATTTCATACAACTTCCATTGCGTTGAATTTTGATGACGTTACTATTTTGAATTTCATATAACTTCCATACTAGATAAAGAGTTGTCATCTTTCCATAATATTGTTATAGTGCAGCTGTAGGTACATTTTATATTAAAAAAGAAGCCACTTCTTCAGCTCGGCGTAGCAGTCAATTTAGCTCGCAATACCTTGAGGCTCCAGTAGCTGGGCGTAATTAAATCCCGCAGGTCCCGAGCCAGCCGGGGCTCAACGTTCTTATAAATTGTACAACTTCAAAGACATTTCTCACTCCCGCAGCCGCGCGTGAAACCTACGACACGCTTGTGCACAGGACGACCGTGAAAGACACAAGAGGTTTGCGAGATATTTCACCGCGGTTAATTGCCTCATCTGGTGACAGAAGGGCTGGCTCATTTTTTGCGCAAAGGATCAGCCTGGCTGTCCAGCGCGGAAATTGCCACTTGCCACCATTCCACGTGGGCATGATTTATATAGTCATTAGGTTAGGCTAGCTAGCATTTAGTTCTATTGTATTATTTTCAATAAAAAAAAGAGGTTAACGTTTTGTATATGTCACCGTAAGATTGTAAAAATTATAATCTAACGCGTGAAATCGCAAAGTATCGGAAGTTTTTTTTTTAAATTGTATTTCGGTATACCAACGGCGAGTACACAAAGCTTAAATTAAAAATAGTACATAAGGTCTATAACCGTGTGGCACGCCACTTATAGGTATACACAGCTATTACAATTTAATGCATTATTTTCCGGTAGATTGTAATCTGTTAGGTTTTTTAATCCGATAGAATCTAAGTATAGTATAAGTTAGGTTTATTAATCAGGTAGTACCCGGCCGCAGTGTACCTGATTATTTATGTCGAACCCTAACCTAACCTACATGAAATAGACAAGAAAACGTAAATACAATGAATATTTCAAAAATGTACACTCAGAACATTGAACGGTTCACAATCTTTCGACAGTTTACAATTTCGCCAGTTAGATTATAATCTAACGGCTTTTACAATCTTACGGTGACATAACCAATGACACCGTACGGCTCGGCGTAATTAAAGACCGCAAGTCCCAAGCCAGCCAGAACTCTATCTATACTAATATTATAAATGCGAAAGTTTATATGGATGTATTGATGGATGGATGCATGGGTGTTTTTTACTCAATCACACCAGAACGGCTAAACGGATCTGGATGAAATTTGGCACAGAAATAGATTATAGGCTGGAATAACACATCGGCTACTTTTTATCTCGGAAAATTAAAGAGTTCCCGCGGGAACCAAAAACCTCAAGCCATGCGTCCAGTCGCAGTGTGTGTTCCAGTCTATAAATCTATCTATGTGCCTAATTTCACCTTTGACATTACCATGCTTGACTTAAATAAGCCATTAAAATAAAATGTTCCCCGCTTCCGCCTATATTTTGGGCCACAGCCAGCATCCGTACCGCGAACGTGAATTCAAGCCAAGCGGGGCAGGGTGCCCACACACAGTCAAAAACTTCCGCAATTCACAGAAATCCAATTTTCTTAAGAAATTAAATTGATATTATTGGATAAATTATATTAGACGAGTTTCCAAAATACGTTTCAAGTTCAGTTTTACTCGCGGATTTCAGCAACCGCTACTTAGATAGATTTAGCCGTTTCATTTTATTGAAACGTATACGTGCATAAACACATTGATAAATTCAAGAAGAAAAGTGATTGTCATAATGCCAGGTCTACAAATAAAAGTAAACTTGTAATGCCTGCTTCTAGGCTTAGTAAAACTAGTAACTCATTTGTTGGAAACAGTATCCGCTTTTACAATAAGAACCCAGAAGACATGCTGAAGATGCCTCTGAATAAGTTCAAAGTTAATGTTAAACGTAAACTCATTAAAAAATCCTATTACCATGTAAAGGATTACTTAAATGACAAGGAAGCTTGGCAATGATTTGATCTAATGGCGCTGATAGTTCCTTAGTTAAGATAATTTGTGAAATGGTGATAACGAAAAAAACCGACCAGGGCGCATTTGAAACCCTCGTAGCTTTAGTTTTAAGATACCGTTACTGATTAACACCATTATAATTTATAAATAACTGGACGTCAATAAGTGAAGTATACCTACCTAAATTGAATAAACATTATTTAAGTTTGAGTTTGAGTTTATTATACCTGTTCCAAGATTAATCCATACTAATATTATAAATCCAAAAGTGTGCACATCTGTCCATCTGCTGTCTGTATGTCGGCTACGTCTTCACGGCCCATCTGTTCAACCGATTTTCATGAAATTTGGTACAGGGAAAGGTTGTTGTTCTCAGAAAAGGATACAACTTTGTCTACTTTTATCTCGGAAAATTAAAAAAATCCAGCGGAAATCAAAAACATTAATCCACGCGGACGAAGTCACGGGCACCATTTAGTGATTAATATGTTTACATATGTTTTAATTTATCTATTTATTTGTTTGTGTAATTATTAGAAACCTAAAGGGAAACCTTTTAACTACACCTAATGCCTACTTACTTAATATTACAGAATACTTAATTATTAATACCTTCCAGGTTCCGTTAATAATTACCTGCTATAGTTCAGTAAGTATACATACTTTGAAGGTTAATATTATTATGAGGAATACGAACTTTATTTCCCATGTAACTTTTATTTGAAGTTAGAACAAAATAATGTAGCCCAGGGTCGAAGCTTTGTTCTTAGTTAAATTATCTTTAAAAAGTTTTTCAGATAGTGTTTCGCGTTCAACCATTGTTTTACACGTTTATAAAAGATCCATTTTACTGAAAGCATCTTCAAAAATACAATGTTCGAATGTTGCAAGTTTTTAACTACTTCAGAAAAGAATCGATACTCTACTGGAATATTGAAACTAAAACTGTTTGGCAAATTCTGTTATTATGATCAAGGCAGACCGGATAAACTCAAATTCAAACTCAAACTCAGACTCAAACTCAAAGTATATTTATTCAATATTGGTACCTACACAGTACACCTTCTGAACGTCGCATTTACAAATTATTAGACGTGATGGTGTTAATTATCCACAGTATATTGAAACTAAAACTACTTATAAGGATTCCAAACACGCCCCGGTCTGAGAAGAGCCTACAACAAATTCAGCTGGTTTTTTTATTATTATAACCATCTCACAAATATCGTAAATTAATTATCGTTAATTATTTAGATTTATAATTATACCAATTACATTAATTATCCGCTTTTTTTAAATTCACTACAACTTAGCCTTTGACTGCTATCACCCTGACGTAAAGTAACCTCATCTGGAGGAAAAGGACCTGGAGAGTGATCTCCAGGTCCTCATCTAAACCTATGAAAATATCACGTCGATCCGTTGCTCTCTTGCGGCGTAATTGAAGGACAAACCAACAAACAAGAACACAATTATATTGCATTTATAATATTAGTATGAAGTATGATATGATGTAAGGAGAGGTAAGGAAAATGGATGGCCAACACGAATTACTATTGACACTTAAAACATTTTGAACTCTAAGCCCCTTCCTCTAGAGTTCAAATTTATTATCGTGTGTGGATTATATTATTACGATGCTTGTCAGTTTGATATATGAACGGGACAATGTGGGCGGTTAATCTTTCATTTGTCTACATTTATGTGTTACATGGACAATTTAGATGGAATTTCTAACACCTGACGAAAAGTTTTAAATAAATAAATAATTCTAATTTATCACATGAAAAAGACAAACAAATACGAAAACGTTAGTCTAGAAATAGATGGAGAATAATGTAGGAAGGAATGCGATCAGTGGAATTAGTGTTTGCTTCTTTGTTTGGCCATTTAATCACAACTTCGTCCGCGTGGATCTAGGTTTTTTAAATCAATTATTGGGTTTTTTTTATTTCTCGTAACAAAAGTAGCCTATGCCACTATCCAGGCTGTAAAAGGCTACGTCCGTTGTTCGAACTATTCTCGCGAATTTTATTCGTCTATTCGTCTCTGCGAATCAGAAAGTATTCGCTCGTATATAATTCTTACAGCATCGCGTGAAATTTTTATCGAACCAGTGATCTTTTTCGCGCAAATTATACTCGCAAGTACATACACCTCCATATAATTTCTAGTGTTGCAGAATTACGACAAACAATATCCCACCAATGTTTCTAGCAATGCGAACGTAGCTCTACAATATTCATGCCAAAAACATAATGGATTATTGGCTCTAGTAGAAGAGTGTAAAGTGCTTTTGTTTCTCTAGGGAGGAGGTAAATCCTCATTGGATACCTCAGGAGTTTTGGAGGCATGCCCGACTCCATTGGGGATGAAACCCAGCGGCATAAGGACTAAACACATTCTCCCCTTTCTCCGCTCAATCTTTCAGGTAAAGCCTTTGCATTCCGTCTGAAAGATGGCTGTCTTCAGGCGTTTTTCTGTATCTGCCTTTCCCACTCGTCCTTGATTCTCTTTTTAACAATAGCACGCAATATTAATACAACAACGTTGTATTAACGTGGGAGGTCCGGGGTTTATTAAAAAGTGTGGCATGTACAATTTCGAAACGCGCGTGTGAAAAATGTTTCAACAAAGTTAGAATGTTTCGAGTGAATGCACTACGAGTTTCATGACTTTTGAACTTTAGACGTGAAAAGTTTCTTTTGTATTTATTTCATTACAGGCCAACGCTCGCACACTTCTGCTCATTTATTGTTACCAGCTTCGGCACGAGTAGAAAATTACTATAACATTTAAAATGGATAATAGCATTTGTCTGTTATTATTAGCAATGTCTGTCGCTAAAACTATCTTTTGAAATATGAACCTACTTTCATGAAATTTGGTACAGGGATAAGTAGTATCTCGGGAAAGGACAAAAGCTACTTTTTATCCCGGAAAATTAAGGAGTTCCTGATGGAATGATAAAACTTAATTCCGGCGGACGGAGTCCCGTTGTTGAATATAAAAATATGTAAAGTATAAAAAGCCAAAATAAACACAGTGTTGTGTTGAGTTGAGTAAGAAAACAAATAAGGAAAAAGAATCTCTTTCCATTAAAGTGCATGAAAATATTTAGAAAGATTGAGATAGATGTTTCAGTTATTCCAACAAAAATAAAAACAACATTCTTTTCAAAATTATTACAAAATATTACTTATTACTGTAATGCGTGGAGCGTGTTTTGAAAGATCGGGTCGAGGTAAAACAGCGAAGTATCGGTTGAAGTTTTATTGTTCGAATACTTAATAATGGTAAGTACAATGGGTACGAGAGTAGAGTCCCTTACGGACGTCCCACGCAGTGGAAGCGCCAGTCGGAAGCACAACCCTACACTAAACTATCTAACTTGACTACAGAGTCCGGCGAGTGTCTCCAGGTGGAAAGCGCTCGCTGAAGCACCGCAGTAAGCTTGATGTTTTGAACATCGAAGGCTGGCCGCGGTGGCCGAGTTATCCTTACGTATAGTACAAAACGCGAGCGCGAGGTAATCCACTGGTGGCGCCATCTAGTATTTGGCCGGTTGAAACTCATGTCCGGTGCTTAATTAAGTACGTGATGTTACAGTCTCCCCCTCAGTTTCCGAAGGCGTCCCGACGAGGAAACTGGATGTGTTAGGTCGTTATTTCCTTATTTGTGCTTTCGGGGGCGTCCTCTCTTCCGTAAAGGTTGAATCGGGGTTGGGAGTTCTTCCCCAGCTCCGATATAGGGTTTTAGTGAGGAAGCGTGATAGGTTCCAATGATTGTATTAGGATCTCCAACATTTGCAAGTTTGTAGGAGGCAGGACCAGCTTGTGCCACTATCGTGTATGGTCCATCCCGTCTGGGGGTTAATTTCGAACTATAGCCTTTAGAGGCTCTGCTTATGGGATGAACATTGGCTAGGACTAAATCATTAGCCTTGTAACGGGGGCTCTCCCGTCTCTGTTGGTCGAAATATTCCTTTCGGGCTTCTTCTTTCGTTTCTTGTACCTCTCTGACTTTCTTCATGGTATCGGCCATGCTCATGAGCTTTGGTGTGATTTCGGCAATGAAATTTTCGGATTCTACAATTTGACGGAAATCATGCTGGATATCGTCGGTTGTTCTTAACTCTCTCCCGAACGTCAGGTAGGCAGGTGTGGTTCCGGTTGAAGAGCAGACAGCCGTATTCATGGCAAATCTGATACTTGGGAGCTTATCGGGCCAATTGCCATGATTGCCTTCAACTAGAATTCCAAGCTGTGTTTTAAGGTCTCGGTTGCGTCTTTCCACAGGGTTTGCTTGCGGATGATATATTGGGGTATAGGTATGCTTGATTCCAAGACAAAAACATAACTTCTGCATAACTGCGCTGACAAATTGGCTTCCGTTGTCACTCGTCAATCGTCTAGGCAAGCCGTATCTAAGAATGACCTCTTTAAGTAAGGTGTCAGCACATGCTTCTGCGGTGGCAGCTTGTAGAGCGAACAATTCAACCCAGCGTGTAGCGTTATCTTGTACTATCAAGATCCAAACTTTTCCATCTGGGGAAGCTGGTAGCGGACCGAACAGGTCAAGGGATATGGCTTCAAATCTCTTATTAATGGTAGTTGTTTGCAGTAAACCTGCTGGTTTAAGATTAGTAGGTTTATAGCGTTGGCAGGGCAAACAGTTCTGTACGTATGCCTCAATGTACTTGCGCATGCCTCTCCAAAAATATCTTCTCGCAATGCGAGCGTACGTCTTTTCAGCGCCATAGTGTCCAGCCATTGGGTCATCATGATATGCGGCAAGTATGTTTGCCCATTCGTGCTCGGGTGCGACTAATTGTGCATTGTCGGCTTCCGAATCAGGTGCTAGACGATAAAGCAGTCCGTTGTTGGTGAAGTAACCTTTGTTGCTCCAATATGTTGCGTTCTCATTAGAATCTTTCTCTAAAGCTTCTATGATGCGAGAAATAAAAGTGTCCTTCAATTGCTCAGCACGTATCTCGCTTTGACTGCGTGTTGGCATATCTATAGTAACAGCACAAATACCACACTCCGCTTTGCTTTCCTCAGTGCATGGAGGGCGCGACAATGTATCTGCAACGACGTTGGTACGGCCAGGCTTGTACTCTACGGTGATGTTGTACGCTTGAAGTTGTAGAGCCCACCGCGCTAATTTGCCAGTAGGCGACTTTAATGACATAAGCCACTTCAGGGCTTGATGATCAGTTACCACAGTTACTGGTACTCCTTCTGTCAAAGACGACAAGTGTGGTGCGGGACGCGGGGAGTGTGCGGCATCGCAAGCCCGCCGCGCGTAAAAACTTTAGTCGCTGCATAGCAAGTAGCCTCAATCCATACATCACAATATTGTAATTCCAAATTCAAAATTAAAACGAAATATTTACAGTCCTCTCGCATATCATTTCACAACATAAGTTTATGGTCTTCGAACCGCATCAGTGGAAACCAGTATCAGCAGCAAAATCATCAATCATCAGCAATCAGCATCAACAATAACCACAGGATTGAGCAGCAGTAGACAAGTGAGGACGTTCCAATATTTTTTTCACATTCCCTAATAATCCCTTATAATCTCAGAAATTCCCTATAGCAAAGTTTTCCCGTATTTTTTCCAAATTTCTCAAAGTTATAAAACATTATAGTTACCTAAAGTTTTAACTACGCTAGATCCGTGCATCGCAGTGCACTCATAGATCGCAGCGATAAGAATCTTTTGTATTCGCACCGGGCGAGCGACGTTGTTTTTCTGTATGAAGTTTTACGCGTTCTAACGTTCTTATCGTCATACATATAAGGTTAATTTTGAATAGTGATTTTTTGTAACAATTTTGAACGTTTTACTTAATTATTTGTTACGAAATTTAAGTCATTCGTCTCCCATAAGTCCCTAAAATGAGTGAAAGTCTAAAGGATCTTATAAAGAAGCGAGGTTCCGTTAAGGGTCGACTCACACTATTTATAAATTACGTAAATTCCTTAGAAGATCTAGAACAAGTGCAGTGTACCGAATTAGAACTGCGCATAAAAAAAGCAGAACAACTTTTGACTCAATTTGATCTTATTCAAAGTAACATCGAATACTTAGCAGACACCGATGACGACTTATCGGTCTTCACTGAAAGACAAGAAATCGAAGATCAGTTTTATTCTTACATATCTAAAGCGAAGCAAATTTATAAATCTAGTCTGCGTAAAATCATTAATCGGGAAGATGATAATGACGACATTCACTCATGTATTTCAGGAAGTTCGCAGTTATCGGGTGAGATGAAACAGACAAAGACCAGCGTGAGACTACCGACCATACAAATCCCTAAATTCTGCGGCCGGTACGAGGATTGGCTTGAATTTCGAGACACGTTTATTTCTCTAATACATAAAAACAAAACCATCAGTGAGATTCAAAAGTTTCACTATCTACGAGCCTCCTTGGAGGGCGGCGCTGCTCAGGTAATACGATCAATTAGTTTTTCGTCTGCTAACTACACCATAGCCTGGGATTTGTTGTGCGATCGCTATGACAATGATAAATTATTAATTCACAATCATGTTCAATCATTATTTAAAGTCGAACCGATAAAACGCGAATCATCCGTGAATATACGTACTATTATTGATACATTTTCTAAGAATTTAAGATCTCTAGACTCTCTAGGGGAACCCACATCTAAGTGGGACACATTGATAATTTATTTAATTAATTCTAAATTAGATTCTAAAACCTCTAGAGACTGGGAGGAGCATAAAACTACATTGAACAAGGTAATGTTAACAGATTTAATTACTTTTCTAAAAAACAAAGCCGATTTATTAGAAACAATACAGTCAAATAGCTATATTGGTACGGATAATCACAAAATTAAAACTCATCATTTGAAGGGATTATTAAACATAAACACAAACACAACATATACACCAAAGTGTCCTCTATGCAAGAAACAACATAAGATTTTTTATTGTGAAATCTTTTTAAACAAATCAATCAGTGAAAGAGCTGAGACAGCACGTAATCTCAAGCTCTGCACGAACTGCTTAAGAGGGGGGCACAGGGTAGCTCAGTGCAGGTCTTACCCTTGTCCCAGGTGTCTCACCATCAAACACAATAAACTCCTTTGTGACTCAACCAATGAAACGCAAGGGTCATCAAGTACTCAAGCTCGAAACGTCGAGCCGCCAGTCGACAAAGCCACTACGCTCTCAGTCCAAATGACAGAGCCAGTACTGCTTTCGACTGCAGTGGTTTATATTCAAGGTAGCGATAATCAACGTCACCAGGCAAGAGCTGTTCTAGATTCCGGTAGCCAAGCATCTTTCGTAACTGACAGACTGTTGAACAAACTAGGGTTGGCATGCTACAATACAGAGACGTCAATCACGGGCATAAATTGTACTACAGTAACAAAAGCAACCAAACGTTGCGACACAATCATAAGTTCAAAGGTAAACAACTCATTCAAACTCAAAGTATCCTTGTATGTTTTACCTGACATTACCAATCTTGGTAACAACAAAGCATTAATCAACAATTTACATATTAATTCAGAAATTTCACTTGCTGATCCAGAGTATTATAATCCCACCAATGTGGATTTACTCTTAGGTGCAGACGTTTTTTGGGACTTAATTCTGACTGATCAAATTCGTCTAGGCAAAAACTGTCCTATATTACAACAAACTCAATTAGGGTACATCATTTCCGGTCCCACAAGTGGTCTGAAACAAAACAAAATTAATAAAGAATTAATTTCATGTAATTTTTTACTGAGTGAGTGTTCAGAAATTCAAGATCAATTAACAAAATTTTGGTCACTTGAGGAGACACCTTATGAATCAAAGCCTGCTTATTCATTAGAGGAAATTTCATGTGAAAAACATTTTATAGAAAATGTCAAAAGAATGCCAGACGGTAGATTCTCAGTCGCTATTCCTCTTAAACAGCCGGAAAGCCTTTTAGGTGACTCATACAATAGAGCGTTACAGTGTTTTCTATCGCTTGAGCGTAGGTTACAGAAGCAGCCTAAATTGAAACAAATGTACACAGAATTCATGAATGAATACATGCAACTGGGTCATATGTCATTAGTTCCAAAGGATTCAAACACAAACACAAAACATACAAATTACTTACCACACCATGGTGTTCTACGCGAGCAGAGTTCCACGACGAAACTAAGAACAGTTTTCAACGCTAGTGCTGCCACCACCACTGGTATCTCTTTCAATAATCTGCAAATGGTCGGTCCCACTATACAAAGTGATCTATTTTCCATTTTAATTCGATTTCGACACTTTACTTACGTCTTGACAGCAGACATCGAAAAGATGTATCGTCAAGTGTTGGTACACGTAAATCAAAGACACCTGCAACAAATATTATGGAGGGACGACCCTAACAATGAATTACAGACATATCAACTTAACACCGTTACTTACGGAACTGCCTCAGCGCCATTTCTTGCCGTTAGGTGTTTGAAGCAACTTGCAATTGAGTGTGAAGATAGTTTTATATCTGAAATAATAAGTAATGATTTTTACGTGGATGACTTAGTTACAGGTAGTCAGTCAGTTGATAGTTTACTCAAAATAAAAGACGATGTCTACAAGATTTTATCACAAGGTTGCTTTAATCTACGCAAATTTAAATCCAATGTTCAAAATATTGAAACTCTAAATTCTGAAAAATGTACTCTTCTTAATTTAGGCAAGGAGAACTCTAGTACATTAGGTCTCGGTTGGACACCATCTACAGATACATTGTGCTTTTCTAATGAGCCTCCCTCTGTGCGCCAGCCAACCAAGCGGTCAGTTTTGTCCACAATTGGACAAATCTTTGATCCGCTTGGGCTCCTCACGGTGTTCATCATCCAGGCTAAAATAATTCTCCAGAAACTTTGGTTAGAGAAAGTTTCATGGGACGAACCATTACCCATGGACATAGCACATAAATGGAACAAATTCACATCAGATTTACAATTTATAAAAAAATTAGACTTACCTCGTTGCAGTACTTGTCCTAATCCAGACATTATCGAAATTCATACATTCTGTGATGCGTCTCAGGATGCTTACGGAGCATGCGTGTATTTGAGAAGTATTTCTGAAAGCAATCAAACAGAAACAAGATTACTGTGTGCAAAAAGTAAGGTTGCGCCATTAAAGCCAGTTACGATACCTCGTTTAGAACTTTGTGGCGCAGTTGTAGCAGCACGTTTAACCCAAAAGGTGTGCAAAGCATTCAGGCTACCTGTACAAAGATGCGTCCTCTGGAGCGATTCTTCAGTCGTGTTAGGATGGCTAAAAACCACACCATCAAAATTAAAGGTTTTTGTTAAGAATCGTGTTGCCGAAATACAAGAACTTACCCAATCATTTGAGTGGCGTCACGTTTCTACTCGCGACAACCCTGCAGATTTACTAACTAGGGGTGTCGATATGTCATCAATACATACCTTAGACTTGTGGTGGTCAGGTCCAACATTTTTGCGTGAATCAGAATCACAATGGCCTAAAACTAGAATAACAAATAATGAAAACTTACCTGAAATCGTAGTACACCTTACCTCTTCTTCACCAGCACCTGAAACCAAACAAATTATAGACATTAGTAGATTTTCTAAATTATCCAAATTAAAAAGAGCATTGGCTTATGCATTACGATTTATTAAAAATTGTAAAATACACATTCCTGATCACAAAATATCAGGACCATTAAGCACAGACGAGTTACAAAATGCATTTAATATGCTATTAAAACAATCACAAATTGAATCATTTCCAGAATACACTATTTTACAAAATTTGCCCCTTGCCAATGGAGTCTGTTGAAACCCCAGGTTTCAACGTCGGGGGGCATGTCAAAGACGACAAGTGTGGTGCGGGACGCGGGGAGTGTGCGGCATCGCAAGCCCGCCGCGCGTAAAAACTTTAGTCGCTGCATAGCAAGTAGCCTCAATCCATACATCACAATATTGTAATTCCAAATTCAAAATTAAAACGAAATATTTACAGTCCTCTCGCATATCATTTCACAACACCTTCTATGTATCCTCTGAATTTTGTAACCGCCCAGACCACTGAAAGCGCTTCCCGCTCAGTGGTTGAATAATTTCTTTCAGCTGGTGTCAAGAGGCGACTCGCATATTCCACGGGGTGTTCATCCTCTCCCTCCCCCTGGATCAGAACAGCTCCCAAAGCGTAACTACTTGCATCTGTTTTAATTATAAAAGGTTTGGTTTCATCGGCTTGTCTTAAGATCGGCGCAGTGGTGAGACGACGTTTTAGCTCATCGTATGCTCTCTGTTGTGCCGATGTCCAAGCCCACTGGGCACTCTTCTTTGTAAGCTTAGTCAGGGGTTGAGCTATAGCCGAGAAATTTTCAATAAATCTACGGTACCATGAGCAAGTCTGTAGGAAAGTAACCAAGTGCCGTAGGTTGCTAGGAGCAGGAAGGTTTGCTATAGCTGTTGTTTTCTCGGGATCCACTTTCAGTCCAAATGGGGTGATGTAGTGGCCCAAATATTTTATGGTTGAGCAACAGAATCTGCACTTCTTCGGGTTGGCAGTGAGGTTAAATTCTCTCATTTTGTCAAAGATCTTGGCCAGATCTACGAGGTGAGCATCGAACGACGTAGAAAATACGATTAGGTCGTCCAAATATGCCAGAATCTTCACATCAATTAGAGATACCCGAAATCTGTCTATTAACCTTTGAAAAGTGGCGGGTGCGTTTCGCAGCCCAAATGGCATGCGTTTGAAAACGTAAATTCCAAATGGGGTGATGAATCCTGTTTTGTCTATATCGTCCTTATTGACCTCGATTTGCCAATATCCTGCTTTAAGGTCAAGGCTAGACATAAAGGATGTAGGCTTCGCTTCGTGAAGTAAATCATCAATTCTCGGGATTGGGTAAGAGTCGGGTACTGTGATGGAGTTAAGGCGGCGATAATCAATACAGACTCGTATTTCTCCGTTCTTCTTTGGGACGAGAACTACCGGTGCCGCCCAAGGGGTAATACGAGGCTCAATAATTCCATCTTGTGTCATTTTGTCGATCTCTTTGCGTAAAATATCACGGCGTGGTTGAGACAAGCGATAAGGTGGAACCGAGATAGGTCCCTTGCCTGCTGTATTAATAGTATGTTGGACGTGTTTGGCTGGTTCCCTATTTGGTGTAAACACGTCTTCGTAACTCGAAAACAGGCTCCGTAATTGATTTTGACGATCTGTGGTCAATTCGTCATTGGAGGGCAGTTCGATGTCCACCGTGTTGATACCGATTTCTGATGTGTCTGGGAATAACGCCAGTGAATGAGGTGATAACTCTACTTCCTGTCTTTGAATACTCATTTGGGCATCTCGGTACATATAATTTAATCTAGGCGAATGTCCATCGAAAAGCGTCTTGACACGTTTAGGAGTACCGAAAGTTATCTCTTTGAGTTCATATTTTCTTTTCATCTGTGCACTATTATCCGGAAGACTCGCATCGTCCCTTGGCTCAGGAATGAAAACTAAACTGTCAGCGCCGGAAGATATGCTGGGAGTGGTATTCATTGCATGAACGAGTGCATTTGTTGTATGTGGCATCATTGTTTGCCGTTGTGCGTTCTTTTGAGAAACTGCTTCATCATTAAATCTCACAAAATCTTCTGTGAAAAGCTCGTGTACCTCATCAGGATTATCAATGAAGTACCATGTAAATTGCGGTAGATTTAGGACCATCATGGCTCTTGTAAGGAACCCTATACCCAGTAGAGTTTTATTTTTTTTGGATTCTGGTAATACCATGAAACTGGTAGGAAACACCCTTCCAAAGACCTCGACATCAACCCGGACTGTTAGGACTGTGCAGCTCTTCGCGACTCCATCAGCTAAGGTAAGTTCTACCTTCTCTTCTTTAAAGCCATACCCTTGTTCTAGGAGTCGGCAATACAATGAGTAAGAGGCGACATTTGTTTTCGCGCACGTGTCGACATAGGGGTATCCTTTTATTCCTCCTATTGTGGCCGGTATGACCGGTCGCGGTCTTGTCTCGTGCCGAATACTCAGGGAGCAAAACCCGATCTCTTCTTTGATGGGCTTTGTCGACTTCTGGTGGGAACAGGTAGGGCAGTTTGTGCGCACCACATTTGGAGCACCGCAGCCGTAACATGAGAATTTCGGCTGAATCGGTGATGAGGCCTGAGTTTTGGCCTGACCTTTAGAGGTACGAGTGTGCTCATCACGGGATTCAATTGATTTCTTCTTACGGCATTCTGCAACCGCGTGTCCGGGGTTCTTACAAAAAGGAACACCGAATCTTTGTACCACGTGGGAGCGAAGGGGCAGTTGGGTGGCTTGTCTTCTTTTCTTTATTTATCTGCTCTATGCCTCTCGCAGATTCCAGCAACTGATTATAAGTGGCGAAACACGCTCTCGGAGCTTTATCTCTTATGTCCAATCGCAATAGGTGGTAAATCATATCCAGTTGTTGTGGCTCAGGATGTTTTGGCTCCGGTAGTAATGAGAAAAGCATTCTTTTGTGTGTGATAAAATCCTCAGTTGTTTCAGAGGCACCTTGGGAAATGGTCATCAATTCCTGATAAAGAAGATGAGGAAGTTTCAACGGTGAAAACTTCTCTCGCAAGCGCGATTCGAAATCCGCCACGGTCGTTATTTCTTCTTTGACGCCCTGCCACCAAGTACCGGCGTCCTTATGCAGTACCAATGGTAAGCCTTGAATGAAGTCCTCATCCGAAATTCCTTCCAGGTTTCTAAAGAGGTGAGTAGAAGACAGGAATGACTCCACCTTTTCGGTTTCCTTCTCACCGTTGAAGAAACATTTGCACTTTGTCATGTTCCCGCTTTTCTGTTTCGTTAAAGCGGCAATGAGGGATTGCTGCTGTTGATGGTTTTGTTCCAGCAGCTTTTGAAATTGCTCCGCCGTCAGCGCCATATTTGATTTTCTCCTTTGGCGCAGTGTTGATGTCCGACCCGATCTTGTCACGTGAAATTTTGGGCCTGTGGTGTTCAATTTGCCTACGTCGTCCGCCAGATTGCAAAATGGCGGCTCCACGTTGCGCGCCAGATGTAATACGTGGAGCGTGTTTTGAAAGATCGGGTCGAGGTAAAACAGCGAAGTATCGGTTGAAGTTTTATTGTTCGAATACTTAATAATGGTAAGTACAATGGGTACGAGAGTAGAGTCCCTTACGGACGTCCCACGCAGTGGAAGCGCCAGTCGGAAGCACAACCCTACACTAAACTATCTAACTTGACTACAGAGTCCGGCGAGTGTCTCCAGGTGGAAAGCGCTCGCTGAAGCACCGCAGTAAGCTTGATGTTTTGAACATCGAAGGCTGGCCGCGGTGGCCGACTTATCCTTACGTATAGTACAAAACGCGAGCGCGAGGTAATCCACTGGTGGCGCCATCTAGTATTTGGCCGGTTGAAACTCATGTCCGGTGCTTAATTAAGTACGTGATGTTACATTACTTTATTTTATAAAGTTTAAGCTAAAATAGTTTACATGATTTTGTTACAATTTGTACCGTAAACATTCCTTTTATTATTTCAGTAATTTCATCTATGGCTAAGATAAAAGCTTTTACTTTTTTTAATAAAAGTAATTATAGAAAAAAGCAGAAGCTACCTACACCGGATATCCGCTCCGATCTTTCAGTGGGTTTTCATTTAAATTCATATTTTCATTATAAGTTTTACATCGCCTGAACCAGCGATGCATTCACGTTTCATTTCGATCCAAATATTCCGTTATCAGCTGAAATATCTGGCCAATGTATTAAAATCTTCATATTCTCCTTTATGAGGACACCGATCTGCTCGATCCATACTTCGCTTTAATACTGCAGGATGATGAAGCCCGCGAATTCATCCGCGTGGATTTTTGTACGCGTTTTTAAAAATCTGAAAGGATTTATTTCATATTTCGGGATAAAATGTCGCCTCTGTCGAGGAATAAAAAGCTTATTTCTCTCAGATCTAAGTAGTACAATTGTAGCCAATTCTTATAACATAATCACTAAACTAAACTAAAATGACAGCTTTAAATCTAGTTCTGTCGTTTTCCGCTTGGTGTATTATGAAAAGGTTAGCAATATTTTAATGCTGGCATTATAGTTTAGTTTAGAGATTGTGCACTACACAATCATACTTCTGAACATGCTTGATGCTTCTGACGTGCTGTGTCGTGACGAAGTAGTGCATTTGTATCTATATATGACAAACCGACAGACGATCAGGGATATGCTCTCGTCCGCACCAATAGGAAGATCTACGTCCACGCTGATGTTGCGACCGTGGGCCTTTCTGATCCGAGTGTTGTAAGTTTGAACGATCTTTATATAGATTCATCTCAGTAAACTTCGATATCAGATTTCAGGTTTTTATGTAACTTATAAGTTTTTAGTCGATTATCTATCCCGTGATGTAGATACAATTAGCGCTATCGTGGGAATGAGCATTTTATTTTATAAAAATTCCACAACCTATCTTAAACTTGCCTTTACACAAGTTTAAGAAGTCCATTAACAGTATGCTCCTGAAAAAAGTTTATTATGCTATTGAAGATTAGGTAAATGACGAAGGAGCATGGATTTGACTGGCTCCAGCCACGCTAAGGACAGCTGTTACCTATGTATTCCATAAATTAATGAAATTGTTTTTTTTTCAAAAGAACAACCGCCGAGTTTCTTGCTGGTTCTTCTCGGTAGGAATGGTATTCCGAACCAGTGGTAGATTCACTCGACGATTCAAAAGTACTTGTTAAAGTTTATTTGAATTAAAAGCATTTGAATTTTGAATTTAGTTTACATTGTGGTGACCGCTACAAGACATATTGTAGAATATCATTGTAAAACAAATTAGATGACTCAATTCAAGCAGCTAGCTCCCTCAAACCGGCGACTCATAAAGAGGTCCCCGTCGACTTGTTGTCAGATTAACCGAGCTGACCGATACGGGCCTGTTTGAATATAAAATTAGTTGGCGGCCAACTTCGCCATGTTTGAACTTGAAGGCACGTACGGGCGGCGGGTCAAACAAAACTTTGGGGAGGCTTTGAAGTTATATGTACGTCAGATTGACGGGCCGCAAAGTTATTTGTAACAAATTAATATTCCGCTGTCGGTGGCTCAGATTGGAAACAAGGATAGGTATGACGCTATATGTATACTTAGGACAGGAATTAGTAACATAAAATGAAAGACTGATTTTTCTTATTTTTTTCTTCTTAGGGTTTTGTATCAAAATTTTATAAAGGAGGGTTGATTTTGAGGGTTTATTTAAAGTGACCAAGGCCAACATAAACAAGGCCGCTACAGGCTGGAAATAACGCAATTAACGGCTGAGTAATATTGGCTGGACGAGGCGAAGCCGTGGCAGTCGAATAATCCAGCAATGTCTGATGTCGTCCTGCTTACAATTATAGGAAATTGATGGCGTGCGGCCAGAAAAGAGCCAATGTGCGTAATGTTTTTTAAAATACCTAATGAAGCAGTTTCCGAGCGAGCAGGAGAATATGAATTTAAGTTAAATGTTCTAGGTAAAACTGACCTTTTTATTTCAACCGCGGAATAAACTTAGTTTGTTTAAATAGAAAAATTAGCCTCAATTCCATTCCCAAGTTATATTTAATTTTCAATGTAACAAAAGTTAGTGAAATCCAGGTGGACTTAAAGTGCCTGCATTGGCTACTAGTTATAACTAGTTTGCACCAGTTAGCGTTGCTCGAAACCGGATTGTGAACTCGGACTGTTTCAACTGAACTAAACTAGACTGTACAGAACTTTCGAGATCCTATCGAGTGTCATCTGTTCATGAATTAGAAAAATAACTTTATAGGTGTTTCGTATTCAACGTATGAAATGGAACCAGCATCCTTATTATGTAAAACCTGCATCAATCGTTGTTGCAGTCTCAATTGTTGTGATTGGCTGAATTTAAGGTATTCTTGCAGCGTCAATGCATTTTGTCCAATAGTGGACGAGTGTTAAATAATCATAGGTGATTGCGATCGTCACACTACAACTGTCATTTTTTTTACATTCACTACAAGTTAGCCCTTGACTGCGATCTCACCTGATGGTAAGTGATGATGCAGTCTACGATGGTAGCGGGCTATAACCTGTTAGAGGCATGACAGTTAAATTAAACTCAAACCCCTTAATCGGTTTCTACACGGCATCGTACCAGAACGCTTGGCGGCACATCTTTGCCGGTAGGGTGGTAACTAGCCACGGCTGAAGTCATACCAGACCAGGGAAAATTCAGAAATTATAAATTCTTAAATTGATTTTTCTGTCTATAAGAATCGATCACTACCACTACTTCTACACCCCATTAACGTCCCACTGCTGGGCACAGACCTCCACTATCACAGGAGAGAGGGAATTTGAGCTTAGACCCACCGCGCTGCTCCAAGGCGGGTTGGAGGGCTTTAACGAATATCATCATGTTAGTGAAAATAACCGGGACCGACGTCAGAAGGGCTGGAACCCAGAGCTGTTAAGCAAGTTAATAAAAAAAATATTATGTTAGTTATGTCAGTGATGTGACACTGACGACACCCCAACTTCCCCATCTTCCTAAATAAAGCTAAGAGTACTTATCAATATAGCGGATCAACCCACATAAAGGCGACATTGCATGCTTGTAAACTACAAAAATTGTGCCAAAAATCTAAGGAATTAAGTATTTTTATACGGCTGCCTGAAAAAAGGAATATATTGTTTTCAGGGTTCATGTATGTATGTATGTATGTGAGTTTGTATATTCCACCATAACTTCTATAGGCCTGAACCGATTTTGATAAATGAGCTATCGTTAGAATCCCTAGCTTATTACGGGTGACATAGGTTAGTAATTTTTTTTTTAATTTATGAGTTGACCATGGTTAAAGACGAAAGAATAAGATTAACTATATAATCATCATCTAGAAAATGATGATTAGATTCCAAAAATATATAACACTATAGTTCAATATCCAGTGATTCACAAAAAATATCATTTAATAAAAATGTGAATAAGATTCCAAAGGCCATATATGCTAATCGCTTCGGAGGTAAAGTCCAAAAATAATATGGCAGGGCAGTCGTATTTTTTTATTCGTTAAATTAATTATTGTACTATTCTCACGCGTTCCAACTTTTTAAAGGATCATTTGATCAATTTGTTCGGCAGATTCGGCTGTTCTACAGAACGGTCATATCAGTCTATCCTAAATAGGTCGCCGCTTGTACTTGATTACAGCTGTCATTGCTGTGATATATGACCCACCTAATGACGTGTAGTGTCGGGTGAAATGGGGTGAGTGAGACTACACTTAGGCTCTATGTACTGTTAAGCTTCACACACTACAGTGTATATCTTGAACTGACGTATCTCCATCAGTTCACGATATACCTACACTGATGCTGTCCATTAAATCTTACTAGAGATTATGTTTAGCATGTAGATTAGATAGCTTACATATCTACGTGGCAGATTTTGGTTTTAGGAGAGTTTGAGAAATTGAAATTACTATTTTATTATTAAACTAGCCGTTGCCCACGACTTCGTTCTTGTTAGGTCTGATTTTCATATAATTTTCTTGCCCCTATAAGCCCCTTAGGTGTTGAATTTTCAAAAATCCTTTCTTAGCGGATGCCTACGTCATAATAGCTACCTGTATGCCAAAGTTCAGGCCGAACTATCCAGTGCAGTGGTTTGAGCTGCGATAGATCAGTCAGTCAGTCAGTCACCTTTTCCTTTTATATATAAGATGTTCTATTACTACTACCTGTCTTTTATTACACCCGCACTCAGAGTCGCTTAATCATTACTTAAGGAACTCCTTAATCTGGATAAGTAGGGCTTTTTTACAGCTCTAAGGGAACGTAACTACTATACCAGTAGAACTAAGTATTTGATAATAACTTCTACTTGATACCTTCACGGGTTCCCGAGAAAAAGGGGGTTGACTGACAGACAGACGGACGGACTACGAAATGATTCTATGAGGGTTCCTTCTTGAGCCACGAAACCTTAAAAATACATATCCATGCTAACGAAGTCGTGACTCGGGACAAAATAAAGTGAAAACAGTCGCAATTTACTTCAACACAGTAATGAGCGCAATGCTCATGAAAGGCAACGTGAAACTATGAAATTCCACCATTCCACTAAAAAATGTATCCTGGAGCTTGGAGGTGAGTTTATTAAATTTTCACTCCAGAGCTTGGCAATTCTGGAATTCAGCAGGTGCATTCAAAGAGATCATATTTACTCCATTGCAAGCTGCCGTTTTATTAACCTACTGCAAAATAAACACTTTGATGTTATAGGATTCGGACTTCGGAGTACGACCACCGGTTTCAGATTGTATGTATGTGTGTATATACTTTATTGTACACCACGAATACACAAAAACAACATGTTACAGACAAGAAAACAACCATAAGTAGGTACATTATGGCGGTCTTATCGCTAAGCAGCGATCTCTTCCAGTCAACCTTAACGTTAGGGAGAAAATGAAAAAGAAGATAAAGGGAGGTGGTGAAAAACTAATAATAAACTTAAATACTAATAGCTAAATAAACTAACCAATACCATATATTATACCATATTTTGATAAACTAATATAAACAAAAAAACTAATATAAAAAATAGACATACTAATAAATACATAAATAAGTAGTTTTATGAAAGAAAACAATAAATATGTCGTTACCTACTTTAATAATAATAACGATTATATTGAATACATTGGCTTAAATAGTAAGGCTTAAGGTACGGTAAGGTAAATAGGCCTATGAAGCTAACATCACACGCCCCAAAAATAATTAAAACATTTTTTTACTCTACTTACAATTTCGTCCTTTTTTATGTATAACTAGCTGATACCCGCGACTTCGTCGGCGTGGTTTAAGTTTTCCCGCGGGACCTCCTCAATTTTCCGGGATAAAAAGTTACCTATGTCCTTCCCGGTGATACAACTTATCCCTCTACCCAATTTCATCAAAATCAGTTGAACAGGTGGGCCGTGAAAGCGTAGCAGACAGACAGACAGACACGCTGTCGCATTTATAATATTAGTATGGATTCTTCTTTATCATTACGTGAAATTTGAACATTTATATAATTTCATATCTTCCGAAACATAATAGAGGCCAGAATGTATACATATGTCACTGAATTTATTTCCTACTTCAGTTTTAACTTATACTAAATCATATTGGAGTAAGCTATATTGGAATCTGAGTAATATTTCATCTTTCCGAACAGGTGGTGAAGTTTTGACTTATCATAAGTGGCACAAGTTGTCCTACGTGAAATATTGAATCATTTATCATATACTAGCGACCCGCCCCGACTTCGCACGGGTGCAATGCTGACACTAAATATACTACAGAATGTCTTTATCCCAACGGCTGTGTCCCTGCATTTTAAATCTGTAATATCTTCGAAAATATTCATTTAAATTACATGCTGTAAATGGCCATATTGATCTATATTAAATGCACAATGTATTTAAGGTACTTAATTGGATAAGGATTAATGCTGTATTGCTTAAAAAAACGCTTCGTAAATAAGTCATTATTTCTCATAAAAAGTAAAGGATAAAAGATGGTTATTGTGGGTTATCCCTAAGAGATAGACATATACTATCCCGGACTTTGTAAACCTTTTTAATGTGTACAATACTGTAGTACAGTGTTTTGATCTATCTCGTAGGGCGCAGCCAGCGTTTGCAATGTAAGCGCAAAAAAAAGTGTTTATTTACGACATCACATTTAAAACCTCTAAAATTATCAGTGTTTCTCTACTATATTATGCATATATTATACATGTGAACCTTCCTCTTGAATCACTCTGTCTATTTAAAAAAACCGCATCAAAATCCGTCGCGTAGTTTTAAAGATCTAAGCATACATAGGGACAGTCAGTGGGAAGCGACTTTGTTTTATACTATGTAGTGATGATTATTGTCTATAGTCTACATTAAATCTAGAACGCTGAGTTGGGCGAAGTTTGTAAATCCCTAATAGAGAAGTTTCAGTCAGAATTGCCAGTACGTACCTTTACCACAAGTCACTATTTTAGAAATAATACCGACGATGATCGTATTCGAGAGTCGAAACACATTAACGTTAAATAGTTTTAGGGCTTATGTTTCTCCATACAACATTGACTCACCAATGCTTTGTATTAAGCTTGATTGTCGTGAATAGCAAGCCTGTTCTGGAATTAAAAAAAACAGCCAGAACTCCTAGCGGAAACGTAGCGATATAATAATTGGCACCGTACTGAATTTATGACTAAATTAATTCACAAATTCAGTACGGTTTTCACTTCATTTTACTTTGACGACGGCGTCGTAATGCCTGAGATTTTACAGCTCAGTAACAGCTATGATAGAATTTGAGCATCAAAAACAAAATATGTCAGAAAATAATAATAGTAGATTAAACCAGAAATTCAGTACCAACCGATTATATAGTTTCGCAAGTTTTCTGCTACGAATTGTTTCAACGCTCGAATTCTAGCATAGTGAAATATTTTACTAACCCTACGGAGTGGGTCACGTTAGAGTCCACTTAAGTAAATTTGTTCAACGGCACTCGAAGATGGGAGATCGGCCAAAATGCTGGGGTGCTGCCAACTCAAATAGACGATAACGCAAATGGAGAGCTGTTTATTTAAGCTTTAGCGCAAATTATAGAAGATATCAATTGTCATGCGTAGAATTTGTATAAATGTTTGGACAAACAGAGACAATGATTTCTTACATTGATATTACAATGATAGCTGTTCAGAAAAAAGTAACTGCTTAGATTCTGTAGCTCGTCTAAGTACAATAATTTGATTTCAGAACCGATAGTAAAGTCTCTAAGTATCATATCTGTGTGAACAAACTTTAGCTTTAAAATTAGCGAGCCATGGTCCATTTCACTTTACCGTTAGTGTCATAGACTCTCGAATTCTGTCAACGATAGTTAAATAATCTTATACTTACCCTCCAGACCGGGTCAAGTTATAGTCCTCTTAAGTAAATTTGTTCAACGGCACTCGAAGATGGGAGATCGGCCAAAACGCTGGGGTGCTGCCAACTCAAATATACGATACCACCAGCTGTTTGTTTTATCTTTGGCGCAAATTAAAGGAGATTTTGTATCGACAGATTGATTTTTTATAGCGATCGATGGATTTTTTATATCAATACTAATTTAGCAAGAAAAGATTACAATAATTTTGCTATAATCCGCCAACAGAAAAAATTCTGTATGGTCAAGCATTCAGTCACAAGCGAAGCACCGTTTACCTTCCCAACCAAGCAAGAAAGCTAAGTTCCCAAGCAAGCAATGCCACTCACATGCACCACCACACAAGACTTTTTTTTCTGTTGGCGGATTATAGCAAAATAATTGTAATCTTTTCTTGTTAATTCATGAACTTCCGCAAAGTAACGCCTGATTTTATCCAATATCAATTCTAATATTATAAATGCGAAAGTGTGTGTGTCTGCTACGCTTTCACGGCCCATCTGTTTAACCGATTTTGAAAAAATTGGTACATGAATAGGTTGTGTCCTGGGGAAGGACATAGGTTACTTTTTATCCCGGAAAATTAAGGAGTTGCCGCAGGAATCGAATAACTTAGTCACGCGGACTAAGTTTCGGGCATCATCTAGTAATACAGGTATGACCACGTATGACCACGTTTCTGAGTTCCGCCATAAACTCAAGTGGCTCCCGATTCGCCTTCGCAGGAATACTCACATCCTTCACCTTCTTTACTGCATTCTGTTCAATCCTATCACACCTCACGACTTAAAAGATCGATTTAAGTATATATGTAATTTACACTCTTTTTCCCTCCGTTCTCAAAATAATCTTTTATTAAGTACTCCTAGATACTCAACTTCCTTCTATCAAAATTCTTTTACGGTAACTGCTATACGGCTTTGGAACGTTCTCCCTCTGGATATTAAGCTATCTCAATCTCTTCCTATCTTCAAAACTAAATTGAAACAACATTATCTATCATTATAATCTATTTATTCATCTGTCGTCTATTACCTATTACATCTACACTTTACATTGTTATTATGTCTCAGTACACCCCTCCCGGTCTCCTTTAAAAGTTTCCTCTGCCCTAAGGTTGCCTGGAAGAGATCGCTGTTTAAGCGATAAGGCCGCCTGTTGTGCCGTATCTATTAATATTATTGTTTTTGTCTTTTCAATTCTTTGTGTGCAATAAAGTATATTTTTACTTTTACTTTTACTTTACTTTATCTCGTTTATCAATGGATAGCTATAAATGTGCCATATTATTTTGTTCTTTTTTGGAATATCTCAGAAATATGTCCCGGTAACCATGCTACAGGTGGTAATGAAAATCCACCAAAGTTTTTAAGATACTCGTATTTTATACTAATAATACTATAAAGAGGTAAAGTTTGTGAGTTTGTGACGTTGTAGGGGGTAATCTCTGAATCTACTAACCCAGATTTTGAAAATTCTGGTACCAATAGAAAGCCACATTATTTGTAAGTGTCATAGGGTATAAATTATCCCGAAAAATTAGGGAGTTCCCGTGGGAATTGAAAAAACTTGTTTCACGCGGAAGAGGTCGCGGGCAAGTCTGCTAGTATGATATAAAATCCAACTTTTCTTTATGACTCATTATTTTTACACATAGCGTATATACGCGTATATAGCGTATATATACTCTGCTACAGTTTTCACTCCGACCGTGCGAAATATTGCAGGATGCTCACTGCCACACATAAAGAATAAGCTGGCGTACTCAAAGAGATGTAGCCATACAATTTTGATACTCCGTACTTTGGAGACTGACCATGGAGTACCAAATCTTAGACATCAAATAATGTTTATTCAATTTAGGTAGATACCTATACTACACTTATTGACGCGCTATTTATAAAATATAATGGTGATGATCAGTAACGGTATCTTAAAACTAAAGCTACGAGGGTTCCAAATGCGCCCAGCTCCCCTATTCTGTAACTCAGTGGCTATCGAAAAATGAAAGCCACTGACATATATATTTTGTCCATTGAAGGTATACTATGAAAAAATGAAAGAAAATTTCATAGTAAATCTTCAATGGATAAAAAATATAAGTCAGTGGCTTTCATTTTTTGATAACCACTGAGTTACAGAATCGGGCTGCTGGTCTGAGAAGAGCCCACAACAAACTCAGCCGGGTTTTTTTTTCATTATCACCATTTCACAAATCATCCTAACTAAGGAACTATCAGAGCCATTAGATCAAAACATTGCCAAGCTTTCTTGTTATTTAAGTAATCCTTTACATGGTAATAGGATTTTTTAATGAGTTTACGTTTTACATTAACTTTGAACTTATTCAGAGACATCTTCAGCATGTCTTCTGGGAGCTTATTGTAGAAGCGGACACTGTTTCCAACAATTGATTTGCTAGTTTTACTAAGCCTAGAAGCAGGTATTATAAGTTTATTTGTATTTCTAGTATTGCCATTATGACATACCTTCTTGAATTTATCAATGTGTTTAAGCACGTATACTAAATTGAATCTTGATATAATCTATAGCAACATACGTCAAATATGACAATACAAATGCCTGCGGCTTCGGTCCCGTACGAACTTTAAGAAAATCGGGTTTATTTATTGTTTACTTGGAGACTCTCCATTATCCTCTGTTACCTGAAACCAAAGTATCTCCAAGGATTGGAACTGGCCGTTGATAAGTCTTAACTTGTGGAACTGTGGCTCAGTTAGTAGAGTGAATCAAGCATTATATTTTTATATTGACTATTGACAGAGTGCTAGTAGAGACATTCTGATTAAAATTCATGCCAATCATGACTAACACAAATATTTAAGACTAGTGGGTAGACGTTGTCCTGCCCTGAGCCTAAAACCCAATTGCAACGCCCTCTACCGAGTCCAATTGTGAATATAAACCATCCCTGGACTCACTAAAACCCACACAAAAAATTTCATCATAATCGGTCAAGCCGTTGCTGAGTTTTAGCGAGACAAACGAACAGCAATTGATTTTTATATATAGAGATTATCGGAAAGCTAAGCATGGCGACACGGACCACTGCGTCAGATAAGTTTATGGGCAATCGGAAGCGAAGGTTTATGGGCAATCGGAAGCGATTGTTGCTCTAGGAACACGACAACTCTCTCAAGAATTTCAGCCTTATTTGCATAGCGTCTTGAGTTTTGACGCCGCGCTGCCTCAACGGCTAAAGTGAAATATTCATCACGAATAAATTTGTAAAAAATGCAGGAGTGAAGGAGTGCTTGTTGACGATTCAAGCCAAGGGAAGGAATTCTTGACATGATTTTCAAAATATTTTCTAGAGCTTCCCTAACGATGCTTGTTAACGATGTTTATATATTGAGATTATCGAAAAGTTAAGCATGGCGACACGGACCACTGCGTCAGATAGGTTTATGGGCAATCGGAAGCGAAGGTTTATGGGCAATCGGAAGCGATTGTTGCTCTAGGAACACGTTAACTCTCTCGAGAATTTTAGAGGCCCTTATTTGCATAGCGTCTTGAGTTTTGACGCCGCGGCGCCTCAACGGCTAAAGTGAAATATTCATCACGAATAAATTTGTAAAAAATGCAGGAGTGAAGGAGTGCTTGTTGACGATTCAAGCCAAGGGAAGGAATTCTTGACATGATTTTCAAAACAATTTCTAGAGCTTCCCTAACGATGCTTGTTAACGATGTTTATATATTGAGATTATCGAAAAGTTAAGCATGGCGACACGGACCACTGCGTCAGATAAGTTTATGGGCAATCGGAAGCGAAGGTTTATGGGCAATCGGAAGCGATTGTTGCTCTAGGAACACGACAACTCTCTCAAGAATTTCAGCCTTATTTGCATAGCGTCTTGAGTTTTGACGCCGCGCTGCCTCAACGGCTAAAGTGAAATATTCATCACGAATAAATTTGTAAAAAATGCAGGAGTGAAGAAGTGCTTGTTGACGATTCAAGCCAAGGGAAGGAATTCTTGACATGATTTTCAAAATATTTTCTAGAGCTTCCCTAACGATGCTTGTTAACGATGTTTATATATTGAGATTATCGAAAAGTTAAGCATGGCGACACGGACCACTGCGTCAGATAGGTTTATGGGCAATCGGAAGCGAAGGTTTATGGGCAATCGGAAGCGATTGTTGCTCTAGGAACACGTTAACTCTCTCGAGAATTTTAGAGGCCCTTATTTGCATAGCGTCTTGAGTTTTGACGCCGCGGCGCCTCAACGGCTAAAGTGAAATATTCATCACGAATAAATTTGTAAAAAATGCAGGAGTGAAGGAGTGCTTGTTGACGATTCAAGCCAAGGGAAGGAATTCTTGACATGATTTTCAAAATAATTTCTAGAGCTTCCCTAACGATGCTTGTTAACGATGTTTATATATTGAGATTATCGAAAAGTTAAGCATGGCGACACGGACCACTGCGTCAGATAGGTTTATGGGCAATCGGAAGCGAAGGTTTATGGGCAATCGGAAGCGATTGTTGCTCTAGGAACACGTTAACTCTCTCGAGAATTTTAGAGGCCCTTATTTGCATAGCGTCTTGAGTTTTGACGCCGCGGCGCCTCAACGGCTAAAGTGAAATATTCATCACGAATAAATTTGTAAAAAATGCAGGAGTGAAGGAGTGCTTGTTGACGATTCAAGCCAAGGGAAGGAATTCTTGACATGATTTTCAAAACAATTTCTAGAGCTTCCCTAACGATGCTTGTTTATGTCAACCTCTTTGATGCTCCTTGGTTCGAAATTTAAATTGGGATTCTCTAAATTAAAAAAAAAGAAAGCTCTGGCGTCCGGCTTATTGAGGTGTAAATATTGTGAGTTTATTCGGGCTTTATTCTCTTTGAATTGCTTGAGCGTCTATCTTCAGGGGATAGATATAAGCCGTCAGTTCTCGTTAATCCGCACGAAGGGCTTTGCTTTTTCTTTCATTAAGCGCAGCTCGTTTGTTGAGTATTTACACGGGTTCTACGTGTATATAAAACTACTAGATGATGTCAGCGGCTTCGTTCGCGTGGATTAAGATTTTTTGATTCCCTCGGGAACTCTTTAATTTTCCGGGATAAAAAACTAGTCTATGTCCTTCCCCTGGATACAAACTATCCTTATACCAAATTTCATCAAAATCGGTTGAAGAGATAATTTATTTTGATTCCCGCGGGAATTCTTGAATTTTCCGGGATAAAAGGTAGCCAATGTCCTTCCCCAGGATACAAACTATCCCTATACCTTTCATCAAAATCGGTTGAAGAGATAAATTTTTTTTGGTTCCCGCGGGAACTCTTGAATTTTCCGGGATAAAAAGTAGCCTATGTCCTTCCCCGGGATACCCCCCGGGATACCAGGGATACCTATCCCTGTACCAAATTTCATCAAATTCGGTTGAAAAGATGGGCCGTGAAAGCGTAGCGAAACAGAAAGAAAACAAACCGGCAGAGACACAGTTCACATTTATAATATTAGTTTGGACTAGATGATGTCCGCGAATTACCCGCGTGTAGTTAGGTTTTTGAAAAATCCTGTCGTTCCCCGGAATGAAACCCATATCTGTACCAAATTTCATCGAAATTGGTAGAGCAAATAGGCTGTAATGACAAACGGACAAGCAGACAGACTCACCTTTGCACTCAAAATATTCGTATGGGTGTGGATGTTTGCGAAACATACTTTATCGGTTTTTAGTCTCTAGTTAGTATAAAACAAGTTTATAGCCAAAAGTTTGTAACGGACACTAAAAAGTTACATTCATTTTGTTACTTGTCTTTTAAAAAATATATAGATCGTACCAATACTAAACATTGTGGTCTTAACGATCAGTAAAAATGTTTCATTCATTTTATTACTTATATTTAAAAAAATATATAGATTGTACTAAACATTGTGGTCTTAACGATCACGTAAAATGTATTGTGGTAAAGACGCACACAAATTAATTGGAATGGCTGTCCCTGGCACAGAAATAGGAATCCGCTTATTATCCCTGGGATAAGGGATGCACCTTATTAGGGGGTGGCTTTAGAGTGATAATGACTTAAAGAAGACGCTTCTAACCTAATAAAAGAGTTAAAAATACCGTAGGATCGTTGGAATAAAAATAATAGCGCTCGTTTCGCTCGAATATTGAACTATTGGGGGGTTTCCGTGAATAACTTCAACTATTACACCACCACCACTACAGCCCATTAACGTCCCACTGCTGGGCAAAAGCCCCCACACTGCTCCAAATGCGGGTTGGCGGGCTTGAACGAATATTATCGAGCAAGTTTATAACCGGGACCGACAGCTTAACGTGCTCTCCGAGGCACGGGAGTGAGACACCACCAACTTCCTAACTCCGGGCTAGTACTGAGAATTTGTAGTCAGAAAAACCCAATACTTAATCAGGGCCCGACTCGGGACTCGAACCCGGGACCTCGTCGACCGCAGTCGTGCTAAGTGCTAACCACTAGACCAACGAAGCAGTACTTCAAACTCCACATCAATAGTTTAGCATTAAAATAAATTCAGTCACGTTTCCAGTGACTCATTTGCATATGATCTTTCCATTTCACTAAGAACAACTGAGCAAAAGTAAAATAAGATATGTAAAACATGCAAGAGCTGAGAGGACATTGACTCTAATTATAAATAATAACTAGCTAATGCCCGCGACTTCGTCTGCGTGGATCGAGGTTTTTTGGTTCCCGCGGGAACTCCTTAATTTTCCGGGATAAAAAGTAGCCTATGTGCTATTCGAGACTGTAATCTATCTCTGTGACAAATTTCAGCCAGATCCGTTCAGCCGTTGGGGCGTGATTGAGTAACAAACATCCATACATCCATCCAAACTTTCGCATTTATAATATTAGTAAGATACCGAATTTCGGTCACGGCGGCCTATCTCCAGAGAGATCAGCCATCTGCGCGGGAGATATTATAGTGTGTATACACATACACAGGTACACTCTCTGTTCCTTTACTCTCATAGCCCGATGGGACGGAAAATCCGACACGACCGGAGAGAGATCAGGCGCAGGACCGACTGCTTTACGTGCTCTCCGAGGCACGGGGGTGGGACACCGCCAACTTCCTTACTCCGGGCTAGTACTGAAAATTTCTTGTCAGAAAAGCCCAATACTTGTTAAGGCCCGACCCGGGACTCGAACCCGAGACCTCGTCGGCCGTAGTCGAATATGCTAACCACTAGACCAACGAGGCAGTCAATTGTATATACTCCTACTTGTACTAATATTTTCATCATAATTATACGACTGCCTGAAAAAAGGAGTATATTGTTTTCAGGGTTCATGTATGTATGTGAATTTGTATATTCCACCATAACTTCTATACGCATAAACCGATTTTAATAAATGAGGTATCGTTAGAATCTATAGCTTATTCCGGGTGACATAGGCTAGTTAAATTAAAAAAAAAATTATGGGGTGACCATGGTCCCTCATTAAAGACTAAAGTTGAAAAAAAAAACTAAATAAGATCAACTATATAATCATCATCTAGAAAATGATGAGTAGATTCCAAAAATATATAACACTATAGTTCAATATCCAGTGATTCACAAAAAAATATCACTTAATAAAAATGTGAATAAGATTCTAATATAACTAGATGAATTAAAATTGTTAACTTTTTAGTTCGCTTTTTGGCAGGGCAGTCGTGTTTTTTTTTATTTTTTTAATAATATTTGAATATTATGCAGTTATACAGTCGATCTCCAAAAGTCCATATAGAATAAGCAGACAAGATGGCTTCATGATGGCTTAAAAAGTCACCCTAAAACTTACTTAGATAACATCATACATCGTGTGTGTTGTCATTTATGGCAATAATCCAAGTAGTATTGAATAATAATGGTTTCAACTTATTGGTGTTAAATTAAGTTATTATTTTTAACCCTTTAATTCGACCATAAAGATCATAAAATTTTGTTAAAACACACACAATAACCTAATGTTAGTAAATCTAAAACTACCTAATCGTAAAACCTTATCCTTTTGGACATATGTTTGTGTGGATAAGTGATTCAGATTGCTTGCACTCAGTTTTAGCAGTTAAAAGCTATATTTATAGCATAAAAAACCTTACTTCCTCTATGATTTTTTATTGTACACTATTATATGTTATACGTTTAACTCATGATACTTTATCATACTGTAAAGTTTCGTCTCCTGAGGAATTATTATTGGGGTCGGCTAGCTTTATTGCCTAGACCATTATGGATACGAAGGTCTATAAGTTTCCTGCCCACGCGAAGCCGGTTCGGGTCAGCTAGTGTTACTTGCCTGTACCCACATTACTATATTCCTAGCTCCAAGCTTCGAAGGTCGTGAGATTCTAACATTGCAGAACATTCCAGAAGGTTCAAACTAAACAGTCAAAGCAATATTCTATAGACAAAGGCCTAAACTATTCAACGACAAATGGGAAATCGGGTGAATCCTATCTCTGGAGCCATCAAAGAGGCAATTCACAATGAAACAATGATATCGTTCCTAGATACCCGCTCGTATATCTTAAAACAGTGAATAATTTAGCGCATTTGAAAACTGATCTTTCCTTTTGATACTATCTTTGACTAACTACTTGGCCTTTTCCTTACTTCCCTATTCTTTTGGGAATTTATTCGAATCGGTGGTATTGTACATGAAATAATTGGATATTTGACAAATAGTCAAATCAGCAACTTTTTTTGCAAACGTCAAAACGCGCGACTTTAAGTTTTTTGCATTTCCGCGGGAACGACTTGTATTTTCCGGGATAAAATGTAGCCTATATCACTCTCCAGGTCCTCAACTATACTCATGCTAAAAATCACGTCAATCCGTTGCTCCATTGCGGCTTCATTGAAGGACAAACCAGCAAACCAATAAATCAAAAAACAAACACACTTTCGCATTTATAATATTAGTAGGTATGAAGTATGATTCTGAAATGTGATGTCATTAAAGTTCGACGCACTTTTTATACGACTGTCTGAAAAAAGGAGTATATTGTTTTCAGGGTTCATGTATGTATGCATGTATGTATGTGAGTTTGTATATTCCACCATAACTTCTATACGCCTGAACCGATTTTGATAAATCAGGTATTGTTAGAATCCCTAGCTTATTCCGGGTGACATGGGCTAGTAAAATTTACAAAAAAATTTATGGGGTGACCATGGTCCCGCATTAAATACTAAAGTTGAATTATTTTTTTCGAAAATAAGATTTACTATATAATCATCATCTAGAAAATGATGAGTAGATTCCAAAAATATATAACACTAGTTCAATATCCAGTGATTCACAAAAAAATATCATTTAATAAAAATGTGAATAAGATTCTAATTTAACTAGATTAATTTAGATTTTAGTTCGTTTTTTGGGAGGGCAGTCGTAGTTTTTAGTTTTGTTAATTATGACTTGTTTACTTTAATCGATTGTTTAAAATGATTATTTAACATAAAACTATCAGGATATTACGACTTTAGGGAGTTCCTCTATTTAATAATCACTAAAAATTAATTTATTTGAATAGTACCAAATAGTCAAAACTAATTCAAACCCAATTTTCAATCTATACTTATATTATGATGAGGTAAAGTTTGCGATGTTGTAGGGGGTAATCTCTGGATCTACTGAACCGATTTTGAAAATTCTGGTACCAATAGAAAGCCTCGTTATTTGTGAGTGTCCTAGGCTATATATTATCCCGAAAATTAAGGTTCTCGTGGGAATGTAAAAACTTATTTCACGTGAACTAAGTCGCGGGCAAGGCTGCTAGTTCATTTATAATATCCATACTGTTCATGGTTGACTTTGAGGGAAAATACAAAGATTTTGTCAATATTTGTTTTCGTTATAGTTTATCGGTTATTAGTATAATATAGAATAGTAGTAAAATAAGTAAGGTTAGTAAGTAATGATTACCTATATTATTAGTTAAGGTAGACTTAAGAGATTTAGTTACCTAGTTAGAAGAGTAGGAAACTTATGCTGTTTTAGTACTTAGTTAATTATTTCCACGTAGTTTTTAAGGTTTTTGGATAATAGCTTTAGTTACCTAGTTCGTGGGTAGTAGTAACTTATATTGTATTAGTACCTACTTAGTTTATTATTTCCACGTAGTGTTTAAGGTTTTTGAATAATCAATACCAACAGGAATTTCCGGGTAATAAAAAAAATAAACTATCCCTACTTATAAAATACATAAATGCGAAAATGTGTCTGAGATAGGTGGTATCCCGAGGATGGACTCAGATTTAGACTTGGTAAGATTTCTTAATATTATTTTGTGTGGTCTCCGGTTATTTTAAAAATATTATTTATTGCCAGATAAAAAAAATATTTTAAGCAGAAACTATATTCAATCCAATGATGTTCTATACATAATATACATATGACATAGATACACGATTTGATCATAATATCGTGTTTCTATGTCATGAAGAACTTGACTAAAATATTCAAAATCATAACGACATTAAAACATCAAAGTAATCGTTAAAAAATAAGTGTAGAAATAAAATGCTTCCAAAAGTCGCATTATATTTTTAATATGTCCACAAAACCAGGTAAGTAATAAACAATTCCACCAAGAAATGGGACCAACCCACAACCGTGTCCGTAGGTAATAAATTATTCCGATTTCGGATATTTGATCCCGTACATTTCCAAATAGGTATCGAATCTATTGTCTCTTTGTAGGCTTCGGAGATAAGATTTACCCAATTTTCTACGTGTAGTGTATCGTTAAATAGTTTATAACTCAATTTCAGTTCAGTATATAAACCTATGTAAACAGTAGGTATATATATATTTGCTTTTATCTTGTATCGGATGGTGTGTATTATGTCACCGTAAAATTGCAAAAACGGTCAGATTGCAATCTAACGGTCTCGATAGATTGTAAACTGTCGACAAATTGTGAACCGTTCAATGTTCTGAGTGTAAATTTTTGAAATATTCATTTTATTTACGTTTTCTTGTCTCTTTCTTGTAGGTTAGGGTTCGACATAAATAATCAGGTTGTAGGTTCTATAGGGTTAGTATACATAACAGATAACAATGTACCGAAAAATAATGCGTTTAATTGTAATCTTTCGACAGTTTACAATATCGCTAGATTACAATCTAACGGTTTTCACAATCTTACGATAAATACCTGTATATACAGATTATACACAGGCCGATTTCGCCGTGCAACTTTTCACCACCGATAAATTACCACGGCATGAAAGTTCTACAATAAATTTATTATGTCATTTGCGATTTAAGTCGATCGTTTTTCACCGCACGAATAATACCGCACAATGTAGATAAATCCTGCAAGATGAATGCTAGTCGCAAACTCACCTTTTTTTTATCCACTACAAGCCTTTGACTGCGATCTGACCTGATGGTAAGTAATGCAGTCTATAAAGATGATAGCGGGCAAACCTGTAAGGGGCATGGCAGTTATATAAAACCCATACCCCTTCGTTTTCTACACGGCATGGTACTGCAAAGCAAAATTGCTTTGCCGGTAGGGTGGTAACTAGTCACGGCCGAAGCCTCCCACCAGACCATACCAGGGAAAATTCAAAAATTATATATTCCCAAATTGACCCTGCCGGGGATCGAACAGCGCTCAACTAAGTAATGAGACTTGAATTTGTTCAAAATATTCTATTCTAACTAAAATAATTAAATACAGGTACAGGGAGAGAGAGCCTCGGAGAGCATGTTAAGTCGTCGGTTATTGTCACAATTACGAGTATAATATCAATCAGCAACTTTTTTTCAAACTTACTCTTAGTCGAGTCGTATGCGGAAGGACGTGGGAACCCACCGCATTACTATCCCAAGAAAACTCCTACCATTATTTGATTAATGGAAAGGGGTCACGATCCTTAGTAATGAGGAATACGACGCGACGAGTACAGGGAGAGAGGGAGGGTTTAAGGCTTTTGGTCGGGTATGATTCAAAACGTACGCGCCAAAAAGAACTATGTTCTTAAATTTATATTTTCACTCGCAAACAATTCTGTTCGATAAGCTTATTTAGTAAGGGGATGACTAAATTCAGGGTGTTAGTATGAGGTCCCTAAACAAATAACACCCTCATACAACTAAATTGAAACTGCCCAACTTGGATGTTGGGTACGCTTATGCTAACGAACGGAGCACTTAGCCGCATGGGGGTAGATTGTCGATAGCTAATGACCTATGATGAGGTGGGGCGTGCTATAAAAGCATCTACATACACGCCAATATTATGTCGGCGTCGTTCTCGATACGACAACCACCGCAATATGCGGCAATCAGTCTATAAAAAAGGTATCAAAAATGTTAATATACCTATAGCTGGAATTTTAGACATTACAGACGTTTCGTTATCGTATTAAAATAAATATATGGCAACTCGCCAACGCATACGATAAAAAAAAACATTATAATATGGAAAGTTTTAGCTAACATAGGGTACATAGGTGACTTAAAGATGTGATGTGGAACTTGTTTGACGTTCATTCGTCGTTAGCTTTAAGCCAAAAAAATATCATTGAGATTGAGTTGTTTTTAATTATTAACGTTGACAAATTGTTTTTTTTTTAAATTTGTTTAAACTTGCTTTACTACTTTGCACTTTTCATGAAAACTACGAGAAGGTTGCTCGATACTGGACATTTAACAGACAAAATTTTGACCGAATATTATAGTAAATATCAAAGTCAAATTTTAACGTCAATATTTTTTTACACGCAACACGGCAATTTTAAATAACATTTCAAATGTCTAGACGTTAGTAAGAGGTATCATAACTCTATGGTCTAGACCCATTCGGCTGCCAATATCAGTGTTGAATAAAAGTTAGCATGGCTGTAGATGATATAATGCGGGTTAATTACTGATAGCTAGTGATTCCGAAGACGAAGCAAAGCGTGATATTGACGAGACAACGGTCATTCATTCAGTGTAGTAGCTCGCAAGCGTGTGTAATGGGAAATTCTATTCGTGCGGTAAACAAGGTTGTAAACATGTATTGCTCAAATACTTCTTGAAACCTTGATAAGCAATTTGATGATAAGTATTAGGCTAAGTGCGCAAAAGCGTTCGCTCACATTCAGACGAGCGCTTTTGATACGCCAAGTGATGACGTCATTTTTTCCATTTCAAATAGAACTTATGGACACACAAGCTGGAGCATTTTAACGTCTAACGCATTTTTATGTTATCTTTGAAATGGAAAAAATAACGCAAACGTCCGGTGTAAAAAAGCGCTCGTCTGAACGGAGGCAGGGTCAAAGAAAATTGTCTAGCAGACAAAATATCTCGAAACTCACTTTCATTTTAAAGGAGACAGGACAAAACCACTGACGGCAATTTTTCACGCGGATATTTCAATAGTTAAAAAGTAGTTTTATATACAAAGTAATTTTTTTTTTTTTATGTTTCGCACTCAGTTATCCTCTGACATGATGTCAGAGACCTTTTTAATGCGACTTTTGCTCTGAATTACTAAATAATATTAAGTTAAAACTTCTAGTACAAATAATTTAACCTGTACCTGCTTGAGCTAGTATATAAGATTAGAACTTGTGCGAAGCTGGGGCGGGTCAATTTGTTCATTAAGTTCTTTCACGAGTTTAAGTACCTAAGTATAATACTTCACATACATCTAATTTAATCATTGCTCAAGTTGTGAATTACGTACACAAAAGGCAAAGTTAAGCCAAAACGCTTATATGTATAATTCATGAATCATGAAACACTCACGAATCCCATATTTCAGATTTGACGTCGATCGAGCACAGCGGCGTTATGAGAAATAGAAAAAATAATACAAGCCAGGGGTCGTAGTGGGCGGGAAAAATGACAGCTGTCAGACGCGAATTAAATATGGCGGGCGGTAAACGTCGTGCGTTTAGAAATTTGTTCTGATTTCTATTGATTGATTTGATTAGAATTGTTTTTTTATGCTAAACTGAATGTCGTTAGCGGTGGCAGATTCAGAAATGGTTTAATTGAGGACGAAATAATTTGAAAATGGTGGAATATTGAGCAGGCATACTTACCTATTAAGTGACTGGACAAAATATCGTGCCCCTGCAACACGGACGTTTTGTCCGGTCCGGTCCGTTGTGTGTCATACATTTTTATTTTATGTCTTTTTACTTTTGATTTTAGGGTAGGGCTCCTTTTGTAACTTGTACCGTAAACGTTTACTTTTATTTAGCGAAAATTAGAAATTCTCATGAAAATAAAAAATAAAATATTATTAAGGTTTTTCCAACAACGCAGGCCTATCAGGCGATGGTGATATTACGCGTAGCTGTCTGACTTTTCAAAGCACCTCACGCGAACTAGTATCGCATCCACCTCATGCTTCAAACAACCATTATGGCGAGTTCTACCTCATTCACGCGATCACAATCAGGCATTCTTGCCTTCCTTCCTCAAGTATAGAATTATAGAATCAGAATAGCCGGTAGGATTAGGCATCACGTTGATACCGAATCCCACTTCTGATCTTACAAATTTCTGGAGGATACTTGAAGAAGAAAGACGTAAAAGCTCTCCTGACTCATTTATTAACATGAACAATAAAAATATTACAGCGAGAAAATAAAATCACACAAGAACGATACGCAACGACGGGTGACAATGTAGTCCGCAGCAGATGCGCACGCATCCTTTTATAACCTCGTCTCTGACACCATCGTTATTTTTCTTAATCGCAGGTAATGTATTCCATTCTTGAACTTCATTTCTTTATGCTGAAACAAGTATCTTATGTTAGTAAATATCTTCAATAATATTATTTCTAGTATATTTTTAAGCAGAATGAGCTGTTTTAACTTTTGACTCAAAGCATACTTGCGACTATATTCATGAATGAAGCGATATTGTTCCAACATCGGTTCCCTGACCACTGTATGCTTAAAACTGCCCCCTAAAGGCAGTTGAGCAATGATGCAAAACACTTAAAAGCTCACGTGCACCCCTGAAAGACCTCAGTTCTCGTATCGTTATTGTGTCGTGGAACTTAAGTAAGAACCTCCGTAAGAACTTAAGTTTTTTCGCTCGAAGTTTCGCTATTCTATAAAAAAAAAACATAAGTTTTGCATGTTTCATGAGTGTCCTCTCACATGCAGCATGGTGCTTACGTCCCGGCTCCTGAAGACTTAGCCATCGCACCACCGTCACTACTTCAAAATGTTCAACACTAACTAAAATAAATTACAAATCTCTTTTCATCTATTTCATCTAGAGGAAGAGAGTCAAACATTTGACGCTTTTCTATCAGGAACAGTTTTTTCCGGCGTTGGTCGCCACGTCTTCTGCCACAAAGAACTCTGTTCTAATATTTTCTGTATTGTCAACAGGTGAATGGCGCGGCGAGAGGAGGATGCTGGACATCACGCGAGACAAGCCTGTCAAGGTGTGCGTCCGAGTCGTAGTGCCTGTTAGAGATCATCCAAAGGTGAGTCAGCCATTTGTATTTTTTTTTACTAGTTTACTTATTTTTGTACTACTTCGTGCGAAATGCAGATGTATATGTCATCGTAAGATTGTAAAAACCGTTAGATTATAATCTAACTCGCGAAATTCTAAACTGTCGAAAGATTAGAATTTAACGCATTATTTTCCGGTAGATTGTAATCTGATAGGTATTTAAACCCGATAAAACCTAATGATTGTTTATGTCGAACCCTAGCCTAACGTACAACAAAGAGACAAGAAAACGTAAATAAAATGAATATTTCAAAAAATTGACACTCAGAACATTGAACAGTTTACAATCTTTCGACAGTTTAGAATTTCGCGAGTTAGATTATAATCTAACGGTTTTTACAATCTTACGGTGACATATACATATAAAAGTGACAGTGGCGTTTTTTTATTTCCGCGCTGGACTTTGTACTCTAGAAATTTTCGGAAAAATCACCCGAGTCTGGACAGGTAAAAAGTCTACGACCATCTGAGTCGTAGGAGAGCGACGTTCTCTTTCGCCGCGTTAGTGTTTACGCGGACTTTTTGCCCGCCAGACATTGTTTTAAAAGTATCTCTAGTATGTTTTCACATACAGTGTGGTATGGTGCTTACTTTTTTTCTGTAACACGTCGTCCTAGGTGGGTTGAGAACTTCCGTGACGCTACGCGATATAAACTTGTCTATGCGACAACGTAGGCCACGTAAAGGGGCTACTGTCTGATACAGTCACGTCACGTGGGACAACGGGTAAGACGTATCGTATCTCCATGGTTCATAACACCATTAATAGTACGTATAAAAACTCGCTCACAATGTTAAAGTGTTGAATGATAAAATTCCCAGTCCCGTGGACCATAGTAAATAAAAAGCTTCGCCATTTTAAGACTGCTACAAATAGAAAGCTTAACGCAACTCAAGAGAACACTTTTATTTAATGAGAAACTTCCACTCGAAGCTCTGTTATAATTGTAATTTTATGACCGAAGCTTTTTAATTATATATTTACTAAAAGATACCCGCGACCCTGTACGAGTTGATTAAGATTTTTTGATTCCCGCGGGAACGTTTCCGGGATAAAAGGTAGCCGTTGTATGTTTCGTTCTGATTTTTCGCGGTAGGATTGGAATACCGAACCAGAGGCCCAATTGTCTAAACCAATCGTATTCATTTGACAGTTCATAACGTATAACTCGAACTTTTTAAGGAGTACATAAATGCGTTTTGATGTGCAAGCATCTATGACGTCGTTAGACAGGTCGAATTATATGTTTGACAGACTATTACGATTACGATTTACGTAATAGGGGAGCAGTTATAAAAGTTTATTTGAGTAAAAAATATTTGAGTTGAGTTTGAGTCTTGGATGAAATAAATACGGGATATGAAACGTCAGAATAATGTATGAAATCACGTTCGACTAACTTTGCGGGGCGAAGGGACAGTGCCTTGTCATTTTTCTGTCCAATTATTGAGACTAGTTTATGAATAGGTCGATCACTATGACAATACAATATCATAATTTATAATCTTCTATATTATATTATTTTATTCTTATATATATAAAAATCAATTGCTGTTCGTTAGTCTCGCTAAAACTCGAGAACGGCTGGGCCGATTTAGCTGATTTTGGTTTTGAAATGTTTTTCGTAGTCCGGGGAAGGTTTAAACGGTGAGAAAATATGGAAGAATTAAAGAGTTCCCGCGGGAACCAGAAAACCTCAATCCACGCGGACGAAGTTGCGGGCATCAGCTAGTATATAACATAATATCATATATGCGAAAGTTTGGATGGATGTATGGATGTTTGTTACTCAATCACGCCCCAACGGCTGAATGGATCTGACTGAAATTTGGCATAGAGATAGATTACTGTCTCGAATAGCACATAGGCTACTTTTTAAGCAGACGAAGTCGCGGGAATTAGCTAGTATCATAATAATACTGGCGAATCTGCACAGTTAGTGGCTTAAGGGTAAGGCGAATATGGCCGATGTCACGCGTCCCGTGGTATGAAATTTGGCATAGAGATAGATCACAGTCTGGAATAGTACATAGGCTACTTTTTATCCCGAGAAATTAACGACGCAGACGAAGTCGCGGGCATTAGCTAGTATTATTATTATTATTAAACTCTTTATTTGTACCACACATAACAAAAGTAAATTACAGAAAACATAAAATAACACAAAGAAGTACAAAGGGCGGCCTTATTGCTAAGTAGCAATTTCTTCCTTCCAGGCAACCTTATTAAGAGAACACAAGGAAACCAGGCTGTAGGTGGCGCACAATTATACTAATACTACATACAAAAAACTACATAACAATACATAGACAAAAATACACAAATATCTTAATACATACAATGCATAAATATATTATAAAATAACATAATATATAATACATACATACCATATAAACTTAAATATACAATTACATACTATACATACACATACTTACATTAAAATTAAATATAAACTAAAGTTGTCTTCAATTTGCAAGGAAGTGCGTCTTAAGAGCATTTTTGAACATCATAATAATACTGGGGAATCTGCACAGTTAGTGGCTTAAGGGTAAGGCGAATATGGCCGATGTCACGCGTCCCGTGGTAAATTTCATCCGCCCAAGGTTCGAGTTTGAAAAAGCGGTCGTACTTAGGTCAAAATAGATTGGTTATTTTGGTAACATATATTTTTATGCCCATAATAATAGCGTAATACATTTCGCACCTGCACAGCGATTCAGGTGAAAGGTCGAGGAAAAACCTCATACGCCTTGTTCGGCCCGGGTCGTCACGTCATGTCGATCTCATTTTTCCGCACGACGAGAAATGACGGGAATTTACCACGGGAATGTTAGACCAGAGGTACACTTCGCTCATCCAAAATCTTACTAATATTATAAATGCGAAAGTTTGGATGGATGTATGGATGTATGGATGTATGGATGTATGGATGTATGGATGTATGGATGTATGGATGTATGGATGTATGGATGTATGGATGTATGGATGTATGGATATATGGATGTATGGATGTATGTATGGATGTATGGATGTATGGATGTATGGATGTATGGGTGTATGGATGTATGCATGTATGGATGTTTGTTACTCAATCACGCCCCAACGGCTGGACGGATCTGGCTAAAATTTGGCACAGAGATAGATTATAATTTGGAATAGCACATAGACTACTTTGTATCCCGGAAAATTAAGGAGTTCCCGCGGGAACCAAAACCCTCGATCCACGCAGACGAAGTCGCAGGCATTACCTAGTATTCATAATAAATCAGTACAAGAGGTTGCCCGCGACTTGTTCCGCTTGAAGTTTTTTTTCCTCGTGGGAACTCCGTATTTTTCCAGGATAAAAAGTAAGCCGGTTGAATCAGTTGAAAAGATGAGACTGTGAAAACGCTGCACACAGACACCCTTTCGCATTTATAATTGTAGTATGGATTTATTAGGTACATTTTTATATCGGAGTGAAAATACTTATTCCACTTACATATTATTATAAACGCTTCTTCGTCAAATATGCACCAGCAGAGCAAAGAAACCAATAAACATCGCATTTTAAAATTAGTACGCATATAATATAAGTAGGGATATAATTTTGCAGGTCACTATAGTACCTACTAAAATTTAAATTAACACAATTTTATTTATTCTGACAGAGACTTCTCAATTTACCTGCTTAGGGTATCTGGATATTATATATTGAAACTGAAATGAATTAATATAACTCAGTGTGACACAGACTTTCCAGTCACAACCGCGCGATCTCATATAATGCTCAATTTTACCTTTATTCTTTGGCTAAATTGCCCATGACCCCTCTATATCACAGATATTATAGCATAAGTATTGTACGTTCAAGACATTTTCATTGTTCGGCTCTGCTGCAGCAAGCTTCAATGGAGATATTAGAAAATGAAATTCAATTTACTTCAATGTACCTACTTCCTAAAAATTGCACTGTAAAGTGTCGTAAGATTTTTGTATCTACCATATTTTTGAAAGGAAAATAATAACACAGTCTCACTTCTATAATATTTATAAAATAAATTAAACAAGCCTTCTAAATATATTACCACTTGTTGTTAAGAAATCCATTAAAAGTATGCTTTTGAAAAAAGGTTATTATACTGTTGAAGATTATGTAAATGATAGAGGAGCATGGATTTGATCACTCCAGCAATGCTAAGGACAGCGGTTCCATAAGTATACATTGATATAATAATTGTAAATGAAATATATATTTAAAAAGAGCAACCACCGAGTTTCTTGCTGGTTCTTCTCGGTAGGAATGGCATTCCGAACCAGTGGTAGATTCACTTGACGATTCAAAAGTACTTGTAAAAGTTTATTTGAATAAAAAACATTTGAATTTGAATTTAAGGGCGCCTCCTATGAGGCTCGGACCTCGGCTTAGGATGACGTTGGGTCGAATGGGAGGTCGGTTGGACTAGATTAGTCCGTACGAACCGAGGCCGTGGGTTAAGACCACGTCCGGGTGACGTAAGATATCGGGGTCCTCGTCTTCGCCGGCGAAGATGCTGTGTTTGCTTGGTGTTTGAGTGTAGCCCTATGTAGGGAGCATTGTCGGTAGTGAACCACTTCATACAGTATTACAATGTTTTGAAAGCTTACTATCTATACTTATATTCTTAAGTTCTAGTTTTAGTTATTTTGTGTGGTAGAAGTCTCGTCCTCCACGAAAGCCTCCCCCACTTGTCTCCATGCGTGTCGATATCTTGCCATGGTCATCCCAGTTTGTCCCAACTATTTGCTTGAAAATATCTCTCCATTTTTTCTTTTCTTTCTGTTTCTTGTGATCTATTCAGTCTGTAATAACATAACTACTTAGATGATGCCATCGACTTCGTCAGCATGGATTAATTTTTTTGATTCCAGCGGGAACTCCTTAATTTTCCGGGTTAAGAAGTAGCCTATATCCTTCCCCGGGATGCAACTTTTCATCACCTATCACTATACCTTTGAATTTCATCAAAATCGCAACCAGACAGATGCTTTCGCATTTATAATATTAGTATGAATTGCTGAATCCATCGCATTGCTCCATGCAATCGATAACTACTTAGATGATGCCATCGACTTCGTCAGCGTGGATTAAGTTTTTTGATTCCAGCGGGAACTCCTTAATTTTCCAGGTTAAAAAGTAGGCTATATCCTCCCCGGGATGCAACTTTTCATCACCTATAACTATACCATCGAATTTCATCTAAATCGCAAAAAGACAGACAGACGCTTTCGAATTTATAATATTACTATGAATTGCTGAATCCATTGCATTGCTCCATGCAATCGTGTAGCACTTGAAACGAGACATCCTTGCTCGTTTAAAGTACGGATAGAATATAAATAAACTAATTAATATTATTGCCAAAGAAAATAAAAGTTTGTTGATTACATCTGGACTCTGAATTTGCTATGAAAAATAATTTATACCTTGAATAAATTCTGTTTGGACGTGTGAAGAAAGATTGGACGCGTGATGAAATATGAGGCGTTTGGACCCTTCTCCTGTTGATTTATGGGGTTATTACATTAGTGAGAACGTAAGACGTGTACACAGGCACCCGACATATTATTTTATGCATGATTCTCTAACGTTATATTAGATACAAACTAGCTGATGCCCGCGACTCCGTCCGCGTGGATTGAGGTGTTTTATGGGCTGTAGTGGTCGTGGAAATATTAACAAAACATGAAATAAAATATTACTCATAGAGTCTGAATTTGAAAACCGATATTTTGTGTGCATACCATTATTTAGATTTGGCTAGTCTTGCTTTCAGCTATAGGTATCGTATTAAAATTTATTCACCAATTTTGGCTCAGGTGTTACGAATTGCTACTTATTATAACACATCATTGAACCTGAAATTAGAGAGGTTTCTTTTATAATGTAGACAAGGAATTAAAATGGATTTTAGATTTTTTTATTAAAGAATCAAAAGATTATGCCCGCGACTCCGTCTGCGTCTATGAGGTGTTTGTTTGTTCCCGTGGAAAGCTAAATTTTCCTTAATAAAAAATTGCTCAATCTTCCCCGGGATATAACCTATCTCTACACCAAATTTCATCCAAATCGGTGGAAAAGATGGACCATAAAAGCGTAGCAGACAGACACACTTTCGCACTTATAATATTAAGTAAGTATGGTTTTTACGTAAGTACCTTTGTAATGATGGTAAACTGCAAAATTTAAAGCTATAAATATCCTAAACTTTTTCCGATGGCCAGAGTAGAACTCACAACAAACATAGTTTGGTATTCTTTGGAAGTTTTATTTTATAAACTGGAAAAATCAACGACTCTGTGGTGCACCATTTCGAGAGTTCGCCACTCGAATTTTTCCCTTAAGAATAAACTCTTTTAAGAAGCGACGCCTTAAAAAATCTTGTCACGGGCCCTTTACTGGCGACTAGTATAGCCCGACCAAGTTAACTTGAGACCCGAGGGGACTGCCCTATCTATTAGAATTAATCTATACTATACTATAATATTATAAATGCGAAAGTTTGGATGGATGTATGGATGGATGGATGTATGGATGTGTGGATGTATGGATGTTTGTTACTCAATCATGCTGGCTGAAATTTGGCACAGAGATAGATTATAGTCTGGAATAGTACATAGGCTACGCGAGTACGTCCGTGTGGATTGAGGTTGTTTGGTTCTCGCAGTAACTATTTAATTTTCCGGCATAAAAAGTAGCCTATGTAGTATTCCAGACTATAGTGTATATCTGTGCCAAATTTCATCCAAATCCGTTGAGCCGTTCGGGCTTGATTAAGTTACAAACATCCATCCAAACTTTCGCATTTATAATAATAGTATAGATTCCTGAAATTGGCGCATTACAGTTTACTATCAATTATATGGAATTGATCGAGCGTCGGCCGTCAAGCGCTTGACAATTCCATATAAATCGTACGTAGTTCACGTTGACACGATCGACTTGGATGAAAATCTCCCACTAGTGCCTAGTGATTTTCATCCAAGTTTGAGAGTAATATAACCTAAAATTTCTAACTATACTATACTAATATATTTGTACACCATCACTAAACAAAATTGTTAGAACTAGATCTAGCGCTGTTCCTTTCCGCAGGGAGCATTGTATAGTGTAGAAACCGATAGGGGTAATGTTTTAATATAACTGTCAGACACCTAACAGATATACAGGCTTATCTATTAGGTGTCTTAGACTGTACCATCATTAACCAACTGGTGAGATTGCAGTCAATTTGGATGAAAATCTCCCACTAGTGCCTAGTGATTTTCATCCAAGTCGAAGGGTCCGGACGAAGTCTCAAGTTTACTTGGGCAGGTTGTACGCGTCTCTCATACAATTTAGTACTGGGACCAACAATACAGCGCAAAACTACAAAATCAAGCGTACTTCAACATGAGCGCACCTCCTAGAATACAAAGAATACAGACGTTTTTGAACGCTGTGATGTAGGTACTCGTAGGACTCACTTATGTCGGTACGTTTGTGCTAAAAGATTTCCTTTTATGTAAAGGAATTCTTAGGCTTACAGGATGTAAGTGTAAGTTTTATGTTTTTCCTTTTATTTAAAGGAAACCTTACACTTACGTCCTTGTAAGTGTAAGATTCATGCTGAAATTTTTTTACAAGTGAATGTAGCATAAAGATACATGCAACTCTAAGATAAAGGTGAGAATCCATCTTGCTAATATTATAAATGCGTAAGTTTGGATGGATGTATGGATGTTTGGATGTTAGTTACTCAATCACGCCCCAACGGCTTAACGGATCTGGCTGAAATTTGGCACAGAGATAGATTATAGTCTGGAAACTATATACTTTTTATCCCGGAAAATTAAAGAGTTCCCGCGGGAACCAAAAAACTTCAAACGTTGAAGTCGCGGGCACTCGCTAGTAGTAAATATTATAAGAGCGAAAGTGTCTGTCTGCTACGCTTTCACGGCCCATCTGTTCAACCGATTTTGATGAAATTTAGTACAAGGATAGGTTGTATCCCGGGGAAGGACATTGCCTACTTTTTATCCCAAAAAATTTAAGAGTTCCCGCGGGAATCAAAAATCTTTATCCACGCGGACTAAGTCGCGGGTATCGTCTAGTATAATATAAACGAAATACTTGTGCGTAATAAAAAAATACTATTTCAACTCTATATCTGACTCACTACTGCTGCTAGCAGTGAAACATGGGTGCCTGGGGGCATATACTAGCGTTACTTAAAGCTATACCTATTCTGTGGCTATACTTCCATCGCTCAAAGCTATACTTATTATTTTAATTAATATTTTTGAGGTTCTTGTTGAAGTGAAATCTTCTTTAGGCGCGATAAGCACTTGATTGGGGGTTAAAATTTGGAAACGCGTGACCGACACCGTTTTTCTTAAGACAAAAGGTCTTAAGTTTAAATAGTATATTTGTTAATAAACTTTAATGCCTTTGTTTTAAGGTTTATATTTAAAAATGATGTGTAACCGTAACTGGCACCTCGCGACACCATTCTTCTTAAGACAAAAGGTCTAGGGTTAAATAATATAGTACATTCGTAATTAAACTTTGATACCTTAGTTTTAAGTATTATTTTATAAATGCTGTGTTGTTATTTTAAATTATTATAAATATTCGTTTTCACTTCTATCAGCAGTCCCTATGACTGCCAAATTTTTTTTGAGAATCTTAACATAATCCCTATTAAAGGCACGACACATAAAGTACGCGCGCGAGTTTAATGCAGAGCTTTTGTATGTGTCACCATACATTAGCTCTACATTCAACTCGCGCGCGTTCTGTACCTATCATACAATGTGAAACGTACTTACGTAACATGAAACGTAAATCAATTGGAAGCGAGTTCATTTTGGGATTAGACTACCTACAGCTCGAGACTTCGCTCCAGTGAGAATTTTAAAAATTTCTTTGTCAAAAAAGCCCTTAATCCTTGTCTACATTATAAAGGAATTTTCTCAAAATCAGTTTTTTCAAGGTCCAAGGGGTTAGTCAGGGAACATACTACCATCGCTTAAAGCCACCACCACTACAGCCTGTTAACGTCCCACTGCTGGGCACAGGCCTCCACTCTCATAGGAGAGTGGGAATTAGGAGCTTAGACCCACCACGCTGCTCCAATGCGGGTTGGCGGGCTTTAACGACTATTATCATGTTAGTGATAATAACCGGGACCGACGGCTTAACGTGCTCTCCGAGGCACGGGGGTGAAACACCGTCAACTTCCAACTCCGGGCTGGCACTGAGAATTTCTTAATTGAAAAACCCAATACCTAACAATTTTTATGCCCGACCGGGAATCGAACCCAGGACCTCGTGATCCGCAGTCACTACGCTAACCGCTAGACCAACGAGGCAGTCTCGCTTAAAGCAGTACTATGTTAATCTTTTTGAGGCTCTTGTTTCAGAATTATAATCCTTATTTTAGCAACGTCAAGATATGTAACATTAATCTGACATTTTAAAATAATACTGTTTCAATCGATAGTAGTATGCCCCCTGTACTTTTGTCTATTACCTCTATCTTCTCTTAATAAGTACGAATAGGTGGGTACATAAAATAGAGAATGAGTAAAAAGTTGCATCGGAACATCGGGGTTCAATGAGAGCGTGGCACGTCTCGATATAATGTCGTCTGAACAGAGAGCAAGGCTAACATTGGCGATCGCGATTGAGTGGTGTGTGACCAAAGTGATAGGATAGAGCGGTGTTTTCTGTGTTTACATTATGAGAGGAGATATTTAGATTTTTTACGACCTCCGTAGCGCAGTTGTCTTAACGTGCGGAGGTCCTGGGTCGATCCCCGGCAGGGTCAATTTGGGAATTTATAATTTCTGAATTTTCCCTGGTCTGGCCTGGTGGGAGGCTTCGGCCGTGGCTAGTTACCACCCTACCGGCAAAGACGTGCCGCCAAGCGATTTAGCGTTCCGGTACGATGCCGTGTAGAAACCGAAAAGGGGTATGGGTTTAATATAACTGCCATGCCCCTAACAGGTTAGCCCGCTACCATCTTAGACTGCATCTTCACTTACCATCAGGTGAGATCGCAGTCAGGGGCTAACTTGTAGGGGATAAAAAAAAGGTATTCTTTTGACAGCCGCACTATACATAGTATGAAGTGTGACAAAAAAGTCCGCAGTCCCACGTGGGTGTAATTAATTTGTATTTTAATGTATTTTAAGTAAAAGCTTCAGTTTGTATTGTTATAATATTCTTATCAATCAATTGTTTTATTGTTATTTGTGTAACGGACCTAGGTCCGGTTAGCTGTCTGCTACGGCTTGCTGGATCTTATCACAGCTAATTTAAGTTAATTATTATTAGTTAGCTTATTTTTTTTTTATTCATTATCATTTCCTCTTTTATTTCTTTTTTCTCCGACCCATAGTGTGGTTTCAATATAATATTGCAAGCTGTGGCAGCCTCTAAGTGGGTTTACAATAATGCATATTATTCTTTTAACTAGCTTTATTTTTCCTGTTATTCTATTGTAACCTGTTGGATGTCCTTAAATAAATAAATTTAAAAAAAGAAATTAAATTGTCCCCAACTTAGTAAAATGGGATATACGGGACTTTTGAAAGCTTGTATTTGTGATGTCACTTATATGGCATCTCTCTCTCTCATCCCATTAGCGCACGGGACATATTTCTGCTAGAGTGGCAGGCGTGTGATCGGTCAAGCCTAAGATATGATATTACAATTAATGCTTCCTTCATTAAACCCATTATCCTTATCATACAGTTTCTATTATTGGAGGCTTAGCTATAAAGTAAAAGCCTTGTCTTCACAGTAGTTCAGGCAAGAATTAGTTTGCTGTTCAGTTAATTCTTTTTCCTCAAATAAATAATTAAAATCTGTCACCGTTTCCGCTTATTAATTGCGCCACACTTTGTGCGTGCCGGCACAGAAAGGTTCTCTAAAGTACCGCCATAGTTAGTTTGCTCCATCCACTAAGGAGCAGCTTATTAAAGGAAAAGGTTACTTATGGTTATCGAAGTAAAATTCTGTGATTATGAAATACGAAGAACTAAAGAAAGTATTAACCTAAAAGCTTGAAAGGTCACGCATAAAATTCACACCTACAACTGTAAAATAATCTAGTAGTTAGGGTTATAAATGCGAAAGTCTGTTTGTTTGTTGCTTTGTCTTTCAATCACGCCGCAACAGAGTCATCCTGTAGAGTGACATAGACTACTTTTTATCCCGGAAAATCAAGGAGTTGCCGTGTGAATCAAAAAAATATATTCAACGCGGACGAACTCGCGGGCATCAGCTAGTTTAAAATATAATTTTCTAGATGACCTGCTCCTGCTTCACTCGAGTTGGTAGAATTTCATAAAACTTTTAGAAAAAATTTCAAAATCTGACTTCTTCATTTTCAACCGAAAGCCCATATACCATTAACTTACTCATGGATTTTACTTCTAAATTACTGGGAAGTAATGAAAGGGTGATGAAGGGGTAGAAACTTAAGTTTTTAGAGGGCTTAGAGAGGAGGGAAACCTACTATTGAATTTTCAAGTACATCAGAATTCTGAGATAATCTTTTTTGAGCAGTCAAAACAGAATTAATCGATATCCAGGCATTTGCAGAGAAAATTAACGCGCATTCCTTTTCGCGGCCAATGCAAACAAATAAAGAAATAACAAAGTTTGCTGAGAGCAAAGTTTCTAGGGTTGCTTGTTTATGATTTTCAGATTTTTTAGGGCTCACAAAATTAATACACAAACTCAAACTCAAACTAATATTTTTTTATTCAAATAAACTTATCAAAAGTGCTTTTGAATCGTCGAGTGAATCTACCACTGGTTCGGAATGCCATTCCTACCGAAAAGAACCAGTAAGAAACTCGCAGCAATATCTTATATACAAAATTCTCGTGTCACAATGTTAGTTACCATACTCCTACGAAGCGGCTTGACCGATTTTTATGAAATTTTATATGCATATTCAGTAAGTCTGATAATCGGCTACTATCTATTTTTCATACTCCTAAAACACGCGGACGGAGTCGCGGGCATCAGCTAGTTGTAATGTAAAATATGTCTGCCTATCAATCTGTCTGACCCATGCGCAATTTGGTATTGAGATAGGTATATTGGGTAGGAGTAGACCGTATCTACCCTTGTTACAAAAGATGAAAATACCATAGACTTATAATATCTGCTACCGGAAAATACCGAGTGGTGTTTAATACGTTGTCCTAGGCGATAGAAGCGATGCCACGCGGCGCGACGCGATACGACGCCATAACAAAATGACAAAATGACAGACGTATCTACGCGACAACGTAGGCCACGTGAAGGGTCAGCTTCTGTTTGATACTGTCGCGTCGCATTGCGTCGCGTTGCTGCGTTACTCTTACTTATTTACTCTTTATGGTGTATACCAATTAGGTATTTCTCATGTAAAGTACAGTGGGTGGATCGAAACGTGCACTTTGTATCAGGGAATTCTCTTTGTTTTTCCAGATAATTTCATAGATATATTTCTTACTTTTTCCAGAGTTAATTAAGAGATTTCGGAGGTAAATAATTATCTTTGGATTTTCTGTTCAAGCAAATACAATATTGGTTTTATCTTTGTCATTAAATATGTAAAAATATATTCCAGAGTACACGAACTAAAGCAAACTCTTATGTTAATACTCAAATATGCTAAATAAATAAATCTAATTGAAACATAAGGAGGCAGCCCTAATGTTTGTTTTCACAGCCAGTGTAGGTATATTTCACACACCTGAACCAATAAGTCTAAAGATCGTCGCCAAACAAAACTTACGGTATTCCTCTAACACAATTTTTGGGCTCTGTCCAAATAGGACAGGGAGAATTCACACTTACTCGCAAGATTTTTTGTCGATCCATCATTATATTCAGGGGTCATACTACCATCGCTTGAAACCGTATTCGACGACGTTCGTGTTGTAGAATAATATAATGCTTATTTTAGGGACCTTAAGGAACGTGACATAAAACGGTTACTGCCTTTAAGCGATTGTAGTAAACCCCAGGAGCCTACAACGAATTCAAGCAGAGTATATTCCAAGAGATCCAATAAATGCGCTTTGATCTGGGAAGCCCTCAACAAACTTTCTTTTTTTTTCAACTACAAGTTAGTCCTTGACTGCGATCTCACCTGATGGTAAGTGATGATGCAGTCTAAGATGGTAGCGGGCTTCGGTTTCTACACGTCATCGTACCGGAACGCTAAATCGCTTGGCGGTAAGTCTTTGCCTGTAGGGTGGTAACTAGCCACGGCCGAAGCCTCCCACCAGGCCAGACCAGAGAAATTTCAGAAATTATATATTCCCAAATTGACCCTGGCGAGGATCCCGAGACCTCCCACGTGAAGGCAACAGCGATCAACACTGCGCCACGGAGGTCGTCAAAACTTAACCTGAAAACATGCCGTTCTTAAAACTAAAAGCGTAAGATCGTACGGCGTCCTGCGTATACGTGTGTATAGTCCCCCAACACAACAGGCAACTAAGTCGCTTGACAAGTGACGAAGGAGCTCGCTCTGTATTCTTCTCATATATTTTGCATTACTTCTACTGAATCGAGTTTGCCCGAAACCTAACTTTGTTTTCCGCTTGGCCGGAACTGATGTTGAACTGGGAATTTTATAGTACGCGCGTCGGTCTGCTTTGTTCCGAAGGTTGCTTTTGTTACTTTTTTAGAATATTTTCTTCTTCTCTTATTTAAAACTAGCGGAGCTCGCGACTTCGCCCACGTGAATTAAAAATTTTTGGGTCCCGCGGGAAATCTTTAATTTTCCGAGATACTCAATACTCAATATCATTTATTCTATACTAGCTGATGCCCGCGACTTCGTCCGCGTAGATTGAGGTTTTTAGTTCCCGTGGGAACTCTTTAATTTTCCGGGATAAAAAGTATCCTATGTCCGTCTCCTGGTTCGAAGCTACCTCCCCACCAAATTTCAGCCAAATCTGTCCAGCCGTTCTTGAGTTATAAATAGTGTAACTAACACGACTTTCTTTTATATATATATATATATATATAAGATAGGTACACTTATTGACGTTAAAAATTACTTACTTATAAAACATGATGGTGATAATCGGTTACGGTATCTTAAAACTAAAGCTGCGACACATAAAAAGTAGCCTATGTCACTCTCCAGGTCCTCAACTATACCCATGCTAAAAATCACGTCAATCCGTTGCTCCGTTGCTCCGGCGTGATTGAAGGACAAACCAACAAATACACTTTCGCATTTATCTAAACTAATATTATAAAAAGGAAATTGTTTGTTTGTTTGTAGTGGATAAACTTAAAAACTACTCAACCGATTTTAGAAATTCGTTCACCCATAGAAAACTACATTATCAGCGAGTAATATAGGCTATATTATATTTTAAAAAAAATTAGAGATCCTTACGAAAACTGTAATAATGTGAACTAAGTCGGAAAACATCGTCTCTTCTGAGACGGGGCGTTCGTTGCGTAAATAGTTAAAGTTACACGAAAATAATATATGGATAATATATGGTGGAATTGTTCCTCTCAACTCAAAAAAAAACTTAATGCACGTAAATCACTGAAGTCGCGGGCATTTGCTAGTGTTGAATCAAAAATGGTTAAAAAATTCTCCTTAAATTCACGTATCCCATCTTTATCTGAATGTACGAGTAGCAATGCTTGGAACATTTTTTAACGTTAAACCTTCAACGTGTAACAAATTGGCTCTCAAAAGCCTCATCCTTAGCAATCTGCGTTTTTCTTTACCATAACACATTTTTATAACAAAAAATCACGGAAAGAAATTGTAGACGGCCCCGCTTTTCCAAACGTAAAACTGGTACTTATGCCGTCACATCGTCCTAGTAATTTAACAAATTAAAAACATGACGTGTAAATTTAGATGTTTGTAAGTTTGTTTGAGTGGATATTTTGGACTACTTTACGCCACAATAACTGAACCGATTTGTCTGAGACTTGGAATGGAAATAGCTTATAACCTAAATTAGCACAGGCCTTTTATTCCGGACAATTATTTTTTTCCCCCGCAGCATAATTTAATTCCCACAGGAATTAGAAAGCCTTATTCCACGCTGCCGTAAGTCGCAGGCTTCTCGTAGATAATAAGCGTGAGTTTCAATAGAGTTAAAGTCCGAGACTTCGTTCACGTTTAGGATTTTCAAAATCCCGCTGTAACTATTTCATTTTCCGGGATAAAAAGTAGACTACGTCACGTCTGCGTCTCCTGCTCTCCAACTAGGTATATTATTATCCACACAATAATCAGATCAACTCGCTGCTCAGTTGCGGCATAATGAAAGCCCAAACCAATAAACACACACATTTTTGTATTTATAATATTGGTTGGAATCATTCACGACAGTCTAAGCGCTATATCAGAATAAAGTGGTATTTGATAGAGTCTCAAAAACAGCACTCTTTCAGAAAAATTGTTACGCTATGTGTATAAAAATTTTCAACAAGCTACCATTGGAAATAAAAAAGCTTCCAACAAAACAATTTATACACAAACTTAAAAAATGGTTACTTGCAAATAATTTTTATACAGTGAATGAATTCTTGCAACAAAATAACTCAATCGACGAATGCTTCATGAATCGCCCTAATTATTATCGCACATAAAGCTAATTGGCAAGATATTCTGACTTTCTTTTTTTCTATATACTTAAATATATGATAAATATTATATCAATTAATGTACCTATTTCGAGATTTGTAACATTTGACTGTAATTACATACACACATTTGATTAAGTATTAAGTATTTGACACTATATTTAGTTTACATAGACTTAGAATAATTGCTTTCGTTCATTAATATTTCAGATTTTTGTTATTTTTAAAATGTTCGACTCCATTAATTTTTCCAAATTTTGCACACCATTATTTGGCAGATTGTAATATGTACCATCTATATGTAACATCTTTTCATGTAACTTACAATCATGCAATAAATGAATAAACAATGTAATGGTCCCGTATGTTTCCACTTTCTATATTGATTTACGATTAAGGCGGCATCCACACAAGTCACCGCATGAATTCCAGCGGTGGCTTTCGACCGGGGAATATGGACATCTGATTGGATAAACATATTATTTCGTGATGCTAAGGGCGTGAACACACTACTAACTGGTGTCAGCTTTGCTTGTCAATTTGAATTGAATTTTTAGAAAAGACAAAAGATTGTTAATTTATTTACTGACGAAGGTTTAATTACATTGATATTTGACTCATTCGATGTATTGCACTCGGTTCGCTCTTTGGTGGGGACGCCATATTGGAGTTTCACTACAGCCCATTAACGTCTCATATGAGAGATTAGAGCTTAGACCCACCACGCTGCTCCAATGCGGGTTGGCGGGTTTTAATGACTATTATCATGTTAGTGATAATAACAACTACCTCGTTGGTCTAGTGGTTAGCATATGTTTGAATGCGGCCGACGACGTCCCGGGTTCGAGTCCCGGGTCGGGCCATAATTAAGTATCGGATTTTTCGGATTAGAAATTCCCAGTACTAGCCCGGAGTTAAGAAGTTGGCGGTGTTTCACCCCCGTGCCTCGGAGAGCACGTTAAGCTGTCGGTCCTGGTTATTATCATATTGGAGTAATTTGCATAAATACTAGTACTTTGACAGTTGGAAGTTAGTCTGTTACCGACAGACTCAGCGATTATTGAATACTTTTGTGTTTAAAAATAAATACAGGAAACTAGTTAAGTAGTCAGACCTACAAATGGCCGATTAAGACGTAAGTTCAACTTTTATGTTACGTCCATATTATTTGTGTTTCGTGGGTTTTGTCGTATTTAAATTTTAATAAATAATCAAATGACCAAACCAGATAAGAGCAAGTTCAGATATTATACATTCCCAAATTGAACCTACCGGGAATCGAACTCGGCACCTGCCACTATAAGACTACAGCGCACACTATTGCGCCAAGGAACTCATTCACTCACTAACTGACTCCCAGCCTGAGCTTAGGACTCTTAATTTTTATATACAGTTGAGGAGTAGGGTCAGATTTTTCAAAATTCTTACGGAAGCAAAGTCACGGGCGGTTCGTAGTCAATCGTAATATAAAGGTAGGTTGCTCCGCGTAATTCCGCGTACTTTAAACAGCGTAAGACGAAAGGAAAATAAGAAAACTTCTTCAAAAATATAACATTGAATAGCTTTTCCTTTGAGACTGGATTTAAAATAATATGGTAAGAAAATACAAAATGGGAAAATGTTAAGAGAAAATGTGGCGGCCGTTTGTCCATTACAAACGTATAATTCTACCGTTTTCTCCGTGGATAGTAACAATGGAGCAAATATTTTTCCATGTAATTTATATATTCTATGCCTGGCAGTCCTATTTTTTGCTTTCTCCGTAATTTTATATTTAAAATAACTTGGAACCTTCAAAAATTACAAAAATGGCACAGTTTTGCCGCCATGATCAAACTTCCCGCAAACAAATTTTCCGAATATAATAAAAAAAGGGAAAACATACTAACATAGCATAATTTTTCCCAAATTAACCTTGAAGAAATTTGAAATTCGGCCCAGTTTTATTGCAGGAAGCAGGACAATATGAAATTAAGAAATTGCTTGTTTTCCACATTTCCATATTGTAGTAGATTTTTTTAAAAAGAGCAACTGCTGAAATGCCGGCTCTTCCCAGCAGAAGCTACTTTCGGAACGAGTGGTAGAGTCAAAAGAGAAAACATGACGTAACATAAGAGAGACCTGTATGTCCTTTTTTTTTGTTTACGGGGGGAAAATCCTTAAACCCCCTCGATGACCGTCCACAGCTCATAATGAGGGGCCCCGGGAACTCTTAAAGAACTTACGCCGGTGCCCCCTCTTGAGCGACGCCCATTATGGGCTCGTTCCAGGGGAAGGGGGGACCTGTATGTCCTACATATTTTTAATAAATATATTGAGAGATTTAGTTTAAGTTCAGTTCAATGTGCAATCGGCCTTCACTTCAGGTCATTGGGGCCCAAGGCGACGGCCATATAAATGTTAAATACATATTATTTTCTCCTCCTTTCCTCTTAACCGTTCGGAACCTTTCGAGTTTCAATTTCCAAATCGGTCGCTAATTAACCTTTCGCGTTTAATTGTGCTGCTAATTACAGAATATCAATGAACACGCGGTCTATTGAACGCTTTGATCACGATTTCAGGGCAATTGCTTCGTTTGTCCTGAATTCGAGATACTTCCTTAACATCTAATTAACGGTAATTAACTTTACGGTAAAGGTAATTACCGTTAATAAAGGTGGTTTATATCGGTGAAGCGGTTTTAATTTAAGCTCTATTTTATAAAATCTTCCTGATGGAAATTCACTCTGAATCGCTCGAGGTCAATTCAAACTCGAAGGTTTTTAAAACACATGACTTCCCAGGCGCTGCGTATAATAGGAGGTCCGTGGTTCGATCCTCAGCAGGGTCAATTTGAGAATTTTGTAATTTCTGAATTCCTCTTGTCCGGTCTGGTCTGGGAGGCTTCAGCCGTAGCTTTAGTTCCAACCCTATCGTCATAGACATACCTCCAAGTAATTAATCCCGTGTAGAAACCGATAAGGGGTATGAGTTTAATTAAATGACGCAATTATGCAGTCTAAGAAGGTAGCGATAATTATCCCGCTACCTTTTTAGACTGCATCATCCACCGCCACCACCAGGTGAGATTGAAGTCACTTGGGCTAACTTGTAGCGGAATAAAAAAAATTGGCAGTCATAGGGACTGCTGCTGCAAATATTTAAAATAATTAAAATAGCAACACAGCACTTTTAAAATAATTAAAATGCCACCGTAACATGGTCAAAATACAAGAAATTAAAAACAGGCTCCAGACAACAACCCTACTTATGTGTACACAGCATTATTTAGAAAATACAATATGATAAATTAATATATTATATTAAAATGAAGAATGGTGTCACATCAGTTTTAAATATAAACCTTAAAAAAATAGAGTCCAGTTTCAAAATATATATAAAAAAGGTCTAAATACAATTGTCAAAGTTTAAAATAATTACAGTAATCTAGATATAAAAAGTGAAGAATAATAATAATAAAAACATGCATCATTATAAAGTCGGAAAAAAATTATGAATTTGTTTTTTAAATAGGTTTAGAATATTATTGAAAATGTCAATATTACGGTTAATTAAGATAAGATCATTATATAGGCGACACATACGAACAAAGGGATTATAGAATGAAGTATTATTTTTGTGGGTACTAAGGGTGAAAGGTTTAGGATTTCTCAGTCGAAAGTTCATGATAATCAAGTATCAAGAAGCTCAATTCGCTACAACCCGCCAAAGCATGTGGTACCACGTGTAGCTTGCGATATTCACCGCCCAGTAAGTCAGCAATTCTTCCAAATTACTTCCAACGTACGTCCGAATCCGAATTCCGGAGCATCCTCAGGAGATGTTGACTCTACTATTCACGATTTTACAGTGACAACTTTGGCGGATTATAGCAAAGTATACTTCTCGTTACTCATAAAGATACTTATTTTTGGCACGATAAAAGAGTGTTTAGCACCCATAAGTTTAATATTTAAAAACACGATTTAGTCTGTGTAAAACCTTACTAAAAGAGATCAAAATCAAAGACTCTAGGCCCATGGTCATCAGACACGAAGAATTTTAAAAATGTCGTGTCCCAAAAACTGATCCACACCTCTGGTGACCAAAGAGCTGGTGCTAATTTAGCCCAACGGCTTATTATAGCGAATTATGCTTCTCGTTACTTATAAAGATACTTATTTTATGCACGATAAAAGAGTGTTTAGCACCCATAATTTTAATCTTTAAAAACACGATAGTCTGTGTAAATCCTTACTAAAAGAGATCAAAATCAAAGACTCTAGGCCCATGGTCATCAGACACGAAGAATTTTATAAATGTCGTGTCCCAAAAACTGATCCACACCTCTGGTGACCAAAGAGCTGGTGCTTATTTAGCCCAACGGCTTAGCCTCGCCATTCAACTAGGTAATAGCGCCAGTGTTTTGGGCACCATGCCCATTAACGATCACTTGGACGGCGTGTATTTTTTGTAAATATAATCAGTTTTTAATTTAGATTTTAATTTATTTCTTAGTTTTAATTAAAATAATATGTATGATGTTATTAGTCCCTTACTAAATAAAATTACCTACCGACCACGAAGTGTCAGTCCGATCATCAACCGCCGAGAACAGAGCCGCTAGGGACAAAGGTAAAAGCCTCCGCCCGGACCCCGGGGTATCCTACTACGACCCACGGGATACCCTATCCCGACCCCAAGGCCCTTGCGTTCAAGGCCAAGTAGATATCCGACAAACTCTGAAATTGAATTTGGGGTGAAATGATTTATTGAGTGACAAGGTTAGGCTGTCTCGGATATTTTGTTGTTTCAACTCGCCAGACGGATATTTGGTTATCCGTTATCTTAAAATTAATAAATCTGCGGAGATATTAACCATCTGCGCAAGGTATATGACAGTTCACAAGTGTATACACAGGTGCACTTTCTGTTCCTTTATTCTCATAACTTGATGAGATGAAAAATGAAAATGAGACACGATTGGAGCGAAATCCGGCGCAGGACCTTTTACGTGCTCTCCGAGGCACGCGGGTGAAATATCGCCAACTTCCTAACTCCGGGCTGGTACTGAGAATTTCTTGTCTGAAAAGCCCAATACTTAATTATGATCCGACCCGAGACCGGAACCCTGGACCTCCACAGCCGCAGTTGAACATGCTAACCACTAGATCAACGAGTCAGTACTGTGGTAGATGTATACTATACCACAGCGCACATCGTTATACGCGAAATGACGTCAAAATCTTCCTGGATCATAAATTTTCTGAAAATGACAGGTGCGTGAAGCTCCCGGAAGGATCCTTTATGTGAAAACTCTTGGAAAATTTCACCGGCCAATTACCCTAATGGGGTAACTAGGGATCGCTCCGGATAGACCGCCTGAGATCCTGATCGCGAGATTCATTTAACGGACTAAACGTATTAGGCTATTAGCTCCCTTATTATTATTTTTACCGAAGCTACATATCAGACATGGCCAAACAGACTACGTCCACCGCTGGAAATAAGTCTCTTGAGAGGAACCAAAGATTTTATTATCAAGATAATCATGATACTAGATGTCTAGAAAGATATGAAACAATGTAAGTGATGTGCATAAATCTCCCGGAAGGATCGAAGGATCCTTGACATGAAAACGCTTGGAATATTCCAGTTTTTTGTTCTATCCCCGCCCAGTAAAATAAAATAATATATTGAATAGAAGCAGGCGTTACTTTGCGGAAGTCCATGATAATGAATGAACAATAATAATAATAATCCGCTACAGTAGACAAATCTGTGTGGTACAGTGCGTGTCTTTCACCTGCAGCATGCGACACCCACCACCCAGCAATTCGCACAGGCACAACACCACACCACACAAATCCTCCAAATCACTCTCAACGTACGTTTCACTCCGACACTGGAGCATCTTTTGGAGATGTTGACTCGACAATGCACGATTGTAAAGAGGGAATTAGTTGTAAATTAACTGAACTAAGAAACGAGCCTAAGACGTAACATGCATTCCTACGCGAGAGATGTCGTCAAAATCTTCCATCATAAATCTCAAAATGACAGCTGCGGTAAACTCCCGGAAGGACCCTTCATATGAGAATCCTTGGTATATTCCAGTTCTTTGTTCTACATCCGGTCAATTACACTAATGGGGCAACTCGGAACTGCCCCGGACGGCCCGCTTGGGATCTGTAACCTTACCACAAGATTTTAAATCATACCGACGTTCAACGTATTCGGCGTCGAAACACTTTGGTCATAAAGAAAATGCATGCCTAGTTTATGTGCTCATATTCGTCCATACATCCACAGCCAACACTACCATCGCCTAAAGCAGTATTACTTCAAAATGGCAGTGAATGAACTAGAAGTTTAACTGAAGTTTAACGGATTATAGCGAATTAAAATTCTAGTTCATTCACTATCATGGACTTCCGCAAAGTAACGCCTGCTTCTATTCAATATTCAAAATGGCAGTTTTATGTCATGTACCTTGACGTCCCTAAAATAAGGATTATAATTTGAAAACATGAATGTCAATTATATTAAAACCTTACACCTTCGAGCGATGGTTGTATGCCCCCAGGAGGAAATGTTGTTAAATAAAAATTGTTGGTACAGTCCGTGTCATGAAAGATGTCTGCTAGTTATTACTGAATTTGTGACTCTGAATCAAGGGTGCCAGCATCCATTTTACGCTAATACCAAAGTGTTACGACGCTCGAATACGTTCATCGTCAGTTATATTAAAAACCTTGTGGTAAGGTTATCGCGGGATTCGGTGGACGAGTTATTAATTGATGTTCTACGAGCGATCGCGTGACCGAAAACCCAAGGGGGTGGTCCGAACACAGGGTTTATATTGTCTACGTCAAAGTTAACAACAATTTTGAGACAATGCTGTCTAGCGAATTCTCTGGGGTGAAAAATTTGTTCAATGGCCCAACTGCTCAACCTATTTTAACGAAATTTAGCACAGATAAAAATTACACCTCGGAGAAGGACATAGGCTACTTTTATACCTGAAAATTAAAGGGAATCAATAAAACTTAAAATCCACGCTGTTACCCAAAAAATCTCAATCCTTCCCGTCCAATTACGTGTAGAGCATCAAATAACTCCACCATTGAAAAACGTATGTCCGTATCTCCAATCAGACTCCAGTGGACGACCGGGTCTGTCCCTTGTGGCCCTGTTAGAATAATTGGCGGTCGCAATTCAACTCCAAAATTTTTACACTTTAAATATATAACTTCGATTCATTCATAGCAGACTCGAAAGCCCGCAGCGACGTTTAATTCGATGAATTAATTATCATACTTACCTCATCCTTAATGAAGACCTCATCCTTAATGAAGACCTCATCTTGATGCTGAATAGTTTTTAGAACTAGCTCAAAATTTTCAAAATGAGACAGAGTAGACCCTAATGTAAAATTATCCCAGTATACAATTACCTACTAGAGTTAGACGATGCCCGCGACTTCGTCTGCGTGAATTAAGGTATTTTAAAATCCCGTGAGAAGTACTTGATTTTTACTTGGATAAAATCTAAGTAGCTTATGTCCATCAAAATAACTTGAACAGTTATAATATGAAAAGTTAAGACATAGAAAGACACTTTCGCATTTATAATATTAGTATGGATAGGTAGGTATATAAAAATAAAATAAAATAAAAGGGGGGTATATACTATTATTAATATATGTAACTAGCTGATGCCCGCGACTCCGCGTGGATTGAGGTGTTTTAGTGGTATGAAAAATAGATAATAGCCGATTCTCAGACCTACGGAATATGCATATAAAACTTCATAAAAATCGGTCAAGTCGTTTCGGAGGAGTATCGTAACTAACATTGTGACACGAGAATTATACTATATAAGATTAGTGTAACGAATTGGATGAAATTTTGTATTTCGATGAAAAAATTTCATGATGTGCTATTCCTGAATCCGCGGGAATTCAGGAATAGCATCAATAAAAGGCAAAAAATGTCTGGACTTAACTGTGGACTATTAAAATAACCATTTTACATACTTACGTACCTAAAGGTTCTAATATTAATATTATCGAAAGTAAAAAAAAAACAGTAAACCATAATGTTGTTTTTACGAAACTTCTTACTTTACCTTATATGTAAATGCAGCCCATCCCGTATTTATTACACAAAAAACCAATGTTAACCCAAGACTTACCCACGAGACCGATTTTATTAGCCCAAGCAAGCACTTATCCCAAATTTTATAGTCGTACAAGCTATAACGGGTGTAGTAATATTTTAAGCTCCCTTGTAGACGTTAATTTCCACGCGAAAGCTACAAAATCGGCCGCATACGAGTTCATAGATTGAGTTACACGCCTTAGAGCTGATTCGCTCTCGTCCATAAGATCCGGTATCGGAGACCGGACATGTGTTTTCTTTCATCTGACCATTAGTCTAGACAATAAAGCTAGTTGACCCCAACAATAATTCTTCAGGCGATGAAACTTTATAGTATGATAAAGTATCTTAAGTTGTACGTATATTATAAATATCCAATAAAAAATCATAACGGAAGTAAGGTTTTTTTATGCTATGCCCAATTGTTAAAGCAGGAAGGTACATTATCGCGTAAACGCAGTTTAAATTTGATAGTAAAATCGGTTTAAATATCGATGTTCTGCATGATTATTTCATGTGATATTCCGGTTTTGAGTGTAAATATACTGCCTACTATTATTTTAAAAAGAAATTGAGAAAATGTTCAGTCATAAATATTAAGTTTGAAGTATAAATACCTAACTTCCGTATGTTGTTTTTTGTTGGATATATTTGTGTAAGTTTTTGATCATCCAATACTAAATCCCAGCCAAGTTTCATCGACTGAGGATTTAATGCGGGGGTGTCCATACAACGGACCGCCCCATTGGCTAGACTACATGAGGTTATTCATAAATGACGTGATGAGTTTTTCACGTCATCTATCAATGATCTGTTTCTGACTAGGTAAAATATCATACATTCATTAATACACCATTAATTATTGGTAGAACGTATTAAGCTCTCAAACTGTAACATTATAACTTTATGTTTCGTGCATTCTCATGAATCATACTTAATACTAGCGGACCCGGTAGACGTTGTCCTGCATCTGCAGTGCCATCTGCCGGGCTGATTTGTGAATCAAGCTATCCAGGGCGCCATCCAAACGCATAAAAAAAATCATTCAAATCGGTCCAGCCGTTTAGGAGGATTTCAGTGACGTACACACGTACAGTAGAAATGTTTAAAAAAGGTTATAAATGCAAAAGTGTTTGCTTATTGGTTCATTGGTTTATTGGTTTGTCCTTCAATCACACCGTAACGGAACAATATCTATTTAACGGATCGACGTAATTTTTGCCATGGCTATAGTTGAGGACCTGGAGAGTGACTTATGCTACTTTTTATCCCGGAAAATTAAGGAGTTTCCGCGGGAATCAAAAAAACTTAAACCACGCGGATGAAGTCGCAGGCATCAGCTAGTAAAATAATAATCTAGCTGTTGCTCCGTCGTGGCGTGATTGAAGGTCAAACTAACAAACCAATAAACCAACAAACAAACACACTTTCGCATTTATAATATTAGTATACGACAGTGGCGTGCACAGGTTTTGAAGCTAGGGTAGGCATTGGTAAGTCCGAATACCTAATTAATGACTATCTTGGTAAAAAATTAGCATTGACGTATTTTTTTTATCCACTACAAGTTAGCCCTTGACTGCGATCTCACCTGATGGTAAGTGATGATGCAGTTTAATCTTGGGTAAGCAGTGCTTTTATGCCTCTATGAACTGCACGCCACTGGTAACAAACAAACACACTTTCGCATTTATAATATATAGTATATGTATTTATAGTATATGATCATCTACGCTTTTCTCCGCCTTGGTTTTACAAAAAGATTTGCTTGTTTTTATGATTTAAAAAAAAACGATTTAGCGTTCCCGTTTATCGCCGTGTAGAAACCAACTAGGGTGTGTGCTTAAAACATACTGCCATACTCCTAACAGGTTAGCCCGCAACTTTCCAGACTAACCTGTAGTGAAATTTAAAAAAAAATAAAGAAATGTGTATCCTGCCTCCTCTCCAAAACCCTTCCTCGCTCTTTGCCCCCAAGGGACGAAGGGAAACGGACAGCTTCGTCCGGAATACTGAATTAGATTCCGAAGTTAACGGCAGGCGTGTGTTCAAAAAATTGTGATTATACGAATTGGAGTGATGTATGTTATTCCCTGTGGCGTTTTTTTTTTATCCACTACAAGTTAGCCCTTGACAGCGATCTCACCTCAAGTGATGATGCAGTCTAAGAGGGTCGATTGCGCGGTATCACCCGATTGTAGCTGTTAATGCAGTCAGGATAGAAACGTGGTTTCCTGCAAGTAGTTTAACATTTTATAGTTTACTAGCTGATGCCCGCGACTCCGTCCGCGTGGATTGAGGTGTTTTAGGGGTCTGAAAAATAGATAGTAGCCGATTCTCAGACCTGCTACTATCAGAATTTGCATATAAAATTTCGAGGAGTATGGGAACTAACATTGTGACACGAGAATTTTATATATAAGACTAGTTGATGCCCGCGACTTCATCCACGTGTTTCTTTGAATTCCTCGGGAACTTTTTTCTTCGGGATAAAAAGAAAAATCCTATATCACTCTTCTCCTTAACTATACACACGCCAAAATTACGTCGATCCGTTGCTATGTTGCGGCGTGATTGAAGGACAAACCAACAAACCAACGAACAAACACACTTTCGCATTCATAATAAAGTACGATTAGCTGAGGCACGCGACTTCGTCCGCGTGGATTTAGGACTTTTTTAAATAAATGGGAACTCAAATTTTCCAGCGAATTAGAATTAGTATAGTCTGTCGTGTCTCTGAAAGATGAGAAGCAGATTTTTAATAAACTCAAGGCAATAAGAACCTTTATTTTTTATTTTCCCACCGTTACAAGCTTTAATTGCTTTTTTTTACTTGCAATGTTTTTGATTTGTTAAATCTTGCAACTGAATTTAATTATAACAGTTATACGAATCGATTGAGCTAAAATTTTGCATACACGTTTAGTTTTGCATGGTTAGCTAAATGACATCATTCTAAACACAATATTACAGACTCTCAAAGATAGTGCACTAGTTATTTTTTATGATAATTATGTTATAATGGGTTTGATGACAACAATAAGAAAAATAAAATGACGTCACACTAAATTAAATATGGCAGACGATAAAAGCTTGTTTTTTTTAAATGTTATTTAATGATTTAAGACTTAGGCACTCTCTATTGTCTATTGTTTAAGCAGATTGCTTAAAACGTATCACCTACTCGAACTGTTTAGGGAGTTCAAACATGTATTGACGACTTCCGTGGCGCAGTGTGTAGCGCTGTTGTCTTAACGTGCGGAGGTCCCGGGTTCGATCCCCGGCAGGGTCAATTTGGGAATTTATAATTTCTGAATTTTCCCTGGTCTGCCCTGGTGGGAGGCTTCGGCCGTGGCTAGTTACCACCCTACCGGCAAAGACGTGCCGCCACGCGATTACGCGTTCCGGTACGATGCCGTGTAGAACTGCCCCCTGTTTGTGGTGTGTGAACTGAACCTGCCCCTAATAGGTTAGCCCGCTACCATCTTAGACTGCATCATCACTTACCATCAGGTGAGATCGCAGTCAATGGCTAACTTGTAGTGGATAAAAAAAATGCATTTTGACGTGTAGGCATCTATAAACTCCTGAAACAGGTCGAATTATACGTTTGACAGACGATTACGATTACGATTTCCTTACACATTCGGGAAGCAGACTCTATTTATGGATATCTAACGGCATTTCAGGGAAAAATATTAGAGAAAATGTTCGAGATAGGTACTTAATGATTGCCCCCTGCGGCTAGGTCGGGTAGGCGGCCGGAAATGAGCTGCGCCCAACAATCCACGATTTCAGAATTGGGGACATATTGAGGGTCTGATTGATTTTACGGGATCAGTGGAATAATCAAATTGGGCGAATTGTGTTATGGGTGGCGATGGAATATCATTACGATATCTCCCAAGTTTTTTGGAACAACTCCGTGATTTTTTACCCTGAAAGTGACAACTTTATTTTTAAAGTAAACCCCGCAATCAAGGCTCTTAGCCTTACGTGGAATGCACGCCGACATAGCTTAGTGGCACCGGGGCCCGAGGCGCAGGATCTTACTTAAAAACAACTTAAACTAACTTCTTTTTTTACGACTGCCTGAAAAAAGGAGTGTTTTCAGAGTTCATGTATGTATGTATGTGAGTTTGTATATTCCAAATATTGAATAGAAGCAGGCGTTACTTTGCGGAAGTCCATGATAGTGAATGAACTAGAAGTTTAATTCGCTATAATCCGCTACAGTAGACAAATCTGTGTGGTACAGTGCGTGTCTTTCACCTGCAGCATGCGACACCCACCACCCAGCAATTCGCACAGGCACAACACCACACCACACAAATCCTCCAAATCACTCTCAACGTACGTTTCACTCCGACACCGGAGCATCTTCAGGAGATGTTGACTCGTGCAAAGTTCAAAGCACATGAGACGCTACTGAGAACCTTTCATCTATGTGAAAATAAGTCTGGTCGCTCTGGGATCTTGGACCATAACATATAATAATTACTAGTGAATGCCCGAATACTTCGTCTGCGTGGTTTGAGGTTTCTTGGTTCCCGCAGGAACTCTAATTTGTCGGGATAAAAAGTAGCAGCCAAGTGCTATCCGCAGCCAAATCCGTTCAGCCCTTGGGGCGTGATTGAGTAACAAACATCCATACTTCCATCCAAATATACGCATTTATAATACTAGCAGGATACTAAGATTTATTGAAACAGTTCACACAAAGTGTGTGACTTTCATAAATTTCTAGCATAGAATTTTTATTAAAGCAGCATCTTAGCGTCTTAGCATGTCAAACGCCTACCTATACGTTACGTTAGAAGAATAGGGAAGCGCGATATATCTACGTGCAGCGCCACCTATTGGGAGCTTACTGAAATTTTAAACTTTTAATTTAAAAAACTTTCCACTTTAATACTAGTGATGTGCCGGATCGTTAAAAATGTATATCCGCGGATAAAAATGTATACTCGACAATGCACGATTGTGAAGATCACAATCGTGCATAGTCGAGTCAACATCTCCTGAAGATGCTCCGGTGTCGGAGTGAAACGTACGTTGAGAATGATTTGGAGGATTTGTGTGGTGTGGTGTTGTGCCTGTGCGAATTGCTGGGTGGTGGGTGTCGCATGCTGCAGGTGGAAGACACGCACTGTACCACACAGATTTGTCTACTGCAGCGGATTATAGCGAATTAAACTTCTAGTTCATTCACTTTGTATATTCCACCATAACTTCTGTACGCCTGAACCGATTTAGATAAATGAGGTATCATTAGAATCCCTAGCTTATTCCGGGTGACATAGGCTAGTAAACTTTTTAAAAAAATTAATGGAGTGACCATGGTCACGCATTAAAGACTACATTTAAAAAAACAAATTTGACAATAAGATTAACTATATAATCATCATCTGCGCGGAGCCACTAAACAAAAGAAGAAGAAGAATCATTATCTAGAAAATGATGAGTAGATTCCAAAAATATCTATAGTTCAATATCCAGTGATTCACAAAAACTATCATTTAATAAAAATGTGAATAAGATTCTAATTTAACTAGATTAATTTAGATTTTTAACTTTTTAGTTCGTTTTTTTTTTATTCTTATTTGTTTACATCGTTTATGTATTTTATTTACTTTGACGAGTTTATTTCTGCCTCTTCTCGCATTCTTCATATAGTTTCACTCGACGATTCAAAAGCACTAACAGTATAAACATTTGGCGATTTGGCATCTAGCGCTGCGTGTCCATAAGTAATTGCGGAGACTGGAGATTTGTTTTTATCATTCCAATTACAACTTTGTATCAAAGCAATAAGGTAGAGTTATAAGTTGTTACTAACCAACTTCAAAAAAGGAGGAGGTTTTCAATTCGACGTCTATTTTTTTTTATTTACCAACTCAGCTTCACTCCACTCCGTGGGTATTCGTCATGCCGTATATAGACTCTTGCTTTAATGTGTTCTATATAATATAGCAACCGCCCGCGGCTTAGCTCCCGTGGAAATTTCTAAAAATCAGACCTTAATCTATCATTCTACATTCTAAAGGAAACTTTCAAAGCAAAATTCCAGTTTTCTACGTTCATTGATAGTAATAAGTCAAGAGTTTTCTTTTTATACGACTGCCTGACAAAAAGGAGTATATTGTTTTCAGGGTTCATGTATGTATGTATGTATGTATGTATGTTTGTGAGTTTGTATATTCCACCATAACTTCTATACGCCTGAACCGATTTTGATAAATGAGGTATCGTTAGAATCCCTAGCTTATTCCGGGTGACATAGGCTAGTAAAATTTAAAAAAAAATTGTTGGGGTGACCATGGTCCCGCATGAAAGTCTAAAGTGGAAAAAAAATTCGAAAATAAGATATAATATCATCTAGAAAATGATGAGTAGATTCCAAAAATATATAACACTATAGTCCTATATCGAGTGATTCATAAAAAAATATCATTTAATAAAAATGTGAATAAGATTCTAATTTAACTAGATTAATTTAGATTTTTAACTTTTTAGTTAGTTTTTTGGCAGGGCAGTCTATTTTAATTTTTTTAAATTATGACTTATTATTGTATGAGACTGATTCTCTTTTCCTGTTACAGTTCAACTTCGTGGGCAAGCTGCTGGGACCGAAAGGCAACTCTCTGAAGAGGCTGCAGGAGGATACCATGTGCAAGATGGCGGTGTTAGGGCGTGGCTCTATGAAAGATCGTCAAAAGGTACTCAAAACATAATCAGTCCTGCGATTATGTAAGAAAACCACAATTAGCTACTTACGTACTTACGTTTGTCAACCGAATAATACGTGTGGAAATAAAAAAGCTCAGCTTTTATTCTATTCTCGCGGAAACTCCTTATTTTTCCTATCACTATACCAAATTTCAACAAAATCGGTTGAAAAGATGGGCCGTGAAAGTGTAGCAGACATACAGACAGATGCACAGACAGACGGAGACAATCTTACTAATATTATAAATGCGAAAGTTTGGATGGATGTATGGATGTTTGTTACTCAATCATGCCCCAACGGCTGAACGGATCTGGCTGAAATTTGGCACAGAGATAGATTATAGTCTGGAATAGCACATAGGCTATATATCCTGGAAAATTAAAGAGGACTCAAAAACCTGAAACCACGCAGACGAAGTCGCGGGCATTTGCTAGTTAATAATATATTAGTATTATTAGGCTGAACATTAATTATTACATTCAAAGCCTTACTGTTTCTATGGCTCTGGAGATTAGCATCACTGGTGGGGAACGCTGGGAAATCGATCAAGGTAGAATGGCAAAATTGTGGGCGTGTTTGTGAGAGTAGATCATACTTGTAGTGGATAAAAAAAAACTAATATTATAAATGCGAAAGTGTGTTTGTTTGTCCTTCGATCCCGCTGCAGCGGAGCAAAGAAACGACGACGTAAAACGACGGCATGGGTATATTTCATGACCTGGAGAGTGACATAGGCTATTTTTTATCCCGGAAAATTAAGGAGTTCCCGTGTGAATTTAAAAACCTACTTCACCTGGACGAAGTCGCACTTAGCTAGTAGGGAATAAATAATAGTTGAGTGGATAACCAGTATTTTCTCAATACTCAATATCATTTATTCAATATAGGTACACTGTAGGTTCACTTATTGACGTTAAAAATTACTCACTTATAAAACATGATGGTGATAATCGATTACGGTATCTTAAAACTAAGCTCCTTTTTTTATAGTACTAATGAATTTTGGTGTGATTTTATCAGTTTTTTCTTGAATTACTTTTTATACGACTGCCTTGAAAAAAGGAGTATATTGTTTTCAGGGTTCATGTATGTATGTAAGTGAGTTTGTATATTCCACCATAACTTCTATACGCCTGAACCGATTTTGATAAATGAAGTATCGTTAGAATCCCTAGCTTATTCCGGGTGACATAGGCTAGTAAAATTTTAAAAAAAATTGATGGGGTGACCATGGTCCCGCATGATAGACTAAAGTCGAAAAAAATATTCGAAAATAAGATTAACTATATAATCATCATCTAGAAAATGATGAGTAGTTGCAAAAATATATAATACTATAGTTCAATATTCAGTGATGCACAAAAAATATCATTTAATATAAATGTGAATTAGAATCTATTTAACTAGATTAATTTAGATTTTTAACTTTTAAGTTCGTTTTTCGGTAGGGCAGTCGTTTTTTTAATTTTTAATAAGATTAACTATATAATCATCATCTAGAAAATCATGAGTAGATTCCAAAAATATATAACACTATAATTCAATATCCAGTGATGCACAAAAAAATATCATTTAATAAAAATGTGAATACGATTCTATTTAAACAGATTAATTTCGATTTTTATTAACTTTTTAGTTCGCTTTTTGGCACGGCAGTCGTATTTTTTAATTTTTAATAAGATTAAATATATAATCATCATCTAGAAAATGATGAGTAGATTCCAAAAATATATAACACTATAGTTCAATATCCAGTGATGCACAAAAAAATATCATTTAATAAAAATGTGAATAAGATTCTATTTAACTATATTAATTTAGATTTTTAACTTTTTAGTTCGTTTTTCGACAGGGCAGTCGTGTTTTTTATTTTTTTAAATTATGACTTGTTGGTACATTGCTACTCAAACTAATCAAAGCTCCATCTCCCCACCTCTCATCAGGAGGAGGAGCTCCGTGTGTCCGGAGACCCGAAGTTCGCCCACCTGGCCGACGAGCTCCACGTGGAGATCAGTGCCTTCGCCACACCGGCTGAGGCGCATGCGCGGATCGCGTACGCGCTCGCTGAGCTCAGGAGGTTCTTAGTACCAGTACGTATGTTTTTTTTTAAATCTCACCACATATTGAATAGAAGCAGGTACTGTGCGGAACTCCATGATAGTGAATGAACTAGAAGTTTAATTCGCTATAATCCGCTACAGTAGACAAATCTGTGTGGTACAGTGCGTGTCTTTCACCTGCAGCATGCGACACCCACCACCCAGCAATGCGCACAGGCACAACACCACACCACACAAATCCTCCAAAATCACTCTCAACGTACGTTTCACTCCGACACCGGAGCATCTTCTGGAGATGTTGACTCGACAATGCACGATTGTGAATTTTCACAATCATTCACAATCTGAATGTGAATCATTCACAATCTCACCACATTTTAATTCATTCATAATTCATATTCATAATTTTTATTTTGCCAAATTGTGGGTAACAACAGTTGTTATCTTAAAAAAATTAATCCCTTTCACAATTTACCGCCAGTGGCAGTGTGCAAAAATATACATGTACATCCATAAATTACGTGATTTTTTTTTATCAATTATTTATAATATAGGTATATCCAACATAATTCCCATAAGTCCAACCATTTAAAATGTGTCAATATAATAATGTATGTTGAATAATTTTCATTTATTTATTTTTTCCATTTTCAATGTCATTTAGTAAATAATTAAAAAAAAAATTGATTATAATAAATTTATATTATAAATTGTATAAGAGTAAATGTCAAAATTATGTAAAATCGAATAATAAGTAAATAATTCATACATCAGCTATGACACCTTTTAAATTTACATACATTAAACATTATAGAAAATTAGTTATTAAAATATTACAGTTTATTTACTCAGATAAACAATCATTAAAGTATTCACTAAGGTTATTAAGAAGGGTAAGGGTAAGGGGAAAGGTAAGGAGAAGAAGAGTAAGGTATTCATTAAGGTATTTCAATTAAAACTAAGAAATAAATTAAAAACTAATTATATTTACAAAAAATACACGCCGTCCAAGTGACCATTAATGGGCATGGTGCCCAAAACACTGACGCTATTACCTCGTTGAATGGCGAGGCTAAGCCGTTGGGCTAAATAAGCGCCAGTTCTTTGGTCACCAGAGGCGTGCGTATGTTATTTACTATCATTTAACTCGAAGATTAGGCTCGACGTTGCAGATTTTCGAGTAACCAAACCCCTGGTAAGGCTAGTAACTCAAAAACCACCTCTCCGACAAGTTACCCGTCAAAATCAGCAGCAGATAAAGGGAAAATTATTTTTTAATCCACTACAAGTTAGCCCTTGACTGCGATTTCACCTGATGGTAAGTGATGTAAGTCTGGGCCGGGCCATTTGTACCGATTTTACATTTGTTACGTCAATGTTGTTATTTAAAATATGTGCAGTAGAATCTCACTAATCCGGCAAATCGATAGACCGATACGTCCAATAATCCGGCACCCTCCGCCCACGCCTCCCTTGCTCCTCCCTACATTTTTCTATATAATCCGGCACCCTCTGGTTTTTAATAGGCCCGATTAGTCAGATTCTTCTGTATTTCCGTTTGTTTTTCGTATACAATAAAGAATATTTCATTCATTAATTCATCCCTATAAAATAAGACGCGGTACTAACTGACTGATACTCCGACATACAACTCAAACCACTGGATGTTCTCTCAAAGAGAACCTCCATACAAAATCTCAAATTATGGAGCAAAAAATAACAAGGATTTTACAGAATTCCCACTAGGTATAGTGATACCAGGAAGGCTAGTCACTGTACCAAAAAACTAACAGTTGAATCGTATAGTGCTAGTGTGTTGTAAAAATTTTCAAAATGTACAAGCGGAAACCCTCTTGAAGTAAAATTTCAGCAATACAACAAATTAAGGCATTCCTCAGTGGCGTGCACAGTACTCGGAATCAGGGCATGTATTGGTTAGACAGATACCTATTTTCAAGCAGGACAAGATGAAACATAAGCATTGAGCTTTTTTAACTAGGGTAAGCAATGCTTTTATACCTCTATTACGTACACACCACTGGCATTCCTATACCTAAACCTGTTCATTTGCAGGTTTCACGAGTCTGTGTTAATTGTCTAACACGTCAGGACGTCTCTTTTAACGATTGCAGCCATTTGCGAGCCAATCGAATTTGCAAGGCAAATTGCGCATTGCCTCGTAACGAGAAATGCATCAAGTAACTCACAGAATCCATTTTTGGAAATGTGCAAATTCGGCAAAGCAAGTAAAGAGCAAAAAATAGAAAGTTGTTGTATCGATTTACAAAGAGAAAGAAAGTCCTTTGCACCCGAAGTTGCAACAAAAGAAATAAACTATTGCAAAAGATATTGCTTAGATTTATGACATTATGTAAATCAAAACTAAATAATCTAAAAGAAAAAACCAAATAATTTGAGTAGAGTAGCCAACTGGCCTAGGTCCAAACATCCATTATTGCCAACTCAAACGGACTTGACGTCTTTATCCATTTTTTTTAAAGATATAAAACTAGAAAAGATTAGAAAACGAGATATCTTGCTTTGAAATCCTAGCTGTAAATATGAACACATAGTTTTGAAAACACAGACAGTAGATTTCTACAGTGTTCAATCTTAAATTAGGATACTGTTGGGTAATTTAAATAAATAAAGGGTTATATATTATCATAGAACATCCTGAATATTGTATGAAGACGATATTGGTTTAAGAAAATAGCAGACATCCTATTATACGAGCTTTCCATATAAAGAACGAGATATTGCAATATATTAGCAATAATTGAATACAAACACAAAAGAGGAAAAAGGAGCGCTTTATTTTAAAAAGGTTGTCTTAAACCACTCCGCATACAAGATAAAACGTGCGTTATAATATAGAGTTGATTTTAGAGTTAGATGAGTAAAACTGATACATTTACCTAAAAATTTTGAAGCTTGGCAATAATTTGCTCTAATGGCTCTGATAGCTCCTTACTTTATGATGATTTGTGCGATGGTGATAAGTAAAACAAAACCCCCGGCTGAGTTTGTTGTGGGCTCTTCTCAGACTAGGGCGCGTTTGGAACCCTCGTAGCTTTAGTTTTAAGATACCGTAACTGATTATCACCATCATATTTTATAAGTAATTGGACGGCAACAGTGTACCTAATTTGAATAAATTGATTGAAAATATTGATTGATATTGTATCGAAACATATAATATCCCAAAACTAGATATTCCCACAAAAAATACGACAATACCACAAAAATACATAATGTTAATGATGAAACTTGTAATAAACTACTAGAAGAATCTGATAATAACTTGGCAACAAGTACAGACTGAACAGAAAAAGTCCAACACTGAACAGATAAACAATTAAGATAGCAAAGAAAAGAGTGACATCTCAAACCTTATTATAGTAATACAAAAATACAAGACTGAAAATATGCTGCAAGAATTTGCTAATAACTTTGCAACGAGCATATCCAATAATGAAAATGAATATATAAATAAATCCCCAAAAATACGAAAGGAAAAATATCTACTAGAAGTATCCGATAATAACTTTGCAACATGCATATTCAATAATGAAAATGAATACCTAAATAAATCCCCAAAAATACGAAAGGAAAAAATATCTACTAGAAGAATCTGATAATAACTTTGCAACAGTACATCCAATACCGAACAAACAACCGCTTTAGCTTAAGAATAGATTATAGAAAAGCTATTTTTCAATTTTAGAACGAAGCCAGGTGGGAACTTATTTTACGAGCGTATTATAGACCACGAGGGGAGAACAATTTTAAAGTTTATCCGTTGTGTGTAACACATTGAAGGATTTATTACAGCTGACTTCCATGTAGGGATCAATTTTCTTCAAATCGACGCGACGTTTAGAGTAATGTAGACCTGCTTACTGGGGACATATTATTATCGCTTAAAGCCGTATTGTTTTAAAATAAAAGTCCGAGTGTGTTTTAGAACTATAATCCTTATTTTTGGGACGTCAAGGTGCGTGACATAAAACTGTCATTTTGAAGTAATACTGCTCTAAGCGATGGTAGTAAATCCCCAGAAACAGAGAAGATAATATTAAAATATTTTATACTGGTACAGTAGTTCCGGGTCGCTTGAAATTTATTGTTGGAGTTTAACTAAGAAATAGGATTTTCCTGAATGACCAATTTAATTTTAGTGCATTTTATTAAGTATGCATAATAAATTCCACAATGCATTTTAGACTTGCCTTTACATAGGTTTAAAAAGTTCAAAAAGCTTATTGTACTGTTGACGATTATGAGAGCATGGAATTGTCTCACTTCAGCTATGCTTGGAACTGCAGTTACTTGTATTCTAATTATGACTGTAATTTTTCATTGAAAAGAGCAACCACCGAGTTTCTTGCTGGCTCTTCTCGGTATGAATGGCATTCCGAACCCCCAGTAGATTCATTAGACAATTCAAAAGCACTGGTAAAAGTTTATTAACCGACTTCAAAAAAGGAGGAGGCACTGCGACTGTCTATAATCAAAATTGATTCATAATTTCGCCAATTATTAATCAATTTTGATGATTCTTTTTTTGTTTGATAGATCATGCTTCAGAGGTGATCTCATATATATTTTATCTAAATGGATTTAGCGCTGTTTGAGAAAATCAACAAAAGACAAAATATATACCCAGATAATGTTTTTTACTTATCAGTATAAGTTGGTACAGTTTATAGGCATAGTTTTGAAGTCGATTTTTGTTTTAGATGAAAGCGAATAATTATTTGAATAAAAAAAATTGATGTTTTATGTTTAGGGAAATATTGCGATTCAAACCTTACACAAAAGGCTCAGAACAAATTGGGCAAACCTTTTTATTAGACACAGCACCTTATAAAGGAATGAAGCAGCAATGCAAAAAGTGTTCAATATTATTTTAATCCAAGATGTCGCCTTTTGTAAAAACAGGGTAATGTAAAACCAATATTTGCCGTGTCGCTCTGAGAAACTACATTGCTTTCTGCATTTTTATTTTACTATAATCCATATGAAATGTTTCAAGAAAAAGCAGTAGACAACGTATACTTAGAATAATCTTCTTCATAAGCTTTCAATTCGTCGTCGTCGTCGTTTCAATGTATAGACGTCCACTGCTGGACGAAGATCTCTTGCATGGATCGCCACAGAGTCTTGTGCCGCTTGTTTCCAGCGGCTCCCAGCTGCACGCTTGAGATCGTCCGTCCACCTAATGGGGGGTCGTCCAACGCTGCGCTTCCCGGTTCGAGGCCGCCATTCGAGCACTTTCAGACCCCAACGCCTATCTATTCTACGAATTATGAGCCCTACCCATTGCCACTTGAGCTTGGCGACTCTTCGGGCTATGTCGGTTACTCTGGTTCGCCTACGGATCTCCTCATTCCTGATTTGATCACGCAGGGATACTCCGAGCATAGCTCTCTCCATCGCCCGCTAAATGACCCTGAGCCTTCTTATCAGGCCCATAGTTAGCGACCATGTAGTTAGCTTTCAATTACTGAATGTTAATTTCCATAGTTAGGCTGTAGTTCTCTGCTTTTTTTTACACCAGACATATTTCGTAACCATAAATTCTTCCTTCGTCCCACCTTCTTTTTTCTGCGCCTTCAAAACCCAATCGCATCCATAAAACATTGACAATTCTATGCAAGCATGTAACTAGCGAATAAATTTTATCAAAGTGCCAATAAAAACCATAAATCAAATTATCCATTTCAATAACAATCACAACAGATATTCGATAGCAATAAAAATGCCATTTCGATATTATGGCAACACATTAACCTATACATGCACGTGATGTGCAGAATATTTATAGTCGTAAATAAGTTTCAATTAAATAAATAGGCTTCACGCCTTAAGTGAACGAGTTAAAATTCGTGCATTTAAGGTGAAGGAACAATAATAACGGGTAAACGGAAATTCTATTATAATTTTATACATAGGCGTATAACTATTTCGTCCAAGGTACATAATCAAAAGGGTACCAACGCTCAAAGCTGTAAACATTGTTGCGCGTTCGTGTTGTAGAATTATAATCCTTATTTTATGGACGTCAAGGTACGTGTCATTGAACTGTCATTTTGAAATAATAATAAATCGATGACATTAATTGATGGTGGTAACCTCCCGGGTATTTAAACACCAAAACACCACACCTTAATATTTCAGTAGGACGCGTACAGACCGATGGGGAATGGGGTTCACAAACTGTCATCCTCTTTCTACTTCCTTTGGAGTTAGGAAGTTGGTGGTGTTTCACCCCCGTGCCTCGGAAAGAATTCTATCCGCCGGTCTCGGTTATTATCACTAACATGATAATAGTCGTTAAAGCCCGCCGACCCGCATTGAAGCAGCGTGGTGGGTCTAAGTTCTAATTCTCTCTCCAATGAGAGTGGAGGCCTGTGCTCAGCAGTGGGATGTTGTATGGGCTGTAGTGCTCGTGGATACTCCTTCCAGGTCTGTCCGCTTTCATCTTACAAGATGAAACTGCAGGGAACTTTCATGTAATAAAATAAATGGCAAAGCAACAAAAATTTAGATTTCCTTTAAAGAATTTGAAGGAGACCTTTTTTTCATAAAATACAAAACTCAATTACATAGCATTTTTTAGACATAACGACTCCTTAAAGTATTATAATATGAAATCAATATAAGTTCTGAATGAATTGAAAAATTTATAATATAACAAATTGATACTGAGAATCGAGGCTTAGTACTCAAAGGAAGAAGTTAAATGAACGTTGACGATAAGTTATCCAAACAACTTATTTATTCTTCGCAAAGGTCACAACATCAATGTTACCATTCAAATCTTTGGAAAGAGCGGTCTCAAAGCGAAAATAAACTGTAACAATAAAAATTATAACGAAAGTCAACTGTCCCTCGTAAACCCGTGAGTGCCTAAGGTTCAAAGCACATTGCTGTGGAGTCGCCAGTGTCGAAATGCCAGATTCACGGCGACTGTGAGAGTTAGTTTCAACTTTTACTATTTGACAAAGTATTTACGTTTATCCGTTTAAAATCATCAGTTTTTCTTGTCAATGCTCATGACTTCTCAGCTGACTTGAAAAATTGGGTATTTGATGACTATTCAAATCAGCAACTTTTTTTCAAATGTCAAAACGCGTGCTTAGTATGGGATTTTGTTCGAATTACTGAATTATGACGACATCAAAGTTCGACTCGTTTATTTACTTTAATCGATAGTTTAAAATGGTAATTCATTATAAATCTAACAGGGGACGTGAATATTACGACGTTTGGGAGATCTTCTATTTAATAATCTCTAAAAAATTATTTATTTGACTACAAGATTGTCAAATACCCAATTATATCCAGTACATCATTTTGCTTCACGCTTTGTACATTGTGTGGTTGAAATAAAGGCCAGTCTAATCCTTCGCAAGAAATGTAAAAAAATACTTCATCCCGCTATGTGCCTAGAGCCTAAACAGCGTGGCCTCAAGTTAGATATCGAAAACATTTTCATGACCATAAATTCTTCTCTTTGTATAAGATGTTTTATCGGAGTGTTTAGACAGAATGGTCAGAAAATATGACCTTTTAGGACAGTAGGTACCAAGCAACAAAATAATGTTGTTTTTAATGTTGTTGCCTTCCAGCTCGTTTTCTTACCTATATTTTATTAACTTTCATACGTACATAATTAATCTTTAGGATTAGATTATGCCCCAGGGACTGAAAAACAGATTAATAAAGGTTACAGAAATATAAGTGTTACAGAATGACATTGTAACATAATCGAAGCTGTAACCCTTTTGAATGTGTTTTAATTCTGTTAACCCGAAACACTTATATTTCTGTAACAGAAACGAATCTGTACCAGAAATAAAAGTATTTTAAAGTGTAACCGAAATAGCGACGTTGCCAAATTTACTGTTGACGCGTATTGAAATTTGAACCTAAGGTGAAAGCACTGATGGGTGCAATTGTTTTAAGAAAAACATGGTCATGTTATGTCAGTGTGTGTAAAGTCCAATGAAGTGAGAAGAACGCGTTGTCACACCGTGCAGTTAGTTAGGATATGTACTTATTAGGGTTACAGATAAAAATACTTAATAACAGGAATAAACGGTTACAGTGTCATTTCTGTTTCCGTTATATGTGTTTCTGTTTTATAAAAGTTTCAAAAAACCGTGTTTAAACCTCTTATTTCGGCTAATAACTAGATGATGCCCACGACATCGTCCGCGTTGATCACATTTTTTCAATTCCCACAGGAACTCCTTAATTTTCCGAGATAAAAAGTAGCCTATGTGTTATTCCAGACTATGTACAATTTTCCGTTCTGGCGTGATTGAGTAACAAACATTCATCCATCAAAACTTTCGCATTTATAATATTATAGTTTATAGTTAACTTTACCTTGTATTTTTCATGTGTGCAATAAAGTATTTATCTATATATCTATAGTATAGAAGTATAGATAGATAACAAACGAGATAACATATATGTATGAATAGCAATATTTCTTGTTGCAGGACTACAATGACGACATAAGGCAAGAACAAATGTTGGAAATGCAAATCCTGTCCTCACAAAATGATCAAAGGCGTCTCACACCTCCCGACTCCTCGAGGAGTGGCAGTGAAGAGACGTTGCCTTTACGGGACAATACTAACAAGCCAAGAGTAAGTATACAGTTTTATAGAGCGATATATTATTAATTATATATATTATTAATTATATTGAAGGTAAAACCTCTTTAAGCGCATTGAACACCTTTTGTAAGGGGGTAAAAATGTCACAAAAGGTCTTAAGTATAAATAGTACTTTCGTAATTAAACTTTAATGTATCAGTTTTAAGGTTTATAGTAATAAGTGCTGTGGAACCGAGACCGACACCTTCCGTTGTTACGAAGACAAAAGGTCTTAAATATAAATATAGTACATTCGTAATGATACTAATGCCTTAGTTTTAAGGTTTCTATATATTCTTTTTAATAAGAAAAAAAACTTCTATCTGCAGACTACCAATTTTTTATTATTAAATACTTTATTGCGTAAAAAAGGATATATACAGAGGATGTTATCACAAAATTACATACAAAAGGCGACTTTATCACTAAAGGGATATCTGCCAGACAACCTATATATGAATAAGTGTAATATATGAGTGTAATACTAATTGTAACGTATGTGTTGTATTGTTTACTTTTTGTAACCTTTTTTGAGAATAGAGCAACTGCTGAGTTTCTTGCCAGCTCTCTCTCTATTAGCAGAATCAGTTTTCCGAACCGGTGGTAGTCTTAATAAATAAATCATTTATCACTTATCAATAGATCGTACTTGCTGTGAGACGGGAAATCGCTTTGAATTAAACATAATTACATAAACATACATTCTAATAGATACATAGCCATAGCCTAACCTACTATAAACAGCTCAAAATAATATATGTACATATAGAATAAGTATATATTTAAATATATTATATGCTCTAATTTATTTAAAAGATAATTATCGTTCGTACTTTAATAAATAAATACATTATTTATTCCCAAAAAAACAATAACAGACAAAATGTAACCGTATCATTTCGAACTAAGATTAAGTTAAATATTGGCGTTATAAATTCTAATAATTTTACTTAGGCATATAAAGAATTCCCTTGCAATAGTGGCCTGCAGTTTGACAAATTCACCAATCATACTTATAAAATATGCGAAAGTGTGTTTGTTTGTTGGCTTGCTGATTTGTTGGCTTGTCCTTCAATCACGTCGCAACGGAGTAGAGCTACGGATCGATGTGATTTTTTTGCATGGGTATAGTTAAGGACCTGTAGCACAGGCTGCTTTTTAGCCCGAAAAGTTTAATAGTTCCCGTGGGAATTAAAAAATAAACAATCCACACATAGGTATGTAGTTGCGGGGTTTAGCTAGCAAACAATAATTGACAAATAAATGTTTAGATTTCTCTTAACTCCAGCCCAAAAGAATAAGGAGTTTGTAGTTGTTGTGTTACTCACAAAGTAACAAGTCAGCGACAATAAACTAGTAAATCAAATACAATGTCTTTAAAGTAATTTCTTCTGCCTCTAAACTTTTATCGCAGAAAATTAAAGAGGTCGTCTCGGGTTTTCAATCAGCTTTAACAATATATTTCTAGAAACAATCTGTAAGATTAGATCTTCACACAACAGGTGCTTTTGAAATAAAATACACATTCGAAGAGGAAAACAAAGTAAACCCGGAGAGAACACTCGCTGGCAGCGCTTAGATTGACAACTCCATCGCCACCCGGGAATCGAAGGTTTATCTTAAAAGGAAAACAGGAAATCACATTGTTGCATTCCCTACACCGAGCTGAAGAAAATATCGAGTGCTAAGGACTATTGAATAATCCTAGCACTTCGTATTGAAGAGAAGTGTTAAAATAAGTAACAGATTATTCAAAAAAAAAATTAAAAATGCTTTTTATTCAAATAAACTTTTACAAGTACTTTTGAATCGTCGAGTGAATCTACCACTGGTTCGGAATGCCATTCCTACCGAGAAGAACCAGCAAGAAACTCGGCTGTTGCTCTTTTGAAAAAAAAAATTTACAATTTCATTAATTTATAGAGTAAAGTAACAGCTGTCCTTAGCATTGCTGGAGCGAGTCAAATCCATGCTCCTTTGTCATTTACGTAATCTTCAATAGCATAATAAGCTGTTTTCAGAAGTATACTTTTAATGGACTTCTTAAACTTGTGTAAAGGCAAGTTTAAGATAGTTTGTGGAATTTTTATTATATACTTTTATTTTTAAATATAACTACAAAGCAGGCATTTAATATTATTATATATCATTATATTACACCATACAATCTCTCTCTCATACACACACACGTGAATTATATTAATCTATTAATCTGTGTTCTTCAGTGTAGATTAAAATATCTAAAACAATAATTTGGTCATACTTACCTGCACGTTTCATGGGTTTCAGCTTTGTAGTTATATAAATGAACCATATTTCTTTGGAGAAGTAAACAATAAACTATTATATTTTCCTTTATTCTATAAAATTTTTGACGTTATAAGAAATCTTAGAGCTAACCTAATTACTTTACAAATCATGCCCGCGTGGAATGCTGGCAACATTGATGGCTTAAATTGACGACCTCCGTGGCGCAGTGTTGAGCGCTGTTGTTTTTACGTGCGAGATCCCGGGTTCGATCCCCGGCAGGGTCAATTTGGGAATTTATAATTTTTGAATTTTTCTTGGTTTGGCCTGGTAGGAGGCTTCGGCGCTGGCTAGTAACCACCCTACCGGCAAAGACGTGGCGCCAAGCGTGTTAGCGTTCCGGTTTAACGCCGTGTAGAAACCGAAGGGTTTAATATAACTGCCACGCCCCTAACAGGTTAGCTCGCTACCATCTTAGCATCATCTGCATCTAGAACTGCATTTTCGCGCTAACAGCCGGGCTGTAATTCCAACATAAATTCATAGACTACATACTACATCAAATCGTAGCCTTTGTACATCCCCGAGATGCAACCTGTACAGTATCAAATTTGGTCGGAATCATTCTATACGGGAGCAGGTGATATGGCTCGACCGTAACAAAGGACAATCATCCCCCAAGCGGGTGTTGTGCTCGGGGACCACTGGTCCGACCGTTCAACTTTGAAGGTCGTATATGTATATAGCGTAGTTCAGAGAACGCTTCGTAATCGTGAGTTGGACTCTTCGTGGTCGCGTGAATCGTACTCGTAATGCCATCTATTGGATTATGTGCGAACTGCAAATACCGCTACACTACTATAGGCCGTGAAAGAGTAGCAGGCAGACAGACACACAATCAATAGTATAGATTTCAATCAATTTTCAAATAACATGCAATATATTCATACAGAATATTCCGGATAACGTGAGTAGATAACGTCCAATCAACCCACATGTTCGGGGGCAGATATACCTACCTTTATTCGAATGCTAGACACGGGGTAGATTCGACAGGGTGATACGGTACGTGAAAGGTACTGCGGGGCTCAGATACGGCTTTTGATAAACCCTTGTCATGTTAATGACAAGATGAATTATTAAAGTGAATAATTCACTGAAGTGGTTCAAAGCAGCTTCTAGAAGCCTAACTAAATGCCTTTCGTTAGTGTTGTAATCTTAATTTTATGTTCAATTTGATGACCTCCGTGGCGCAGTGTGTAGCGCTGTTGTCTTAACGTGCGGAGGTCCCGGGTTCGATGCCCGGCAGGGTCAATTTGGGAATTTATAATTTCAGAATTTTCCCCGGTCTGGCCTGGTGGGAAGCTACGGCCGTGGCTAGTTACCACCCTACCGGCAAAGACGTGCCGCCAAGCGATTTAGCGTTCCGGTACGATGCCTTGTAGAAACCGAATAGGGGTATGGGTTTAATATAACTGCCATGCCCCTAACAGGTTTGCCCGCTACCATCTTAGACTGCATCATCACTTACCATCAGGTGAGACCGCAGTCAAGGGCTAACTTGTAGTAGATAAAAAAAATTGAAGATATATAGATTAACTATTTATGTATGTAATATTTTGAAGTATTTATGAACTTAGTGTTGTTTTATGTGATCATTTTTTTAGCTCTAACGAATGCTCGTTACACTACAGATGAGGTACAGAATCTCAACATCTGTATGCTTAGTCTATGTTCACATTGGTGTCAAAGTAAAATAGATCCAAATGCTCTTAATTAAAGTCTCAAATTCAGTACAACTGATATTCATTTAATAAATAACTGTGGCTGTGAATGCATACATGAAATGGAGCTCTTAAACAACGAAAGTAAGGTTCATTTTGCTTTGACGATACTTAATCGAGCAATCAATTACAAACAATCGAATCTGCGATGTAAAAACTTACTAACCAAATTGAGGGACGAATCAATTTTCAATCTCTCAATCCGAGTCTGTTGTGGCGTTTAGAAGTCAACGTGGAATAATGAAATGATAGAACCCTGAAAACATAATACTCCACAGTTCTGGACAGTCTTATAAAAACTAACTCACTGCACAATTTTCGTCGTTAGAATTTAATTTAGATTTTAACTTTTACAAAAAATTAAGAGAAGGGAAAAATTTTAAATCTCGCCGTCTTGCGGTACGATGAGTAACGGCCGCGCTGTAATGAATGCAAAGTTAAGATGCAAATTAATGATGCACGCTTAGCAAAGTTAACTTCAGGTTATTAATTATTTTGTCTTCCTCACCAGGTGCTTTATAACGTTTCCATTTAGGTTCCTGTATTAATTTTTAAACAAAGGGTCCTTAATTTGATCCTTATTGCTGTGTTTACGCCCACCCTTTCCTCAGGGCCCTGTGGAAAGTGCAGTGTAATAGGCCTAATAAGTAATATTATACCAATGTATTATATCTATCACTGTATCTTTTAAGTAAGTAATTAGTATTAAGTTCGTGCAGTATATGTTTTGTTTTTATTTATTATATTATGCACTTTGTAATTGTATTTAGTATTATGGAATAAAAATTTATTTTTATTTTATTTATTTAGACGCTCTATGTAGCGTAAAGTGCAGTGTAATAGGCCTACTATGTAATGTTATACCATTGTATTATATCTATCACTGTATCTTTGTAAGTAATTAGCATTCAGTTCGTGCAGTATATGTTTGTTTTTATTAATTATATTTAGCACTTTGTAATTGTATTTAGTGTTTAATTAAGGAATAAAAAGGGCTTTTTATTTTTATTTTATTTATTTATTAATTTTTAAAGACTCAATAATCATAATTTACAATACTGTGATGCCCGTGACTATGTCCGAGCTTCTTTTTTTAATCGTGTGTATACTCTTTAATTTTAATAATAATATTAATAATAATAAAAGATTTTAAAGGCATTAAAAAACCAGTAGGTTATTTATTACACAATAGTTAGGTATGTAACGTTAAAATTATGAACTATTATTACAATTTAATAAAGTAAAATAAGATTAAATAATATATCTTATTTTGAGGGATAAAAAGTCATATTATGCCCTAAAGTCATATTATCATATTAAGCCCTTTTTCGGGATGAAAGCAATCCCGGCACTATTTTTTAATCAGTAAAGCGGATGGACCACCCCAAATAGGTAGCAAAGGTGGTAACTAGTCACGGCCGAAGCCTCCCACCAGACGACATTTTATTTCTTGGCAATGTTATTCCATTGTTCCATTATATCTGGAGCTTTGAAGTAACAATAAACAGATTTCAATTGTGCTTTATTTATTTGCATGTAAGGATTATTTACTTTTTATCGTAAGGTTGGTCCAATTCTGAAGTCGGTTGTTATTTTTCTCTTTCCTCTTTTTTTTATCCACCACAAGTTAGCCCTTGACTGCGATCTCACCTGATGGTAAGTGATGGTGCAGTCTAAGATGGTAGCGGGCTAACCAGTTAGGGGCATGGCAGTTATATTAAACCCATACCCCTATTCGGTTTCTACACAGCATCGTACCGGAACGCTTAATCGCTTGGCGTCACGTTTTTACCGTTTTTCCTCACTACTATTGTAATTTCAATTGTGCTTTATTTATTTGAAAGTAAGGATTAACTTTTAAGTAATTTTTTTTAAAAGTACCTTTTTATCGTAAGTATATTATGTAAGTATTGAAATCCAACAGTTACCAAGCACACCGCTACCCGCACAGCCGGCTTTGCCCGCCATGGCCGTGAACCATACAACTGCACGCGAGTTCTCTCCCCCCGCACCGACCCCGGCGCCGGAGCACCTCCCCCATCATCAGGTAATCATCACAATCATCACAATCATCATCATCATAATCAACAGTTATCAAGCACACCATTAGGTTATGCCCGAGTTCTCTCCTCCCGCACCGACCCCCACGCCGGAGCACCTCTCTCATCATCAGGTAATCATCACAATCATCATCATCATCATCATCTTCTTCATATTCAACAGTTATGAAGCACACCATTAGGTTATGCCCGAGTTCTCTCCTCCCGCACTGACCCCGACGCTGGAGCACCTCTCCCATCATCAGGTAATCATCACAATCATCATCATCATATTCAAAAGTTATCAAGCACGTCAATAGATTATGCCTGAGTTCTCTCCTCCCGCACTGACCCCGACGCCGGAGCACCTCTCTCATCATCAGGTAATCATCACAATCATCATCATCATATTCAACAGTTATCAAGCACGTCAATAGATTATGCCTGAGTTCTCTCCTCCCGCACTGACCCCGACGCTGGAGCACCTCTCCCATCATCAGGTAATCATCACAATCATCATCATGATATTCAACAGTTATCAAGCACATCAATAGATTATGCCCGAGTTCTCTCCTCCCGCACTGACCCCGACGTCGGAGCACCTCCCCCATCATCAGGTAATCATCACAATCATCATCATCATATTCAACAGTTATCAAGCACACCATTAGGTTATGCCCGAGTTCTCTCCCCCCGCACCGACTCCGACGCCTGAGCACCTCCCCCATCATCAGGTAATCATCACAATTATCATCATCATATTCAACAGTTATCAAGCACATAATTAGGTTATCCCCGAGTTCTATCCCCCCGCACCGACCCCGGCGCCGAAGCACCTCTATCATCATCAGGTAATCATCACAATCGTCATCATCATCATATTCAACAGTTATCAAGCACATAATTAGGTTATCCCCGAGTTCTATCCCCCCGCACCGACCCCGGCGCCGGAGCACCTCTCTCATCATCAGGTAATCATCACAATCATCATCATCATCATATTCAACAGTTATCAAGCACACCAATAGGTTATGCCCGAGTTCTCTCTCCAGCACCGCGACCGACATCATTTGATAACAACGCGAAAGTTTGGATGGATGTATGGAGCTATGGATATAGGGATGTATGGTGTGTGGATGATGGAGACCAAAAAACCTCAAACCACGCAGACGAAGTCGCGGGCATTCGCTAGTAATGACTAGCAAATGCCCGCGACTTATATTTGAATTTGATGACAAATGTGTTATCAAATTCAAATCTATTTCATTCAAGTAGACTTTGACAAGTGCTTTGAATCGTCGAGTGAATAAATGCGAAAGTTTGCATAGATGGCCGTTTGTTACTCAATATCGCCAGAACGACTGAACGGATCTGGATGAAACTTGGCACAGAGATACATTATAGTCTGGAATAACACCGCATTCTTCGGCTACTTTTTGCCCCGGAAACTTAAGGAGTTCCCGTGGGAATCCAAAAACTTATTCCACGCGGACGAAGTCGCGGGCATCAGCTATTAGGTACATACACATAGTACAGTTAGAATCCAAGTGAGTTTTACATTTTTTATTCCATCATAGCTTTGCCAAAATTTTCTTAAAAACCCAGCCGTGCAAATTACACCGTCAAAAAAGCAAAGCATTTAGCGTAATGCGTCAAACGTCTGCACATCTCAATGTAAGCGCCCGTGACAGTACTTACAAGAAAAAGAAATTTTACTTTCGCGTCGAGACAAGCACATTCCACCTTAACGTTCAATGTATGTTTTCGTAATTCACGAAATGGAGAATTTATAAAATAACTAGATGATGTCTGCGGCTTTACCTGCGTGGATTTCGGTTCATTGAAAATCATGTGGATACCTGTTTTTGGTTTTTCAGGTAAAAGTAGCTTAAGTATGTCTTTCCCCGGAATGAAACCTATATGCACCAAATTTTGTCAAAATTTGTAGAACAGAAAGGCCGTTTAAACGTACAGCATTTATAATAATATTAGTATGGAAGAATGGATTCCGAAATCCAAAAAATCGTGAAAAAAACATAACCTTAGAATTTGAGCATGCCCCGAAAGCTGTCAATCTAATTTTGAAAATCAGTTTGGTTTTATGGTCTCCCCGGATAAGTTTCGTCTACTGCCAGGGCAGAGTTATCTCTCATCAAGATTAATCATGAGCCTACTGAAATCTACCGAAGTGCGTAAGGATTTTTTTTTCAATTAATTTGTGACTGGACAATGAGAAATTCCTTTCCATGTCATAAAAACTCTAAGGATAAAAAAAGGATACGAAAAGTCCAAATTTGGACCCATCCCACCCCATTGAATTAACCCATCCAGCTAGAACTTGTATCAACCTTATTTCACAATGTAATCGACTGATATGCGTTACCAAAAGGCCACTTGAAACGAAATGAAATTTCGTGTAGGACAATAATACGTCTTGTATCATTTAAGATAAGTCGGGGCTTTACCACAGAATAGGCTTTACTAACAAAGACTTCTAGTATATATAAGCCAATGTAACTTGACACTTATGTTATCTTATGTCATCAGCAGCTGGCTCCAAGTCATGCAGGTCACAGCGTGCTGGTCAGTGGAGGAGTGCTCCAACAACCACCTACTCACCACTTACTTACACAAAACACCATACTGGGTAAGTTTACACATACTACGTACATAAATTAATCTATACTATCTATAGGTATATATAAAAGTGAAAGTTCACTCACTGATTCATCACGAGATCTCAGGATCTATGAAGCATACAGACTTGAAATTTGGCAGGTAGGTTTCTTCTATGGTGTATACATTAGCTAAGAAACTGTTTTGAGAAAATTCACCCCTAAGGGGTTGAAATGGGGGTTGGAAGTTTGTGTGAAAGTCCTTTGTTTTTGAAGTTAGAGACATGAAAATTAGGCAATTAAGTTAATAGTTATAAATAATAAAAACTCATATAAGCAATTTTATGAAAATTCACCCCAAAGAGGGTGAAATGGGGGTTGTAAGTTTACATGAAAATCCAATGTGATTGAAATTAGAGACTTGAAACTCGGGACGGGAAAAATCTGCCAATGCAATAGCCGCTATAAGTAGGCGTTTTGCAGCGGGAAAATCTCATAGGAAATTAGAATTTGTACGCGGACGAAGTCGCGGGCGAACTCTAGTAATATTATAAATGCGAAAGTTTGGATGGATGGATGTTTATTTGAGACAGTTACCTCGGAGTTTGATAAAACCTAAATCCATGTGCGAAGCCTCGAGTATCATCGAGTACGTGTATAAAATAAACATGCATCAGATTATCTTAATGGTTCTACCTGTCAATAATAGTACATTACTGCCCACGCTAAAAACAAAGCAATTTACGGCAGACATAGTGACTTTAGCTAATTAATCTCTACCTCTTCTGATTAATCTAGTCATAATTTATTTATCTCTTTGACTTTAATACATTTGTTATAACAAAAGCTTACAATTGGGCATTTGACATCTAGTCAAATCAGCAATTTCTTTTCAAACGTCAAAACGCGTGCTTAGTATTGATTTTGTATGAAATTTTAAGCTGTGTCGTCATCAGATTTCGACGCACTTTTTTTACTTTAATCGATAGTTTAAAATGGTTTTTCAAAATAAAACTAGCAGGGGACGTGGATATTACGACTTTTGGGAGATCTTTTATTTAATAATCACTTAAAATTATTTATTTCACTAGTAGTCAAGCACCCAATTATTAAAATACTAATACACTAACGTACTAACTAGGTGGTGCTGACATACTAGGTCTGAGCAGTCCAGTGCTAGGGGGCATGCTACACGCGCACCCGGCTCTGCGCGGCGTGAAACCGGCCGCGGTGCACGCGCTAGCGACGCAAGGTCGGTACGTCAATATTTATCTCGCACTCTATTACTGACACACGACCAGGCGGTGCTGACATACTAGGTCTGAGCAGTCCAGTGCTAGGAGGCATGCTAGTGGTACGTTGATATTTATCTCGTACTATATTACTGACACACGACCAGGCGGTGCTGACATACTAGGTCTGAGCAGTCCAGTGCTAGGGGGTATGCTACACGCGCACCCGGCGCTGCGTGGCGTGAAACCGGCCGCGGTGCACGCGCTAGGGACGCAAGGTCGGTACGTCGATATTTATCTCGCACTATATTACTGACACACGACCAGGCGGTGCTGACATACTAGGTCTGAGCAGTCCAGTGCTAAGGGGCATGCTACACGTACACCCGGCCGCGGTGCTCGCGCTAGCGACGCAAGGTTGGTACGTCGATATTTATCTCGCACTATATTACTGACACACGACCAGGCGGTGCTGACATACTAGGTCTGAGCAGTCCAGTGCTAAGGGGCATGCTACACGCACACCCGGCCGCGGTGCTCGCGCTAGCGACGCAAGGTTGGTACGTCGATATTTATCTCGCACTATATTACTGACACACGACCAGGCGGTGCTGACATACTAGGTCTGAGCAGTCCAGTGCTAAGGGGCATGCTACACGCACACCCGGCCGCGGTGCTCGCGCTAGCGACGCAAGGTTGGTACGTCGATATTTATCTCGCACTATATTACTGACACACGACCAGGCGGTGCTGACATACTAGGTCTGAGCAGTCCAGTGCTAAGGGGCATGCTACACGCACACCCGGCCGCGGTGCTCGCGCTAGCGACGCAAGGTTGGTACGTCGATATTTATCTCGCACTATATTACTGACACACGACCAGGCGGTGCTGACATACTAGGTCTGAGCAGTCCAGTGCTAAGGGGCATGCTACACGCACACCCGGCCGCGGTGCTCGCGCTAGCGACGCAAGGTTGGTACGTCGATATTTATCTCGCACTATATTACTGACACACGACCAGGCGGTGCTGACATACTAGGTCTGAGCAGTCCAGTGCTAAGGGGCATGCTACACGCACACCCGGTCGCGGTGCTCGCGCTAGCGACGCAAGGTTGGTACGTCGATATTTATCTCGCACTATATTACTGACACACGACCAGGCGGTGCTGACATACTAGGTCTGAGCAGTCCAGTGCTAAGGGGCATGCTACACGCACACCCGGCCGCGGTGCACGCGCTAGCGACGCAAGGTCGGTACGTCGATATTTATCTCGCACTATATTACTGACACACGTCCAGGCGGTGCTGACATACTAGGTCTGAGCAGTCCAGTGCTAGGAGGCATGCCAGTTGGTACGTCGATATTTATCTCACACTATATTACTGACACACGACCAGGCGGTGCTGACATACTAGATCTGAGCAGTCCAGTGCTAGGAGGCACGCTATACACACACAACCGGCACTGGGCATTGCGAAATCTGCCTTGATGCACGTGCTAGCAACGCAAGGTAATTTATCCCTTTCGAAAGGAGGAAATCCTGCCGGGTTGGTTGCATGTCTTATTTAACATTCCAGCGCCTTGCCAACTAAAACCTCCTCCCTCAAAACACTTAGCACTTTAATAATTACTGAATGTAATGAAAGTAGTGAATAATGTGTATACTTAGTTTTAGTTTTGTACTGTTTTAGAAACTGCAATATTGCATTTTACTTTTATTTTTAATTAAATTTCACAGATTTAGTATATTCTCAATCGATTTCCTACCTTCCTTTCACATTATCACTATATTTTCCACTATAAACTCTAACTTCCCTGTATGGTGCAGGAAAATTTTATACGCGGAGCACTTAAAGTTTCGCTCATGAAACTGACGTATATCAAAGTTCTAAAGTTTCTGAATACTTACAACTAATGACTAAACTTGGCCACGATTTCATCCAACTCTAAAAGTAGGGTTAGTCATTAAAACCGATAACAATCTTCCCCCTTCAACAATAAAGATCTTGGCACACATAAAATTCAGGTTTAGATGACGCAAGATGATTAAAATTCAAAATGGCTCTAGCCATTAAATGCAGTTTCACTTAGCACTGCTTTCAATTTATTCACCTTTTAAAACTAACTTCATTCTACCATTTCTCTACTTCATTTAAAGTCGGTTTCTTATTTATCTTTGGCAAATATTTTAGGGTTTTTTTGGAACCATTGGCAATTCGATTGAACCTTGAAATGCTTGAAAGTTCTCTCTATTTTAATACTTCCGGTTCTGAAGCTATACCTAGCGTAAGTATGGGTACGTGTTCAACCGATTTTGACGAATTTTGGGACAGAAACATAGACCTATTTTATGAATCTATGGACAGAAATGGGTTACCAGAATAGGCTACTTTTTATCTCGGAAAATCAAAGAGCTCCCACAAGATTTCCAAGAAACTAACATTCTCTGTAAATAGGTAGATAATCTACATTATTAATTTCGATAAAAAATATTGTCATTTTTAAACTAGACATGTTTCTTTTAACCGCAATTTTCTAAAAACAAAACATTTATCAACTTTTCAAAAGACAATTCAATTACATGTCGCAAAAGCACAAACAACACGTCACAGTTACAAAAACAGTCGCGGTTTTAGATGAAAACCGTTCTGAATCACCGTATAGTCCAAATTCAATTTTGAACCGGTGTTTCCCTTTGCCCATCCAAGTTGTAACGCTGACCGCAATCCGCTTGGTAAGCTTTGTGACCGCTTGATTCAGTAACCGCAACTTGTAATGGCACGCAGCACTGTATACGTTTGCTTTGAAATATGCAGCTTTGATTTCTGTGGCGACCTGGCAGTCGTTTTCCGTCGTCCGACAAACACAAATCAAAGCTGCATATTTTTGAAGGGAAAACTTCTTTAGCCGCGTTGAGTTTATTTTTAGAACTTTTTGAGTGGGAGTTAACTTGTGGATTCGCGTCACCGACATGCAATATGCTCTACACTGACATGCAAGCGTTGTCCAATTCTTTTTATTGCTAAATATGAGTTTGACGATGCAAAGCAATGATGAGGTTCCACGTTGGAGCGCGCTTGCATATGAGGTACTTCAGATGCTTCAGATTCAGATTCATTTATTTGCATAACATCTACTCTACTAACGGACACTTACATTAAAACATTCAAAGATGAACTTATCCTATAAAAAAAAGTTAAATGTAGTAACCACTTATAAGTAAACACAACATTATAATTAATTTATTACAAAGCTAAAAATAAAGAAAATTAAATGAAAGAAAAAAAATACATAATCCGGAAATAAAACTAAAAATGAGAAAAAATACTAAGCTACTTAATTAAACTTAATACAGATAATACTTATGGTAAGATTGGTGCTCTGATTTTATCACGGAACTTAGGTAACGAGTCAAAGTGAATGTCAAGATTAGTACTGTGGTGGTTTAGGGTCTTACACAATCTTGAGACTGGAGTTTAGTTGATTGGACGTCTAACGCATAAGGTGTCGCCAACGGTGTCGGTTTCTCGGTCCTGAGAGTCCTGAATGAAGAGACTAAGTAGAGCGAAGGGGGAAGGTGGCAAGCGAAGCGCGCCGATGCCTTACTAGCGAAACGAAGGTCTGGTGAAGCTAAATGAAGGAGCGAATAATCGAGTTCTACGATTTGGCATCGACAATCAACATCTTTAAATAACTTGTTATTGATATCAAAATCACTGCACTGTACCATTCGGTTTTGTTTTTGTGATTTAATAGAATGTCTCCGAGTGAGGGCTCTGTCATAGAGAGGCGGTATGATTGCGGACTTGGCAAACAATAAAAATCCTGCGAAGTCTCCTTGTGCGGCGAAAAAATTGGGATTGGTCCAAGTTTAAAAAAATCGCCCTTGATAATTTTTCAGGTATTTTTTTTAATGTTCTGTCAAATTGAATAGCCAATTCAGTTAGGTTTTGAATATTCAATTCAATTCAAACACATCCTTCATATTTTATGTAATAACAGAGTAAGGGGGGTTGAGACTTGAGATGTATTCAAGAATTATGATCTGACAGCAAATAGCTGTAAATTTCATTTCTAATATTCTATGTATGTACTTAACTAAAGGCTAAAGTATACTGATAATGCAAAAATGTAACACAATTTTGTATATCACTGCATTTCTCACATCTTGTTCCAACCTTTAAAGAAAAAGTTCGAGCGATTGTTGTGAATTTCTAAAAACATAAAACACCCCGCAAATTTTCCATTGTAATGAGTAAATCAGCAGTGGTCTAAGTTAGAGAATAACAGCTGAAATGTACAATAGAAGCTTATACACTTTTTGATGTCTAAATTGTTGAAAAATAGGAATCTTCTAGTCAGGCGCGCTTCGACCTAGACATTGCTTTCAATAGGGCTCAGATTACTACAGATCGAGCCAAAGCGTGGCCGTTCGTGAGACATCAATATTATCTTTATTTTCTACTAGATAATACCCGCACCTAACTACCCGCGTGGGTTAAGATTTTTAGATTCCCGCGGGAACTTTTAATTAAAAATATTATTATTATTTTAATTCTTCGGGATAAAAATATATACAAAGAAAAAATTCTAAAACAAAAAATTAAATTATTCCTCAGTGAATCCATAAGAAACTAATAATATATATTGAATAGAAGCAGGCGTTACTTTGCGGAAGTCCATGATAGTGAATGAACTAGAATTTTAATTCGCTATAATCCGCTACAGTAGAAAAATCTGTGTGGTACAGTGCCTGCCTGCCAGTGCTTACCGACACAACCATACCCGCATCGTCTTGTCATCCTTGGCAACATAAACTCGCAGCATTCCATAGCTATGTACACAGGTTATTGTCTATTCCACTGTCAAAAGAGGACTATAGGAAAGAATTAGAGGTTATATACCAAATCGCACATTCAAATGGATACAGTCAGAATATTGTTAATAATATAATTAAAAAACAGCAGTCAGCACAAATTAGAAAAGATCTTTACATGGCTACATCGGATAAAATTAGTAAATATAAAGCCAGTTTGACGTATTTTGGACCTATATCTGAGCGCATTGCAAAGACGCTCAGATCACATGATGTGCATGTCGCGTTCCGGACAAATAATGCACTTCGGAGGATTTGCAATGGAAAAGATACATTAAAGAATCATCAAAAATCGGGTGTTTATAAGCTTGAGTGTCCTGAATGTGGTGCCACATATGTTGGTCAAACTGGACGCAATTTTGAGATGCGCTATAAGGAACATATGTCTGCTTATAGGAACGATCAACCACAAAGGTCCCACTTCGCTAAACATCTTTTGGACAGTGGACATGAGGTGGGCAATAACCATTCATATAAAATCCTGCATAAATGTAATAAAGGGTTTCGAATGTGCGTTTGGGAGCAATTAGAAATAATTAAACACAATAATAAAGAATTTGAGTTGCTAAATGAACAAATAAACGTATCAAATTCACCTTTACTCAATTTATACAGTAATAGGGGAGGGGGCGGGGCTTCAGTATGAGCCATGCCAAAAAGGTATATAAGCCGGAACTTGCGATACGATAGTCACTTCACAATCGTGCATTGTCGAGTCAACATCTCCTGAAGATGCTCCGGTGTCGGAGTGAAACGTACGTTGAGAGTGATTTGGAGGATTTGTGTGGTGTGGTGTTGTGCCTGTGCGAATTGCTGGGTGGTGGGTGTCGCATGCTGCAGGTGAAAGACAGGCACTGTACCACACAGATTTTTCTACTGTAGCGGATTATAGCGAATTAAAATTCTAGTTCATTCACTAATAATATATGTTTACCTTGAAATGTTCCTTCTCGATAAATATCAAAGTAGCCTCTCTACACCAACTTTCATACCAAAATCGGTTGAAAAGATGGGCAGTTAAAGCGTAGCAGACAGACAGACATACTTTCTCAATTATAATATTCGTATGCATAATATCACGCTCACCTTATACCTTGGGCCACAGACTTAAGTTCTCAGAGAGTCGTTCCAAGTCTTTTGTTGGGGTGATATTTTGCAGATATCGTGATTCCTGACGCATTTATTTATATCCACCGCAGAATGAAATACACGAAGCGTTTGTTTGCGCGTGCCACGCCATGAACTAATGGTGATGGACCTTTGTTTGCGAATTTATGACGTCATAACTGCCTTTATGGGCACTCCATTGGGCGGGAATATTGTGATGGACTAAAGATTTGTATTGTTGTGATATCAGGGAATCTAAAAATTGAAATTTTATAAGCTAAAATTCTACATCAATACTTGAAAGTGTTTTAAATCGATTTGTTGTTTATTTGTTCTTTTTCTTCAACTAGGGACTTGTCCTTCCTCCTTAGTCGCTCTTTCATAAAAATATCTGAAAGTTATTCGTGGTAATGGGCGTACTCAATAAACCGTTCTAAATAAGATAATAAACCATCTGTCTAGCTACTACAAGTAGTCTGGCTAGCTACTTTTTATACCGGAAAATTAAAAAGTTCCCACGGGAACCAAAAAACCTTGATCCACGCAGATGAAGTCGTTAGCTAGTGGGGAATACGGCGCAAGGGGGGAGGAGTGCAGTGAAGTGAGGGCTTGTCAGTAATGGGGAACACGACGCAAGGAGGAGCAGTGTAGTGAAGTAGGGGCTTGTCAGTAATGGGGAACACGACGCAAGGAGGAGGAGTGTAGTGAAGTAGGGGCTTGTCAGTAATGGGGAACACGACGCAAGGAGGAGGAGTGTAGTGAAGTAGGGGCTTGTCAGTAATGGGGAATACGACGCAAGGAGGAGGAGTGCAATGAGTGGTTTGTCAGTAATGGGGAATACGACGCAAGAAGGAGGAGTGTAGTGAAGTAGGGGCTTGTCAGTAATGGGGAACACGACGCAAGGAGGAGGAGTGTAGTGAAGTAGGGGCTTGTCAGTAATGGGGAACACGACGTAAGGAGGAGGAGTGTAGTGAAGTAGGGGCTTGTCAGTAATGGGGAATACGACGCAAGGAGTAGGAGTGCAATGAGTGGCTTGTCAGTAATGGGGAATACGACGCAAGGAGGAGGAGTGTAGTGAGTGGCTTGTCAGTAGTGGGGAATACGACGCAAGGAGGAGGAGTGTAGTGAGTGGCTTGTCCGCAGGTGCGGGTGGGGCGGGTGGCGCGAGCGGACGCAAGCGGCCGCTGCTGGGCGCGCGGGCGGCCATGTCCCCGACTAAGCGCGCTGTGATGACGCTGCTGGCCCGCGCGCGCGCCGCAACGCACAAGCACGCGCCGCAGTGGCCCGCGCCGCACGAGTGAGTCCCCGCCCTTATACCCTGCTTGTGTGACCCCCGCCTTGCCCGTGCCTGTCTGTTCATACACGCTCGCAGTTTAGTTAGACCGTCGCGCGTTTGAGTTGTCTGACAACCCGTAATACACCATAACTCAGTCATATATCGTCGCTCATTATACCTGTCGGCGACTGTACTAAGCGTGCCGCAACGCACAAGCACGCGCCGCAGTAGCCTGCGCCGCACGAGTGAGTCCATGCCCTTATACCCCGCTTGTGTGACCCCCCACCTTGCTCGTGCCTGTCTGTTCATTAAGCTCACAGTTTAGTTAGACCGTCGCGCGTTTGGGTTGTCTGATGACCTGTAATACCCCATAACTCAGTCATATATCGTCGCTCATTATACCTGTCGGAGACTGTACTAAGCACGCCGTCATGTCACACGTCACGTCACGTCACAGTTAGACCGTCGCGCGTTTGAGTTGTCTGACAACCCGTTATACCCCGTAACGTGATGCTCAGTCTTATATCTTCGCTCATTATACCTGTCGGCGACAATACTAAGCGCGCTGTCATGAGGCTGTTGGCCCGCGCCGCACGAGTGAGTCTACGCCCTAGCCTGTGTAGCGGTTACCACAGCGCAAACTAGATGGCGCCAGTTACCATACAAGCCTGAATCACGATATCGAAGTTTTCTGAGAATAGCGCTATATATAGACCGTTCTAAATTACAACGGTCGGAACAGAACGGGCACAACACCAGCCCGGAGGAAGATCTTCCTATTGGTGCTCCCGCCTTGCCCGTGCCTGTCTGGGTCATACTTCTTCTTCTCTCGGTGCCTCTCCTATCGAAGGTTGGCGATCATATAGGCAACTTGAACTTTCGATACTACAGCTCTAAATAGTGATCGAGTGCTTTTATTGAACCACTGGCGTGAGTTCTTCAGCCAAGACATCCTTCTCCGTCCCACGCCCCTTTTGCCTTGTATCTTACCCTGGATAATTACCTGAGAACATACTGCTAACACTTAAAGCCATTTTGTTTCATTATTGTTGACTTTCGTGTTTTAGAATTACAATCCTTATTTCAGGAACGTCAAGGTCCGTGGCGCCAAACTGTCATTTTGAACAATACTGCTTAAGTATTACTTTAAGTGTTGGCAGTATATCCTCTGTTCATGCGTGCTCATAGTTTATACCGTTGCGCGTTTGAGATGTCCTATCTCCTCTTTGAGCAACTCCAAAAATTTTCTCTTTTCAAAATTATACTTTACCACTTTTGATTGACCCATGCCAAATTACAGTTTTCTCATACTCTCTGAACTAAGCCGCGGATGAATGGATGGGCAGACATGGCGAAACTATAAGGGTTCCTTGTTGCTTACGGAACCCTAAACAGATAAATGTAATTAAATTGAAAATCTTTTTTTTTCAGACACACACCACTACTTCCGCTTATAAGAGATGACTTCATGTCCGGCGTCGGCGTTAACATCAACCTAGCTTAATGGAATCCTCTAGTCAAATCTATCACATTAAATTAAGCAGAGACTTAATTACTTTGCCCTAAATTTTTACGGGTAGGTAATATATATGTAACGCATGTAACTTTGCCCAAAATCTTTGATGTATGAAGGCAATTGAATAACTTTGTATATTATAAATTACATAAATAAATAAATTATTATGAAGCATGCAACAACGCTGCATGCTTCATAATAATAATTTATATAATTGATGTGTAGAAATTGCTTTGATAATTTCTTTAAAATCTTGTTTACAGTGGAGCAACAATATGCAACAAGTCTGCATGCCACCAATAGAAACATTTATTTTTCAGCCTTAACGTGTTTTAAAAAAATGTTCGCGAATAATGCAGCTCTGTGGCATGCCACTATGTCGCATTATATTCGTCTGGCATGGCGTAAATGAAGCTTAAGGTGCTGTCACACTGCTAACAAGACACACTATTTACTTTTTTAACGTTCAAACTATCGTGAGTGGTATTCATTATAATTATAAATTTATCACCGTTTGTAACTCTTTTGTTTTGACGTATTATGCCTCACAAGGCAAGTGAGTTACAACCGGTGACAGATTTATAGTTATATTAATATTTATTTACTATTTTGCGTTCATTATAACGTTCATTGTTATAAAATTATAGTTAATATTCATTAATGTTTAAAAACATTTGATAACTGCAGTGTGGATGCACAAAATCACTAAGTTCTTATTCTTATACTTTGCCTTTCTAAGAAAGTCTGTCTAAGAAAAGTTTTCATAACTAGCAGAGCTATTGTATTGAAGTTATTATTTTTCTAGCATTAATAGTAAATAATATGTTTATGGTAGACAATACTATAATGTACATAGTATTAAAGCTATGATTTTTAGTTGAATAATAAATGTTTTTTGTTAGTCATATTTCCGAATTCACTAATGATGTTAATCATCGAACTAATAAATTATTTACAATACAAATTCAAATAAAATTCTATACTTAGTATTGAAAATTAAGAGCTCCTTCACATAAAAATACTAACGACTTAATAAAGCTAATATTCAGACATCTAAACCTTTGGAGGGGTAAGGGGTTTAATGTGTTTTTTTTAAATCTATATACGTTTTTTATAATATTCTAAGTAAGTACCTTCCTACACCCTAGATCGATTCCGATATTATATAATCAACTGTATTTAATTTTTACTAAATGATGCCCGCGGCTTCGTCTGCATGGATTCTTCCCGCGAGAACTGCTTAATTTTCCGTGATAAAAGTAGCCTATCTCGTTCCCTGGGATGCAACCTACTCATATCATTTCATTAAAATTGGTTGAAAAGATAGGCCGTTAAAACGTAGCAGAAAGGCACTTAAAACGTAGCTGGATACATATTGATTTTTATAGATTTTCTTATTATGAGTTTAAATAATAATGAAGTTCTTATAATGTGAAGGTATCAATAGCTGTCAATAAAAATCTGAATACCCTATTAAGGGACCTAAATATCCCAATACAGATAAAACCTCTCAAGTGTCTCGAGCTAAAGTCGTAATCGGACATTGATTTTCGATTAACCCACTGAGAAATGCTTAATAAAAAGATCCAGACTTCTAAATCACCGTTGGCACTCTCCAATACAGCAATCTTCATTTATAACAAGACCTTGACAAAAACCAAATACTCAATGTTTGCGAGGAATCGTGAAATCCTAGGAAAAATACAGCTATTTTCAACCGTACAGTCTTTACATACGTAAAATCATAGTACGCTAAAATTTCTGAAAGTTTAGTTGCTGCAATAGAAGTCGTTCGATTTTTTAAATTATTTATTATGGACTAAACGATTTTTGTAATTACATTACTTTTTATTAGTATTTAGTTATCTACTAGTTAATCGTTAATCTTTTTTTAAATATCCTGTTAAAGCTCATCTGAGTTCTGAAGCGTATTTATTTAATAATGTCAATTTTTGAAAACCCCAATAAGTAAAAAATAAGCTTTTACTTAGAAAATAATTAAAGGACCACTGTGTTTTTTATAATCCTACGCCTTCTAGAGAAATAGATGTAAATAATAATACAATATATCATATTATTATAAGAAATAAGTTACAAATAATATATTTAAGAAATAAAGATAAGAATGTTGCAGACGAAAAATATATCTTAGAAAAATTATAATAATATTAAAGTTCATTTTAATTTAAATTAACATTACTAATTTAATATTCATAGTAAATGCGTAAATATTTAATGTTATTAATAGTTAAAGATAATTTATGAATAAATATATAATAATATACATAAGTAAAGATAACCTAATGCACACCGAGCACATTTTATTCGAAATTAATCCGTTTAAATACCTTATTAATAAAGTTTTTAATATGAAACACATGCACTTAAATTACCATAGTGTTATTCATAACATCAATAAAAACTGTCTAAAGCTTTTCGTCCACTTCGTACCTTTTTTTTCATCATACTATCTGCCGCCTAGGGAACTCCTTAGTATAAATTTCATGACAAAATCTATAAAGAAGGAGAACGAGGAATACTGAGGAGATCCATAACTAATAATTAACGACTCAGAGTAACTAACCTTATAATAATAATTTATCATCACTATTTTAAATTAAATTGATATTTTGAGACTAAATTCGCTTTAGCCCGTAGTGGTCGAAAATCTTTAAAATAAAGAAAGATATACAAAAAATATATTTTATTCAGAATAGTGTCTTGTCTGAATTTTAGTAATTAAAAATCATAATATTATATGCAGTACATTTCATATAAATGCTAAGAAATGTAATAATTTCATCAACCAATAAAATATTTTTAAGTACTTAATATAATAGATATTAAATTGTAACCTGAACTTGCCACATTATAGTATCCTAAAGTGATAAGTGTAATAAAATCATTCAAAGTTTTTATTATAAATAATTTCAAATAATTCATATTAATAATGCATTTTAAATAATTTCATCATCATTCAAATTAACGTGGTATGAATGTGGTAAGATTGGGATTAATGAAATTAAGTTTAAAATGTGTAACATAATTAATATAATATTGAAATTTAAAAAAAAAGAAATTTTCGCGTTAATTAAGATTCGTATATTTTTAAATTTGAATAATATTGACTAACAATTAAATAATACCGTTCATTAAAAAAATTGCTTGTACCTCGTCTGTGTTTTGTGATATAGGTAGAAAAAATAATTTTAGTAGAAAAGGTTTTGTATTATTTCTCGTTAGTAAGTAGTAGTCAAAAATACATACGAGTAGATAAAAAAAATTGATGTCATCCTTATAATTTGTTAGATTCCCAGTAACTTGTGCATTGATAAAGTAAAAACAATATTCTTGGAGTGTTTACACTGTACAGATTGTTAGCCGAATGCCAAAGGGCAAATAAGATGAAGTTTAATGCAGTTACCATGATTGCATAGAAACAGCGGATAATGGACTAACTACCATCGCATTTTTAAAATTGACGTTTTCTTGGCGTACCTTCTATGGAGGGTAGAAGATAAGGAGTAACTTCTCTTAATTAAGGGAGAAAAATTGAAAAAGTGTCCAGTGGTTGTTATAAATAACAGTTCAAAAACCTTCCACAGTGGCGCTGGTGTAGCAAAGGGTATGGTATGAATGTAGCAATTGTAGATTGAAGTGAAGTATGCCGTGTTAAAAAATTTAATATTATTATCGACTAGAGTAGTTAATTATTGAAAAATTCAAGGACTTTATATAACTGTGAATAACATTAGTATAAATTCTAAATTCCATTAGATAAATTCATAATTTCATTGATTCTTGGTTACTGTCATCATGCCTATTCTTATTTTAGGAAAAACAAGGTACATGACATCGAACTATAATTTTGAGCAATATTGCTTAGGTATTGCTTTAAGCGTTGGCAGTATGGCCTCTAGTTTAGTAGAACCATGCTAATAATATTCCCCTAGAGTTAGACGTTGAGATCTATACCGTGGATTTAAAGCTAATTTTTACGTGGTAATTCTTAGTATTTTTTTATTCCACGAATCCACTACAAGCTATAGGCCTATTACACTGCTCTTTTTACAGGGACCCTTACACTTGAATCAGTGTAGTGTAATAAGATTTAGGGAGAAAGGGTCCAAAAATTGATCCTTATTGCTCTGTAATAAGCGACGCTCTAACTAGCGGCCACTCCCACCCTTACTACAGGGCCCTGTAAAAAATGCATTGTAATAGGCTTATATGCCCTTGATTGCAGTCTAACCTGGTTGTAAGTGCCGATGCAGTCTAAGATGGTAGCGGGCTTACTTGTTAAGGGTATGGCAGTTATGTTAAGCCCATACCCCTTATTAAGGTTTTTACATGGCATTGTCGGCACTTCTTTGCCAGTAGGGTGGTAACTAGCCACCGCCGAAGCCTCTACAAAGCGTGAAATTGATATGGTGGTTTTCCCGCGGTAGAAAGACTTGCCCTCAGTAGAACCACAGAATAGGTAATGTAGAACTACCTTGACGACTATTATCATGTTAGTGATAATAACCGGGACTGACGACCGACGGCTTAACAAGCTTTCCGAGACACAGAAGTGAAAGCCAAATTCCTAACTCCGGGCTGGTTACTGCCTCGTTGGTCTAGTGGTTAGCATGTTTGACTGCGGCTGACGAGGTCCCGGGTTCGAGTCCTGGGTCGGGCTATAACAAGTGTTGGGTTTTTCTGACTAGAAATTCTCAGCTCGGAGTTAGGAAGTTGGCGGTGTTTTACCCCCGTGCCTCGGAGAGCACGTTAACCCGGGACCTCGTCGGCCGCAGTCGAACCATGCTAACCACTAGACCAACGAGGCAGTTGCGGGAAAACAACTACTAAAATTTTAGTGTGTATAACTATGTAACAGTAGAGTACCTAACATTATTTGACTCATCAAATCTTACTTAATATTATAAATGCGAAGGTTTGGATGGATGTATGCATGGATGTTTGTTACTCAATCACGCCCCAACGGCTGAACGGATCTGGCTGAAATTAAAAAAAAAAAAATAGCACCTAGGCTACTTTTTATCCCGGAAAATTAAGGAGTCCTGGCGGGAACTAAAAATCCTCGATCCACGCAGATGAAGTCTAGCAGAAGACTAGTCTGTCATAAAACTCGTAAGTACATAGTAATATATATAGATACCTAAACTAGCCGAAAATGTTATCGTCACTTTATTAGCGTGTAAAGTTTGCTGTTATAGTTATTACGGCACTTGGGTAGCTAATACAGTGTTATGGTCACATAAATATTATTATTTTAATGCTATTAAATGGTCCACTTCATTCCTGATCCTTTTTTAACCGACTTCCAAAAAAGGAGGAGGTTCTCAATTCGGCGCGTATTTTTGAAATATATTGCTAAGCAGTATAGCAGCAGCCTTATTTTAGACTAGCGGTCCGCCCTGGCTTCGCACGGGTAGCACTAATCATCATAATAGTCCATACCCAATAATAGCCAGTCGGCCAGTAGCCAGTTTTTACAAATTAGCAGTGCGATATCACCTCCCATTACAGGTCGCGGCCGCGCTTATTTCTGTTGCACGTTACTTTTTATACGACTGCCTCAAAAAAGGAGTATATTGTTTTCAGGGTTCATGTATGTATGTATGTATGTATGTATGTATGTATGTGAGTTTGTATATTCCACCATAACTTGTATACGCCTGAACAGATTTTTATAAATGCGGTATCGTTAGAATCCCTAGTTTATTCCGGGTGACATAGGCTAGCAATTTTTTTTTAAAAATTGATGGGGTGACCATGGTCCCGCATTAAAGACCAAAATTGAAAAAAAATAATCGAAAATAAGATTAACTATATAATCATCATCTAGAAAATGATGAGTAAATTCCAAAAATATATAACACTATAGTTCCATATTTTGTGATTCACAAAAAAATATTATTTAATAAAAAATTATGTGAATAAGATTCCAAAGGCTATATATGCAAATCACTTGTTATGGAGGTAAACTCCAAAGATAATATGGCAGGGCAGTCGTATTTTTTAATTCGTTAAATAATTAATTTCACTTGTTTTCTATGATATCTTCTTATATTCGTCTAAATTAAATAGTGTAAATATTAAATACCTGAGATTTACAACTATTTTATTTTGATAAGGATTAACACTATGTCGGTAAAAACACCTTCGCAAGTAAATCTTTGTTTTAGATCAAATTTGAAAATCATAAAAATGGTTGTTGTGTGTCAACCTTAAAAGATAGATAAATGCTATCGACTTTTTTTTTAAACGACTTTTTTTTAAATGATAATGACTTTTTTTTTAAACTTTTTGAGAGAAACAATTCTACTATACATTGTTTTCGTGTAACTGTAACTATTTACGCAGCGCACGCCACTTAAGCTCTCAATAGAAACGATTTTTTCCGACTTAGTTCACATTATTGCAATTTTCGTAAGGATCTCTATTTTTTTCAAAATAAAATATAGCCTATATTACTCGCTAATAATGTAGCTTTCTATAGGTGAAAGAATTTTTAAAATCGGTTGAGTAGTTTTTGAGTTTATCCATTTATAATATTTATTTGTTTATCTCTTTATAATATTATTTTTGACTAGCGCTTTGCTGCAATCAAACTTGGTGACAAGTGCCGAAAGTGAAATAATAAATTCTGACGATATATCTGTACTCTGTCGTTAATATTATTTTAAATACTTAGCAACGTTGTTATTTGACAAAAGTATAACAACGTTGCTAGGTCCATTGACAGATTAGAAATAGATTAATTTCGGTCGTTACCTAATCAATACTAATATTATAAATGCGAAAGTGTGTCTGACTGTCTGCTACGACATCACGGCCCATCTGCTCAACCGATTTTGATAAAATTTGGTACAGGGGTAGATTGTACCCCGGGGAAAGACATAGGCATATTTATCCCAAAAAATTAAAGAGTTCCCGTGGGAATCAAAGACTTTTAATCCACGCTGACGAAGTCGCGGGCATCATCTAGTAATAAATAAAAGTATACAGATAATAATTACCTAATGTTAAAGGAAAATAAAACATGAAATTTATAATAGGTCTTAGGCTTCAGCTGTGTCTAGTTTCCATCATAAAGGAGCATAATGCAATCCTCGATACAAACTATATCTGTACCACATTTCGTGAAAATCAGTTAAACAGATGCGCTGTTTAAAGGTAGCAGGCCGACGAACACCCTTTGCTTCATAATAAATGATAATATGGGAATTAAAAAAGCTCATTCGTCGCGGAAGTCGCGGGCATCAGCTACTTTATAATACAAACCAGTATGGGTCGTTGCAAAGAGTTTAACGTGTGAATAAAGCTAATGAACAAGTTTAATATAATTATCTCTCTCTCAGCGTTAGGATCTAAAAGGTTAGGTTAGGTTTGTAACAATTATTATCAGATATACCGGGATAATAACCGGAATCGATGGCTTAACGTGCTCTCCGAGCCTCTGAGAACCATCGATCCCGGCTAACAATCGCAATCGACTGATAAGCGTTGCCGCAACTAGGCAACTCGTCCCCAGTATAATAATCTCAATAAATATATTACTTATTTAACGCAAGACCTATTATACCATGACCTAGCTACGATAAGCGATAACAGTCGGATGTGGAAATTCCCGCGACGGAAGCCGGAGGAGCTACGGTGGAGCTACGCCGAAGCTACGCCGGTGCTACGCCGGATGAACCTTATCGAGTCGGTTACCATGTTAGTTCGATATTTAAACATCTTTCTGAGGCTTTCTACAGGCTGTTCTTTTTAGAAGAAAATGAATAAAAAATCTAAGTATTAGAGATACATTTAGGTACAGTCCGAGGAAATTATAGGGAATAATGCCTTTATTGAAAACATTACAATAAAACTTAAAGTTAGCTAGCTTATCTGCATTACTATATAAATTATGCCAGCATGGAATGCTGGCTAGAATTCTGGCTGGATTTGGGCAAAAAATGAGCCAGCCCTTCTGTCACCAAATGAGTCAATTAACTGCGGTGAAATATCTCGCAAGTTTTGTAGTGAAACTTCTTTACAATCGTTGTGATTTGAAAATTCGATGAAACGCAAAAGCGGCACCAAAAATAGATAAACATATTCATAATTGGATTTAGCCTGCGAGATAATGAGATAGAATACAAGTTATATTTATCTCATTATCTCAGTAAGCTACTTTTCTGAAGTTTCATTTCTGCCGTGTGTAATTTGCACACACACAATTTTTTATATTGTGAATTTAACCTTAATTTAATTGTGATTAGGTATACCATGAATGTGTGCAGATAATCTAGATTTAATTATTGACCGAGCCAAGCGAAGGTCTCTGAGTCTACTTGAGTGAATTTGCACTTGTCGGTCCATCCGCCCGTCCGTCTGTCAGAGCCTTATAACTTCTGAATTACTGAACGTAATTACTTCAAATTTTAATATAATATGTAAACCGATGGCCTCCAGCCGAATATGGCTTAAAAAGTTATGAAAATCTTTATTTCAGGGGGGCTCTCATAGAAGCGAATGCGTAGTAAAATATTTCTTATAGCATTACATAGGGTTGGGGTATATCATTTTAAAGATAATTAGGAATAGAGTCCAAAAATATTTTTTTTTAATTTTTACCTTAAAATTGACGAAATGGGGGGCTTTCAAAGTGGAGATTTTCTAACGTCCAAAGTTGACCTCAGAACTCTCAATTTTCTGAAAGGTTGAGCAAGAAACTTGATCAATTATTTGAATTATATCCTGTAACTAGTATTTGTTGTTCAACAAATACTAGTCGTTCGCCCCGAACTGAGACCTCGCGGTATGCATAAGATAGTTTTAACTATATATTGTAATATTTAAGTTTTTTTTTCCACGTAAGAGGGGGCTAACGTCTATTATTTATTTTATTTTATAATATATAAGAGCAGCCTCCAGGGTTGCAGCAAAAACAGCCGCCAACTGAGCCTGAGGTCACAATTTATGTACCGTGTAAAATCAAATTAATTTCGGTCCTTGGTACAAACAAATGTTAATATGTGTGGTGCAAATAAGAAACTGGGGCTGATTCTGTAGTGCACAATCTCTAAACTAAACTAAAATTAGAGCATTATAAATATTGCTAACCCTTTCATAATACTCCCTACGGAAAGGGACAGAACTAGATTTAAAGCTGCCATTTTAGTTTAGTTTAGAGATGTTACATTATAGAATCGGCACCACTGATTGAATTTTCAAGTGGTTAAGTGCTGTGATGTGATACAGTCTAAGAAGGAAAAGGTTTAGTAGTACTTTTTTTACCTTTATCGACACCAAGTATGCTGCTCGAATGGTAACTAGCAACGGCTAGCGCTAAAACATTGGGTAAACTGATATCCTATTTGAGTAAGTATTAGTGGACAGAAAAGAGCCAATTTACGTATTGTTTCAATAGGTCTTTGCCTATGAAATTGCCATTTTGTAAGGGAGGGACAATTCGATTTTTAAAAAATATATATTTATTTAATCAAAGTATGTACCATTGCTATGTCCTTTTGCCGTCTCATAGGTAGTTTTGATTCCTTTACTAAAAAAAACCATTCGGACGGGAATCAATAAAATCTTTGAAGGCGCTTTGGACTGCCCCATCGGAGTTGAATTTTTTCCCTTGCAAGAAGTTATCCAAATTTCAAAAAAAATGGTAATCTGTTGGAGCAAAGTCCGGGGAGTACGGTGGATGTCTTAGACATTTCAATTGAAGCTCCTCTAATTTGGTAGCCGTCTGTTGTGCAGTGTGTGGTCTGAAGCAGCAGTGGCCTAGAGCGATTGACGAGCCTCGGTTGTTTAGCAGCTAGCTTTTCCATCATGGTGTACAGTTGCTGACAAAAGACATCCACCGTAATCGTCTGGCAAGATTTAAAAAGCTGTAGTGAACAACACCGGCACTAGTCCACCAAACGCTCACAAGTAATTTTTTTGAGTCAATTTTCGCTTGGGGCAGGATTTGGCTGGTTCGCCAGGGTTCAGTAATTGCGATTAGCATTTGCGATTATCGTACAGGATCCACTTTTCATCACAGGTAATAATTCGATTTAAAATCCCTTCATTATTGTGCCGATTGAGTAATGTAACGCAGCAGTCGACGCGCGTTTTTCGGTTTGCTGCACTCAATTCATGAGGTACCCACCTTTCAAGCTTTTTCACCTTCCCAATTTGCTTCAAGTGGATTAGAACAGTTTTATCACTCACACCGCAACCTGCAGCTAGCTCGGACGTGGTTTGCGATGGATCCGCTTCCACAATAGCCATCAATTCTTCATTATCAACTTTGGTATCCGGCCGTCCACGGGGCTTGTTCTGCAGGTCGAAATTTCCAGAACGAAAACGTTGGAACCAAAAACACACTGTGTATTCTTTTGCGACACCGCCGCTATATACATCATTAATCCTTCGAGTCGTTTCTGCAGCACTGGTACCACGATGGAACTCGTACTCGTAAATAACGCGATATTTCAAGTTTTCCATTTTATAAACTGGGTGACGCAAAGAAAAAACCAAAAGAGGAAAAAACAAATGAATAGGGGTTTCCAAAACACAAAAGCATGAGTAAATAGCTGTATAAATTTGAAATTGAAATTCCTAACCAAATAGGAGATATTTCAGATCAAATTGGCCAATACGACAAAACGGCAATTTCATATGTAAGGACCTAATATTTAAATAATAAAGCAATGTCTTAGCAAGCAAGACAAAAATAATTTAATAATTCGTTTTAATTTCATTTTACGAAAATATAATATTTGTAGATAGGTATCTGTTTTATCTGTTACACCATAGGCGAATAAACCGCTTTTCTTTATTTATTTTCAGTCTTCATTTTAACACGCACTAACTATCTCACCTGCTTCAGCTTATGGCTTGTACACACATTATCAGATTTTAATCAGAGCTGGTGGTATAAGTTTATTGCATCTCAATAACACGGCTTGGCTGTTCCGCCCCGTTTTAGTAGTATTTCGGTATTTCGTCGAGTAATCCCGTTCTATTTTGTTTCCTTTCTTTTAAGGCTCCATACGCAAAGTGTGCCGACAGGACCATATGGTCCATAGTTATTTGCTACTTATTTGATTATTGACTGAATATAAAATTAACAACTTGGAACCCGGGTCGTGGTTTTTGTTTAAAAAAAAGTTATGCTGGACTCTATGGTCAACGAGAAAAACAAGGAAAGGGACAGATGAATATGGCGGGTTAATTTGGTATGTTAGATTATTGAAGAAATTTATTGCAATATCGGTGGGCCTTTTAAGCATAATAAATAGACTAGGGTTAGTCTGAAGCACGCATCAGGGACAGACGTTTCCGTATATCAAAGTGATAAATAATTATAGAATGAAAACAAATAAATTATGGAGGAGTACAACACCGGTATTTTCATTATGGAGCCATAATATGGAGGGATTTTCTTACAATAGTAATAGGACTAAGCCATCCGTCCTTCCTTCCGTCCGTCTGTCTGTCAGCGGGCTGTATCTCATGAGCCGTAATAGGTAGACAATCGAAATTTTCACAGTGTATTTCTATTGCCGCTATAACAACAGATTATAAAAATAAAATTAAATAAAAAATAAAGGGACCCCAAAAACAAGAAACGATATGATATTTGACCGCCTCTCATATTTCTTTAACAAAAATATTTACAAAATACATAGTGTTAAATCTTGTATACGAAAAAAAACCATTGGTATGCGAACTCGAGCTTGACTGGATTTTATTCAATTGGCGACTCAATTTACAATTTTAATCACGATTCTTACGACGGATGATGTTTCGGATTAGAACGAATATTTTTTTTTGTATAGTATTTCAATTTGGAAAGAATCAGCTTTTGTTATTTTTGTTCAAATCAATTCTTTGCTTTTTTGTACTAAAATATTCTTCGATTTTTTTTTTGTTTTGTTGTACGATTTGCATGAATATTCTTCGAATTTTGTTTTGTTTTGATGAGAAATTCGATGCTATATTAAATATTTTTCTGAATTTGTTTCATAAAATCTAGTTTGTTTATTTGTAAAAGGCACGGCTTCACGCGGGTAGGTTCACCTTTCCTAGTATGCAAAAGTGTTTTATACATAAACTAGATGATGCCCGCGACTTTATCCGCATTGCTTTTTTTCCCGGATACAAAGTATAGCCTTCCCTGGAACCCACCCTATCTCTATGCCAATTTTCATTGAAATCTGTTGAAAAGGAGAGCCGTTATGGCGTAGCAGATAGACAAACTCTCTATCATAGCATCTATACTAATTTTAAAAATGCGAAAGTTCAACAATGATTACGTCACAACGGCTGTACGAATTTGGATGAAAATTAGCACAGAGATTGATTATATTCTGGAATAGGTAACGTAGAATATTTTATCCCGGAAAAATAAAGAGTTCCCGCGGTAACCAAAAAAACCTCAATCCATGCGGACGCAGTCGCGGGCATCAACTAGTTTATAACATTTTGTTTGGTAAATCTAGATTTATAAAAGGAAAAGGTGACTGACTGACTGATCTATCACAGCTCAAACACTGGACGAATCGGGCTGAAATTTAGCATGTAGGCAGCTATTATGACGTAGACATCCGCTAATAAAGGATTTTTGAAGATTTAACGCCTTTAAGGAGTATAACTAGGGGCATAAGCTAGTCAAGTATAAAGTTAAGACGATCTATTTAAGACGGAAGCTTTAACCCGGTAGTAACAGGTTTACGACCGTCAGTGAGGTCTCATACCTCAAGCCATTAGAAACTGAATGGGAGTCTCTGTTTAAACTAAACGTCTTACAACACACCCGAGTGTTTCGTATATTAACATTTAAACGTGTGTCAAATTCAGAGGGGGTTAAAAGGTACTACCATCGTTTAACACTCCAGCCCCCCTAGCCTAGTTACCTAAAGTCCGTCAAACATATTTGACCCGGTGACAGCGTTGCTATTTTTTTTTTAATTTACAAGTAAGCCCTTGACTGCGATCTCACCTGAACGTAAGTGACGATGCAGTCTAAGATGGTAGCGGGCTAACCAGTTATATTAAACCCATACCCCTATTCGGTTTCTACACGGCATCCACCAATTCATAGACTATAGGCCTATTATACTGCACTTTTCACAGGGTCCCTTACACTTGATTCAGTGTAGTGTAATAAGATTTAGATGTAAACGGTCCCTAAATTGGTTCTTATTACTGTGTAATAAGCGACGCTCTAATTAGCGGCCACGCCCACCCTTATCACAGGGCCCTGTTAAAAGTGCAGTATAATATAACGTTGATGCCAATCACTATTCGCATTATACCCATCATCCCAACACGTAACACAGCATTCCCATTACCACCGCCGCCATTACCTTTATTGGTTGTGAAGCTCTTATAGAATAACACCGCCATTCGCCACCGGATGAATCTAATGGCGCACTTAACAGGGAACCTGTTAGGGCCAGCGCATACAGACGGAGTCATAGTCATAGTCTTCTAAGACTGAGACGCGTTGGGAACCCTTGTAGCTTTAGTTTTAAAATATTCATTAATTACCAGCATCATCTTACTCTTCTGTGCCACAGGCATTTAGATTTTAACCCCCAATGCAAAAATAGGGGTGTTATTATTTATTGTGTTTATATTAGTTTAACGCGTGTATACGCGTGTGTGTGTGTGTATTTGGTTATTTGGTGTATCTGTCTTTTGCATCGTAGCTCCAAACGTGTAAACCAATTTTGATTTAATCCATACTAATATTATAAATGTTATGTATGTTAGTGTGTCTGTCTGTCCGCTACGCGGAAATGTTGTATAGCGTAAGTTGTATAACATCAGCGTATAGTTTATATTGTATAGGCTACTTTTTAACCCGGAAAATGAAGAAGTTCCAGCGAGAATCGAAAAAACTTTGTCCTCGCGGACGAAGTCGTGGGAATCATCTAGTTTTAAAATAAAATTTTAAATTCTAAAACTCGAAAGACAACAATATTAAAACAATAAGGCTTTAATCGATGGTAGCATGGCCCCTGCTTTCGCGTTTTCGTCCCAGGGTTGTTATATAGGTGTGCTCCAATAATACCTACTCACGCCAATGCAATATTTATACGAAGATACGAGGGCTGTGACAAAATTGTCGTACTAAATCACCTCGCCGAGCTCATCTCAGACTCGCATTAGGTACAGATAAGAGTCACGGATGTGTGCCTCGTTGAAACCGCGTGCTGGATGAACCGAACCGTATCGAGCGCATAGACGATATGTGACATGCAATGTTGTAGTACCCACCTGGGGCCAAACTGCCAACGCTTAAAGCAATACCCAAGCAATATTACTCATAATGACAGTTTCATGTCACGTATCTTGAATACGTGACAGAGAAACACACTTTCGCATTTATAATATTAGTACAGATACCTGAAAATAAGGATTTTAATTCTAAACATGAACGTCAACAGTAAAACAATACTAGTATATCCCCTGTTTTCGTGTTTTCGTCCAAGGGTTGTTCCACAGTAAACAGAGTGGTTGTTCTGTCCTAATACGCCAATGTAATATTTATAAGAAAATACGAGGGCTGTAACAAAATTGTCGTACTAAATCACCTCGCCGAGCTCATCTCAGACTCGCATTAGGTACAGATAAGAGTCACGGATGTGTGCCTCGTTGAAACCGCGTGCTGGATGGACCGTATCGAGCGCATAGACGATATGTGACATGCAATGTTGTAGTACCCACCTGGGGCCAAACTGCCAACGCTTAAAGCAATACCCAAGCAATATTACTCATAATGACAGTTTCATGTCACGTATCTTGAATACGTGACAGAGAAACACACTTTCGCATTTATAATATTAGTACAGATACCTGAAAATAAGGATTTTAATTCTAAACATGAACGTCAACAGTAAAACAATACTAGTATATCCCCTGTTTTCGTGTTTTCGTCCAAGGGTTGTTCCACAGTAAACAGAGTGGTTGTTCTGTCCTAATAGTACCTACTCACGCCAATGTAATATTTATAAGAAAATACGAGGGCTGTAACAAAATTGTCGTACTAAATCACCTCGCCGAGCTCATCTCAGACTCGCATTAGGTACAGATAAGAGTCACGGATGTGTGCCTCGTTGAAACCGCGTGCTGGATGGACCGTATCGAGCGCATAGACGATATGTGACATGCAATGTTGTAGTACCCACCTGGGGCCAAACTGCCAACGCTTAAAGCAATACCCAAGCAATATTACTCATAATGACAGTTTCATGTCACGTATCTTGAATACGTGACAGAGAAACACACTTTCGCATTTATAATATTAGTACAGATACCTGAAAATAAGGATTTTAATTCTAAACATGAACGTCAACAGTAAAACAATACTAGTATATCCCCTGTTTTCGTGTTTTCGTCCAAGGGTTGTTCCACAGTAAACAGAGTGGTTGTTCTGTCCTAATAGTACCTACTCACGCCAATGTAATATTTATAAGAAAATACGAGGGCTGTAACAAAATTGTCGTACTAAATCACCTCGCCGAGCTCATCTCAGCCTCGCATTAGGTACAGATAAGAGAGGGAGTCACGGATGTGGCCTCGCCGAAACCGCGTGCCGGATGGACCGTATCGAGCGCCACAGACGATATGTGACAGGCAATGTTGTAGTACCCACCTGGGGCCAAACTGCCATCGCTTAAAGCAATACCTAAGCAATATTACTCATAATGACAGTTTGATTTTGAATTAAAACAAGGAACCCTTATAGTTTCGCCATGTCTGTCCATCCGTCCATCCGCGGCTTAGTTCAGAGAGTATGAGAAAACTGTAATTTGGCATGGGTAATCAAAAGTGGTAAAGTATAATTTTGAAAAAGTATTTTTTTTGGAGTTGCTCAAAGAGGAGATAGGACATCTCAAACGCGCGACGGTCTAAACTATGAGCACGCATGAACAGGGGATATACTGCCAATACTTAAAGTAATACTTAAGCAGTATTGTTCAAAAAGACAGTTTGATGTCACGTTTTTTTTTATCCACTACATGTTAGCCCTTGACGTTCCTAAAATAAGGATTATAAATTTACAACACGAACGTCAACAATATTAAAACAATACGGATTTATGTGCTAGTATGCCAACGCTAAAATAGTTTCACTAGCAGACTTGCCCGCGACGCGGGATAATATGTGATATAATAATGTGGCTTTCTATTGGTACCAGAATTTTCAAAATCGGTTTAGTAGATCCAGAGATTACAACGTCACAAACTCACAAATTTTACCTCTTTATAATATTAGTATAGACTATTTTTGACATTCGTGTTTTAGAAATATAATCCTTATTTTAGGATCACCAACATTTTGAAGTAATAAGTTAGTAACCCCCCTGTATACTAGGTATAGAAGGCGAGTTTTAAGACTTTCGATCAGAGAAGTTGCCAGGCTACGAATGTGTGTCAAACCCACCAACAGGAGTGCTTGAAATTAATTCTAATTAATTAAACTAATTCTAGCATCTACCGATCTAAGCTACGAAAATCAAGTATAAGTATAAATGAATGAAAATATACTTTTCTCCTCTCATGCTCTAAAATGGTGTCATTATAATTTAGCGTAGGCGCACTAAAGTTAGCATTTAGCCTTTAATTTAGCCTTTAGGGATTAAAGTATATTTTTTAAAATTTTAGTCGTTATTATTAACATGCGTGATATCGGTACTCAAATGTAGCAGAAAGGTAAATAAATAATTTGAAATCGTTATTTATTTTATTTTCTAGCAATCGAAGTGAAAAGACGAGTGCTCTTCACGGGACTAAACACCATTCTTCTCGATTCTAAAGCATCCCTCGCTACGCTCGGCAGACTAAACATCTCAGTATGAAAGGGCTGGTTTTAGTCCCTTAATGAACAAAGTATATTATAGTATAGATTAACAAACCAACCCGCCAACCATACAACTATAAACGAAGAATAAGTACTATCGAAGTACACACAAAACAATAAAAATATGTCCCAGCCCTCGATTACGTGCCCGTGTACCGCTATCAACTGGATATTGAATTCCTGCGAACTATAAGGAATATTAAGACCTCGTACTTCATAGTTCCGCCATGGTTGCGCAAATTGTACGACCAGGGCGCGTTAGGAACCCTCGTAGCTTTAGTTTTAAGATACCGTAACCAATTATCACCATCATGTTTTATAAGTAAGTAATTTTTTACGTCAATAAGTGTACCTACAGTGTACCTATATTTTTTTTTCTTTTTAACGTCAATAAGTGTACCTACAGTGTATAATATACCTATATTGAATAAATAATATTGAGTGTTGAGTATTGAACGCGGTGCGATCATACCTAGTGCTGATCACGTCTCAAGGTTCCTCTAGAACTCAGCTTGAATCTTAAAAAAGTCCTAATACTACTCAGTGGCGTGCACAGGTTTTGAAGCCAGAGTAGGCATTAGTAAGTCAGAACACCTATTTACTAGCTGTTTTTATGAAAAATGAGCTTTGACGTATTTCGATTTGTGTAAGCAGTGCTTTTATGCTTCTATGAACTGCTCGCTACTGATGCTAGTCCTATAGTAAGGTTTTTGAAAATAATCACAATACTGGAAAATTAAAGGGTTCCCGTGGGAATCAAAAAATCTTAAACAACGCGGACGAAGTCGCGGGCATCATCTATTATATAAAATAAGCTATATGAATTTTAAACAAGGCTATTTCGTGTTTGAAATAAAATGTAAAGCTCGCGATAAAAGAAAATACAATCAATCTTTCCTTGTTTGTCTCTGCTTTGTCTTTTAACAAGCCTTCTATAAGGGTGATCGCATATCTACCATCGGAGGAGCCGCAAGAGCAATTTTCCTGCACTGAAAATTACAACAACTGCCATAATTCTGATTCGTGTATATTGCATCTCATGTTGCTAACGTATCTATTTATTGAATTTTAATGTTGAATGCAATTTTTATCCTACAGGACGCGGGAACCTGGCATGCTTTTCTACCAATATGTAGATTTTATACAGTAATCTTTCTATATTATACAGTTGGCATCACTAAGAACGACAGTGGTAAAGATATGTCCGCGAATGTGTTGGTACTTGGTAGTACGGGTGTAACTACAATTATTTCCTATGGCGAAAGGAATGAAAGAATGACTGACTTAGCACTGAGCAGTGGCGATGCAATAAAGACAGCAATCGTCGCACGTCATTAATATCACAAAATAGTTTAAAAAATCGCTTACCGTACAGGCTGAAGATCAGAGTTATTTGTATATAACGACGACCTTTATAAGATAGTGTCTACCGTGCAGCAAACATAGCTTAAGGCAATAATATCGTAATCGTAAATAGCATGATTATTTTACCTCCTGCGCTAATATCGGTCGCACGTGGCTATATACATATGGCAATAGAAATTTTACCGCCCTGTAGCGGTGACTACACTGGCAGCTAGCTTACAGAACAGGTAGTATACGACCGAAATAAACGGCTTTTGCGCCTCTTGTTGGATCGTCGCGTACTAATGTGCGATCAACTTAACAAGTGCCTTGCAAGTTTCCCTCTATTTTGTAGAATCGTTTCTTTCAATTAAATTGATCCCTGTCTACATCGTACCCTATTTGTTAAAAAGAATTTTCGGTGCCTCTTTGATTTACGACAGTGGCACAAAAGGAAAAATTGCTTCATTCCTGACATTTATTAGATGATGATCTGAATGGATGGTTCCGGGTTCAATTCCAAGCTGTTATTTTGGGATATTTTAATCCAAACTAATATGTAATATCATAATTGCAAAAGTCTACCTAATTTTCAGTTTGTCTTAAGTTTCAACATCTCATTGATAACTAAAGAATGGACGCGACCTCGTCCGCGTGGTAAGTTTTTTGATTTCCGGGAGAACTTCTAATTTATCCTGGATGAAAAGTAGCTTATGTTCTTCCCCGGTATGTAATCTACCCCTATGCCAAATATCATCAAAATCGGTTGACATGGCCAGTTTAAGCGTACTACCCTTAACCCTTTCTCGCTGGTTTTAATCCTTTAACACTTGGTTGCCTGGTAAAGATCGCTTCAAAGCGATAAGGCCATCAAATTATACCGTGTTTTATTTTTAGTTTTTTTGTTTGTGTTTATGTCTGTGATTGATGTACAATAAAGAACATTTCATTCATTCATTTAGACAGACAGACACACTTTCACATTTTTATAACATAAACTAGTATGGGGATTATCCCATCTGACAATGATTTAGCTTAAAACTATTTCCAAGAAAAGTTCCAATTGAACAAGTGAAGGATGTCTAACTGAATTTAATGGAACTTGGAATAGTTTTGAATAGCCCAGTTGCCAGAGCACCTGCTGGACTTAACTCGATCCGCATAATCCGGTTATCTGTTACAAACATGATTCAATTTAGAGCCAACTCCGGAAACTCGGTAACTCTTCGACCTACAATGTTCCTGGGATTCAACCGGACAGCTTGTTGTTATTCTGAACCCCGATTGTCTAAGGAAAATCCCAAAACGAATAATTCGACCTGTTAAGGAGTTCATAGATGCTGCACGTAAACAAGCATGTATGAACTCTTTAAACAGTTCGAGTTATGCGTTTTTAAGCTGTCATGATAACGATTTGCTTAGACAAATGGGATTAAGATATATACTTACGCGTAATCTATGTACACAAAAGCGAAAGGTCACTCATTGATTCATCACGAGATCTCAGGAACTATAAAGCATACAGACTTGAAATTTGGAAGATAAGGTCCTTCTATCGTGTAGACGTCAGCTAAGAAACGGCTTTGAGAAAATTCACCCAAAGAGGGTGAAATGGGGGCTGTAAGTTTGTATGAAAGTCCTTTGTGTTTTAATTTAGAGGCTTGAAAATCGGGATGTAGGTAATTAGTTTTAAATAATAATAACCTGTGCAAGCAATTTTACGAAAATCCACACTAAAGGGTGTGAAATTGGGGTTGGAAGGTTGCATGTAGGTTTTAAGTTTTAAAATCGGCATTTAGGATAATACTTATTAGTTTTAGCCGCTATATGTACCTAGGCTTTTTGCAGCGGGAAAATCTCATTCGAAATCAAAAATTGTACGCGGACGAAGTCGCGGGTGACCTCAAGTTCTATTTTATATGGGCGCGTTTGTGGAGCGACCTAACAATAGTATATTGTGTGCTTAAGGGTGAAAAAAGACGATTTCAATTTTCAGACGAGGTTGAAGTTGCCTGAGCGAAGCGAGGCCTGGTATTACCCGAAATCTGAAATCGTGTTTCATCCCGTGACGCACACGCTATTATTCATATAACCTGCATTAAAAGTGCGAGTTTTATTAAAATTGAATTTTCTTATATATTTTAGTTGCTAGGTTGTTGTTTACAAATACCATACCTGTCAGTTTAGTTGATGATGTCAATTAAAGAGGTTTGAAAATAAGCAAATTTAAAATAAACAAAAGATACTCTGACAGGATTGAAAGGAGGACTGCTTCGTCATTCAGCGGGTAGTAAACCATCATAATGTTTATATAATGTCGTAATGGTTTTCGACAACCGACTCGCTGCATGACATATTCGTCTGAAATTGACTAGTTTCAGGTGGCTCAACAGGCATTGGAACTCGTATTTTCAATGCAGGTTATATGAAAAATAAATTATTGTTCTCGCCGTCGCAGACAAATATTATAAATGCGAAAGTGTCTGACTGTTTGTAACACTTTCACGGCCCATTTGGTCCAAAGATTTTGGTGATATATGCCACAGAGAAATCTTGCGTCCCGGAGACGAAAATTGTTTTTTTTTACCCGGAGCCAAACAATATGTACGTAAATCAGGGATTCCCAAAGTGGTCGATTCTGGTTTCCCAGGGGTCGATAAACGATAACTGATTTTGGGGGTCACCTAGGTCTAAAAATCGACCCCTATTTTTTTTTTAAATAATTACCTACTTAAGTATTTTTACGTAATTTGTATTAATAATTATTAATTATACTTGATATTTATTGAACTTTATGTCTATTTATTTTGTTAAATTTTGATAAGAAAATGATGTGACGTTCACTCAATTAACCAACCGCAAAGTTTTTAAATTGGTAAGTATTTTGTATCAATAGGAAAAAAACTAAAGATAGGTTAGGTTAAATAAGTATGGGTATTTTAAAGTAATTTGACTATGGCGGTCTTAGGTACCAGTTTATTTTGGAGAAGGGATGATGTCGCGGCTATCATCTAGTTGATAAAATCTTATTTAGTTATGTATTTTCAGAATGACTAAGTTTACATCTATTTCAAAGGAAACAACCTCCCTGGCGCAGTGGTGAGCGCTGTTGTCCTATTGTGGTAGGTCCCGGGCTCGATTCTTGGCAGATTCTATTTAGAAATTTATAATTTCTGAATTTTCTCTAAATTGTGGTCTGGTACGGTGGGAGGCTTCGGCTGTTTCAGGTTACCACCCCACCGCAAAGTCGTACCGCCAATACATTTAGCGTTTCGGTACGATGTTTTGTAGAAAACGATAGGGGTATGGGTTATATATGTCACTGTAAGATTGCAAAAACCTACCTGTTTATTTATGTCGAACCCTAACCTAACCTACAAGAAATAGATAAGAAAAGGTAATTACAATGAATATTTCAAAAACTGACACTCAGAACATTGAACGGTTCACAATCTGTCGACAGTTTACCATTTCGCTAGTTAGATTACAATCTAACGTTTATAATATAACTGCGGTTTAATATAACAAGACATTTTAGTTCTTCATTTATCACCACAGCACAGCATCATCACTTACCATTAGGTGAGATCGCAGTCAAGGGCTAACCTGTAGTAAATAATGAGCATGAAAGATGTCCAAATTAATTTATATAATCTGCATACAGCTGTTAGAAAGGATCTCAAAATATCATAATATTTCTTTTTAATTTCTGGCGTTAGATACAGAAAATAAAAAAAATAAAAATGGCGGAGATGTCCAAATGAGTTGATTTAATCTGCATACAGCTGTTAGAAAGGATCTCAAAATGTTATTATATTTCTTTTTAATTTCTGGCGTTAGAAATAGAAAATTAAAAAAATTAAAATGGCGGAGATGTCCAAATGAGTTTATTTAATCTGCATACAGCTGTTAGAAAGGATCTCAAAATGTTATCATATTTCTTTTTAATTTCTGGCGTTAGAAATAGAAAATTAAAAAAATAAAAATGGCGGAGATGTCCAAATGAGTTTATTTAATCTGCATACAGCTGTTAGAAAGAATCTCAAAATGTTATCATATTTCTTTTTAATTTGTGGCGTTAGAAATAGAAAATTAAAAAAATAAAAATGGCGGAGATGTCCAAATGAGTTTATTTAATCTGCATACAGCTGTTAGAAAGGATCTCAAAATGTTATCATATTTCTTTTTAATTTGTGGCGTTAGAAATAGAAAATTAAAAAAATAAAAATGGCGGAGATGTCCAAATGAGTTTATTTAATCTGCATACAGCTGTTAGAAAGGATCTCAAAATGTTATCATATTTCTTTTTAATTTCTGGCGTTAGAAATAGAAAATTAAAAAAATAAAAATGGCGGAGATGTCCAAATGAGTTTATTTAATCTGCATACAGCTGTTAGAAAGGGTCTCAAAATGTTATCATATTTCTTTTTAATTAGTGGCGTTAGAAATAGAAAATTAAAAAAATTAAAATGGCGGAGATGTCCAAATGAGTTTATTTAATCGGCATACAGCTGTTAGAAAGGATCTCAAAATCATCATGTCATCATGTCATCATATTTTTTTTTATTTCTGTCGTTAAATACAGAAAATTAAAAAAAATTAAAATGGCGCAGATGTCCAAATGAGTTTATTTAATCTGCATACAGCTGTTAGAAAGGATCTCAAAATGTTATCATATTTCTTTTTAATTTCTGGCGTTAGAAATAGAAAATTAAAAAAATAAAAATGGCGGAGATGTCCAAATGAGTTTATTTAATCTGCATTCAGCTGTTAGAAAGGATCTCAAAATGTTATCATATTTCTTTTTAATTTCTGGCGTTACTATAAACGCATAGAAAATTCAAAATGGCGGTGCTCTCGCTTGTGTTGCAACACAAATTTTTTAATTAAAATGGAAAACGCCCGCAGTAACTTGCGCTGTGGAATCGGTTTTCCTTCACGTTTCGTATCAATCGTTTAGGCACGTGACGGGCAGTGCACGTGATTGGAATTGAATACTTTATGATTTAGGTATCTTAAGAGCTCGTGTTTTTCAGATTTTGACAGAGACACTGAAATTTACAAAGTATGAGGGGCCTTCATGAGGACAAACACCCACTATGAGTCATCAAAAATTGTTTTTTTTCGTCTCACAATAATAATCAAAACATTTACCTATAAAAAATAACTTAGTACAAAAAGTTCATACTAATTATTATATTATTATAATACCAGTGGCTCGCCCCGAACGGAGGCCTCGCGGTATCCATAAGATAGTTTTAACTATTTAATGTAACAGTAAACTTTTAACATTAGACGCAAAAGAGCTAAAGAGTTATTGGAGAAACGAATAAACTTTTACAGAGCGTCTATTGAAATTTTTTGTGAAGTTCTGTTAAAAATACTGAAGCTCATTAAAAATTAAATAATTTCATTTCCTTAAAATATTTATCTAATTTTAGTATTTTTTGTTCAAGTACAGGATATAATTCAAATATTTGATCAAGTTTCAGGCGCAGCCTTTCAGAAAATTGAGAGTTCTGAGGTCAACCTTGGACGTCATAAAATCTCCACTTTGAAAATTAAAAATAAAATATATTCTTGGACTCTATTCTTAATTATCTTCTCTATCTGCTACGCTTTTACAGCCCATCTGCTCAAACGATTTTGATGAAATTTGGTACAGGAGTAGATTGTATCCCGGGGTCTTAACATAGGCTTTTTATCCCGGAACATTAAAGAGTTCTGCGAGAACCAAAACATCTTAATCCACGCGGACGAAGTCGCGGGTATATAATATTTATAATATAATATAAAAATAATAAACAAAATAATAAACAACGTTAAAATGATGGCGCTATTGCCTTTTTGAATTGGGTATTTGACAATTAGTCAAATCAGTAACTGTTTTTTCAAACGTCAAAACGCGTGCTTATTATGGAGTTTGTATGAAATTTTAAGTTGTGACGTCATCAAAGTTCGACGCACTTTAATCTTTAATAAAATGGTTATTCAAAATAAAACTAGCAGCGGACGTGGATATTACGACTTTTGGGAGATCCTTTATTTAATAATCATTAAATAAATATTTATCTCATTAGTAGTCAAATACCCAATTGCTAGGCTAAAGCTATTGGGTCACCAATAGGAAATAACTTGGATCAACTTCTGGGAAACAAAATTATTAAAATGCTTCATGTAAACTGTATAGAAACAAGGCGGTAACTTTATTTTTATCTTACTCGTCAGTAAAATAGAATAATTTACCCCAACAAGGTTGGAAAGCAGCGATGCAGGAATGTAATATTTTACACCCGCTCTACGGTCTACCGGGGAGCGAATAGAGAATTCTTAACGTGTTCACAAACTCCGGAACACCGAAACACGTATTCGACAAAAAGCCGCAGCCAGCCGGAGAGTTGTCATACACTAGAGGCGTTTATGTCCCAAAAAGTATCAAGGCACACGCTTCTGCTTCTGCGAACATATATAATAGGTCTAGGTACTAAATAGTGATGATATCCTAGTGGATTAGACACCCAGCTTCATAAACAGAGTCACGGGATCGATCTCCGGGCAAACACCTATGACTTTTCGGTTATGTGCGTTTAAGTATCACTTGCTACAAAAAGTCAAGGAAAACATCGTGAGGAAACCTGTCCAAGAGTTCTGCATACTCAGTACACTCGAATGTTTGCGAAGTCCGCCAATCCTACGAACTATGGCCGAACACTTCTCATTGTGATAGGAGACTCGAGTTCGTAAATCGAGTAGGCAAGGACTTACGCTCTATAAAATACCACTACGCTCTGCAAAATACCCGACATCAGGTGAAGACTGCAGAGTCAAGCGGCTTGCTTAAAGTGACTGCTGAACAATAGGACCAGTCCTGTTTGTCAGTCAGTATTTTTTATAATGGTACCACTATAATGGATGGCTGAACCTGCTTTTTTTCTGTTTTGTCTATGTAGTAACGGAACGTTGAAAGTTGTAAAATGTCAAGCTGTGACAGATGTCAGAGTGACACCGCCTCTCTCATTATCTTGTATCACTAGCGGACAGACGTGTATTCTAATATTAATTAATAATTACTAATAAGTGAAAAAAATAAATATAAAACACCGAAGACCAAACAATCTTTTATTCACGACATTACATGGCGCAGCCGGTAGGATGATTCATTTTTAGTTTATTTTGTTTTGTCTATGTCGCTATCAAATGACCCAACTCTTATGAGTTATATTAATAAATATATATATTAATACCAGCTGATGCCCGCGACTCCGTGGATTGAGGTGTTTTAGGGGTATGAAAAATAGATAGTAGCCGGTTCTCTGAATATGCATATAAAATTTCATTAAAATCGGTCAAGCCGTTTCGGAGGAGTATGGTAACTAACATTGTGACACGAGAATTTTATATATAAGATTACAATAGTGTGCAAAAGTCCTACTTTTAGTGTATTTAGTATAAGCAATATTTTAGTATGCACGGAACCCCAGATGTATAACTAGATCTCTACTGCGACCTATACCTCAATGCAACCTGCTTTAAAAGAGCCAAAGCTTTTAACAGGAGCTTTAAAGGGGGTATTAAATTGCTTTAAGAGCAAATAAACTGGATTCAAACACGATGCGGGCTCATTGTTACAATTGAGACTCCAAATATCGCAATAGGTGTTTTGTGTAGTGGTCCAAGGATACCTATTGTTCCACTGAATAGGAGACGAGTTATTAACCTGGTTTAGTGCAAATATTTTCGCTGATTTAAATCTCACTACATAGAGTAGGTATTCGAATACTAATTACAATAAGCATATGATTTTTTTTTATCCACTACAAAAAAATTTTATTGAAAATATAAAAATATATTATAAATACAATTATAATTGGGCATGGTATGGCTGTAATATTGACAAAAGGGAAATAATCTTGTCTACTTTAAGTGCAAGTTTTGCGAATGGAATTTATAAAACTATAGCTTTTATTTATTGGTTTTCGAAAAAGATACTCCAAACTTTATGCGTTTGGGTGTATCGCTTTCACCGCCCATCTTTCAAAAGATTTTGATGAAACAAAACAGGGATAATTTGTGAATTGTGACTTATGTCCCGGATGAAGTTGCGGGTGCTAGTACCTATATGTTAGTTCATGTTATTCTGTTAAGAACTAAATTCAGCCCACTACTTCGTCCGCTATAATTAATTTAAGTTTTCCAAAATGGGAACCTATGCGAACTCCGATTTTCAGATATCAAATTTCGTGAAAATATGTTACAGACAATTATACACCGTCACAATATAGGTATCATTATTTGACTATGCCGTACAAAATTATATTATAACAAAAAAATTTGATTTAAAGTAGTATTAAAATATCCAGGTTACTGAAACTTCTCAAAACAACTTTAAAACAACCCTTGGACGGATCGAAGTAAAAGATATATATAATCTCTGTGCAGAATAAGGTTCTATATGTGCAGAATCTTACTTCTTACTATCTTATCTTACTAATACTAATATTATAAATGCGAAAGTTTGTATGGATGTATGGTTGTATCGATGTATGGATGTATGGATGTTTGTTACTCAATCACGCCCCAACGGCTGAATGGATCTGGCTGAAATTTGGCAGAGAGATAGATTATAGTCTGGAATAGCACATAGGCTACTTTTTATCCCGAAAAATTATGGAGTTCACGCGGGATCCTCGATCCACGCAGACGAAGTCGCGGGCATTGGCTAGTAAGGTTCTATATTCCATTCAACATTCAATATCAATCGCTTAGACGCGTGATCGGAATCCAATATTCCACTATAAACTACTGCAGCTATTCGTTGCGGCTTTTCAATTCGCACAAGAATTTTCATGTCTCTTTCACTTAAGTATTTAGAATGTTCACAACATTCTTATACCTATATGCCTGCTTAAGATCGATGCATTTTCTACTAGATGATGCCATAGCCCGCCAACCCGCATTCAAATTCAAATTCAAATTCTTTTATTTGCAGAAACATTTTTAAATACAAAAGATGGTAAACAAAATGACGGAGACAATGTTTCGCCTTATTAGGCATGCAAAAATCATAAACAATCATAATAATATTATCACTTAATCATAGACAATTAGATTAGATTAAAATGAAAATACGCAATTACATTAGATAAATTATCATATCTTTAACATAAAATTAATGTTATAAATTATAATCAATGTCAGAAAAAAAAACGAAGAACTAAATTAAAGGACTTGACCGGTGGAACTATGGCAGCTTGCCTAGGTGTCAAAAATCAATGTTCAGCAATGATTTCTTTATTATTGTAATTGTAATATTTCACTGTTTTCAAATTAAAAAGTTTCAAGAGTCTGAAGGCTCGAAAAACTGCGAAAATGAACAAAAAAAGTTTCACCAAAAGACTGCTTTCCCACACTAGATGGCGCTATTTATTGTGTTGAGCGAGTCTAAAAATATTTTCAAGTATTATTTCTTTATTTTTGTAATTGTTATATTTTATAGTTTTCAAATAAAAAAGTTTCAGGAGTCTGAAGGCTCTGAAAACTGAGAAAATAAATAAAAAAAGGTTCACCAAAAACTGCTTTCCCACACTAGATGGCGCTAGTTATTGTGGTGAGTCTAGAAAGTATTTTTAAGTATTGCTCAATACTTTTTGTTAACAAGTTCAACTATTCGACCACAGATGGCAGCATATGCAATGTGAAAGGGCGTTCCTTTAAACGCAGTATTTCAAAATGCTTTGTTCGATCTATTAGTTTGTCAAAAAATAAAAATAATTATAAACAAAACATACATTTCCTTTTCATTACTATTTAATTGATCAAAAATAAATCATTCATAATATAATGACCAAGGTACTTAAATGGTATTCATGTAGGGTTACAAGATTATTAATAGGCATGGATATAATGGAACGTCAAAATGGAGTAGTGCTTAAAGAGGAAAGCGGACGCTAAAGATTTAAACAATAAACGTACTGTTTTTTTTGTCATTTGAACCCTGACCTTATTTGGAATAATAAATCCATAATAATTTCGTTTTGAATTTTTAAACCTTACTGTAAAAACGGAAATCCTGTGCATTGTCCCGAATCGGAGGGCAATTACTGGTCATGTCCTTTATACAATAGTCATGTCAATAGTTTAGATAATACATAAAATTAAATAGTAATGTCAATTTTCCCAGAGTTATTGGACCGAGTAAAAATGTTTCTGTAATAGCCACTTCCTTAGTATTATTTGAATTTTTTTTACGGTCAGCTCTTTAATATCTTTTGGCAGTGCATTAAAGTGCATTGGAGCAGCGCTGTGGGTCTAAGCTCCAATTCCCTCTCTCCTATGAGAGTGGAGGCCTGTGCCCAGCAGTGGGACGTTAATGGGCTGTAGTGGTGGTGGTGGATGCCCATGAGTTCATCCGCAAGTATTGAGTTTTTTTCCCATTCCCGCGGGAACTCCTTAATTTTCCGGGGTAAAAAGTAGCCCATATCCTTCCCCGGAATTACACTACATCCCCGGTATACATTATTACCTCTTTGCTAAATTTCATAGAAATCGGTTGAAAAGATGGACCGTTATAGCGTAGCAGACAGACACACTTTTGCATTTATAGTATTAGTATGGAAACTAGACTACTTTAGAGTACCTACTTTGCGGCTTTTCACTTTTATCCACAAGAATTTTTAAGCACCTTTCACTTTTAAAGTACTTAAAATTTACAAATAATTTCGAAATACATCGATGTATTGTGTTAGTCCACCACGCTGACCAATTGTAGATTGGCCGACTTCAAACACCTTTGACCCTTTCAAAAGTGTTTGAAGTAGGTGCAGTGCAATATCCACGACTAATTGCGAGACTAATTGCACCCTACCGAGGGATACAAGCAAGATAAGTCTCAGTAATTCACAAACGTCCGTACCAATTAACCAATTTCGCTGTAACTCGGCCCCAGCGTAATACAACACTGCCCACGTGAGGCATCGCGTTTTAAAATGCACCGAGGCAAAGGCTCGCATACAATATTTACGGGATGTCTTGTCTGTGTACATAAATACAAGCGAGAAATTTCTATGTGACTAACATTGCCATGTTTTATTGAAAGAAGCACAAATAGGGAGGTTTACACTTTACAGTTATTATAAAGCTATGGTGCTTCATATTGGCTATGAAGGGTAGAGATCCTTAAGGAGTAAGATCTCTTTTATGGGAGAAAAGTTGAAAAAGTGTCCAGTGTTTGCTATAAATAACAGTTCAAAAACCTTCCACAGTGGCGCTGGTGTAGCAAAAGGTATGGTATGAATGTAGCAATTGTAGATTGAAGTGAATTATGCCGTATTAAAAAAAATTATATTATTGTCGACTAAAATAGTTAATTATTGAAAATTTCAACAACTTACAAAATAATGATTTAATGTTTTCTTTCCTTGTTTATTTCTCAAACCTACTCTAATAATATTTGGGGCTTCTTTTTAAATTTACCCTGATGCTAATGTGGCGCCCCCAATTTAATGCATTTCGACGGACACTCTTTATATACAGAGATTTTATTTGTTATCTTCTACCCTCCATAATATTGGCGGATAAAAATTGTTTAACGGAACACAAACGTCACGCCAAACTATCCTTGTCTATGGCGCATATAATGAGGCCCCGTTTGACATTTGACGTTCCTAGAGTTTTCGCGCGTTTTTGAGTGAGAGCAATGGATAAGGGAAGGCTCACGGAGAAGTTTTGAGATTGATGTTTCATACAGATTGATTCGACGTTTTATATTAGGTCTTTACCTTGAAATTGTCTTTCTTCAGTACTGGCCATTTCAAATAAAAAAAGTTTGTAATGGCTCTGTATTCTAGATTCAAATTAATTTTGTTTTAAAACCATGACATTCTTTTTACAAACTCAGTCTTTTGTTTTTTGATTAGCGTTGTATTTTCATTACATTTCAACATTTTTCGTCTGGATACTTTAAAAATTCGTGTAATTATGGAATATGAGTTCCGTCGTGGCACCAACGCGACACAAACGGCACGTAACATCAAAAACATTTACGGAGAGAACGCACAACCCGTTATTGGTTTTCCCGGTTCCGTTCTGGAAATTTTGACTTGAAAAATGATGCTCGTGGTCGTCCGGAGACTTTGGTCAACAATAATGAATAAAAGGCGATTGTGGAAGCTGACGAAACTCAATCTACAGCTGAGCTAGCAGCAGCTTTTGATGTAAGCATCAAAACAATATTGATCCATTTGCGACAAATTGGCAAGGTAAAAAAGCTTGATAGATGGGTGCCCCACGACCTTAACGATCGCCAGCGCAACGTACGCGTCGAGACCTGCCTTGCGCTGCTCAACAGGCAAAGAAATGAAGGAATATTGAAACGAATTGTTACGTGCGGCGAAAAATGGATTCCGTTCGACAATCGAAAGCGCTCAGCAAGTTGGTCAGATCCTGGTTCAGCACCAAAGCAATGCCCTAAACCAAAAATGACCCCTAAAAAGGTGATGGTCACTGTTTGGTGGTCTAGTGCAGATGTGATTCACCACAGCTTTTTACAAAACGGCATGAGCATTACTGCAGATGTGTACTGTGAAGAACTGGAGAGAATGATGGAGAAGCTTGCATATCTGCAACCAGCTTTGGTCAATCGGTCGTCCCCACTGTTCCTTCACGACAACGCGCGATCCCATTCTGCGCAACAGACAGTCTCCAAGCTGCAAGAGCTGGGGTTGGAAGCTCTCCCTCATCCGCCATACTCACCAGACCTTGCACCTACCGACTATTACTTTTTCCAAAATTGAGACAACTTTTTAGTAGGTAAAAAATTCAATTCCCGAGAGGCAGTACAAAATGCCTTTGAAGAGTTTGTTGCCTCCCGTCCAGCTGATTTTTACAAGAAGGGTATCAATAAACTGCCAATGCGTTAACAAAGATGCGTCGATTGCATGGGTGATTACTTCGAATAACAGAAATAAAAAAGTTTGAAAAAATAAGTACTTTCACTTATTCCATACGAAACGGCAATTTCATAGGTATATATATACCTATTAATATAAACTGAATTAAAATCATCATCGTTAAAAAATTGTCATCCCACGGCTGAGTACGAGTAACGAGAAGGGTTAAGGCCACAGTCCACCACGGATTTATGCGTGGGTACAATTTAGCAAATTCGATCACGAAAATAAAATTAATCTTTCCGCCATTGTAACATTAAACCTTTTTACGGCAATATTCCTAGAGCAACCCAGGCCGCCATAAAGGTTCTTGATAATAGCTTTAACATAATAATATTATGATTATGTTACCCTTTCGAATGGACGAAATTCGGCAATTCCATGAACAGATTTTAAAGCGCTTAAAATAATACCCCTTTAGAATTATATGAATTGCGTGGTCAGCTAATATGTACGAAGGGTATACTTAGGAAGCGCCTATTATATTCTAAAGACAATATTACGTAGGTAACAACCTAATATTATTTAATAGAATAGAGTAATTGATAATAGTAATTTTTTTTAATCACGAGTCGGGTGAATATCCCACTGGTTTGGAATGGATTTCCAAACCAGTGGATCCCATCCTACCGAGAAGAACCAGCAAGAAATTCGGTGGTTGCTCTATTGAAAAAATTTATAAATTAAAATCATATTAATGTATAGAATATAGACGTGTATATACATGCATACATTAATATAGACGTAAGTATGACTGTGTTCGGCATAGGACCGTGAAATTGTAGATCGATTGATATATAATTTACTAGCGAATGCCCGCGACTTCGTCTGCGTAGTTTGAGATTTTTTGGTTCCCGCGGGAATTCTTTAATTTTCGGGGGTAGCCTATGTGCTTTTCCAGACTATAATCTATCTCTGTGCCAAATTTCAGCCCAATCCGTTCAGCCGTTGGGACGTGATTGAGTAACAAACATCCATACATCCATCCAAACTTTCGCATTTATAATATTAGTAAAGTAAGAAGTAAGATTACTTGCTAATAATTACACACGTGATGGTCGCGATGATGTTTTACGCACTGATTCAGGTTAAAGCTGATTTATTATTAGATTAAATGTATTATGAAATATAGGTTAGTGCTGACAGAGCAAATTGTACGGCTTGTCTGTGGACAAGACCTCCCCTAAGCATTACTGGAGCGAGTCAAATACATGGTATATTGTAGAATTCGATTTAATATATATTTAGAAAACTACAGAACTCTATGCCTACCAACAAAATGAAATATATAGAACTTCAATCAAGTCAATGTACAGTGTTCCTAAGCCTCATGAGATATGTAGGTAATTGTAAATAAGTCCGCCGCACTGTCAGTACTTATATACTCTACTAGAGGACGCCCGCGACTTCTTTTGCGTGGCATAAATTTTTGAATTCTCACAGGCACGCCTTCATTTTCCGGGATAAAAAGAAGCCTGGAAACCACATAGGGTTTCCAGGCTCTCTACGTCGATACGTTGCTCTGTTGCGGCGTGATTGAATGACAAACTCTCTTTTTGACGTCCTTGGAGGTAGAAATTTCAATAATTGTAAAATCCGTATTTCATCAATTAAAAGCGGTAGCCCAAATACCAAGTTTCATGGCTATGGCTTGAAAAACGTCGGACTCTCATACAAAATTCGACTCGACACACAGAAACCTTTTCATTATTTGATAAGTTAGGATTGTCATGAATCATGCCTTTAAATTCTTGATAAAACAAGGGAAATTTAGTTATCTCCCCATCAAAAGTCATTAAGTCTATAGGTGGGAGATGCGATTTCAATTTAGGAAAATTTGAGATTGAACGTGAGGCGTCAATCTCATTGCTAGCGGAATTTCCATTATTTTCATTTAGCGTCAAAATCTGTTTGACATAGCAAAACATTTCTTCGAATGATGTCTATAACTGATAGTTAGGAATAGCCTTATTTAAAAGTGTAAATAGTTGGATCAAGTCTGGTCTGAAAGTTAGCTACTTTAAAACTAAAAGTTTTCTTTGTAAATGCCAAAACAACAGTTATCATTAATCATAATCAATTTTATCATACCCCTTCTACGCGTTGTCTTATCTTCTGATAAGATGCTCTTAAAATAGACTTAATAAAATAACAGATATACCAGCAATACTAAAAGATCGTTGAATATCTAAAAAGCGGGATTAAGTATATCTTTAATTGATGCATAGTATGTATTGCACTTTAATAAACATTAATAGGGTTGTGACAAAAATTCGGGTGTGTGAAAATGAGTCTTCCACCACCACTATAGCCCATTAACGTCCCACAGCTGGGCACAGGCCTCCACTTTCATAAGAGGGAGGGAATCAGAGCTTAGACCCACCACGCTGCCCCAATGCGGGTTGGCGAGCCTTAATGATTATTATCATGTTAGTGATAATAAACGGGACCGACGGCTTAACGTGCTCTCCGAAGCACGGGGGTGAAACACACCCAACTTCCTAACTCCGGGCTAGTACCACGCAATAGATAATAGTTGCTAGTACTGGGAATTTCTAGTCAGAAAAACACAATACTTAATTACATCCCGATCCGGGACTCAAACCCGGAACCTCGTCAGCCGCAGTCGAACATGCTAACCACTAGACCAACCAGACAGAGTCTGCAAAAAGTTTATTGTTTCAAAACATTTGAAAGATGAATAATTCTACTCTATGTCAAAACATTGTGATCTAAAATAGATTGTAATCCTTCAATGACAGTTTTTATTTATATGTGCACTACTTTGATGAAGATGACGCACAGTCAATACCTAGTTGTAGCTCTTGCAGTAATACGTACCTTACCTTACCTTAGTACCTTACCTTTCCTTAGTAATACGTTCACGGTAATTAACTTGATTAAAATGCTTGAACAGCTACCTTTTTACCGAGTTTCATTAAAAAACAACCTTGAAAAATTCGTTTGTTTAATTTTTTTTTAAACACATCCAAATTATTTTCAATTTCACCGCATCTAGACATTATTAATTCTGTGTAGGCAAAGCAAAACTATTTTGAAGAACTGATAACCCTAATCGTTGCTAGTAGTTCTGATATTAGTATCATGATTCTATGTGATCGTGTTGTGAATTATTGTGGGTAAATAAAACGGTTCAGTGGAGAATCTAGAAAAATATTTGAATGTGCAATATGTTAAAAACCTATATATCATAATGTGTAGAGCATTAAAAAATGCGCTGAATTGAGAACCTCCTCCTTTTTTGGAAGTCGATTAAAATGCCTAAATATAAAGGTAGGTGAACCACTTAAACTTTTAATACTGGCTAAGGATTCTTAGGCCTACTTGCACAAGGGGTCTTAAATTGATTTAGTTAAAAGTTTTAATGCTGTCCCTTTTTGGCAACTACAATATGCATTTGCAGAAAAGGGACAGCACTACTAAATATACCTAAATCAGTTTAAATGTCCTTGTGCTAGCGGCCCTTAGACATTCTTTAATTTGTACTTATTATAGGTGTATTCGTTTCTATGATTAACTCTCAGAAGAAATATTGGAGATGTTTTCCGACAAGTATAACAAATACATGGTGCAAAATCTTAAAAATTAAAATAAATCTATACTAATAAGTATTATAAATGCGAAAATTGGGATGGGTGGATGTTTATTACTCAATCACGCCAGAACGGTTGAACAGATATGGATGAAATTTGGCACAGAGACAAATTATAGTCTGGCTATACATAGGCTACTTGCACATGCTGGCACATAGGCTACTTTTTATTTCGGTAAATTAAATTATATTATGAAAAGGTAAAGTTGAAGCAGTTTGTGACATAGACATCTCTGGAACTACTGATCCGATTCTCCACATTATTTGTTAATGTCATAGGCTATATATTATCCCAAAAAATTAGGGAGTTCCCGTAGGAATTTAAAAAACTTATTTCAGGCGGACGAATTCGCGGGCAAGTCTGCTAGTATCTAATATGATGGTGCCTTTCAGTCCAAATGTAGTCCAAGCCGTTTTAAAAAGCTTGAACTTTAAGATGAGTCCTACTCAAGTCCTAATCTTTATTACGTACTTTAATTGCACTTTGAGAGTCGTCATTACTAGATCACTAAGTGCTGGCACAGGTCGGCCATTTTAAAGTGAAGCTGAGTAGGTAAACGGTTTAAAGAAATATCTAAATCATACTATATCACACTATGATATTTTAAACTAGATGATGCCCGCGATTTCATATGCGTGGATCAAGGATTTTGATTCCCGCGGGAACTCTTCAACTTTCCGGGATAAAAAGTATCCCTATACCAAATTTCATCAAAATCGGTTGAAGTTTGAACAGATGGGCCGTGAAATCTTAGCAGTCAGACAGACACACTTTCGCATTATAATCTAGTATGGATGCGCAAGTGTGTCTGCCTGCTACGCTTTCACGGCCCATCTGTTCAACCGATTTTGATGAAATTTGGTACAGGGATAGGTTACATCCCGGGAAATTAAAGAGTTCCCGCAGGAATCAAAAAAACAAATTAATAAAACCAAATAACGAAAAAGAGGTGGGAACCAAAAACTTGTAACCTATGTGTTCTTCCAAACCATAATCTTCTATCTCTGTGCCATTCATCCAGATCCGTTAAGCCGTTTTAGCGTGATTGAGTTACAACCATCCATCCATCCATCTGTCTATCCAAACTTTCGCATTTATAATATTAGTATAGTATAGTCTATTCTATTCTATACATAGTATACATACGTAAATATTTGTGTCAAAACTAATGGCCGTGCATCGCCAGTGACCTTGGCTCATGTTGTTACCGCAATCTTATTTACTGCCTTGTTTAATGTTTGTCTTAACGTTAGTCACACGATCACTTTTAAACAGTCGAGTCTCTTTTAGATATCTCTACTAAAAATCTTAACAGCAAAACAGTTAAATCTCAGTTTAAAATAGCCAAAATACCTACAAAAATACGTAAAGGGCGTGATAATATTAGAGTTTTTCAGTTATGGAATGGTGTTTAATATATTGGTCCAAAATATTTACAGAAAAACGTTTTAAAAGTTATCAAAATACTTAGTGACAGTGGAAAAATTAATAGTGTACTTAGTGGCAAACTAAATTAAGTTTATTAGGTACCTACCTAAATTATAGATATTTTATTTAAATGTGGACGAAATCTACATTTGCGTCGTTGTTCATAAAAGGTAAGAAGCATAGCATTATAACCCAATCCAGAAGATATTAGAATTATAAAAATTGGTTTATCTCTTTTGCTCTTTTGATTACAGCCACTCGACAGAAAAGAATGGAAAGCTAACTGTCAACTAATAGCATCTGGATATGATAGTATACCTAAGCGCTTATAGTCTAGTATTTAATACTTTGGCTCCTATTCGGAGTTCGAATGTTTCGAACGCTGTAACTTTCGAAATTACCTATGCACATTAAAAATAATATCTTGAGAAAACCTACAAGACTGAGACTTTTAGATAATGTTCTCAAAGGGCTCGTAGCCAGCGTGGTGGACTCAGTAGTGCTCATTATACTGGACTTGTGATTGGTTGAGAATATGATGAAAATTATTATGTACAAGCTGATTTTAATGACGCGCCACAGGCGTTTAGATTTTAAAGAAAATAAAAAGTGCATTCGAAGATTTTCCAAAAATCTCCTGGTCAGGAAACGAACGAGCACTAAAAAACAAATTAGTGATTATTACGCTGTAAACCATAAAATCCATAGGTAGGTACTTACGCAGGACATAGTCGCGATACAAACTAAGGTTTATTAATTGCCCGTTAATAACAGCTTAAGATAATAATCACGTAAAACATATTTTCTGACCTTAATAACATATTTTGAAATTAAATAGTATTGATTTTATTTGAATTTAATTGATTTATTTGTATCTAATCCATGTAGGTACCTAAGGCTATGAGACATTTACCTGGCCTAAAAATTTAAATATTTATAGCTTTATATTTGTAGCATCTCCTTCAGTCAATTTTCAAACATTATACGATTTTTATAAAAAAAAATATACTTTCAGATGTAGAAAAAGCGGTTCCTGAAGAAGATGAAAATGCAACACTTCTGTCCCAAACCAAGAATCTGCAACTGCGACCACCAAGGCCGAAGAATCCTATTGCTAAGAATAATGGAACCACACCATCGTAAGTTAATTTTCATTTATCAATTAAAAAACAATCACTTAAACAGTACATAACTACTACTTTCTTGATGATCTTAAGAACTTATTAGCTTTATATATCGGCCGGTTATCAGCTGCCACTGCCCTATCAATAGGACTACATAGATTTTGACAACCTCTCTGGCGCAGGCAGTGGTGCGCGCATAAATAATTGCTTAAAACACAATATCACACTGTGAAGTTAGAGGTGCGTGACTGAGGATCCCCCGTTGTCTCGAATAACTCTTAGGTATACAGATTTCCTCACGATGCTTTCCTTCGCTGTTAAATCACTGCTTCTGACAGAAATGTTATCACGACAGTATGCATGCATCATGATAGATATGTCTTTCATGTTATGAGACTTGTGGAACCTTGAAAAGGTACTTTTTTTGATTTCAGTGCACCCCCTGCATACGCACCACTCCAAGTGCAGACAATCGGGTCATCGTCAACAATAGACACTCCAGATACGACGCCCGCGCCCGACTCAGTAGAGTGGTCTAAGAGGTGGCGACGCAACGACCGGCGTCAGGGGCGACTGAACACAGAACTGCTTGAGGCTATTGAGGCGCATAACGTGGAGGAAGTAGAAAGGTAAGACAACATTACTATTGGAGACATTATAATATTGCTAGACTCAACACCTGCACTCGACTCAGTAGAGTGGTATAAGAGATGGCAACTAGCCTCGATACCAGCACCCTACTCAGTAGAGTGGTCTTAGAGATGGTGACGCAACGACCGGCGCCAGGGGCGACTGAACACAGAACTGCTTGAGGCTATTGAGGCGCATAACGTGGAGGAAGTAGAAAGGTGAGACAACATCACTATTGGAGACATTATAATATTACTAAGCTCAACACCTGCACCCGACTCATTAGAGTGGTATAAGAGATGGCAACTAGCCTCGACACCAGCACCCTACTCAGTAGAGTGGTCTTAGAGATGGTGACGCAACGACCGGCGTCAGGGGCGACTGAACATAGAACTGCTTGAGGCTATTGAGGCGCATAACGTGGAGGAAGTAGAAAGGTGAGACATCATCACTATTGGAGACATTATAATATTACTAGACTCAACACCTGCACCCGACTCAGTAGAGTGGTATAAGAGATGGCAACTAGCCTTGATACCAGCACCCTACTCAGTAGAGTGGTCTTAGAGATGGTGACGCAACGACCGGGGCCAGGAGCGACTGAACACAGAACTGCTTGAGGCTATTGAGGCCCATAACGTAGAGGAAGTAGAAAGGTAAGTCAACATTACTATAGTAGATTATGTAGACACTAGCCTTGACGCGTGCACCCTTAGAAATAGGAATCTGCTAATTCATTTGTTCCGTGCCTGCTGCTGACTCAGTAGAAATAAAGAATAGAGAGGTCTACACTCTAGAAGATGGCGATTGAACAATCTGCTGCTCATAAGGGGGAGGAAGTGAAGACGTGAGTTTCTTTCAAAGGTCCCCAAGGACAACCAATCATATTCACGTAAAAACGAAATAACTGTAGTATCTTCTAGCAGAAACTTTCATTCTACTTCTTCCCTTTCCATACCAACATTCTTAGTTGGAATGGAAAGGGATTAATCATGTTTGGAATGCATTAATCTATTTTAAAAGCGTAACTTGCGTAACTGGGAACTTGACGCTATCAAGAAAAATGCAAAGACGATAAAGAATTTTTTCCAGCCCCTCACAAACTGAAAACATAACCGCTGTTCTAGATTACTGCAAGCCGGCGCTAACCCCAACGCAACATGCCGTCAGGACCTGGTATCAGCGTGCCACATGGCAGCCATGCTGGGGGGAGACTCTTTGGATCTTCTGCTCAAGTTTGGCGCGGAGAAGTGCCGACAAGACAGACTCGGCCGCTCACCACTCCATCTGGCTGCATTTGCCGGGAATGCCAGACAAATGGCCATCCTACTGGATTTCCCAGAAGGTAGTGTTAATCATTAGATTAAAAAGCAGTAAACGCCCGCCGTCCTATGGGATAAACTACTTAGGCTCGCTTGCAGAAGCCCCGGCGTAACGTTTAACCCAGAAATTAATTTGAAATTTTGACAGAAGTTTCATACGAATTCAGTCAAAGTAGCAACTATCTCCGGGTTAAAAGGATAAGCCGGCGTTTCTTCTAGCGGGCATTAAAAAGTGCACACGCTGACTAATTTTTGGTCCACCAAACAAAAAGTTTTTGTTTGTAGTGTTTTCGCCCTACACCTTGTACTTATTTCTTTATAATTCAATGTCCTTGTCTTTTTACCAGTAGGTACCTACAGTGGTATGGTAGGTATGGGTCTGTTGTATTAGCTTTATACAACTTTGATATTAATTAAATTTTCGTAGCGTTCTAACTTCCTTCAGTAGTTTAAATGGACCAGTTTCCTTAGGGTTGATATGTGAACTTAATTATAAGGTCAGTCATGTTACACCATAAAATAAGGCCTGAGGTAGGAACCGAACAGGTATTTCTATATACAACAAAAATTTGTCAAAATCTTCAAGAATCACCGCCATCTTACACATTAATAACATTTGCACTTACATTCCTGAATAAAAATACGCCAGCTCAAAATGATAAAAGATACCTTAGCTCTACCTTACCCTAAAGTAAAGAAAGAAAGAAAGAAAACGTTTTTATTTGATCACAATATCTAGTTTATGAAACTATCAAAATAGTTAAAGCAACAAAGCTGTGTGACCAAATGTAGGTCTCCAGCTCAGCATCATGCTACAGCAGGCTGCAGCTCTGGTTTTCAGTGGAAACCTTAAAATTGGTGAAGTCACGGACGAACTATGAATCCAATATCTACTCTAATATGTTTATAGAAATCTAATAGTTTAAGTAGTAGGCACATATAAGAATTACATTATTTATAAAATGGATGATGTGGAACTAATATAAGAATAAAAAGTAAATATATAAAAAAGATAAACCAACTAACACTATAATAGAGATAAATGACAAATGAAGGTATGAATACAAGCATAATGAAATTTACCACATTGGGCACAATGCGGCATAAGTGCTGAAACGATAGGTGTTGCTGGTATAAATACACTATAGCAAAATAATTTCAAGCCATAACTTTTTGTTGGGTTAGTAAATAGTTTTTTAATTTAGTTTTAAAAGTTCCAATTGTTTGTGGCGATTTTAGTGGTGGCGGTAGATCGTTCCAGCACTTAGTGGCCGCAAATTTAAAACTTCCCTGGAAAGCTGCTGTTTTATGCCTTGGGGTGGACAAAAAGAGGTAGGAGTTCCGTGTTGCGCGTGCTGCCTTATCACCAAACCAAATCAATATTTTACGCAGGTATTCTGGGATACCGTTTTTAAGTACGCCAAAGAGCAGAGTGGCAAGGTGTAACTTTCTACGTGCTTCCATCTTCAATATATTTGCTTCATTAATGAAAGGAGTGACATGTGAGCGTGGTGGGATATTAAAGCAGAACCTGGCACATGCGTTCTGAACGCGCTGAATAGCTTTTTTTGTCCTACCCAAGAGTCGAGGCCCGTATACAGTGTCAGCATAATTCAGTCTAGACAACACAACGCACTCTTAGCTTTACACTGATATATGGTCTCATTTTATAAAGTAGCTTTAGGCGATAGAAGCTGTTACGTACGGCGTTAAGGACGTGAGTCTCGAAATGCAGTGCTGAGTCAAAGACTACTCCTAAATTTCGAGCTTCTTGTACCTTTTGAATTAAACTATTATTAATTTTTACTGTGGGATTGAGCATGTTTATTTTGGCTACGACAGTTTTAGAACCTAACACCATACATTGAGATTTACCGGGATTTAGTACTAAACAGTTCTTTCTTGACCATAAATATATTTGCTCCAAGTCAGTATTAAGCTTATATTCTGCTGCCTCTATGTCTAATGGATCGAAAGAGATATACAATTGCGTATCATCAGCATAAAGATGGTACAAGCAATGATTAATGCAGTTAGTAATGTCAGCTGTATAAATTACAAATAGCAGGGGGCCGAGAATGGATCCTTGAGGAACTCCTCTGATCACAGGAGATAGATCTGAGACTGAAAGTGTGCTGTCGCTGTTTATGACTTCAACAAACTGCGATCTATCGCTAAGGTAGCTATTAAACCATTTGACAGTTGATATGTCGAAGCCGTAATATGATAGCTTGGAAAGAAGAAGAGTTGTATTTATACAGTCAAAGGCTCTAGAAAAGTCCAACAAAACAAGCAGGGTACCTTTACCCTGATCTTGTGCCGTCAGGATGTCATCAACGACGGTTGCGATTGCGGTAGATGTGCTATGGTATCTTTTATTTAAACTAAATGAATAATACATACTCTAGTTTTATTTATTTTATTAATCTAGATTTCTTAGATGTAATCCGAGAACCCGCGGTCGAGATCAGCTTTAAGGCTAGATAATTCTAGTCGTGAAAAACAATACGAATGAAATGTACAAATCCTGATGATTTATCACATAATCTATATAGGCAAGCAAAAGGTTAAACGAAATATGTTTTTCTTTGGCTCGCTATCAGTGATATATGGCGAAAAAAGTGATCTTTTTGGAGAACTCAAAGCCCAGTCACGTATATTTGTTAGAGTATAAATAGACTACCAGCCACTACTAACATTCTACATCAATGCTACTAGCTGATGCCCGCGACTTCGTCCGAGTGGTTTAAGTGTTTTGTTATTCCCGCGGGAACTCCCTAATTCCGGGATAAAAAGTAGCCTATGTCACTCTTCAGGTCCTCAGCTATACCCATGCCAAAAATCACGTCGATCCATTGCTCCGTTGCGGCGTGATTGAAGGACAACCCAACAAATACACTTTCGCATTTATAATATTAAGTATGATAATATGAACTTAGCGCAGCATATTTCTAAGAATAAGAAAAATAAAAAATAAATCGAAATATCTATTTATTTATTTAGTAATGGACTGTATTTAATATTTACCTACTATTATGTTATAATTTCCATACATTAAATGAGTAATCACTTTAAATAAACGCAATCATTTCAACCGAATAAAATCGTTTGAAGAGAAGTCATGAAAATAATGTGTAAAATATAGTAATAAGTACGTAATTTTTTTCGAGTGTTGGTAAATTCAATCGAATAGTTTTAATCTATTAGCCACTTAAGTTTTCCGCATAACTACAATCAAATGGAACTCGTGGTCCGGTGCCACCACAGCTTCGGATTTCTTGCTGACCAGTCGCAGCACAACCAATTCGTCTGTGACATCCTGAAATCAGGAACAGCACATTAAAACTAACTGCTAGTTTTTTTTTTCTTGTTCTTCTGTCTGAGTTTCTTGCCAGCTCTTCTCAGTAGAATCATCTTTCCGAACCGTTGGAAAGGCCTAACGTTTTATAAGTGACACAAGTTAGCCTACGTGAAATAAATAAATCATTTATCATTAATTATCCACTACAAGTTAGCCCTTGACTGCGATCTCACCTGATAGTAAGTGATGATGCTGTCTAAGATGATAGCGGGCTAACCTGTTAGGGGTATGGATTCAACATCTCCCGAAGATGCTCCGGTGTCGGAGTGATACGTGACGTACATTGAGAATAATTTGGAAGATTTATATGTAGTGTGGTGAATATTGCAAGATAGTACACAATACCCACATAGATTTACCTACTGTGGCGGAATATAGCGAATTAAATTCTATCAATCAATTCATATCATTTCAATTAAATTAAATCTCTATCATCATGGATCATCATGGATCATGGACTTCCGTAAAGTAACTCCTGCTTCTATCCAGTATAGTATCTTGTTGATAATCTCCTCTCCCCAAAGGTTGTCTGGAGATTGCTTTAGCAATAAGGCCGCCTCTGCACCCTTCTGTATTATCTTTTTACCTTTTTATTAGTTTTTAGTGTGTGCTATAAAGAGTTTTATCTATCTATCTATATCAGTTTTCAATCGACAGACTTCCACAGCTGGACATATTTCTATTCTAGGGGCTTCCACACACTCTATGCACACATCACACTATCTATGGGAATCTAGCGACACGGTACTAAGGCTTACTACTCACTTGATATCATCAGTTTACCTAGTAGGGGTCGCTATTCCACCACTATGGGACCCCAACGTCTATCAGTTCTTCGAATTGTGTTCCCCTACTGGTTATCTACTATCACCTCAGTTTCGCAACCCGTTGAGCTATGTCAACAACTTGATTCTCCTGCGGATCTCCTAATTTCTGACTTGATCACGTAGGAACGCTGCAAGCATAACTCATCTCCATCGCTCTCAGTAGATGTTTTAATGACTAAACTATTATTTAGGATGACCAAATAAAAGCTCGTCTGTCATTAGAGACAGAAATGTGGAACAACAGAAGGTTCTTACTATTTCCTTCAAAGCATTAGACGCGTGATGCGACAAGTTCCTCATGTGTGTGGAATAGGTGGCCGCTGTCAAACTGTCCAGCGTTGTGGTCTCCGGAAAACCTGCAATAAAGTTAATCCTTAGTAGGTAAATGAAATCCACACAGTGATAATGAAAATGAAATGATTTATATTTCACGTAGGACCACTTGTGTAACTTATTATTAGGTCAAGACTCTACCACCGGTTTGGAAAGGAGTTATATTGAAAATAACCGGCAAGAAACTCGGCAGTTGCTTCTTTATTTTTAAAACAAAAAGAATGTCACAATACGTAACTAATACACAATACGTTAGTGGTACAGCTCTCTCATCTTCTCATTTCTGATTCGGTAACGTGGGATACTCCTGCATAGCCCTAATAAAACCGAATACTTATTGCAACAAATTCCCGAATAAAACCGAATATTGCACTAAAAAATCAAATTTATATCCCCAACTAAACGTATTTGTATTGGGGCTGAAAATAGTCCAGTCATTATATACATTTGGAACCGAACCTGAACCGAGAAAGCTAAATTTTGGATATTACGTGGGGGGGCCTAGAAAAGCTAAACTTCAAATTGTCGATCAAGATTTCCTGTGTGCATTTTCCGCCATCTTGAAAAAAGGGGTTTATTCAGATTTTTTAGTATAACTCGGTTCTCCGTTGAGATACGAAAATTTGGATATAATACTTTTTTGCTGCTTTTTTTACGATCTAAATTAAAGTTCTTTACATTTTTCACCTATCGTTCATCGTTATCGAGATAATTGAAAAAACCATAAATTTAGGTAGTGAAATTTGTTTATTGCTATTTTCTTTTTTCTCGTGAAAGGTATCGATATTTCACAGTAGCGAATAAAATTCGCACGCAAATATGATGATGCAGTCTAAGATGGTAGCGGGCTAATCTGTTAGGGTCATGGCAGTTTTATTAAACCCATACCCCTACGGTTTCTACACGGCATCGAACCGGAACGCCTAATCGCTTGGCGGCACGTCTTTGCCGGTAGGATGGTAACTAGCCACGGCCGAAGCCTCCCACCAGGCCAGACCAGGGAAAATTCAGAAATTATAAATTCCCAAATTGACCCTGCCGGGGATCGAACCCGGGGCCTCCGCACGTTAAGACAACAGCGCTCAATACTGCGCCACGGAGGTCGTCAAAAATTCGCAGCGCAGAGTAGGTGAAATCCGTACGCGAAATATAAATGGCGAATATTTTTCGTAGTGCAAAAGTAGTGTTAAGAAATCAATTCCCTCTCTGTTCCTATACATCACGAAACGCCAAGTCCTATTTCATTTCACAGTTGTACAGTTAACAGACGAACAGACGGTACCAGATGCTCGCCTCAATACAGGGTAGGTATATACTACCAGCGCTTAAAGCCGTATTGTTTTAATATTGTTTACGTTCGTGTTATAGGATTTTAATCCTTAATATAGGGTCGACAAGGTACGTGATATAAAACTGTAATTTTGAAATAATACAATAAGCAATGGTAGTAACACCCCAGAACGGGAAATGGTTGTCATAATTCCTCGGGGGACACTTTATCGCTGCCACTATTCGTATTATGGGTAATGTGGCTATTTGTTCAACGGCGACTCGTTTTATATCTGACTACTGTGAAAGATATTATAAACTAAAATGATGTCTGCGACTTCATCCGCGTGGAATATTGGCCCATTTTCTTTCCCGGGATGCAACTTACCTCTGTACCAAATTTCATCAAAATCGGTTGAAAAAATGGGATGGGATAGATGAAAAGCGTAGCAGATAGACAGACAGTGACACTTTCGCTTTTATAATATTATTAATATGGAAGCATGAACTAGATGATGATTTTAGGTTTTTTAAATAATCTCCTGGAAAATCTTTGATTTTCCGAGTTGAAAAGTAGCTTACAAAAAACTGTGTTATAGCTACCGATAAAACATTTGGAACATCTATCAATACCTTCACAGTTGACGATAATAGTTCCTACAACGTTTCCATTTTCATTGATCCGACTCATAGTGTTGGTGGCCAGGGGGCCCTGGAACATTTCGGGTTCACTGAGAGTTTGTAGTTGGGGTTGGGGGTGCTTGAATGGCAGGCCCGAACCACTGGTGGACGGACGATCAAAAGCGAGTTCGATTCCAGGTAGGGTAAATTTGGGAATTAATATTTTTTCTCTGGTCTGGTCTGATTGGGAGGCTTTGGCCGTGGCTAGTTACTACCCTACCGGAAAAGACGCACCGCCAAGCGATTTAGCGTTACGGTACAATGCTCTGTAGAAACCAACTAGATTATGGGCTTAATATAACTGCCATACCACAACCAGGTTAGTCCCCTACCATCAGGTGAGATCGCAGTCAAGGGCTTACTTGTAGTAGGATAAAAAATAAAAATAAAAGCCGCTGAAAGCTAACAGCACAAGACCGTGTCCCACGGAGATCCATGGACTAGACCCTCGTCCATCAGTGGATTTCTATGAGCTGAGAAGACGACGTAGCATCAATATAAATTTATACAAAACGAAAAGTCGTCACTCACTCACTGACAAACTCATCAACACCCAGCTAAAACCCTCTGACAAAGAAAGCTGAAATTTTACAAACTGTAGGTACATTTCATTGCCTTAGGAAAGAAACTATGGAGGGTAGAGGCAAGGAGGTACATCTCTGTATATGAAAAGTGTCCGTCGAAATGCATTAAATTGGGGGCGCCACATTAGCATCAGGGTAAATTTAAAAGGAAGCGCCAAATATTATTAGAGTAGGCTTACAGAGAAATAACTGCCTAAATGCGCCACTGTGGAAGCTTTTTGAACTGTTATTTATAGCAACCACTGGGCACTTTTTCAACTTTTCTCCCATAAGAGATGATACTCCTTACCTCTACCCTCCATAAGCGAAACAGCGGGCCGAATAACATAAACTGCCCTCAAAACCATAATGTTGCTTCCAAAAACTTATACTTATGGCTGCTCCGCATTGTCTCAGTGGTTAAGCAAAATCTCGATTACTTTGAGTGCCAAACGTGCTTCTCGGCAATTTTTACGTTAAAAAAACAATAAATAAAAACGGCTACGCGTATCACAGTATACTTAATTAAACTGGGAAATAAAAACGAAGGAGTCCAATAACGTTTTACAATTTTAAATTTACGACACCACTAAACTGAACTGCCGGGCCACTCTGTCTGAAATACCTACTCACCATAAAATTCTGAGCTATTTCCATGATTTACCACACAGCGGGCCTACTGCAGGACTTATAAAACGACAGCTTTATTAAATTCCACGTCTAACCACCGCACTAAAACACCCCGCGGTATGCTAATTTATATTTTAATAGAATAATTATAAAACGGCTTTCGTTTGCACGAACCGTGACAATACAAACACAAAATAAAACAAGCTGTCACAGCATTTTGTAACATCTGTCACGGTTATTATTCTTCTATTAGTTTTCCATAAAGACACAGCCTAAACACTTCTCTTACATAGCTGATTTCAATTATTAAGGAAAAAGGTACTAATTTCCTTCCTCCATGGCTGATTTATTTAGAGAAAATGGAAGTTTTTTAGAGACATTTTCTGCTGTTTAAGGTTGTTTTATTCGACCAAATTTCAGCCTGCTATCGAATCCTTCTTTCTATCATAATACGCACTCATTATACTTGTTACAATGGTTACAATATGGACCTTCCGCCTACTTTTTCCTCTATAAGTTACGAGTATTATATGGTGCTTTCATTTCAAAATAAAAGTGAAGCTTCTAAACACCTTCTCGAAGTCTATTTATTCCACCTAATACTAAGCGGTCATGACTTCATCCAAGTGGTTTCAAAAGTATGTAGCTCGACGGGTTCTTTAATTTTCTCTCTTTAATTTTCAAATTCATTTTTTATTATTATAACTTAAAACTTAAAATTAATTTTTAATTTTCTGTTCTCTAATATTTTTATTAAAAAAAATATTCAAATCGGTTCAGAAACCTCAGAGAATTCGGTGTAAATACATTTTAAAAAAAAGATAGGTACGCGCCGAGTTGATAACCTTCTCCTTTTTTGAAAGTCGGTGTAAAAAGTACCAGTGTCAAATTTTTGATTCTCATATCCTTTTAAAAACACGACTATTGCCTCTGTTCCAGCATGATTGAAGAACAAACAAACAAACACTATTTAGCATCAATACTTTTACTAATATTATAGAGGCAAAAGTGTCTGTCTGCTACGATTTTACGGCCCATCGTTTCAACCGATTTTGATGAAATTTGGTACAGGAATAGTTTGTATCCTGGGGAAGGACATAGACTTATCCCAGAAAATTCAAGACTTCCCGCGGGAATCAAAACTTCCATGCGGACGAAGTCGCGGGCATTATCTAGTTTATTAGTACGGATGTGATGTGATACATTCAATCTCTCCCAGCCTCCTGTGTCACGTAACACGATGTAAACAATAAATCGCTAGTGAACCAGACAACACAAGCCTTAACCAAAGCCTTATTGTGATTCAGCACACGGTCGGTTCGGTGACATACCGAATTATCCCACCCCGAATTCCAACCCTCTGGTAAACGTTGTCCTAAACTGTCATTGCTCTCTGGAGACATTTGTCCCTTCGCCGGTTTCCGAGTGACACTCTGCTCTAGTTAAGTGGCAAACAGAGATTTTATCAATACACTAGTGGGCCAGGCAGACGTTGTCCTGCCTAACCTAGAACCCGATTGCAACGCCCCCTACTGGGTCCAATTATGAATATAAACCATCCCTGCACCCACCCAATCATGCACAAAAAATTTCATCGAAATCGGTCAAGCCGTTCTCGAGTTTTAGCGAGTCTAACGAACAGCAATTGATTTTTACATATATAGATAGATATAAGATTGATATCTAGAAGATAGGCACTGCGTGACGTCATCATCGTCATCACAACCTATCGCATCGCATATAGGTCTACTACCTCAGAATCTATATCTATACTAATATTATAAATACGAAAATTTGGATGGATGGATCTTTGTTACTCAATCACGCCGGAACGGCTGAACGGATCTGGACGAAATTTGGCACAGAGATAGTTTATAGTCTGGAATAACACATAGGCTACTTTTTATCCCGGAAAATTAAAGAGTTCCCGCGGGAACCGAAAAACCTCAATCCACGCGGAAAAAGTCGCGGGCATTACCTAGTCAAATAAATATTATAAATGCGAAAGTTCGGATGGATGGATATTTGTTACTCAATCACACCAGAATGGCTGAATGGGTCTAGATGTTTGGCACAGAGATAGATTATAGTCTGGAATAACACATAGACTACTTTTTATCCCGAACAATTAAAGTGTTCCTGCAGAAATCAATAAAACCTAAATCCACGCGGACGAAGTCACGGGCATCAGCTAGTAGGTAGTAGTACACTACAGTTAAACATAAATGATAGCTGTAAAATCATGTTATTAAGGGGGTGCATCAAAAGGACTTGTCAAAGTCTACTTTGTAGCAGACCTACTTGCGTATGGTGATAGATAGGGTTTTTAAGATGCAAACTCACAATATATAATACACAGACTCTGTCATTTATTTAGGAAGAAACCTATGAACACATTAGATATATTAAATGAATTGCAATGTAACAAAATAACAACAACTACATCCATAACCACTCGCAACCAAGGTATAAATAGGTCTACTTTCTAGAACACTTGCTACTCGAGGCAAATCTGAGTATCGAATGGTTAAAGACTTTGAAGTTGCTATAATGTAATATTCTTAAGTAGTATTGTTAAGTCACGTCATTAAACGTAGCTGCCACATGAGCGGAAACTTCTCTGATTAGCGGAAACCTCGCGTAACGACTGCTTTGACGTCTCAAAGGTCATCTGTAGTCATCGAGCGGCGCTAACACCTTGAATAAAAAGATTTGAGTTTGAGTTTGAAAGAAGCATTTTTTCCAGATATACAAAGACGGGTAGCCAACGATGATATGTCCTCGGACGCAGAGGAAGACGTGAAGAAGTTCAGCAAGTTGACCCGAGAAATGGTGAACGTGCGATGTAACGTTATTGCGATCGAAACTGTTTTGCCCAAAGCTTGGAGCGACAATATTGACCACGACTGCATGGAAATCGAAGGAACGGTAAGTGACAGTCTTTGGTACAGCAAACACAATAAAATAAGATTTGAGTAGGTATACACGTAAGGTTGTACATCCAGTTAAAGGGTACTAAAGAAAGTATGATCAAGGTCATGATAGGACTGAGAAATTGGAGAGTGGTAAGATTAAAGTAGTTTAAAGTTAGGCCATAGTTATTAACGCGACTGTAGAAACTCAATAGCTCCTGACTTATCTTATGTGCCAAGAGTTGTTTAATGAAATAAGAACACTTCATTCCATTTCATCATGGATGGTGTGTGAATGAACGAATCTTGAATCTTGACTTGAATCTACGCATTGAGTGGTTTAACGATCTATTTGGTGGTTCAAACTTCGAAGTGTAGGTGGACATTGGGGGTATCTATGTCACATTGTTAGTCTACCTTCCGTTTCTCGGGCTATAAGTAAGGGCAGTAGGACCATATAACCACGCGAAGACACATCCCGGCTGCTGTCGCCCAGAAATATTGTAAGAAGACACGAATTTTACCTGTTACTATGAAAATTCTAGCTGCCCCTGCTCCAACCTGGCTGGACGCCGCTCCACGTAGCATCTTCCTGCGCTCGTCGGCACTGCACAAGACTGCTGCTAGCTGCTGGTGCCAACCCCAACACCGAGGACGTGACGGGCAGAACACCACTTGACGTTGCCGGCTCAGGATATTATTATGGCCAGGATATTAATAACAAAAAGTGAGTATGCCAGAGAATAAAACTAAGCAAGTTTATAAACCTCAAAGAAGAAGTGAAAAAGCCTCTTAAATGCCTTATATTAAACACCTCAAGACGAAGTTTATAGGCTGGCTCTCTGCCAGAAATGTGAAAAGGTTGAATCGGAATAAAAAGAACACACCTACAATTTTCACAATTGCAGACATAAAGTTCGGTATTTTATGGTTTATAAAATAAGAATTTTCCTATAGTTTGCATTACTACTTGTATAATTTTATCAGAAAAAATTATAACTTTTAGAATATAATCGCCATTTTCTATTTACATCGCAGAACACCTACACCATCCCTTTTGGAAAACTCTTAACATAAAAGGTTACCGAAAAAATAACATAGACTGACTTTTTATATAAGAACATAATACTTTTACTATATGTCCTTTGTAACTGTTCTTTTGTATGCAATAAAGTTGTTTAATAATAATAATAATAATAATAATTATGTGCCTTAATTTCAGTTTCACAGACGTGGTTAAAATGCTAGTCACCGCTGGCCATCCCAATCGTCATATCTGCGAATGGGTTAATCCCAGTCAGCCTCGCTCACCATCTGAGGCGACTGGGGTTCCGTGACAGTTCGCTCGCAGCCAGGATGCAGAAAGCGGTGTTGCTAGACTCGGCTAGGATAGTCCGCCGGTTTCTCAACCTGTCGCCCTGACCCCCGACCGTCTGGTCTCCCCTGCCGGGGTGTAATCCTCCGCCCGCTACAACTATTTATTTGTGTATTTGTGTATGTAAGTTTATTAATTAATATTTATTTACGTAAGTTTATTATAACTCTTTAGGCCATATATGTATTTATTTTGTATGCGGGCGTGAGAGCTAAATTTATGTTGAAAATAATAATAATAATAATAATAATAATAATTATGTGCCTTAATTTCAGTTTCACAGACGTGGTTAAAATGCTAGTCACCGCTGGCGGTCAGTATAACAGCATGAAGAGAGGAGGAATGAATCTTGATACTCCTTTACATACAGCTGTGGAACTGTCTAATATGGATTGTATAAATGAACTGCTGGAAGCTGGAGCATCTATTGCTTGTTTGAACTCTAAAGGACTTACGCCTCTTCACGTATGCGTTAACAAAGAGCTTGAACCACCTCTCAAAGTACGTACTATATATAGTATATTACAAAATAATAAAAATATAGCAGCTAAAATGTCATCTAACGATAACTTAACAGAGACTAATATTAATATTTCAGATCTTAGCTAACTACCCTTATAAAGATGCAGATCCGTTAAAAGCTATGGTGGATGTTAAGGATAAAGATGGGTACACAGTATTGCAGGCAGCAGTTAAAGCAGCGTGGGTAGCGGGAGTGTGCATCGCTTTAGAAGCAGGAGCCGATGTCACAATAAAGGTAATTTGTATAACTAAAACCCCACAACATAGCTTAGAATGAATGCGACGTAACCTTAAACAATTTATTTCAGGCAAATGATGGTGAAACGCCGATACACTGTGCAGCAGCCCTAGGTGATTTGGATGTACTTAATGAAATATTAAGTGTTACGAAACAAAAAGATTTCATAAACTGTCAGAACGAAGAAGGTGAAACGCCTTTGTTTAAAGCTATTTTATTTGGACATTTAAAATGTGTAAATTTAATCCTCAATGAAGGTGCATCGATAAAGTTAACAATGCCAGGAGATATAAATATTCTGCATGTTGCAGCTGAATTTGGTCATGTTGATATCTTAAAATATTTATTAGAGTACGATTATGGTATCGCAGAAGGTATGATAAACAGTTTAACTACAGCAGATCGAAGAGGTCTGGGTCCGATACATTTTGCAGTTTTAAATAATCACGTTGAATGTGTCAAATATTTACTATCTAAAAATGCAGATATAAGACTAAGAACAACGGACAGTCCATTTAAATCATCTACACCGTTACATGTTGCGGCATTAAAAAACTATGAGTCTGTAGCCAAAGTTATTCTGACTCATGATAAGACAACCATACATGAAGTAAACAACATGGGTTGGTACCCTTTACACACGGCCAGTCATCACGGCAGTAGAGATATCATAATGCTCCTCTTGCAAGAGGGAGCGGATTTATCAGCGTATACAGATGGGCCTAAGAAGTTCAGAAGTTCTGCCATGGACATGATAATTAATAATATATCGAAACCTACATGTTTTATGGAAAAAGAGTTCGACTATTACATTTCATCGAATTCCCAAAATTTTCAAGATTCAAAATGTGAAGTAACTGTTGATTACAGAATATTAATGCCTTCAATTTGCGAAATGGAACAGATGAAAGTTATAGAAGCTATCATAAAGACGGGTAATAGATTTGGGCAGCTGAAACTGTTGGTTCACCCATTAGTAGAGAGTTTCTTGTACCTGAAATGGAAGGCTTTACTGCCATTTTTCTACACTATAATTGCTGTTTATGCTCTTTTCGTTAGTTCACTAACAATTTTCACTATTTCGGTTTTCTTCTACAAAGATACTCAAGACAATCCACCTGCAATATTAAACCCAACTGTTTGGGGTTACTTTGTTTATAGTACTATTTTTTTGATAATTATACAGGTAAGTCTGGGCACATTAAGAAATTATACCATATATCTAAATACCATATAATTTCAATTTTTGTATACCTTTTCAACGTGATTACAATTTCAGGAACTTCTCTACATGAACGTTAAAAGCACAAGATACTTTTTGCAACTTGAAACTTGGATAAAATTCTGGTCGATAGCCCTAGCAGCGATTTTACCACCTACAGTTGCTATTGTGTCAATAGAAACAACCGAATGGCCCAGACATGTAGCAACTTGTGCTTTACTGTGTTCCTGGATAGAACTCATGTTTCTTTTGTCCAGATTTCCAAATTGGGGTTATTACGTCCTCATGTTTGGGAAAGTGGCTTCAAACGTTGTTAAGGTAATCATAGCAATTATTGTCATTAATTCATTCTGTTTAAAGGAATCTTCTTATATTTTAATATGTGCTCTATTTGCAGATACTTCTAACCTTTGCATTTCTGGTCGTTGGGTTCTCTCTCAGCTTTATGATACAGTTTCGTTCCGAGATACCATTTGATGGACCCTGGGCAGCATTTGTCAAAACAATGGTCATGATGACATCGGAGTTTGACTATTCTGCGCTATTTGACAAAGATCATTCCCGGGAACTCGCAACATCATTGGTTATAATTCGTCTAATATTTCTCGTCTTTCTAATTTTGGCCGCAATTGTCCTCATGAATCTAATGGTCGGTGTTGCTGTTAATGATATAAATGACTTAGAAATCTTGGGAAATATACGGAGACTAGTCAAGCAGGTTGAGTTTCTTAGTACACTAGATAACTTGGTCTATAATAAGTTTTTCACCACGGTACTACCCAGACGAGTGACTAACCGTATAAAAAACAAAAGAAATGTAATGGGAGTTATTACATTCTGCCCTGGTAGGTCAAGAGTTCGTTTCCATAAATCTCTACCATCTTATTTAAAGAATGCAATCATAGACAAAGCCAATGAACAAAAGAAACAACTTGAGCAAGAATTTCATTTAGAAGTTTTCACGACAAAAATTGATGAAATGCATGAGGCAATCACAAAAAAGCAGGTGCAACAAACTGAAAAAATTGAGGAAATTAAAAAAGAACAGCAACTAACACAAAAGATTAAATACGAAGATATACTGAAACGTCTCAACAGTTTAGATGAAGATGTAACAAAAATCAAAGGAGAAGTTAATATTCAAATAGATAGCACAAAACCTATGGATGAATTAAATGTAAAAATGGACCAACTGTCCTTAGATATAGAAGCTATCAAACAGTTTTTAAGTAGATTAGAAAGTAAACTTGGTAGTTTAGAAAAATAATGCAATATACTACTTATGATGCTATGAGAAAATTGTGTATTATTTTTTTAAATACTAAATATACCTGTCTTTGTTGCAAGCTACGAACAAAATAGTTAAATCCTTACTTAAACATTAATCTCGATTCTGCAGATTCTGCAATGTTAAATTCAGAACTTTCCAAGAGACTCGGACATTCATATATTATTCTTGAACTCGGCTGCGTCAGTTCTGTTCTATTCGTGGATTTTGAACATCTTGAAAAAGTTGATCATTTTCCAAAAAAGAACTTTACTTTGCAATTTAAAATGTAATTTTCTCAGTAATTATAAATTAAGACATTTACAAGAATTCGTCTATGCTAAAAATTCTCGGCGAGGTTTCATTCAACATTTTAATATTATATCTATTTAGCGAAGTGTATACTTCGTATAGTAGGTATGAATAATGAGCTTAGATATTAGAATTGTATGGTAGAGTGGTTTTTGAGAGATTATGTTTGTTAAAATACTAGACTCCCTTTTAACATTCTCATTATATTATCTTTCTGTATATTCGAACATTTCATATTATGTTTAATATTACGTTTATTATATTAGCTTATTTCTTTTACTGTTGTCGTAAATTCGTAATGGAAAATCGACTAGGGGCAACTTTAAAATTGGTATGATGAAAATATTTTAAAAGAACACATCGCGCACCTATTTCACCGCCGCTATATTATTATGGTATTAGAAAAATTCAAAAACACGACGCTGTGATAGTATGGATATATTTTTGACGACCTCCGTGGCGCAGTGTGTAGCGCTGTCGTCTTAACGTGCGGAGGTCCTGGGTTCGATCCCCGGCAGGGTCAATTTGGAAATTTATAATTTCTGAATTTTCCCTGGTCTGGCCTGGTGGCTGGAGGCTTCGGCCATGGCTAGTTACCACCCTACCGGCAAAGACGTGCCGCCAAGCGATTACGCTTTCCGGTACGATGCTGTGTAGAAACCAAATACGGGTATGGGTTTAATATAACTGCCATGCCCCTAACAGGTTAGTACCATCTTAGACTGCATCATCACTTACCATCAGGTGAGATCGCAGTCAAGGGCTAACTTGTAGTGGATAAAAAAAAAAACGAACGTATCTCAGATTGGACTGTGATATTACTATTTTCTGAATTTTCCCTGGTCTGGCCTGGTGGCTGGAGGCTTCGGCCATGGCTAGTTACCACCCTACCGGCAAAGACGTGCCGCCAAGCGATTACGCTTTCCGGTACGATGCTGTGTAGAAACCAAATACGGGTATGGGTTTAATATAACTGCCATGCCCCTAACAGGTTAGTACCATCTTAGACTGCATCATCACTTACCATCAGGTGAGATCGCAGTCAAGGGCTAACTTGTAGTGGATAAAAAAAAAAACGAACGTATCTCAGCTTGGACTGTGATACTATTTATTAGCTGAATAGATAGTTGGCTCATGCCATACTGAACTGTCAAGTTTCAAACGTATCCCGGCGTTGAAGTCGTTCCAACCGCCATGTTTTACCCGTAATGGGCCAAACTTTATATAGCCATAAACGACGAAACCGCCCGCATCTGTAAACATCTCGAACCCAAACAGCCGCATTAAATTGTCCATAAAATAGCATTAATTTCGTAAGTACTGACCGGAAACTATTAACAGACTAGCTGATGCCCGCGACTTCGTATGCGTGGTTTAAGTTTTTTGTCCCCGCGGGAACTCCTTCACTTTCCGGGATAAAAAGTAGCCACTAGTAGCTATGTCACTCTCCTCCTCAGCTATTCCCATGTAAAAAACCACTTATCTGTGGTGGTATGGTTGAAGGACAAACCAACAAGCAAACATACTTTCGCATTTATGATATTAATATGATATTCACGACTTCGTCTGCGTGGTTTGAGGTTTTTTAGTTCCCGCGGGAACTCTTTAATTTTCCGGGATAAAAAGTAGCCTATGTGCTATTCCAGGCTATAATCTGTCTCTGTGCCAAATTTCAGCCAGATCCATTCAGCCGATCATACATCCACACATCCATACATCCATACATCCATCCAAACTTTCGCATTTATAATATTAGTAAGATAGTAAGAGTAAGAAGTAAGATGTAGGATTGCTGCTCTCCAAATGGCTTTTAATCAGGAATCGATTTTATCTACAAGCTTAAGTTAAATTAGTATTTTAACAAGTGAAATTAATTTAACGAATTAAAAAATACGAATGCCCTGCCATATTATTTTTGGAGTTTACTTCCATAAGAAGCGATTTGCATATAATATAGCCTTTGGAATCTTATTCACATTTTTTATTAAATGATATTTTTTTGTGAATCACTAAATATTGAACTATAGTGTTATATATTTTTGGAATCTACTCATCATTTTGTAGATGATGATTATATAGTAAATCTTATTATCGAATATTTTTTTTCAATTTTGGTCTTTAATGCGGGACCATGGCCAACCCATCAATTTTTTTAAAAAATTTACTAGTTTATGTCACCCGGAATAAGCTAGGATTTCTAACGATACCTCATTTATCAAAATCGGTTCAGGCGTATAGAAGTTATGGTGGAATATACAAACTCACATACATACATACATACATACATACATACATACATGAACCCTGAAAACAATATACTCCTTTTTTCAGGCAGTCGTATAAAAAACACACGCTTCACTAATAATTGACCAAAGTATAGAGATAACTTGCAAAAAACAATAATGAAAAAAGTTATGGATGAAGTCGCGTCCATTGTCTATGTTTAAAGAAAAAAAATTATGTGACGAGTGCAACCCATAAAATATCCAAATTTATTAAAATTTTGTTCAAACTGTAAATAGCGTTTGCTCCACCGCTAACTAGCGCGAATAAAAGCGGAGAGCACAAGTTTTTTAATTAATATTCGTTTGCTTTTAATCGCACTTTGGCTCGGAAACTCGTCACTACGCTTTAAGCTTCACAAATTGCAACCCACACTAAGGGGTCACTACCATCGCTTACAGCAGTATTATTTCAAAACGACAGTTATATATCACGTACCTTGACGTCCCTAAAATAAGAATTATAATTCAAAAACACGAACGTTAACAATATTAAAACAATACGGGTTTAAGCGATAGTAGTATGGCCGTTTGGACGTCTTATTTTAAAGTGATCACATACCTGTTAGAGTCCTTGCGTCTCAAGCTGCAAGAACTGAAGGAATATAGTTGACCCGTATAGTTTGGATCGCCCTGCCTGCGTCTGTGTTTCCAGACACGTTTAACCTAGTATGGACGTTTAGATTTAACGTTTCTGATTCGAACCTTTATAAATAAGGTTCGATAAGGTTCCCAGGAAGCCTCCATTCCGGCGTCCTTGTGTCCTGCTACCTTAGTAATTACACAGTAAACAGATACAGTTTACTGTGGTAAGTACCTTCAACGATCTTCTACAATACAACTTTTTCCCCGACGCCACCACCACTTGAACATCTTATAATGTCCCAAGCAACAGAAGCAAAATGAAGTGCGCCCGTACGCTCCCTGATTCGTGAAGCAAGCGGCTCTTGCGGATCTTACGGCGATGTGCAATGTCCCTTAATAATGTTCCAATTATTTTACAAAAGTAATTAAAACTCGCGTCGACACTGACAAGCAATTGGCGAATCGAGCGAAAAATGAACGAGCTTGCTTGACTCTTGCATTTTTGGCTTGTTTTTTAACCGAGTTCCAAAAAAGGAGGAGGTTCTCAATTTGGCGCGTATTTTTTTTATGTGTGTCTCTCTCACACATGTCTCTGTGGTTTCGAAACCGATTTGAAAATATTTTGTTCAGTCCTTAGATGAAGCTCTCGAGGTGGTCCCATAAAAAATTCTGACTCCAAATCCTCATTCCTGACACTAAAAGGTTAAAAATAAAAATTCTTACTATAAAACCGACTTCCAAAGCCACTGTAAAGTAAAAAAAAAAAAAAAAATTTCTACACACTATGTTGAAGTCGGGCGAGCCTGATGCTTCAACTTTGCATATCTTTGTTATACCCGCCCGACTTCCACGTAATTAAAGGTCTTCAAAAATCCCAAGGAATCTTCTGAGACGTTTTAATAAACCAACATCAGATAGAGCAGATTCTCAAGTCTCGGTCATTCTATGCATAAGACCGAAGATAAGGTAAGATAAGAAAATATATTAATTTATTGCACAAATACACGTGAAAAGTTCTTTCACGTGTATTTTAGCAATAAATGAATATCTTCAATATTTTTGGAATCAGTTTACTAGCAAATATGGCGTGCAATTATTAGAAGTTTACAGCATAATATTATCTACTTATTATTCGTATTATTCGAATATAAGAATAGATTGACCAATACTTGATATGGTGTTCTTAGCTGATGTTAACTTATTAATACACGTACTAAAACCGAGCTTTTGTGAATCTTTGGGACCTCGAACGTGATTCGTTTAAACCCCTACAATACAGGATGCTTTAAATGCCCAGCAGTGGCTATCTACCCCTTGAAGTCTACACGAAAGAGGACCAAACACGGCTATCTAAATATACTATAAATAAATATTCACTATAGTATTTGAATAAATTATTCAATGCATTTACTGAATTGCATAATATTAGGTACCATACTTCACTATATTACCTACAACCTAAATATACAATAAGAAGAAATATTTCTTCTTTGCCCAACTTTTGTATTTATATTATACGCACTGTTTTTTCAACCCTGTCTCTAAACCAAAGGTTAACTAGAAGGGAATAGCTCTAGGTTCTGTCGACCTCCCTGGTGCTGTGTTGAGTGCTGTTGTCTTAACGTGCGGAGGTCCCGGGTTCCGGGTTCGAATTTGGGCATTTATAATTTCTGAATTTTCCTTGGTCTGGCCTGGTGGGAGGCTTCGGCCATGGCTAGTTAACATGGCTAGGTAGACAAAGACCTACCGCCAAGCAATTAAGATTAAGTAAAAATCGATAGGGGTATGGATAAAATATAAATGCCATGCCCCTAACAGCTTAGGTTAGGTTAGGTTACCATCTTAGACTGCATCATCACTTACCACAAAGAGAGATCGCAGTCAAGGTCTAACTTGTAGTAAAAAAAAAAAGATATTAAGTTCGCCTTTGTACATTGTATTCTATGTGCAATAAAGAATTTAAAATAAAACAAGCAGACTATCATAAAATATCCATACTATTAATCAATTCTATGCAACATTTTACAGTACAAAATATCAGCTCGATAACTCTTTAAAAACCAAATTTCATTATACAGAGTGCTCGAAAATTGAGTCGCCAATTTCAGAAAACAAACAAAGTTAATAAAAGGCTTCGAAATATTGAGCGTCAACTGTTGCACGATAGTTTTTACGTTTTATTAACTGTCGTTGAGTTTTGTAATAGATGGTAGGCAATGCACCTGAGATCCATTAAGTACTGTAAGTGCTTTGCTGGTTTAGCATGGCAGGTTTTATAAGCGAAGTAGCTTCCTTGTTTCCCGCCAGGGCTTAACAACACCCTGCCTGATTTGTTGTGGGTTCTTTTAGACCAGGGCGAAGTAATTCCGGGGTATTATCTTGATTTTCCAGGACAATAAGTAGACTATATCACTCTCAAGGTCCTCAACTACCACCACCACCACCACTACAGCCCTTTAACGTCCCACGGCTGGGCATAAGCCTCCACTCTCATAGGAGAGAGGGAATTAGAGCTTAGACCCACCACGCAGCTCCAATGCGGGTTGGCGGGCTTTAACCACTATTATCATGTTAGTGATATTAACCGGGACCGACGGCTTAACGTGTTCTCCGAGGCACGGGGGTTATGGCCCGACCCGGGACTCGAACCCGGGACCTCATCGGCCGCAATCGAACATGCTAACCACTAGACCAACGAGGCAGTCAATTACACTCATGTAAAAAAAATTAAACCGGCTCAGAACAGGACTCGGATGCTGCAATTATAATGCCCCATTTATGCAGTAGGTATACCTACTGCATAAATGGAGCTGGAAACCCTCTCCCATTTGTGAGTGTGGTGAGGAAGAGCTGACGATGGAGCACATCATTCATCCATCATCCAGTATTTCTATTATTATATTTTCTATTTAGGTTGCCTGTAAGAGATCGCTTCTTAGCGATAAGGCCGCCTATTGTACAGCTTCTTCCCTTTATGTGTGTGTCTATGTTCTTCTGTTGTGTATCTATTTCGGTGTACAATAAAGTGTATTTTCATTTTCATCATCCAACGCTCATGCCTACCCGGGTTCACCCAGGGATCTTTATGGCCTCCCTGCCCCGGTTGTTACATGGTTAGGTAAACTGGACATAGATATTTAATTTAACATTGCAGTTATTAAATTTTGACATAGATCACGATACATTATTATTAAAACGCTTATATTGTAAGCATAATTCCAGAAGTGGGCAAATTTAACTGCTCTTAAATATATTTTTACTCTCTTTAAAATTGGCACGAATAAATGGTTAAACGTTTAGAGGTTCCCCAAGAGATTTAATGTAATTAGATAAACGTTGGCTAAACTTAAAGATAATATTCATTGGATCCGGCCACGATTGCTATCGAGCTCTAAATTAAATTGCGATCTAAACACAAAAGTATTCAATAATCCCTGAATTTGCGAGAAGTGGACTGAATAACCAAAGTCAAAATACTCTATTTTAGTAAATAATTCCAATATGGCGTTCCCGCCAACGAACTGACCGAGAGAAATACATCGAATGAGTCAAATATCAGTTCTAATAAACCGTCATCAATAAAAAAATAACAATATTTTATATTTTCTAAAAATTCAATTCAATTCTGAACGTAAAGCTGGCTAAACCAAACCAGGCCAAAAGGCCAAACATTAAATAAAATGCAAAAAATAACGTCGATCTATTGTTCTCATGCGGTGCGACTGAAGACAAACAAACACAAATATGCAAAAGCGCCAGTGTGCTTAGTCTACATGAGGCAATTTTTACTCTGTTTTTTAAACCAACCTGATTTTACAATAACCGCCATATATTTGTACTTATAATATATCGTCAGTTTTGAATTTAATTTACTTACAATTATTATTTTTAGAAATATTTTATATTTATTAACAATGCCTTATAAAAAAATGATTGCGAAGAGGGAAATGCCAAGCGTGAGTGAGAAATCTTTCAGATGCTTTAGTATATTAGAGTGCAAAATGAAGTACTACTATTGCAATTCCCTTCGTAGCGACTGTGGTAGCATGGTGCTACACAAGCATTGTGTGTCGTAGTCACGGTCGTAGCCTATCGTAGCGCTCTCCGATTGGTGAATTAACCGTCACTCAAGATGACTTCACAGCACTACCACTTTTTAAGGTCTAGCCTATTCTACTAGATCTATTCACAGTAGAGAATAAAATTCAGGCAATTTACCTTTTACTTAAAACTGGTTGGTTAAAACTATTGGTCGATGACGACTATATATACGTACTGTTTTTTTTCTAAAGAAAGTAAAATAAATTAATACCTAGATTTCATTGCAGGAGTTTCACGAGAGTACAATTGATACGGTCACTCGTATAGAAACCAACCCGAATGTAATGGGAATCATGTTTTTCCGCCTAAGTATGTAATCCATACTTTTTAACCGACTTCCAAAAACGGAGGAGGTTCTCAATTCGGCGTATATTTTTTTTTATGTATGTCTGTGTATATCTCCGAGGTTTCTGAACCGATTTAAATTTTTTTTTTTTTAAAGCCTGACTTCAACATAGTGTGAATGAAAATTATTATTTACTTCACAGTGGCTTTGAAAATCGGTTTTTTGGAAAGAATTTTTATAATATTATAAATGCGAAGTGTTTCAGTCTATTTCATATCTATCGATCTGTTTAAAACCGCTTTACACGGCCCATCCATGTAACCGCTTTACAAATAACCTAGGAAAAAGAAGCTAAATCCATATCCATACTTTCATACTAATATTATAAATGCGAAAGTGTATCTGTCTGTCTGCTACGCTTTCACGGCTCATCTGTTCTACCGATTAGTATGAAATTTGGTACAGGGATAGGTTGTATCCCGGGGAAGGACAGTTATCCCGGAAAATTGAAGAGTTCTCGCGAGAATTAAAAACCGCCAAAACATGCAAATATTATGTGGTACGTGCAATACAATGCAATACATGTGTGGTGTGGAACCTCATGCGATATGCACCGCCAAATAAGCAAGCATCGCTACCACACAAAACATCCACCAAATATTTCGGCGGATTGGTTATCATGGACTTCCGCAAAGTAACGCCTGTCTCTAACCAACGCTTAACAAATGATGAAATTCAATATAAATAGCCGGCAAACAGACATATTCTCAGCACGTCTTATTCCAGAAATTTAATGAGATCCCAGAGGATTTTTGATATCCTAAATCACAAGCACCATCTTCTCTTTTAATAAGTAAAATTGATAGAAAATTGAAACTAAAATGAAATTAAATGATTTATCTATTTCACGTAGGACAACTTGTGCCACTTGTAAAGTCAAGAATCTACCAACGGTTCGGAAAACGGATTCTACTAAGAAGAGCCAGCAAGAAACTCGGCAGTTGCTCTTTTGACAAAAAGAAAAATGTTACATTTTGTAAATAATATACAATGCATACGTTACGTAACAAGTTTACTGACTTCTAGGTTCAATAAAAGGGTGGAATAAAACAAAAAAACACAAGTAAAATTGTGAAATAAATAGGTAGGTACTATAATCGCATTTTAGGTGAACTATTTATCCCTTTGATTATGTAAAGATTTATTCACTTTCGCTACAGCAGATATCGTTGACTTATGAATTTTGATGGAAATATTGTAACTTTTTTAATAGTTTTAACGCTTTCTCAGGTCTTGTCGAACTGTGCACAATTCCAGAGAGCATGACTCAGACATTGTCCACCAAACTGCCAGTGCTAACGTCTACCATTCAAAACGCCATAGGAGAAATCGTAACTGATACCTATCAATATTTCTTCTGTTAATAAATTCGAAACTGTGCCTTGTTACTACACTCCATCTTTTGAACCGATTTTGACGAAATTAGGTACAGAGATATGTTGTATCAGGGATAGGTTGTATCCCAGCGAAGGACATATTAGGCTACTTTTTATCCCGGAAAATTAAGCTGTTCCTGCTTGAATTAAAAAAAAATACTAAACGTATGCAACCGATATGCTCCTGACGCGTCAGAGTAGTTAATTTCTAGCTTGACTTGTGCAATTAGTGTAATCCACTTTGCTTTAATTGAGTATTTGAGTACTTTATATGACTATAAATTATTATCTAAATAAATTATTAAATAGAGGATCTCCCAAAAGTCGTAATATCCACGTCCCCTGTTATTTTTATGTTGAATAACCATTTAAACTATTGATTAAAGTAAAAAAGTGGGTCTAGCTTTGATGACGTTACAATTCAATTTTCAAAATCCCACAGTACGCACGCGTTTGAAAAAGGTTGCTGATTTGACTACTCAGTGGTAAAATATCCAATTGGCGGTTAAAATGTAACTGTAACCGTAGCATTTGTTTAACCGTATATCATGCAACTGGACCTTAACCACCCTAAACAACATGACAGGACGTATTGGACGAGTTGGTCGCGTACCGCATCGTGACCAACAAGACGGAGATCATGGTGGTCGTGGACCGGCAGTTCGCCGCTTGCGTAGTTCACAAAGTCTCCACGAGAAAGCTGAAGAAATAGGTAAGTCCTTTGTGGGGTCGAGTGTACGCTTTTATAATATGGTTCCCAAAGAGTTTCTGGATTTTCCATTACATAGATTTAAAGACTGTATTAAACAGCATTTGTTAAGTCGAGGATTACACTATCACTATTTTATTGATGGCAAAGTTGCATGGAAGCAACCGGCCTCGCATCCAGTGACCCACAAGTCAGTGTAATACTTGTAACGTATGTGTTGCGTTGTCTACATATTGTAACCTTTTCGTTTCTATGAAAAGAGCAACTGCTGAGTTTCTTGCCGGCTTTTCTCAGTAGAAACAACTTTCCGAACCGGTGGTAGAGTCTTAACGTTTCATAAGTGGCAAAAGTTGTCCTACATGAAATAAATAAATCATTTATCATAAGTACGGACCAACAAATCGCGCTTTACTATAGATGATGCCCATGTCAAAAAAAATTTTTTTTAATATCCTTCTTCCATTATCTTTATAGAGATTATCTAATGCGATAATTAAGTTACAATAATCTACCTTGACTATGAAAAAATAAAACTAATTAAAATTAATTAAAAATTCTTGAAAACCTTAAATTCTATTGAAAAATATAAAAACAAAATTCAAAAACAATAATTTTATGTCAGGTATAACTAACTGATCGTCCAGATTGCTATCTTTGTGAATTCACTCAGTTCACTCCATTGATGTAGAATTTTAGTACCTTTCACTCAGTAGTAAATAAATTATTTCTTACTGATTATATTAAATAGAGGGGCTTACTAATCTGTCTCTTTGCAGGTATATACTACTGTAAATACTTACATTCAATAGTCAATAGAAATTCAATTTTGACATGAAGATAATAACGAATTTATTAAAAGACGCCTATGATGAGTGGCTCGTTCAAACAGTAAGATATTTAATTGATATTTTTACACGACTGCCTGAAAAAAGGAGTATATTGTTTTCAGGGTTCATGTATGTATGTATGTGAGTTTGTATATTCCACCATAACTTCTATACGCGTGAACCGATTTTGATAAATGAGGTATCGTTAGAATACCTAGCTTATTCCGTGTGACATAGGCTAGTAAATATTTTTTTTTAAATGATGGGGTAACCATGGTCCCGCATTAAAGACTGAAGTTGAAAAAAAAATCGAATATAAGATTTACTATATAATCATCATCTAGAAAATGATGAGTAGATTCCAAAAATATATAACACTATAGTTCAATATCCAGTGATTTACAAAAAGATATCATTTAATAAAAATGTGAATAAGATTCTAATTTAACTAGATTAATTTAGATTTTTAACTTTTTAGTTCGTTTTTTGGCAGGGCAGTCGTGTTTTTTAATTTTTTAAATTATGATTACCTACTTTATCAAAGCAGTAAGTATAAGTTAACGTCACCAGGCACTATTATAAATCGTATCGTCATTAACACCCATTGCTCGCCCAGTACTGAGTACTAGTCTCCTCTCTAAATGAGAAGGGTTGTAGCAATAATCCACCGCGTTGGCTAAGTGCGGATTGGCGGCTTCACGCATTTTTGAGAACATTTATGAAGTACTCTATGTAGGTTTTCTAAGATCCTTTAGGATACCCTTAACCTAAAACGCTAGAAATGCGTGGCCGAGGTTCAAATCTCTGACCACCCCAATAGGACTAGAGGGCTGACGTCTGAACCACTAAGCTACCGGTAATTTCGTATTAATTATTAACGTACTTAATATAATTTTCCAGACTGCATCCCTAAACACGGTCAACCCTATAGTAGACAGGATCATGGAGGACGACTCAGTGGAAGGGGTCATTATGACTAATAAAGAAGGTCTCATGTTTTACCCTTCTTTCCATTCATATTTGGCTATTTTTTTTTTCTTTTTCAATCATGCTTTTTACAAATCAATGATGAGATCTACGTTGAAGCGCACGTGGGTAGAAGATGCCTAGTCACTCTCGCTTTGAAGTTAAGTTGTTAAACGTCGCAGGAAACACGTCCGCTGAAAAGGAATTTCACATCTTAGCGGTTCATATCAGAAACGTAGAGCAGAATAGTTACCGTTTTAAAATATATTCAATAGACTTCAAAAAAGGAGGAGGTTTTCAATTCGACTGTATGTTTTTTTTTGTATGTATGTTACGCGATCATTCCGGCAATTATGAATCAATTTTGATGATTCTTTTTATGTTGGTAAATCATACTTCAGAGGTGGTCCCATACTAATTTGATCGAAATCGATTAAGCGCTTTTTGAGAAGATCAACAAAAACAAAATATATACCCAAATAATGTTTTTTACTTTTTAGTTTAAGTTTGTACCTAGAGGGATAGTTTTGAAGTCGGTTTTTGTTTTAGATGAAGGCGAATAATTATTTAGTCACAAAATGCTCAACGGGGAAGTAGAAAAAAAACGGCTGCGTGGCCGCTTCTTCGCTCCACTCGTGGGTGTTAAAATTTACCTACTGTCTCTAACGTACCTATGTGGAATAGGGATTAACACTGTAGCTATTTCCTATTATTCATATTAATCAACTATTTATATTTCATAAGTCATTATTCAAAATTAATATAATATTATTTTAGGATTCAAGAGTAGTTAAATAGGCATCTGTTGTTGCGCGCGCTCCACCCTAGGCTACATCACTACTTGCAGCAAGTCTGATTGCAGCCAAGCGCTAGTCCATAAATTTAAAAAAAAATAAAAAGACTTGTCAGTTTGTGATAAAACTTGTTAGATTCACTGATTTTTAATATTTCTAACTAGAAGTGACAGAGCCCGGTAGTTATGGAATCTTTCCAGAAATTTCTCATCTAAAAGAGTGTTCTCGCTTTGACTTGGCTAATAGCTGAATAGCAATTAAGCAAAAGTCCTAAAAATCTACTTATTCATATTAAATGTCACAAAGAGTTGGAGAAATTATATCGTAATTCGTAAGTTTACCTTAGCTAATACCTAGTTGAATATGTAATTTGTTTGAAAACGTATGACTGGCTACCTTGACAACGACAACGTTCTAGGGACCGGACAGGGCAAAACGTGTGGGTGAAATATCCGTGTCGTAGGGGGGGGGACACTAGTCGACTAGTGTGCGCGCTCCATATAAAAATTGAATGACGCGAACAAACGCATCTTAAGCACAAACAAAACATCAAGTAATTGCTCTTTGTTTTCTCTTCTTTTTCTCTTTAGTAAGACAAATTCTACTTACAAACCAATTTCTTCCCTGCCAATTTTGTAAACAGACTTACCATAAAAGTTTCGGCCGAAATAGCAATTGGGTATTTGACAATTACTAGTCAAATCAGCAACTTTTTTTTCAAACGTCAATACGCGTGCTTAGTATGGATTTTCTATGAAATTTTAAGTTGTGACATCGTCAAAGTTCGACGCACTTTTTTTACTTTAATCGTTAGTATAAAATGGTTATTCAAAATAAATCTAACAGGGGACGTGGATATTTACGACTTTTAGGAGATAATTTATTTAATAATCACAAAAAAATAATTTATTTCACTAGTAGTCAAATACCCAATTCGCGGCCTCGTTTACATAAAAAGGCCTCGGCCTCTCGTCCTATAACAATCAGTTCGGAAGTGCTCGGCTTCACCTTGTCCTTCGCCTCGTCCTTCCAATAGCACTCAGCCGTGAATTGCTTTATTTCCAGCCTGGACAGTAAAGTACTATTATTTGTTTCAGGAGTGCCAGTTTTAACAAACATGAATGTAGTCCCTGCCACCAACTACGGCATAGCGATGCGATGCCTCGGCTACATGACCCATCGAAGCGTCACAGAAATTGTAATATACTTATTAAACTAGCTTCTAACTTAGCGTCCCATATATTCAAGCGATTTTGATGAAGTTTGGTACAGGGTTAGTTTGTATCTTGGGGAAAGACATAGGTCAAAAACTTTTTATCCCAAAAAATTAAAGAGTTCCCGCGGGAATCAGAAGCCTTAATCCATGCGGACCAAGTCGCGGACATCATCTGGTTATTTATATTTTTAAAATTATAACTAGGTACCTATTTATAGCAAAAAGGATGTTGATAGTTTGACTATGGAACCACTTATAACGCGAGATCTGATACGCTCTTGGCCAGTTTCTAAAAATAGATTAAAATTATAGTATTTTTTATTACAGGACCCATTCGATGAAGTGTTAGTTTTAAGAATAAAAACGAAGAAATTAGAAGTGATGGTAGCGCCATATTCGGAGTTTAACATCGTTGTAATGCAACATGCAAGAGTCAATAATAAAGTATCAAAACAGGAAAGAAAAGAAAAGACATCGAATTAGTAAAAAAATAATACATTTCAGGTGTATTTAAGTAATTTTATACTTTATTTTTATAATAAATCATTACATTATCAAGAGAAATTAAGTAGATATTCTTTAATATACCTAGCTACCTTTACTGTACGTAAATTAAAATAAAGCTAAAATAACTTTTCAAGCAACATAAAATAATTAATATAAGGGAAGCACGTACAAAATGACACACAGTTTTGTTTTTGGATCATAACTGTTTATTAATAAATTACAGCACCTTCAATATTGTACAGCAGTATTTTTTTTATTTTATACCTTTGAATTTCTAATAGATATTTAGAAGATAAACAAAATAGAAAAAATTATAATTTCAATTGAACTGAGATCAACGAAATCTATTTTTAAAGTTTTTATACGACTGCCTGAAAAAAAGGAGTAGGTTATATTGTTTTCAACGTTCATGTTTTTGTATAGTTTGTATATTCCACCATAACTTCTATACACCTGAACCGATTTTGATAAATGAGGTATTGTTAGAATCCCTAGCTTATTACGGGTGACATAGACTAGTAAGATTTTTAAAAAAATTGATGGGGTGACCATGGTCCCGCATTAAAGACTAAAGTTGAAAAAAAAATTAAAATAAGATTAACTATAACATCTAGAAACTTACTTCATCTAGAAAATAATGAGTAGATTCCAAAAATATATAACACTATAGTTCAATATCCAGTGATTCACAAAAAAATATCATTTAATAAAAATGTGAATAAGATTCTATCTAACTAGATTTATTCAGATTTTTAACTATAAAGTTCGTTTTTTGGCTGGGCAGTCCTTTGGGCAGTCGTGTTTTTTAATTTTTTTAATTTTTTTAATTAAGACTTGTGTTCATAGGCTATGGACAAAATGGTACACCACTCAAATGGACTAACTGACATACAAGACAAAAGTAGGCAAGGCTCGCAAATGAACCGCTTGATTCGTTTATAGAAACGTCCGAGCTAGAGGCGTGGGCCCAATGCGAACATTTTAAACACCGCAACCAGTCTTATCCAGGTTTGGATCGGGATAAAATTCGTTGCAATATAATTATGCAAGCGTAATCCTCTTCGTCATCTTGAGCGTTGTTTGGCCAATTTTCTTCTTCACTGTCTTCTTCCATCTCCTCTTCTCTGAAGGAGCTTTAGGCTTATTTTTAGACTTGATTACGTTTATGTTTGGAGTAAAAGCCAAAATCAAAGAGGTTTTTCGTTTTTTTGGCTTACGTTTTCCTTGACCACGTCATTTTGGGACAGCAGATAATATCCTCAATAGGCACTGTTAGAGTATAGGATGAGGGATGTGTATTGGGTACCCACAATTAGCTCGTTGAGTTTTTTTGGACAAAACGACATACCTATGTCATTTTGTCCGGTACGTATGTAAGTATGTCATATTGTCCATAAAGCGTTATAAAAATTCAAAATTCACCAATAAATGCAAAATAAATATTATTCACGGAAAAAACTATTCAGATGCAACAAGTACTTAAGGGATGCAATACATATACAGGCAAGTTAAAAAAGAAATAATATTAATACTACTAAAAACTCCATGCAGTAAAAAATAACTCGAAACTTGCCAATATCTGTCGTCGGACATGACAACGAAAGACTGGTGAGAGATTTGGACAAGTTGGTTGGACAAACAGTTGAAAATAATTTGTTTGTCCAGCATTCACGCCAATATATAGCATTAGTTGCCAAACTATTGGTCTCAATGTTGGTTCAACGTTTTTTTTATTCTGGCAACAACTTGATTTAAAACAAGCAATCACAACGCGTCGGAAATTCCGCCACTTTAGCACTTTCCTCTATTGACTCTATGACATTTCTGAGCGTCACCCGGCAGACTGACGCTAAAATTTATTTCTAATAAATCTAGTTTCGTGTATTTGCAGTGTTATTGACATTTTACTGTAACTATTTTGTGAATAAAGTACAAAGATGGCAGATAAATACGATAAAAATGGATACAACAGCAGCGATTTCAAAAGAAATGCTGGCCAAGAAACACAAGATGAGCATCACGAACAAGATGGCGAGGAAGTGGCGAAAATTAATGAAAAAGCCGGTGAATACATTCGGGAACTATTAAGCGAGAAAATCAAACTTAACGCTGGAAAGTTTCCAGTGTCGACCAGACTTATTGACCAGGGTATGTAAAATTTTACCCCTTACTAATTCGTCCATGATGTCAAACATTATCATGCCCTTGTATTAATTTACTTACTTACCAAAAAATAAATGGAATCTAAATTCATTTTAAAAATCAGTGGTAAACATTGCTCCCACGACTATATCCTTGATGGAATGATGAATGTGAAATAATTTCCCGCGCGCTTCATCTCTCTTAATTAACATGTGAAATATAAAGCATCACCTTTTTTCGAATAACACTAAGTAATTCCTTGTGTGATAATTTTTCTGACAGGGAAAAGGCCATTCAAAAAATTCAACCTTAAAGAATCCTACCTCGGAAGTTTCGTTTGTCTTGAGTCAATAATGAGGTCACTGAACTCATTCTGACATGGCCAGCATAGCTATACAGTTATACAGTAACTTTACTACATGTGATTGAATCCAACTTTAGAATTAATGTGAATCAATTAATTTTATCATGTGGGAGTTAAAAACTCCTTTAAGTACATCACAATGACTGAACCGGATTTGGTTGAAATTTGGGATTTATAACTAGAACTAACTTGTCTTCGAAAATTAGAGTGCCCATGGAAATAAACAAAAGCTATGCAGACAAACTCATGGGCATCATCTAGTTATACATAAAATAAGTTAAATGCCAAAATAAATACACATAACTTGATACCAAAATAGACATAGGCTTCTTTTTCGGCACTATCTTGTAACTAAAAAGAAAAAATATTTTGTTATAGAAGTCGCAAAAGTACAAACAACAGGCAGGATACCAGCCAGAGACCTGAAATATGTGGACGTGTACAGGGAGAAACCAGTCAAAGTGGTTGTCAAGGTGCTGGTGCCAATCAAGGAGCATCCTAAGGTATAAAACGTTATTAGACTAGTATTATAAAGGCAATAGTTTGTATGTGTGTGTGTTTGTTACTCTTTCATGCCAAAGCTACTGGATGGATTTGGTTGAAATTTGGAAAGGATATAGATTATAGTCTGGTATAACACATAGGGTACTGTTTATCCCAGAAAATAAAGAGTTCCTGCTGGAACCGAAAACCCTCAATACATGTGGACAAAGTCGCAGGCAACAAAAGCAAAAGTTATATCATAAGAAACACTGTGGAACTATTGACTAAGCAACATATGGCTCAAATGGCTACAGCATATATACAGCATTTATGTTAAATAATATGTAATATAAGATAAATCATAATAATAACATAATTGTTGGCAATGCCCTGACAGGGTATCATGTTCAAGCATACTAGTATTAAGTAATGTGTATTAGTAAGACATTGATAAATTTCATGCAATAAATAACACTCTTCAATCTGTAAATTCATTAAGAAAGCATTCCGTAAACTCCAATAGGATTTTAGAAAAACAAGCTAAAATGAGTTAAGTTACCTTAGGGCAGGGTAGGCGAACAAAATGAATCAAAATGCCATTTTTTCTAAATAAATGTTTAATGAGGTCATAGACGTGCCATCAAATATTTTTTTTTGACTTTGTGATTATTGGGAAAATAATAGTAAATACTACCAACTCAAACCTCTTTAAATTTACTATAAAAAAAAAATACATTTTGCAATATCTCAATTATACATTGTTATGTATAAAGTATTGCTATGATTAATTGTTTTAGGTATGTGTTTTGGTGTGGGTACTTGGTTACTTTGTTTGTCAACAAAGTGAACTTAAGGGGGTAGGTCGCGATAATGTATGTCATAGTTAGTTTGTATCAAGCTACCTAGCTAATTCAAGTGTTATATCGATCTCCAGTTTTCTATCGTTTTCTTTATGTTTCCAAAAATATTATACATGTTATTTATAAAAAGTTATATAAGTGTCACTTCTGTTGTTGCAGATTAGATGACAAATATAACTTATATTTGGGTTTCTTTTTCTTAGTGCATAATGAATTTTGTGATCGGTAACGTGCCAAAAATATTATGTAGCGTGCCATTGGTTCGCCATCCCTGCTTTAGGGCTTGTGTGGTGTGATGCATGTTGCGCGACTTCGGTCGCCGGCACTCTGCATGAGCCAATACTGCAAACTGCTAAAACTCAATTATTGTAGGATCTTTTTTAGGTAAAGTTGACCAGCTAGTCTTAAAGAATTATATCTAATTTGTAGGATTAACTACTAGCTGATGCCCGCAACTTTGTCCGCGTGGTCAAAGTTTTTCTTTATTCCCGCGGGAATTAAAACTCAAAAATAATGTTTATTCGATTTAGGTAGGTATACTACACTTATTGACGTCCAGTTATAAAAAAAATTACTTCCTGGAAATTCCTTACTTTTCCAGGATAAATAGTAGCTTATGTCACTCTCCAGGTCCTTAACTATACCCATGCCAAAATTCATGTCCATCCGTTGCTCTGTTGCAGTGTTGATTGAAGGACAAACAAACACACTTTCACATTTATAATATTAGTATGAAGTATGATGACGTATAAATTCAATTAAAGTTTTGTTCTAAAATCAAGAATAAATTATCTATACTCATTGAACTGAACACATGAGATTATTAAAAACTTTAACTTCACTTGCAGCTAAGATTCCTACATTGTTGCAGGTGAACTTCATAGGTAAGCTGATGGGCCCCAAGGGCACCACAATGAAACAGCTGCAAGAGGAGACCATGTGCAAGATGGCAGTACTGGGCAGAGGGTCCATAAGGGACAGGTTCGTTGAAAATACATTAGTACATTAAGGTTTTTTTTTAATTATTATTTCATGTCACTCTAATTCTGTACCCGGAGAGCGATTGATTGAGTTGTCATCATCCCTATTTATTTATTTGTAAAATTTTTACTAATTAAAATATATTTTTTACACCACTACAAGTTAGCCCTTGACTGCGATGATCTCTTGATCTCACCTCACTTGATCTCACCTGATGGTAAGTGATCATGCAGTCTACGATGGTAGCAGGCTAACCTGTTAGGGGCATGGCAGTTATATTAAACCCATACCCTTATTCGGTTTATACACGGCATCGTACCAGAACGCTAAATCGCTTGGCGGTATGTCTTTGCCGGTAGGGTGGTAACTAGCCACGGCCGAAGCCTCCCACCAGGCCAGACCAGGGAAAATTCAGAAATTATAAATTCCCTAATTGACCCTACCGGGGATCGAACCCTCCGCACGTTAAGACAACAGCGCTACACACTGCGCCACGGAGGTCGTCAGAAGTTTGGAATAACAGATAGGCAACTCCTGGACAATTGTCATTATCCATTCCAGACAAAAAGAAGAAGAATTGAGGAATTCACTGGACCCTAAGCACGCTCACCTATCAGACGAGCTTCACGTGGAGATATCAGCACTAGCGCCTCCCGCCGAGGCGCATGCGAGGATCGCATATGCGCTGGCTGAAGTGAAGAAGTACCTCATACCCGACCCCGCAGACATGATGCGACCTCCGCCGCATATGCACCGGGATATCATGGAGAGAGGTAATTATTTACCTAGTTATGTCATGTACAGTCGACGTCAAAAGTCTCAGCTGCTAAAACTGTGTGCAAGGAATCTGAATCACTCATCCGCACAATCAATTTAAGTCCATGCATAGCTTAGCTGCGAAAACTGTGTGCAAGCAATTTGAATCACTCATTTACCTAGTTATGTCATGTACGGACGACGTCAAAAGATCATACATAGCTTAGCTACTAAAACTGTGTGCAAGCAATTTGAATCACTCATTTACCAAGTTATGTCATGTACGGACGACGTCAAAAGTCGATACATAGCTTAGCTGCTAAAACTGTGTGTGTGCAAGCAATCTGAATCACTCATCCGCACAATCAATTTAACGTCATTAGGTTCAAACCATTACTATTCAATACTACTTAGATTTTTGCCATAAATTGTCAACAATGTCAACCTACATGAATATTATTTATTAGCAGATGCCCGCGACTTCGCGTGATATAAGTTTTTAAATTCCCACGGGAACTCCCTAATTTTTCGGGTTATTATATATAGCCTATGACACTCACAAATAATGTGGCTTTCTATTGGTACCAGAATTTTCAAAATCGGTTCAGTTGATCCAGATATTATATGTCACAAACTACCTCTTTATAATATTAGTATAGATAAAGATAGTTTCAGAGTGACTTTGTAACTAACAAACCATCTTGTTTGCTTATTCTATAAAAGTAAAATTTCTTTGTTAATTAATAAATAAATAAATAAATAATTAAATATGGACTTTTGACGTCAACTGTACATGGAATCGACGGCGATAATAACTTTGTGTTTGCAAAGTACAACCACCTATTTGGGGTTTGATCCTTGGGCATGGACTTGTAACTTATATGAGTTAAATTGACTTAAGTGCGTTTTAAGCAATCAAATATTAGTAGCTTTAACTGTGAAGGAAAACATTGAAGAAACCTGCATGCTTGAGAGTTCTTCGTAACGTTCTCAAAGGTGTGTAAAATCTGCCAAATTGCACTTGGCCAGTGTAATGGACTATGGCTTGGGCCCTTCTTAGCCTGAGCAGAGACTTATGCTCAGTAGTGCAGCAATTGGTTGAAATGATGTCGATACACGCATACATATAAATGATCCTTGATATTGCGGATGAGGCGACGTTACAGTCCCCATCTTGTACCTGCGCAGTAGGCGAATTATCACTATTCTAGGTGGAGCTAGCATGAAGTGAGGTGCATTGGCGGTAGCTGGTGCATGATGCTGATTTGGATATCACTTCTCTGAACTTCAATGCAATAGGTGATGCCTGTGACTTCGTCCTCGTAGATGTAGGATTTTGAAAAATCCTTTGATTTCCAGGTTAAAGAGCACATGTCAGTGCCCGGGACTCAATCTATCTCTGTACCAAATTTAGTCATACAGACACTTTCGCCTTTCTAACACGAGTATGGATATTGTGTCTTTGCTTATGTGTCTTTTTCTCTTTTAAATTGAAAAGAGGTGTGAAAACTAATAAAAAAGCTGAGTTTGTAAACTAAAAATATTGACGAGTCTAAGTTCTAAGTTACAATTTGTTCTAAATCTATTTTTTATTGATTGACATTCTTTTTAAATTGGTAAGAAAAAGATACATATTAAAATTGCTTACAGGTTGGTGCATTTGCCAATTTGGCTTTTTCTACAAATTGAAACTCAGTAGGTCTGTCTACTAGAGTTCAATAGAGTAGATGCAAAAATTGCATGCACCTCACAATTAACTCATAGGAAATTATATTCTCCGAATCAACTGTGGCCTTCTGAAGAAGGCTATACCTTTTCACTGTGCCTACAGAGGCTCAGCAAAAGGTTTTTAATACTTTTTACACTTTCAGGTATACCCCTGCGTGTTTTACTTGTCTAACAGTAATTTACTCATTAGTCCTTTAACATAATATTTTTTATCTGTAGTTTCAGTATTTATTTTTATCTTTGGTTAATAACCATAGCACCTTTAGGGCCAGAAAATTATTCTACGCCTATAACTAAGACCCACAAACTTAATATGGAGCCTTAACACTAAGTGCATACTAACATCTAAACAAACTAAAAACATAATATGAACCAAATACAAATACTGTAAAACTTCAACGTATTTAACAAAATAATTAAGAACACTTAATATATTATGAAGTCTGTATGAATATAGGCAACTCCAGGGCAACAAATTAAAAGCAAAAATACAAAGAAACTAAAGTAAACTAAAAATCACAATTAAATACAGTTTAACGCAGACAAAGGACATGGTGTATAAAGTAATAAACACAGGCGATATAAGGCTATATTTACAAATTGCAAATGCTTCCTTTTCACCAGAATCGGAGACACAACGACAGCCCCTCCTACAAACACCCCTTCTACAAACTCCCCCAAAAACCGACGCCAAATGTAAGGATAATCACACAAAAAATAAATGTTACACTAAAATTATCTTAACTTTACAAAAAGCTAAATTCTTTGACCAAAAAAAAATAGGTGAACGTATTCACATGCTAATTATGTACACATGATAATCATAAAACTGATAGGAAAAATATACTAACTTATCAACAAAAAATATGGTTGAACAAAGTAATTAAATGAATCACTGATCGACGCAAATACATACTAAAATCATTAGCAAGGAAAAATATGCGCGATCAAAGTAATCAAATGGGTGCACAATTGCACATGGTAATCAAAAAATCTGAATCAGGCTAGATTGACATCGCAAATTTTTCCATCAGATATGGAGACAACTCGCCGGCCCCTCCTACAATCACCCACCGAAAACCCACCCACCCAAAGCAACGGCACACGTAAGATATACCAAGATACAGACTTAAATTACTTCTTCAAGTGTCTTTCGTAACAAAGACATTCATTCCCGCCCCCCTCCCCCCACTTACAAACCTTCAGAGTCAACAGACAATTATCTTCTAGGCAAGCACGCACTACTTTAGGCTGCATGATACCTCAACAATCATTATGTGATTGTAGGGTGTCGTGAGCCTATGCAATTTAAAACTTCCGATATCATGCCTCAGCATTAACTCAGGTTTTTTTAACCACAATGTACTCCCACTCTAAACCCTATGTTCTTTATCGTCTTTATTGAAGACTAAGAAATGTTACACCCATGATTTCAATATATAATCCTAAGTACCATTTCCGTTCTAATTATGTCACTCTATGATCCATTGCCTCTTCATAAATAGAATAGAAAACAGCACACAAGGCTCTAAATAAATTCTAATGAAGAGTTATGACACTACTTGTTAAATACACTTAAATAGATTACAGAAGATAAAATTAAACACACTAGTTAAGAGACTAGATTTTAATTCGCCAATAAAACTGATGTTAAAACTCATCTCATCTATACACAATAATTAAGCTCGATTAACAAATTGGGTGAAAAATATAATCAAATGGGTGTATGGATTAGTAATTTAAAACACAATAATTAGACGATGATAAATTGAGTCACGAAGAATATGGGTAAAGGTGACAATCAAATGGCGTTCAAATTAATAAAAAAAAATGCAATTTACAAATTGTATGATGAATGCTTGTAGAGAGTAAAGCACAGTAGTTAGGTTAGATTGACAATTTGGGTAACGGGTAACGAAGAGCATGGGTGAACATAGCAATCAAATGAGTGTAAAGACGTTAACAAAAAAAGCAGTAATTGGTAAATAGGTTTGACATAATAAAAATAGAGGCTAAGAATGATGAATTGGGTAACGAAGAAAGAGCACGGGTGAATATGGTAATCAAATGGGTGTACATAGTAATCAAAACGCAGTAGCTAGGCAAAATTGAAACGGTGCAACTTTTTCCGCCAGATATGGGAACAGCTCGACGGCCCCTACTTCAAACGCCCTCGCAGGGCTACGCAACACGTAAGCGCACACTGATTAAACAACACTATTAATAATAAGATTAGTTTAAACAAAACTAATGTAACCTACGTACTTATATTTCATCTCAATGAAACTACGATCTGAAAACTAAAATCGAAATACATATCGCAAATTGCTAACACGGTACAAATGACAATAAAATACAGATTCGACGACACTTCATTAGTTGGTCGCAGATCATACGCGAAGCAACCATGCGGATGAAATCGTATCAGTAATGTTTTCCCGTTTCCTTTTCCTTTTATGGACAGCAAAAAAAAATATGTCATGGAATCAAAAATTATGATTAGGTCATTCAAATTTGCACGCACGCGATAAGTTACAACGAAACGTGACGTCAACATCGACGTAAGCAAAGGTAGATTTGGATTTAAAATTTTTGCTTTTCCGCAAAAGGAACTCTTTCACATTTGCTCCTACTTTCCCCTAACTCTACCACATTGAGCCGATTGGTATCGACATCTCACCAAATACCTTCTAAATACATTTAGTTGAAGCCCATACTGCTGCCAAAATCTTGGTATTTTGAGGTAAAGTACAATTTCGCGCCCAAACAACGCCTCACTTTACCAAGGCTGTGGTTCGTTCTAACAAGAAGAGTACTTCATGTTGGCAATTGTGGCATTATTTTCGTCGAGCGTAAGGGCTTTTGTTCATTAAATCGTTATCATATCGTCAAATGAAAAAAAGTTCGAAGCTTACCTTTAAAAAAGCATGATACTACGTTTACAAAGTAAATTCGTCAATTCTACTGATTGAGAGTGGGACACCCGATGTGGTGTAATTCCAATTCAATCTGATATGTATTTCGACTTTAAATTCCCTACATAAGCAAAAAAATTGAAAGTAAAAGTCGACTCAAGGGACGCATTTGTCTGCCAGATTTGGGCCCCGATTGTCAACCTGATTCTGGGCCGGAGCCGTGGCCCCAAACTCCCCAGAACAAGAACGTGGTGTACCGCGCTTGCACCGTCACTAAACGTTCCTACTCCTACCAGAACCCAGTTCTTAGTGCAGGTGCGCCCTTGACTAGCCCTTTACTTGGACGTATTAACGACTGGACATTTTTTGCGCATAAAATAGTTAATTACGGTTGAACCAACTGTTGATTAAATTATAGTGAAAAATATAAAATCATTGGTACGAACTCATAAATGCATTAAAAAATATAGATGGCGTTTACACAAATAAAACTATAATAGGATATAACTGCATTCACAGACCGTGGAAGAAACAAACGTCAGGTTCGCCATATTGTAAAGTGAGTGTAAGTTTATGTAATTTCTTCGTATAGAACAGTTTTTTGCACTGAAAATCTATAACAATTGCAGGATAGTCTCGTTTATATTAATTAGATATTCAACGATCAGCCGCAAGCGCAAAGGCGTAACGTGTCCCGTGGTTAATACGTTCAAGCCCGCCTTTTATACCCTTACCTACCTTTTACCCGTACATGGGGGACCATTTTTAATCTACATACCTTGTAGAACCTAAATAATACAGGGACATAAATTCACTCACAAAATACACATACAGTGCACACTGCAAAGCCTTAAAAGATGGTTTTATAATACCAATGCATTTTATTCAATTTCGTTTTTATTATTGAGTTGATTTTAATTTTATTTTAAATAAAGAGAAACTGCTTTTTTTAAACTAAAACAAAATAAATAATTCTTTTTTCCATCAAACAGGTCGCCGCTCTAAAATACCTCGAGCCAACCAACAATCGACAACAACCACCTAAAAGTCACCTATAGTAGGGTCCAGAATTGGGTTCTACTAAAAATGGAATACTAAGTGACTGTGACTTCTAATTGACTAAGAGATAACTGTACTTTTGGTAACTATAGCTAGGAAGGCTGATTCAATATTTGATGCGTGTGGGGCTCTCCTCTGGTGGATTTAGTGACGGTCTACCCACAAGCGGCTGGAGAACTGACTACTTATTGCCGCTCAAAGAAGAGTTATTGTTACCAAATTGAACAATAACTAGGAAGACTGGTATGGTGGTTGTATAGTATTAGAGTATGCGCAGTACCTATGTAAACAGTATAAAAACTGACGCTATTCATCGAGCCGTTCACTAGATATCGCCTCTCAAAGCCGTGATAAACTTACAAAAAAAAGCTCAAGTGTCGCCGCGTTGATGTGCTAATAAATATTATGAAGGCGATAGTTACCAAAAGTACGGCTATCTCCTATAATATAACAAACTGTGACAATGGGGAGGAACACTGCCAATTTATACCGCTAGGTGTCGCATCGTCGCTGGTGCTGTTTACCTGTCAAAACCATAGATATTTTACGCGATAGTTTAATTTTCTTAGATTAATAATCCATTATAATGCTTAAAGGGTGTAAATTCAAATGTGATAATAAAGGCGCACACCGTTTTCCTCCTGATGCGGAATAAAGAAGACTATTGTACAAAGCCTTGCGCCAACAAAATTGGAAACCCAGTTCATCGCTCACTTTAGACCTGATGATTTTTCTTCTTCTTCCCAGATTAAATTATGGCGCTTAATTACCTCAAATATGTACGCAAATGAACCTGACAGTTACCAGCGAGGGTGGCGCCATCTGAGATTAGCTTTGCCTGACCCCCTCCCCATTACTAGTAAATACTCGTAGTAGCGAGTATGTGTGTAATCAGGGAACAGTGTCAGGCTGTGACATGTTACTACTATTTGACATGCGATAACCTCAAGTGGAGACCCTCAGCGTGCAGCGTGCGGAATACGCGTTATTATGGCACAGGCTTCGTTGCAAACGCGCCGCCTCGTAGTAGCGAGTATGTGTGTAATCAGGGAACAGTGACAGGATGTAACATGTTTAAAGCCTAATACATTGCACTTTTCGCAGGGACCCTTACCCTTGAATCAGTGTAGTGTTATAAGATTTAGGGAGAAAGGGTCCCTAAATTGGTCCTTATTGCTGTGTAATAAGCGAGCGGCTACGCCCACCCTTACCACAGGGCCCTGTTAAAGTGCAGTGTAATAGGGGTATTACTACTAGTTGGCATGCGATAACCTCCAGTGGAGACCCTGAGCGTGAGGAATACGCGCTATTATGGCACAGGCTTCGTTACAGACGCGCCGCCGAGGCCGCCGCGCCCGCCCACAGTGCCGAGAATGCCGCCCCAGGGCATGCGCGGCATGCCGGCTAAGACCAAGGTGCTCAGCATTCTTGACAGGGCACGCTCGGCCATGGAGACGTCCTATCCCTACGATGACCCGTACGCGGCTCCGGAGCCCCACGTCAGACAGGTGACTATTTACTTCCTTAAATCCTTTCTTTAACCTCTGTGCCGCTTATTAACAAACTTCGGCTGCCGGTTTGAGGTACGTATTTTTTGTTGTTGTACTCAAATCTATTAAGCTTAATCAGCCCCCCGATTGTGTGAGGACGTCGTAATATAGTATAATTTGGACTATTTAAGGAGTTCATAGATGTCAGCACGTCAAAAAGCGTGTATGAACTCCTTAAAAAATTCGAGTAATACGCTTAAAGAGTTAGAGTTAGTTTAAGCTTAGACAATTGTAACTTGCACCCATTGTGGTATACATATTTTTACCAGATAATTGCAACTGGGCCTGAGCAAAAAAATAGGAAATAAAAATAATGCGTTCTTAATAAGGTGTGTACAAACAGAAAGGGGCTATCTTACGCGGCCGAATGTATATTCGTGGGTATAGTCCTCAGTCCTCGCTCAAAAACGCGACAGTATTATGTCCTGCAAACGCTGCGTGTTACTGCTCTATGTTTAGATACACTGTTACACAGTCCAATATTTTACTTGCTACCCTCACTTTTTAAATTATCCATCCAGCAGGTCTATTTTATATCTCAGTGGCTATCTTAGTTAGTTGTACACTACAAATACCATGTCCATGTCCATTTTGATTCCTTTTGAGAATAAAACTAGAAACAAGGAGATAACTTTGTTACAACCGCCATTAATCTACCACCAGTCAATCCGATGGAGACTGACGACGGTGGTACAACACAATTAAAAAGCCACAAATATATGGAAAATGTCTGCAAATATTTCAATACTCAAAAAGAGGCATTCCTCAAGGCAAGAGCGAATAGGAATCTTCTAGGCAAGCGCCTTCCAACCTAGACCTCATCACTTGCTCCAAGCAAATTGACGTCAAGAACAAACCTATCACGAAATTTAAAAAAAAAAAATTTTTTTAATGTATTTCTTTTAACATGGTTGACGTCAAGCTATCACGCAATAAAAAAAAACTTGAATTCTTATAGGCAATAGGAATAGGTATCTTCTAGGCAAGCGCTTTCCAACCTAGACCTCTTCACTTGCACTAAGCAAATTGACGTCAAGCACAAGCCTATCACGCAATAATATTTAAAAAAAAAGAACAAAAAAACTTGAATATGAATTTCTTGACGCCTATAGCACAAGCCCAATTTAAAAAAAAAAATTAACGAATTTCTTTTAGCATGATTGACGTCAAGCTATCACGCAATAAAAAGCACAAGCCTAGCACGCAATTTAAAAAAAAAAAAATTTTTTTTATGAATTCCTTTTAGCATGATTGACGTCAAGCACAAGCCTATCACGCATTTTTATTTTTTTTTAATGAATTTCTTGTTCATAAAACAGGTGGCACGCGGTCCCCCGCGCGCGCCAGAGCCGGACTACTACAACTACGAGCGGGGACAGGACCGCTTCTACGAGGACGACGCCAGCTACTACAAGGAGGAGCCCCGGGAGTACAAGACGTCCGCCCGCGACGTGGGCACCCGCCGGCCGGGCCCGGGGCCCTCGCACGCCCGCCACTACGCTCGCGCTTCGCCCTACCAGCGCGCGCCCAAGTAGTACCCTGACCGTTCGTATTTCACTAGTGCGTCGATCGGACACGGTTTTTTTTTTTACTAACTTACTAACCGCTTTGGTACTAACCGCGGTCATTCAATAAGCTATTTGGAGAAATATTACTGTAGTCTTGGGTGTGGGATCTGTTGGCAATTCGCTAATTTTAACCGCCTTTCTAAAAGGAGGCTTACAATCGGCGCGTATTTTTTTGTATTTGGAAAAATATTGCATTAAAAAAAAAAAAAAAAAAATTGGACTTGGGAGATCTCTTTGTATTGGCAATTCGCTAGCTTACCGTGTTGTTTTTAACTGACTTCCTGTAGGAAGAGATGGCAATTCGCTTGCTGAAATAGAACCGCGGTCATTCAATAAGCTATTTGGAGAATTATTACTGTAGTCTTGGTTGTGGGATCTGTTGGCAATTCGCTTGCTGAAATAGTTTTAAAACGTCTTTCTAATGGGAGGTTTACAATCCGGTGCGTATTATTTTTGTATTTGGATAAATATTGCATTAAAAAATAAGAATTCGGCTTGGGTTGTAATAAGCTATTTGGAGAAATATTACAGTAGTCTTGGTTGTGGGATCTGTTGGCAATTCGCTTGCTGAACTAGTTTTAAAATGTCTTTCTAAAGGGAGGTTTACAATCCGGCGCGTATTATTTTTGTATTTGGATAAATATTGGAAAAAATATTGCATTAAAAAAAAAAATTTGGCTTGGGTTGTATGCGAAAAAAAATTGCATTAAAAAAAAAGAATTCGACTTGGGTTGTATTTGGAAAAATATTGCATTAAAAAAAATTGGACTTGGAAGATCTCTTTGTATTGGTAATTCGCTAGCTTACCGCTTTGTTTTAACTTTTTAACTTCCTAAAAGGAGGAGATTGTCAATTCGGCGGTGATGCCCGCGACTTCGGCTGCATTCATTAAGGTTTAAAAAAATACCTGCAGAAAGATTTTCTGGGATAAAAAGGTGACCTATTGTAAGCTTTGTCTACCAAAATCTATGCTTTTAGGTTCGGTAGACTCGTAAAAGGGTAACGGAGAGAAATACAAGCAGGCACTTTCGCATTTATATATATTAGAGTGGCTAAAAAAAAAAAATTATCACGAAAGAAACTAAAACATAAGTATCATAGGTAGCCATCAAAGATTAAATTATTTAAAAGAAAACTACAGACCATTATAAGAATTTCACGATTAGCTTGTTGTTACTAACATCTGAACTGTGTAAAAAAAATATTCAACGAATAATAGATCTAATAATGAATACAAAATGTTTTACCACCCAACAATACAAAAAATTAACTATGATTTTTTTCACTTGAAAAAGTCCGATTCGAGGCACATTTGATTTGCTTCTTATATAATCTGTTAATGTTTTATTTTCCTTTAAGTTTATTTGCTCTTTTCTTTAGTTAAATATTTCGAATGTTTGGCACTGACGTTTATTTATTTTTTTATTAATAATGTCTGCTCATTTTCAGGCCAGCCACAACCCAGAAGAAACGCTCTCAGTAAGTAGCCGGTGAGTAAAAATACTCAAAATAAACCTGAAAACTGTAGTCCAACAAAATATATGGAGACAAAATACCCTCAGCATAAAGAAGATTACAAACTTACTTATGTAATTTAAATATAGAACGAGTTTATTAATATTTAAAATATACCATTGGCACCATACCAATAAAATAATTATGTATTTCATAAAATATAAAAACGCACCATTACCAGAATAATTAAATGCAAAAATGTTTTTCGAAAATTGTAATTAAAATTTAACTCACCAAGGCAATTATTACCTTACCTGCTACAGAGCATTAAAATTTTAAATGTTTGCAACTATGCAATCTTCTAATATCTTATTATAATCATACTTAGAATGGTCTTTAAAGAACAAAAAATATTTTGAAAAATCTTCTGTAATGTTAAGATGACTAATTATAAAATGGAATTTAAAAAGTAATTACTATTACTACATGCTTTGAATTAGATATAAAAACAAAAAAAACTTAGTTTTTAATTAAATATAGTTGCTAATTATGTAAAACTTGAGATGGTTTCTTAATTCGAAACTTAAATAATGTACGACAAACTGTGTGTCTTAGAAATAAATAAAGTTAAAAACTAATTGCGAATTTTAATTACAAAATTACTGACAAAAATGGCGAGTCTCTCCTGTAATCATTAATAGAAGTATTGATATCCTAAAGTTCGTGCAGAAGAATTTATAAATTATTGTTAACTAGATACTACCCGCGACCTTGTTCGCGTAGATTCAGTTTTTTGTATTCCCGCGGAAACATTCGTATCAAATTTCATCAAAATCGGTTGAAAAGATGGGATTTATGGAAAAAAATGCTTTAGTGGGTACATGACTAATAATTATTGCACTTTACGTGCAATATAAAGATGTTTCAATTGATTGTTTTAAAATATTCAGCGAAACATCCGGTTCGAAAGACCATAAAATTCTGCAACCCTATAAAACAAAACAACGATCATAAAGTTACAATTTTAAAAAGGCTATTCCCAAAGAAATGATATTTCATCAAATATTAAACAAGGGTTCAATTCCCAAACTACCTTAGGGGCAGGCAAAAGCTCTGCTATCGCAATCTACAAACGCGGAACATTCGTTGCTATCTGCATTATTAAATCGATAATCATGTACCCAATTACAGATTTATAAGCCTTGATGGGGCACTGAAGATATGGCAATTCCTCAAATTGCTCATCAAATATAATTGAACCTTTCCCATCTGATGATAGTAAAAAGTTTTTATGACTACTTTTAGATTTAGGTATTCGCATTCTACAATAATTGTTATACAGAAGAATCTGGAACATTATTTTCCACATTTATTGAATGATTTATGAATTATACAAAATGGTTACTGTTCTCGTTAAAATCAAAGCAAATCGCTTGTATTCATTGTAGTAAATTACTTATAAATGCAAAGGAAAGTCGTAAAAAGATTGAAGACCTTTTTGGTATCCTCATAAAGCCAATCTTATTTAAAATAAAAGAATCTAAAAGTCAAAAATGGCAAGTTTAAAAAGGTACAGCTTTAATCTGAAGTTAAAGACTGAAGAGTTCGAGTAGAAGCCAAATAATTAAGGTAAAAAAAGAATAGTATTAAAATATTAAGAAAATAGGCTGCAGCTGAAGCACAATGGACTGTGGAGAAAATCAAATGGGTAAGTTCCTACGTGAAATGGTAAGATAATCAAAACGCGAAAAAAAACAACCCCAAACGAAAATTGTTATTTTTTCAAATTTTATATAATAAAATATATAAAGTACGAGACAAAATATCCTAAACAGAAAGTCGTCTATATAAACTTCTTATGCAAAACTTGTATTAATGGTGCTAGAAATAAAACTGAATACCAAACTATTAAATAAAGCCTGGATTCGAGGACTAGGTACTACAGGCATCAGCCTGGTAGGATCTGCAGACATCTATAAAAACTGCATACCATTAGCCAGTTAAATAAGAATTCGGGGGTATTATTATCATAAGTCATGATCCTAAAAACTCAAATAGGTACTGGTTTGAGAGATGAAAATATTCTGAGGCATGCAACTTTTGAAATCAAGTTTTTGTGTGTAAAATGAATTTTATTGAGAAAACACTGAACCAATTTTATCTTAATCCAATTGACTTTGGTATCTAACCTCAACCTAAGAGAAAGCTGTCAACTTTTAACCTTTTTTTAGCTCCAGTTTCTCCAATAATGGTAAGTAGAATACGTTTTCTGTTACACGATTATTTGACTATTAAAGTAATACTTAATGCTATTGGTGAAACACCTACTTAATCAGTTTTTTAGTCTACACAAGTCTTGTGTTTAGGTTTACAAGACTTGTTAGACAAAAAATCGAGTTTCCTTAATATTAAGGAAACTCGATTTTTATATACCCACATATGTGGGTTCTTATTAATATTTGAAATTGTAGTCAAATAGTCTGCACATATATATTCTACATTATATATATTTTTATAAAAATATATCTTAAATGCGAACTGAATAAAAACATTATTATCATTTTGTGGTTTTATTTACCATAGGGTACCTACTACAGTAAAAATTAAAGAGGTGCAAAATTTTTGTGCATAAGTGCTTTATTGATTTTCATTTTAAATATGTATTTCAATTAATAAATATCTGCTACACTGTGAAGAACTTAATACATTTTTACTCACTGAAGTATCTACTATGTCACATGGAATAAGTTGCATTTTAGAGCTGCATAAATGATACAAAAATTAGTCCATCCTTTGTAATTGTTATTTTTCTATACATATTGCAATATAAATTATGATCACAAGCATAATAGTACCTAATCATATAATACCTAAAAAGAACAAGTTAGCATATTACATCTTAACTTTAAAGTAGCAATTAATCTTATGTATACCTAGTACCTACTATAATAATAAAATATTAACACAGACTAGTCTGAAGTGTTCTGTATGACAATGAGAATGAATTCACGATCTGGTGCAATTAATATCTCGTGTCTCCTGCTTCTCACTCTCAGGAATGACAGCTCATTTGTGGAATCCTGAAAATTATAATGCCTTCAACACCACATGTAAGGGTAGGTACCTATCTACTTGAAGTATATTAATGCAGGCAAACAAGATAAATGTGTTAACTTAATGTTATCGCTGTACTTTGATTATGTTGGCACAAATGCTTCATTAGACAGGACTATTTAAAGTGGTTAGTATAGTAAATGGTGTTAAAGTAGGTATTGGTACAACAAGTGCAAATATAAATGGGCAATGTGTTAAAGTAGACAACCTGCCTAATTAGGGTGAAGACAACAGGACAAAACACCCATATTTTATGAAAAATCTGTTTCATTGTGTTTCAGTAACATTTGTGTGTAATTTATGTTTACGATATTCTAATTCTATTGGTTATGTGACTAGTCTCATCAAGTGTTCAAGACTAGATAGATATTGGGAAAAACCGTAACTATGAAAGGGGCTTATTTTTAATCTTGCTGTCAGAGTATAAAATTTTTGATCTCCCATTGGTTGAACACTCACTGTGCAATAATATAGTACTTCTAGTGAAAGCTACCAGGCCAACAAAAATCTTACAATTATTCAAAGATGATATTATCTGGCTTTTGACAAAATTAGGAAGGAACGTTGTGTATATGAATTATGTGGATACAACAGCATTTATGAAATCTAGTATTTTCATAGATTTAATTGCTTTTATAAATTTTAATTACCATTTCACGTACTACATTCCTCGCTTTCTCTGTGAGCTGACCGATGAGACCTGCGTACAACACCGATGTAGCATTATCCAATGAACTTTTTATAGGAATGCCTGAAAGAAAACAATCATTTTATTCAAGAATTCTTCTATACATACCCAAATGAACAATAATTTTATAGCTTTATACTGATATATCAATATTTATAGTCAAGTTTCCGAAGCAATAAATGAAAATTGATCAAACCTTCGTGGTTTACGATGACGACACCCATAACACCTTTGTGAGCTTGTATTCTTTTAATGGTTTCCTCCACTTCTGTCGCCTGAAACATGTAACCATTATAGACAAGTTCACTGAAATCAACGAATTATAACATTGTAACTAATTACCATCTTGTTACTAATCTATTTCTAAAAGAATTGTAAAATGTAAATCACTGCACTCGCTGTTTCACCCCGTTTTTGTTTGACACCGACCTTTCATGTGTCAACGTCACAACTGACGTACCGGAGCCTCCGGTCCGGAGGCTAAATTAAAAAAAAATAGTCTGAATGCTCTATGGTTTACAATTTTTATATCTGTCACATCTTGACAAATCATATAAACGACGACAGTTGACATTTACCATAGATAAAAAAGTCTGAAATTTCGTTTCGCAAGTGGGAAGCTTTGCTTTGTGTTTTAATTTTTACGCTAAAAAAAATCACGTTTTAGCGATGGCGATACGGTGTTCAGCTAAACAAAAGCAATAAAACTTAATTTATAGCTTTAATTTGAATGTAAGTTTGGTTAAAATGTGTATCATTTGAGAGGACCATGAGCGAAGGCGCCGCAGAATGTACGGAAAAGCTAGATCCCAGGGTCCAGGTAAAGATAATCGATATAAAAGACATGCAACGCGAACAATTAGCTTTTTTATATTATGTAGGCGGTCGTCACGAATTCATGACGGATAATGAAATAAGGAAATAACCGTTTACAGCTTTTTACAGAATACTTATTCATTTAGACCATGATCTCAGTACTGAGTATAAAGTATTTACCGTAATTTAAACTACTAATAGAAACTAATAACTTTTTTGAACTTTTACTATAAGAAAATAATAAACTACTCACTAGTTATTATAATAAGTAAAAAAAGAAATAAATACTTATTAATTAAATAGTTCCCTCCAACAGTAGCTTACTACGTATATAAAAGTTATAATGGATATGTCACCGTAAGATTGTTAAAACCGTTAGATTATAATCTAACTCGCGAAATTGCAAACTGTCGAAAGATTACAATTTAATGCATTATTTTTCGGTAAATTGTAATCTGTTAGGTATATTAACCCGATAAAACCTAAGTGCCATTACCTGATTGTTTATGTCGAACCCTAACCTAACCTACAAGAAACAGATAAGAAAACGTAAATATACAATGAATATTTCAAAAAATTACACTCGGAACATTGAACGGTTCACAATCTGTCGACAGTTTACAATTTCGCGAGTTAGATTATAATCTAACGGTTTTTACAATCTTACTGTGACAGATACATTTCAATAATATTTAAGACCACAGACTAGGTACCTTATGTAGGGTTATAACTTGCTTAATTGACAAAAAGAATCACAGATTTCAAATTTTCCCATTTTTTTCACATAATTATTTAATTTTTAACATCTAAAAATCTCAGGTGGTACTTAAGCTCAGAATCTCAGCTCTTCTTAGTTCAAATCCATTGTAATTTTATTCATCTAACTTCCATAGATCGAGCTAGAGCGCCTGAACACAGCAACAGATGAGATCAACCGCCTCGAAGTTGAGCTGGATGAAGCGCGTCTTGCTTTCCGTCGGCTCTTAGCTGAGGGGCATCTGAGAATACAGCAACTCACTAAGAAGCTTGGAACGAGTGTTCACAAAGCACGGCCTTATTATGAAGCCAGATTTAGAGCTAATATTGTGAGTGGATTTGTTAATTAAATTCTTTATTTTTCCATAAATGAATTATCTTCTTATTTTAACATAAATAAGATAAGTTGCAAAGGTAAAAGTGGTACTTGAAATTAGGGTACAATTGAGGGGATAATTGAAAAATAACTTGTAGTTTTTTTGTACTGCTTTGTTATCCTGTAGATGTATTTATAGTATATATAAAAGTTTATATTAGCCTAAAAAATTAATTTAATTGAAACAAATGAATTTAATGAAAACCAGTTGTGTGTACTCTCCTTCAACGCAAAAAATATTTGTGCACGGTGCACAAATAAAGCCATTCACATAAGAAGTGAAGTGAAGTACTGAAAGATAAGTACATTTGTCTATATTGTTATTTTTATTGTTATTTATTTTTCTCATACAACACTTTCTGTATGGGTTAAGGGTCCAAGGGGTTTAAAATGGACTAGCAATGGGCTTGCCTGTAGTCGTATAGACCTAAATCAATTCAACAAACAATACTAAAGCAGTCCAGTCCCACTAAGCAAGAAATCTTGTCAAGGTCAGTTTAAATTTTATTATTCTAGACCTCACAAGAGCTCCACTCAGCTAACCTCACGTACGACAAAGCAAACAGCGCTCATGCGGCGGCGCGTGAGATGGTCTACCTGGCAGAGCAAGGCTTGGCGAGACTGGCTGAGGGCTCCGGGGGACTCACGCTGGACCCTGCCTGGCAGGAGATGCTCAACCATGCCACACATCGGGTCAACCAGGTGAGAACACAACCGCATTCAGTATCAGTTATATTCCTATTCATCATCATCATCCTCAACTGATAGACGTCCACTGCTGGACATAGGCCTCTTGCAAGGATTTCCACACGCCTCGGTCTTGCACCGCCTGGATCCAGCGACTCCCTGCGACTCTCCTAATGTCGTTTGTCCAACGAGTAGGGGGTCTGCCTACGCTGCGCTTTTACAGGGCCCTGTGGTAATGGTGGGCGTGGCCGCTAAATAGAGCGTCGCTTATTACACAGCAATAAGGACCAATTAAGGGGCCCTTACTCCCTAAATAATATTACACTACACTGATTCAAGGGTAAGGGTCCCTGTGAAAAGTGCAGTGTAATAGGCAGTGTAACTAGCGGCCACGCCCAGCCAGTGTAATAATACAAGTTTCAAATTTCATCGACGTCTGGATATCAATCATTTCGTCTAAGACATCATGGAAAAATGCCCCTAGAAAATCCCCTTCCCATCTAATTTGCCCCTAAATTTAGGGGAAACACCCAAGTTGCCAACACTGGACGACAGAGCGCGTTGTATTATGCCTATTACACTGCACTGAAGGAAGTGTAACAGGCCAATATGTCCTTCCCCACCACCACCACCACCACTACAGCCTATTAACGTCCCACTGCTGAGCACAGGCCTCCACTGTCATGAGAGAGAGGGAGTTGGAGTTTAGACCCACCACGCTGCTCCAATGCGGGTTGGCGGGCTTTAACGACTATTATCATGTTTGTGATAATAACCGGCACCGACGGGTTAACGTGCTCTCCGCGGCACGGGGGTGAAACACCGCCAACTTCCGATCTCCGGGCTAGTACTGAGAATTTCCCAAAAACCCAATTCTTGTTATGGCCCGACCCTGGACTCGAGCCCGGGACCCCGTCGGCTGCAGTCGGACATGCCAACCACTAGACCAACGAGGCAGTTTCTCAGTGTCCTTCCCCAAGATGTTACCTATCTCCGTGCCAAATTTCATCAAAACTTGAAGTGGATAAAAAAAAAACGCAGGCGGAATGCGACCGTGCGGCGGCAACGGTGACGCAGCGTACAAAGGCGGCGGCCCACCGTGCGGCCACAGCGCTTGTGCAACAACTTCAGAACGGCCTCAAGAGACACATCACCAAGTCCAGGTGACCGCTGAGCTTACAATCAGATTACACTTTTACACAATAGTTTTCTGTTAAAAATTGTTGAAAGGGTTGTGCAGCAAATATGAGGCTGTTTGCACAGGTCCTAATTGTGCTTTGGCCCGGATAGAAGAGGGTTTCTGGATTTTTGCGCCTCATATTTGCTGCACAGGTCCTAAGACATTGTGCATAGGCCCGGATAGAAGAGGGTGGGTTTTTGCATCCTAGGAAGAATCTTCTCGCGGCTTTTAACAAATGAGTATTTGTAAGAACAAGTATTACAGATAGATAGATGGATAGATAGATAGATAGATAGATAGATAGATAGATAGATAGATAGATAGATGAACTCTTTATTGCACACACTTAAAAACAATAACAATAAAGAATAGCTTAAAAGGTAAGACAGAAGGGTGGAAAGTCTTATTGCTAAACCAAGCTCTTTCAGACAACCTTTTGGGAGAGGAGATTATAAAACAAGAGCGCGGGATAGTGCAACATACATATATATGTCACCGTAAGATCGTAAAAACCGTTAGATTATAATCTAACTCGCGAAATTGTAAACTGTCGAAAGATTGTGAACCGTTCAATGTTCTGAGTGTAAATTTTTGAAATATTCATTGTATTTACGTTTTCTTTTCTGTTTCTTGTAGGTTAGGTTAGGGTGCGACATAAATAAACACTTACGTTCTATCGGGTTAATATAACTAACAGATTACAATCTACCGAAAAATAATGCGTTAAATAATTGTAATCTTTCGACAGTTTGCAATTTCGCGAGTTAAATTATAATCTAACGGTTTTTACGATCTTGCGGGGACACATACACAAACATTTGACGACCTCCATGGCGCAGTGTTGAGCGCTGTTGCCTTAACGTGCGGAGGTCCCGGGTTCGATCCCCGTTAGGGTTTGGAAATTTTGTAATTTCTGAATTTTCCCTGGTCTGGCCTGGTGGGAGGCTTCGGCCATGGCTAGCTACCACCCTACCGGTAAATGACGTGCCGCTAAGCGCTTTAGCGTTCCGGTACGATGCTGTGTAGAAACTAAATAGGGGTATTAGGGGTTTAATATAACTGCCATGCCCCTAACAGGTTAGCCCGCTACCATCTTAGACTGCGTCTTCACTTACCATCAGGTGAGATCGCAGTCAAGGACTAACCTGTAGCGGATAAAAAAAAATGTTATTCAACTTAACTCAACTCAAATGTTTATTCAATTTAGGTATTTATAAAATATAATGGTGATAATCAGTAACTGTATCTTAAAACTAAAGCTACGAGGGTTCCAAACGCGCCCTGGTCTGAGAAGATCCCACAATAAACTCAGCCAGGGTTTTTTTTTTCAATATCACCATTTCACAAATCATCTTAACTTAGGATCTATCAGAGCCATTAGATCAAATCATTGCCAGGAAGCTTGTCATTTAAGTAATCCTTTACATGGTAATAGGATTTTTTAATGAGTATACGTTTTACATTAACTTTGAACTTATTCAGAGACATCTTCAGCATGTCTACTGGGAGCTTATTGTAGAAGCGGACACTGTTTCCAACAAATGAATTGCTAGTTTTACTAAGCCTAGAAGCAGGCATTACAAGTTTATTTTTATTTCTAGTATTGACATTATGCCATTCACTTTTCTTTTTGAATTTATCAATGTGTTTATGCACGTATACTAAATTTCAAATTTAAGTTGGTTGTGCACTGTCATAATATTGATTGCTTTAAATTTATCTCTTAGTGACTCTTTAGGTCCCACATTATATTATATGGCTCGAACAGCCCTCTTCTTTTTCTCAAAAACAGAATTAATATCAGCAGCAATATCCCCATAATAATATACCATATGACATAATGCTGTGAAAGTAACCAAAATAAACTAATCTCGCCGTTTCTATATCTGTCAACTGGCGAATCTTTTTAACCGCATAGGCAGCAGAACTAAGCCTGTTCGATAAGTCATTTATGTGATTGGAATTTAGCATCTAACGTATTAATAAACAATGCAGAGGACATGTCAAGAATTTCAATGTAATGAGTCTGTCTTATACATTTAGCAGAAGGGAAAGCACATCTTCTCTGCTCCTGTTGGTTAAATGCTTTACCCTTATTATGGTAACCTTAGTTTCCCTCTCTCTCCTACATTATAAATTCTATTCTAATTTTCAGTGATTGTAAAAGTATTGGTATACTTTTGTTAAAATGTGGCCAATTCATGTCTTTACAATAAAATTAGGCACATTTTATATATATCACACAAAGATCTCATGCTTCTGGTCATTCAATTTAACGCTTGCATCAGACTAGGTCACTCTCCAAGTCAGTAGGAAATCGCACAAGTCGTAATGGTACCAAAGCCTGGCAAACCACCACAGGTAGCATCATCATACCGACCGATAAGCTTGCTACCAGTAATCGGAAAGTATTCGAAATAATTTTACTGAATCGGCTCACACCCCAGCTATAAGAGGTGCTTCCAAGTCACCAATTCGGTTTTCGCTCCAAACACAACACCGTTGAGCAGATACACCGCCTTGTGGATGTAATCAGCAGAACCTTAGAAAATAAGCAATACTGTTCTGCCGTATTTATAGACATTGGACAGGCTTTTGATAAAATTTGGCATGAATGCCTCCTTTATAAAGCGAAGAAACTCCTACCACACTCTTTTTACCGACTACTTGAATCGTATCTTCACAAAAGGTATTACGAAGTAAGATGCAACGACGAAATATCACCATTATACGAAATAAAGTCAGTTCCTCAAGGAAGCATCCTGGGACCTGTTTTGTATCTTTTGTTTACTGCTGACCTGCCCACAGACAAAAATACCACGACAGCTGTATACGCAGATCAGACAGCAATTTTATCGGTACACAAAATATCACCATTATACGAAATAAAGTCAGTTCCTCAAGGAAGCATTCTGGGACCTGTGTTGTATCTTTTGTTTACCGCTGACCTGCCCACAGACAAAAATACCACGACAGCTGTATACGCAGATCAGACAGCAATTTTATCGGTACACAAAATATCACCATTATACGAAATAAAGTCAGTTCCTCAAGGAAGCATTCTGGGACCTGTGTTGTATCTTTTGTTTACCGCTGACCTGCCCACAGACAAAAGTACCACGACAGCTACATACGCAGATGACACGGCAATTTTATCGGTGCACAAAACCCAGATGCTGCCTCGCTGAACCTACAAAATCATCTACAAGCCATCGAAGCGTGGCTCACAAAATTGCTTATAAAAGCAAACCAGAGCAAGTCGACGCATGTTACCTTCACTCTCTGCAAAAACACATGTCGGCCTGTGAAACTCTATGACGAAGAGCTACCCCAAGCAGAAGACGCAAAATATCTAGGCATGCATCCCGACAGAAGGCTCACTTGACGAAAGCATATTTGGACTAAACGTTAGCAGCTCGACATGAAGTTGCGAAGCCTATACTGGCTTACTGGCAAGAAATCGCAGCTTAACTCCACCAACAAGACAGCCATCTACAAAGCAATAATAAAATCCATATGGACCTACGGTATTCAGCTCTGGGGTACAGCCAGCACAAGTAATATTGAGATCCTTGAAAATGAATACCTTGATCCAAGTACAAATCCGCCACCCACAACCGCACGGCAAGCCGCAAGACAGATTACCGAGATACAGAAAGAGACAAAAAAAAATTATATATATTTTTACTTTAATATAATATTTAAGTTTTTGATAAATAAAAATGGCGAGAAAAATTACTATTTGAGAGGGGAATTTAGGGTACCCTACCGCCTTAGGGGTGCCTGTCGATTGAAGCGGAGCGGAGAAGACCGGCAAAGACGTGTCCGTTGAAGCGATGAGCCAAGATGAGCCAAACAGGCTAATGAGAATTTAAAAAATTACTGCTTAATCGATCATCAATCAGATTTGTCCGCACAATACATCTTTGCTCCGTTCCAGTGTTCAGGCAGCCTTAGTCTGGTAGTCTGTATATTTTCCCTTCATTTCTGTAGTGTAGAATGCTTGACAACTATGTAACATATAATTCTATCATGTACATATTATAATAGTTTGCCAACCTTCGCTTGTTTAGTTGCACTTATTTCTTTCAGGCACGCTGTCGCTCGCCGCAACACTTTTGGTACATGATTTTCTTTTATTACTTTACTATAATTTTGCCTCTTTTGCAAATGGCTACCAACTTGCATGCTCACAACCTCATATTAAAATGAATATACTAATTAACACAAAGCCTGACACACAACTTTTTGTAAGACGAGGAACTGTTTAAAATAGTATCTAGATATTATGTCAAATGTCATAACAAAAAAACACGTAAATCGAATGTCCCCAAGCTGTAGCAGTAGTGTCAAATTTGAATAAAACGTCTGTTTTCTATGGCGTCGCGTCGCGTGGCGTCGATTCTGTCGCTCACCCCTAGGTGATTTTTTGTTGTTATTGTAAGGACAACAACACCAAAACATTTAAAGGAGCTAGTTCCAAAATTGTAAGGCGCGATCAACGGGACTCAACCGAACGACTGCTGCTACGGCTTAGGCACTGATTAAAATATTATAATTGTTACTTCGGGCCAAAGAGGCTACAGTGCGAGGTTACTAATGTTGGAAATTCTAAAACCAACGTTGTGGACGTCAAAACGACACGCGTATGTGTGTTTCAGGCTTAAACCAACTCGACCTTACTTTTCTCAACTGTCATGCAGAATTAATTAATCAAATTAACGCACTGCTTATACTTATCTTGTAAATATTAACCTTCTATGTAAGATTTTTTGGCCCTTCGAGCCGGATTTGGAAAATTGTTTATTTTTTCAGGCCATACTTTGAAGAGAAAGCTCGGATAAACTCAGCGCTGGAAGCCCAGAAGGCTCGCATTCAAACCTTGGAGGAGCAAGTGGCTGATGCCAAGCAGAAGTACTCGTCAGCTCTCAGGAATTTGGAGAGGATATCTGATGAAATACATCGGCATCGGTCGAGAAGACAGTCCACTAGGAATGGTGAGTTTTTAGGATCCAATGATTGATAAAATAATAATAGTTTCTCCTGGGCGCTTAGCACCTTCCCGCCACACATACATTTTTGGTGCTTTTTGGGTTACTTTTAGATTTAAAAGTACATATTTTCCACAGTATAAGTCCTAACCCAATCCCAATTACACCCAAAGTTTCGTTCAGGCCAAAACTCCTATATGAAAATTATGAAAACAGTTTCTTATTGATAATAAAACGCCTAAAAGCAATGAGAATAATATGTATAATTTTTGATACTGTATTAACCTCCGTGTGCATATATTATACACTGGCGGTGAAGGTATTGAATGTGTCAATTTATTTAATTAAAACTTTAAACCTCATATAAGGTAAGTACCCTGAATAAACAAGAAAAGCCCTGCCATTATGTGATTAATAGAGTGGGGTCACGACCCTCAAAAATGAGGAATACAACGCAGAGAGAGAGAAAAAATAAATAAAATGAATTTAATTTCAGACTTGGATCGTTCAACGATAACGGACACCGCCAGCGAGTCCAACGCGAGCGAAACGCTGGAGGAGCTGTGCGCTCACAACAACCACGAGAACGTGCGCGAGTGGCTGCGGCGCGCTGACCGGAGCGACCCCGACACCTGGACCGAGATCGATCTGGACTACTCCAGCCCCGAGGAGGTAGGACTTTGTGAATCATTGGGGAAACACTGGAGGAGCTGTGCGCTCATAACAACCACGAGACCGTGCGTGAGTGGCTGCGGCGCGCTGACCGGAGCGACACGGACACCTGGACCGAGATCGATCTGGACTACTCCAGCCCCGAGGAGGTAGGACTTTGTGAATCATTGGGGAAACACTGGAGGAGCTGTGCGCTCATAACAACCACGAGACCGTGCGTGAGTGGCTGCGGCGCGCTGACCGGAGCGACCCCGACACCTGGACCGAGATCGATCTGGACTACTCCAGCCCCGAGGAGGTAGGACTTTGTGAATCATTGGGGAAACACTGGAGGAGCTGTGCGCTCATAACAACCACGAGACCGTGCGTGAGTGGCTGCGGCGCGCTGACCGGAGCGACACGGACACCTGGACCGAGATCGATCTGGACTACTCCAGCCCCGAGGAGGTAGGACTTTGTGAATCATTGGGGAAACACTGGAGGAGCTGTGCGCTCATAACAACCACGAGACCGTGCGTGAGTGGCTGCGGCGCGCTGACCGGAGCGACCCCGACACCTGGACCGAGATCGATCTGGACTACTCCAGCCCCGAGGAGGTAGGACTCTGTGAATCATTGGGGAAACGCCGGAGGAGCTGTGCGCTCACAGCAACCACGAGAACGTGCGCGAGTGGCTGCGGCGCGCTGACCGGAGCGACCCCGACACCTGGACCGAGATCGATCTGGACTACTCCAGCCCCGAGGAGGTAGGACTTTGTGAATCATTGGGGAAACACTGGAGGAGCTGTGCGCTCATAACAACCACGAGACCGTGCGTGAGTGGCTGCGGCGCGCTGACCGGAGCGACACGGACACCTGGACCGAGATCGATCTGGACTACTCCAGCCCCGAGGAGGTAGGACTTTGTGAATCATTGGGGAAACACTGGAGGAGCTGTGCGCTCATAACAACCACGAGACCGTGCGTGAGTGGCTGCGGCGCGCTGACCGGAGCGACACGGACACCTGGACCGAGATCGATCTGGACTACTCCAGCCCCGAGGAGGTAGGACTTTGTGAATCATTGGGGAAACACTGGAGGAGCTGTGCGCTCATAACAACCACGAGACCGTGCGTGAGTGGCTGCGGCGCGCTGACCGGAGCGACACGGACACCTGGACCGAGATCGATCTGGACTACTCCAGCCCCGAGGAGGTAGGACTTTGTGAATCATTGGGGAAACACTGGAGGAGCTGTGCGCTCATAACAACCACGAGACCGTGCGTGAGTGGCTGCGGCGCGCTGACCGGAGCGACACGGACACCTGGACCGAGATCGATCTGGACTACTCCAGCCCCGAGGAGGTAGGACTTTGTGAATCATTGGGGAAACACTGGAGGAGCTGTGCGCTCATAACAACCACGAGACCGTGCGTGAGTGGCTGCGGCGCGCTGACCGGAGCGACACGGACACCTGGACCGAGATCGATCTGGACTACTCCAGCCCCGAGGAGGTAGGACTTTGTGAATCATTGGGGAAACACTGGAGGAGCTGTGCGCTCATAACAACCACGAGACCGTGCGTGAGTGGCTGCGGCGCGCTGACCGGAGCGACACGGACACCTGGACCGAGATCGATCTGGACTACTCCAGCCCCGAGGAGGTAGGACTTTGTGAATCATTGGGGAAACACTGGAGGAGCTGTGCGCTCACAACAACCACGAGACCGTGCGTGAGTGGCTGCGGCGCGCTGACCGGAGCGACCCCGACACCTGGACCGAGATCGATCTGGACTACTCCAGCCCCGAGGAGGTAGGACTCTGTGAATCATTGGGGAAACGCCGGAGGAGCTGTGCGCTCACAACAACCACGAGAACGTGCGCGAGTGGCTGCGGCGCGCTGACCGGAGCGACCCCGACACCTGGACCGAGATCGATCTGGACTACTCCAGCCCCGAGGAGGTAGGGCTTTACCACAACACAAAAATATAAAGAACACACACAATACACAGAAAATACTAACAAGGGGTAGAATACAAAAGGCTAGTTTATCCCTTAGCGGCGATCTCTGCTAGGCAACCTAGAAGTAGAGGAGATTAACTTGCGGCATAACTCTGGGTGGGATTGCTATCTCAATTTGGCTGATGACACATGATCGCGTGCAAGCGCGATCGCAATATGAGCGTTCAGAATTTGGTATACATTTAGACTTGTTCTGTGAATACCAAAAATGATGAATGAAAAGTTGTTGTGTCTATAACTTCGTGTTGTTATTCTGTAACTTGACAATATAGGCTATGTTCCTAATTAATTAGTACGTAAGATATCGTTGGTTTTAATATGAAACAAAAAAGGGGAAAACATGTCATTTATGTTGTAAAAATATGCAAAACACAATGCGCTTACGTTTAATTTTGGGAAAGTATTTTGAAAATAGTATTATCCAGGGACCTAGGTAAACACAAGTTCAGTCTAAGGGCAAATGGGTTGTTCACCCTCCCTCGCCTTCTTAACCAAGCGAAAGCGATTAGAACGCTAACCAAAAACTATTCACTTATTTTTTCTCTCCGCCAAAGCGTTAACGATTATAAAAAGAGAATAGACACGAAACGTATTTAACTTGGCTAGTAGGGGGGGGCTGGAGTATTTCTTAATTCCATTTTGCAAGTTATAATCATACTCTCATTTTATCCCTCAGATAAGTTTCGAGAAGTGCTCCCTCCGACCTCGTTCAACCCCAGAAAAATCATCACCGCCAAGTCCGATGGAGACCAAAGTCTCAGCGGCCTCCCCTAGACGCATCATCAGGACTGGAGACAGGAGTGCGGCCATACGAGCCGAGCTGGAGAGAGGGAGACGACAGAGTTTGGATGCCTTGCTTCATGACACCGGGGAAAAGGTCAAGGAGATGTTTCAAGGTAAGCCGTAGAGGAATAGGAGTAGCTTCTTCATGACGCATCCACAGGAATGGTGACAGGAGCATACGAGCTGAACTAGGGAGAGGGAGACGACAAAGTTTGGATGTCTTACTTCAAGACACGGGGGAAATGGTCAAGGAGATGTTTCAAGGTAAGTCGTAGAGGAATAGGAGAAGCTTCCTTATGACGCATCCACAGGAATGGTGACAGGAGCATACGAGCCGAGCTGGAGAGAGGGAGACGACAGAATTTGGATGCGTTGCTTCATGACACCGGGGAAAAGGTCAAGGAGATGTTTCAAGGTAAGCCGTAGAGGACTAGGAGTAGCTTCCTCATGACGCATCCACAGGAATGGTGACAGGAGCATACGAGCTGAACTGGAGAGAGGGAAACGACAGAGTCTGGATGCCTTGCTCCATGACACCGGGGAAAAGGTGAAGGAGATGTTTCAAGGTAAGCCGTAGAGGAATAGGAGTAGCTTCCTCATGACGCATCCACAGGAATGGTGACAGGAGCATACGAGCTGAACCTCTTAGAGAGACGACAAAGTCTGGATGTCTTCAAGTCACGGGGGAAAAGGTCAAGGAGATGTTCCAGTGTAAGGATATTACAATATTTTTGTTTATGAGGTTTCTTAAGGCATCTTTTGAATAAATTTGTAAGACCGATTTTCTGTTAAAAATTGTTGAAAGGGTTGTGCAGCAAATATGAAGCTGTTTGCACAGGTCCTAAGAAATTGTGCTTTTGCCCGGATAGAAGAGGGTTTCAGGGTTTTTGCATCCCAGGATGAATCTTCTCACGGTTTTTAACAATGAGTATTTGTAAGAACAAGTATTATAGATAGATAGATAGATAGATAGATGAACTCCATATTGCACACACTTAAAAACAATAACAAGCTTAAAAGATAAGACAGAAGAGTACAAAGGCAGTCTTATTGCTAAAACAAGAGCGCGGGATAGTGCAACATATATATGTATGTCACTGTAAGATTGTAAAAACCGTTAGATTATAATCTAACTCGCGAAATTGTAAACTGTCGACAGATTGTGAACCGTTCAATGTTCTGAGTATAAATTTTTGAAATATACATTGTATTTACGTTTTCTTGTGTCTTTCTTGCAGGTTAGGTAGGCACTTAGGTTCTATCGGATTAATATTCCGAACAGATTACAATCTACCGAAAAATAATGCGTTAAATTGTAATCTTTCGACAGTTTGCAATTTCGCGAGTTTCATTATAATCTAACGGTTTTTACAATCTTACGGTGACATATACATCTTCTAAATCAATTGGTGTTCGTTTGTCTCGCTAAAACTCGAGAAAGGCTGGGCCGATTTAGCTGATTTTGGTTTTGAAATGTTTTTCGTAGTTCAGGATTCGTAGTCGGAAGGTTTAAACGGTGAGAATATACTATGGAAAAATTGCGAGGAAGATAGTAACAAAAACAATTTCATTTTCCCATATTAACTGTTCTACCTACTTTCCTGTCAAACACGTTCATCCCTTCGGAACTTCGGTCTTTTAATGTCGTTAGGTTATATTGTGATACGAAGTACACCGGGCCATCTAGTACATTATAAATAATTATAGTAATTGAGTGTGATAGTTATTGGGGACAACTGGACTGCCGTTGTTAGACCACTTAAAAGTCACCGTGTAACCATGTGTGTACCATGCTAGGTCTATCGCTGTTCGGCGAGCGCCGTGGCTCGGGCTCCGCCCCGCGGACTCCGCGCAGGGCTTCGCCGCGCTCTCGGAGGTCTCCGGCCCCCGATGGCGCTTCGTCCACTTCCGACGAGAGATACTCCGATACAGACAGTTTGACTAGGTCAGTACTGCCTACTCCAATAATAACATCTTCTGATATATAAAAAGTTGCATTTGTGAATTCGTCCCTTCGTTACATATTGTGGGTTCGCGCATGGTCCATCCGTTTGATTTGAAACTTTTACAGTTGTTGTTGAAACTTGCGTAAGTGTTTTTGACATAGTACTAACCACTTAAAACGAATGGCGACACAGCGTTACAACACATGCCAGGCAGCAGTTTGTAGTCTATATAATTAAAATCCTAGCCATGCGTTAGTTTCGCAAAAATTTTAAAATGGATAGACCTAATTTGGTGAATTTTTTTGTGTGTGTTTAAGTGGGTCCCAGAACGGTTTTGATTCACAGTTGGACCCGGTAGGTGGCGCTGCAATCGAGTCCTAGGTTCATGGCAAGACAACACCTGCCGGGCCCACTGGCATAATCTATACTAATGTTATAAATGCGAAAGTTTGGATGGATGGATGTTTGATACTCAATCACGCCAGAACGGCTGAATGAATCTGGTTAAAATTTGGCACAGATATAGAATATAGTCTGGAATAACACATTGGTTACATTTTACCCGGAAAATTAAAAGAGTTCCCGCGGGAACCAAAAAAACCTCAGGCAACGGCTAGTATATTATGCCAGATGATGTTCTTCTCCTGGATACAAACTATCCCTGTACCAAATTTCATCAAAATCAGTTGAAAAGATGGGCCGTAAAAGCGTACCAGACCGACAGACACACTTTCGTATTTATAATATTAGTATGGATTAGTATAGATTATAATAATTTAATTATTTATTTATTTGATTCTAGTATGGAAATGCTGACCGACGACCAGATAGCATCGCTAATGCTGGACGCGCAACTTGAGGCGGTCTGCGAACGCCTCGCCGGAGTCGTGAGAATACCGCCCTCTCCACAGTCGCCCGAAGCGAGATATTGAACCTTACCGCCCTTTGTTTACGGTACAATTTAGTATGCAGCTCTTTGAAGAATGACTCAACTTAATCACCTTGCCCGTTAACATATGGAACCTTAAGTGGTTATATTTAAGGTTTAATTTACCGTGAAGTCAGATAGCATCTCTAATCTTAAGCAAAATATTGAACCTTACCAGCCTTTGTTTAAGGTACAATTTTGTATGCAGCTCTTTGAAGAATGGCTCAACTTAATCATCTTGCCTGTATACATATGGAACCTTAAGTGGTTATATTTAAGGTTTAATTTACCGTGAAGACAGGTAGCATCTCTAATCTAAAGCAAAATATTGAACCTTACCAGCCTATGTTTAAGGTACAATATTGTATGCAGCTAAGTAAGAATGAGTCAACTTAATCACCTTGCCCGTATACATGTGGAACCTTAAGTGGTTATATTTAAGGTTTAATTTACTGTGAAGTCAGATAGCATCTCTAATCTAAAGCAAAATATTGAACCTTGCCAGCCTTTGTTTAAGGTACAATTTAGTATGCAGCTCCTTGAAGAATGGCTCAACTTAATCACCTTGCCCGTTAACATATGGAACCTTAAGGGGCTATTTTTAAGGTTTAATTTACTGTGAAGTCAGATAGCATCTCTAATCTAAAGCAAAATGTTGAACCTTACCAGCCTTTGTTTAAGGTACAATTTAGTATGCAGCTCCTTGAAGAATGACTCGACGTTAGCTTAGCAGCTAGCCCGTTAACATATGGAACCTTAACCAGTTATATTTAAGGTTTAATTTACTGTGAAGTCAGAAAGCATCCCTAATGGCAACTGGAGGCGGTTTGCAAACGTCTCGCTAGAGTCTAAAACATATTGAACCTTACTTGCCTTTGTATAAGGTACAATTTACTGTGAAGCTCTGTATAGAATCATACAGAGTAATCAATCTAGATCTAAATCTAGCCCGTTGGACCTTGATAGTTTAATTTTAAAGTGCAATTTACTGTGAAATTATTCGAATCTCCTTTTAGATGGGATAGTAACCCTTATGAAATGGTATAAAAATGTATTTAGGAGTAAATTTAATTCTAAAAGGTAGATCTGAGGATATAAAACCTTAACGGCTTATCGTTAAAGTACAATTTACTATGAAGTTGTTTGTAGGTGATTTATCGACGGGATTGTAATAGTACAGTCGACGTCAAAAGTGCATATGTCACCGTAAGATTGCAAAAACCGTTTTATAATCTAACTAGCGAAATTGTAAACTGTCCACAGATTACAATTTAACGCATTATTTTTCGGTAGATTGTAATCTATATGTATTATAATGTATATTAACCCGATAGAACTATCATAGAATAATCAGGTACAGGCTCTACCTGATTATTTATGTCGAAACCTAACCTAACCTACAAGAAAGAGACAAGAAAACGTAAATATATATATAATAAAACGTAATAGAAAATAAATTATGTGACTCATTATATATGTAAATAAAATACCCTCCGTGGCGCAATGTTTAGCGCTGTAGTCTTAACATGCGGAGGTCCCGGGTTCGATTCCCGGTAAGATCAATTTGGGAATTCATAATTTTTGAATTTTCCCTGGTCTGGCCTGGTGGGAGGCTTCGGCCGTGGCTAGTTAGTAGTTACCGGCAAAGACGTCCCGCCAAGCGATTAAGCGTTCCGGTACGGTGCCGTGTAGAAACCGAATAGGGGTATGGGTTTAATATAACTGCCATGCCTCTAACAGGTTAGCCCGCTACCATCTTAGACTGCATCTTCACTTACCATCAGGTGAGATCGCAGTCAAGGGCTAACTTGTAGTGGATAAAAAAAAGACTTCTATTAGGTTCCTATAGATTTATTAGGTTTGCCATAGAAAGCTAACTCTTGCCATACCTGAGTGAATTACACAATTTTGATTTAATTACAATTCAAAACGAAAAATATATGTAGTCTATATTTTGAAACAGGAATTATACTCTACTCTCTAAAGTAGAGCATATTTTTCTTATTTAGCTTTTATGCACTAAATTTTGTAATTAAATTACGTTGAATGCACTAAATCAGCTATATGCCAGTTTAAGGAATATCTATGAAGTAAAAGTAGGTATGTATTATTCTAAAGTTCCTTCAAGAAGTATAATTTTTTTTAAAAAAACATTATAATGAAAAGTTATATAAATGAAAAGGTAGTAGTATAATTAGTTTTACCTACGAATAAAAAGTGAAAGAGAAATAGTTAAAATTATATTAGACAAATTAAGTAAAGTTGAAAGGAACTGAGCGCTTATATCAATTACAATAAGGTTCACATTAGCTTTTACACTAGCTTAAACGATCACTTGCAATAAAATGATAATAACATTGTGTTTAGAGCTTTAGGATAAATAGGCCTACATACTGTTGATAGAATAATAGGCAGACTAGCTAATGCCCGCGACTTCGTCTGCGTGGATCGAGGTGTTTTGGTTCCCGCGGGAACTCCTTAATTTTCCGGGATAAAAAGAATCCTATGTGCTATTCCAGGCTGTATATCTATCTCGGTGCCGAATTTCAGCCAGATCCGTTCAGCCGTTGGGGCGTGATTGAGTAACAAAAATCCATACATCCATACATCCATACATCCATCCAAACTTTCGCATTTATAATATTAGTAGGATAGTAAAATCGGATATTTTGATGCACACGTCAAGTAATATCGACTATTGTATCCAAATGCTATTACGATGACAGTTAGCATTCTATCCTTTTCCCTCGAGTGACTGTAATCATTAGAGGAAAAGAGATGAAAACAATTTTATTATTCTAATAGCATCTGGATTGGGTAGCATATAGGGTTTACTTCAAAATTATTGGTAGGTTCTGTACGTATTAGGTTCTGAACTGCTATTTAGGCCATTTCACAGTATTTTTATTTATTTTTATCATAATAAAAATTAACTTATATTTTAGAATAGTATTGCTATATCTAGGTTTTGAATGTATTAATATTTTAATTTGAAATTAATGTCTTTTTTATTTACTTGCATAATATGAAATTTTAATAGCAATCCTATAGCATTTTATGGTATCGTACATCAAACGTATAATATAAAAATTAGCTTCAAATGATATGGTTTAAGACATTTACAATTTACACAATTGGGCTGAATTGGTCTTCTTGTATAGCAATAGAATAATATCCTCCATAACTATATTTTATTAAAATTTCAAATCTCTAATATGTTAGTAGGAACCGTTCAGATTGACAGACTTAACAACTAACCACCGAAAATATTATTTGTTATTTAAAAAACAATTATACATAAATTATAAATAGCCACTAACACTTAAAGCCTTTCTCGCTCGTTGGAATGGGAAAGGTCGTATTTTTTTACCATCACAGAAGTTAATTAGCATATAGATAATATAATAATTAATAGCATAGTAAATAAATTATTTAAAATGTCTCGTGTATAAGTTAAATGAAATAAAGCCAATTATCAATTAAATAATATTCATAAATGAATACAATATAGACTCAACTAAGTATCGAGGCAGCAATTTGAAGACCTTTTACCTCACACCTTTAGTTGTGTCTGTATACGTAGGACAATGTAATTATAATACTCTCTCTACGTCGTATTCCTCATTGCTGAGGGTCGTGACCCCACATTCCATTAATCACTTAATGGCAGGTGTTTTCTTGGGATAGTAATGAATGAATGAGAATAAGATGGTTCGAATTCCTACTTAGCTTTTGTAATTTCCACATAATCCATAGTGATTAGTTAAAGTTACTTATTCAGTAGTCATATCTCCCGTTCAAAGTAACCTTTATTTCTTACTCTTTCACCTATTCAGTCTTGATTATAAATGATAAATGATTTATTTATTTCATGTAGGACAACTTGTGTCACTTATGAAACGGTAATACTCTACCACCGGTTCGGAAAGCTGTTGCAAAGTTTCCCTTTTTTAATTTAAATAGTTGAATTGTAATTTGTAGTACATTTTTGAATTCACAAGTGCTTGTAGCTATCTATACTAATATTATGAATGCTTAACTGTGTTGGTCGGTTTTGTACCTTCCGTTAAATCGATTTCGATGAAATTTAGTACAAACATTGTTTGCATCCTGGAATCCGGATACGTACGTGGGCTGTTTTTTATCCCGGAAAATCAGTTTCCACGGAATTTTTGCCAAACCTAAATCGAAGAAATTTAGTCGAATAATATAAAGAGGAAAGTTTTGATTGTTTGTAACGAATAAACTCAATAACTACATAACCAATTATAAAAATTCTTTCACCTATATAAAGCTATATTTTAGAAGGCTTTATTTTATCCCATCACAAAAATAAATGTGAAAATTGGAGCCAAACTCAATAAAAAGAATGTAAGTGATTAATTAGCTGTCAAAAGTATTGATATCTTAATGGATGCCAAGTTCTGTAGATAATCCTGTTTATTTATATGAACATACAAAATCCATACTAATATTATAAATGCGAAAGTGTTTCTGTCTGTCTGTCTATCTGTCTGCCTGCTACGCTTTCACGGCTCACCTATTCAGCTGATTTTGATGGAAATTTGGTACGAGGGGACATACTCAATACTCAATATCATTTATTCAATGTAAGTACACTTATTGACGTTAAAAGTTACTTACTTATAAAACATGATGGTGATTATTAGTTACGGTATCCTATAACTAAAGCGACGAGGGTTCCAAACGCGCCCTGGTCTGAGAAGAGCCCACAACAAACTCAGCCGGGTTTTTTTTTTCATAGCCTTCTTTATTCCGGAAAATTAAACTTGTATTCATTAAAGTAGATTAGAGTTTGAAGTGTCTTATTCTCATTGGGTAAAATTGATTAACTCGTAATAATAACATGTCGATTGTTAACTAGTAAATTATTAGCTAGAACATTAGTTTCTAAGGATTTCGCTTAGTTAGATGCGCTTTAGATTGTGCTCGCACAAAAAGTATTGTGATGCAAACGTGACGTACTTTAGATATGTTATAATAATAATAATTACTAATTATCTATATTACCTATTGAAAAAAATGCATAATAATAAATGAATAAATGCAATGCAGTTATAATCAATCCATGACAGAAAGAGACTTGAAATTGCAAACTTTTTCAAATACATATTTAAATAAGTGTGCGTGCAATTCATACACGGCAGAAGTGAAACTTCAGAAAAGTTACCTACGAGAGAATGAAATAAATGTAACTTGTATTCTATCTCATTCTCTCGCAGGCTAAATCTTATTATTAATATGTTTCTCTCTTAAGTGTCGCTTTTTCGTTTCATCTAATTTTCATATCACAACGATTCTAAAGAAGTTTCACTTCAATAATGAAAAATGCTCGAAGCCTTTTTGACTTTTCACGTTACTACGTAAACGTGAGTAATTCATCATGCTGCACTTGTGTAGCATATATATACCTAAATATTGAAGCTTCATGCAATAAGTACTATAGTTTAAGCACAGCAACATATCCAACATATTAATAGAACTTTTAGACTTTAGAGCATAACGTCAACAGTTTTTATATTATAAATATCTTATTCTGACAGTATTTTATTAAGGGTCTCATTTTTTTTAGGTTATTTTACTAAAATAAGCTTCGATTTAGGTTTTTTAATACTCATTTTCCTAAATACTTAATAAAATAGTTTAAATGATATATTATTTTATAATTTTCAACTCTGCTCTGGTAAAATATATGTACCTATATAGTTTTATTATTTATATTTTTGTTAATTTAAGAACATTTATTTTATCATACTTAAACGGTTAATACGTTTAAGTCATAATATTTATTATTTGTTATATATATATATATTGTATATGAAATATAAGGTAGCAAGTGACACGATTAATTCTTAAGTACCCATAAGATACGCGAAAAATAGCTTTAAAACGTTATTTGTTTTCGACGTTGTGATATTACCTGTACAAACGTTAGTCATAACACAGATGTCGAGCTAACGATAAACCTTCAAACTTCAATCAACTATAACGCGGTTCTATACTGTATGGCCTTTAAATGTGTTTAATTTAAATATTCTATACCTGCCTTTTTCATGTCAACCCCGGAATAAACTTATCAAAAAGCGACAGCATAACAAAATTTAACTAAATCAGCTAAGTATACAGGCATATATAACTATACAGCAGTGCAATACTGCTTAAACTAATTTAGTTACATTTTGTGATGCTGTAGAAAAGGACAGGTAAACAATTTAACAAAGAAACATTTAACAGGCCACTACAATACAACGGCCACTGAGCAGAAAAATGCTCTAGCAATTTTTATTAATTGATAATGAACTAAATTAAAACTTATAATAGAGTTGAAAGTACATTTAAAAGTACAAGTAGCATACAAGAGATAATCAAGGGATTATCCTCTTGCATGCTATTTTGAACTCTATTGCAGTGCATTATTTAACTGGGTATTTGACTACTAGTGAGATAAATTATTTTTTAATGATTATTAAGTAAAGGATCTCCCAAAAGTCGTAATATCCACGTCCCCTGCTAGTTTTATTTTGAATAACCATTTTAAACTATCGAATAAGGTAAAAAAAGTGCGTTTAACTATGATGACGTCACAACTTAAAATTTCATACAAATCCATAATAAGCACGCGTTTTGACGTTTAAAAAAAAAAGTTGCTGATTTGACTAGTTGTCAAATACCCAATTGTCAATTTGTCGATGATTGTTGCTCCTGGGTTGTGCTATTCGACCCGGGCCGTCATCTTTAGGAGTAAATATACCTAGTTTGCGCGTTTATTGTTAGCATTCCATTATGTACATAATATTGTGTTGAATGACTTGCCTTCAGATGAATAAATGTAGTTATGAAAATTGTTGTTTTATTCCTTTGCTTCGATTTTATAATGACTACTGGCTGACCCGGCAAACGTTGTTTTGCCATATGAATTATTAAACTTGCTATTATGCTGCTCCCAAGCGGAGGAGTTTGGCAAAACGGGACCCCATAGATCAGCTATCGACCAGGGTTAAAAAATATAAAAGTCGGTGGTAGGATGGTAAAAATTTAGGACTAAATGTATTTTTCAATTCCACACCATAAAAAAATAACAAAAAAAAAAAAATTGTCCAGAAAATAAAAAAAAAACGTTTTGGGGTGAACCACCCTTAACACTTAGGGGTGTAAAAATTAGAAATAAACCTATTCTCATACCTACTGAATATACATATGAAATTTCATCAAAATCGGTCAAGCCGTTTCGGAGGCGTATAAACACTAAAACTGTGACACAAGAATTTTATATATTAGACTAGCTGATGCCCGCGACTCCGTCCGCGTGGATTGAGGTGTTTTATGGGAATGAAAATTACTTATAAACCTATTCTCATACCTACTGAATATACATATGCATGAAAATCCGTCAAACCGTTTCGGAGGAGTATAAACTAAAACTGAACAAGAATTTTATATATTAGATTAGTTTCTCCTCTATCCCATAGAGTGGGGTGTCATTGGATAGGTCGATCAAAAATATTTTAGGTGTGGGAACACCATATTTCGGATCCAGGGATCCGTTTCCGGAATATAAAAAAAAATAAAAAGCCTTAATAATATTTCAGGATTTTATTATCAGTACATTGGTTATAACAGAATACATACACGGACGGCAAATACATCGACAGTTAAACTTATTGCACAGCAAAGTAACTATTTCGAGCTTTATTTTATAAAATTATACAATTTCAGAAAAATAGATTTTTGGTTTTATAATTTGGGACAGTAGTACCGACTAACGGGACAAATACAATAGCAATAAATCTTAATAACCGCCAACACGCATTGTAGCAGCGTGGTGGGTCTAAGTTCTAATTCCCTCTTCTATGAGAGTGGAGGCTTATGCCCAGGAAAGACTAATGAACTGTAGTGGTAAATCTTAATAATTATCAAGTAGGTATATGCGAATTAAAAATTTTCAACGCATTTAATTATTGTACTCAGGTTATTCAGCTTTATTGCAATGTCATCATAACCATAAGTACATAAATAAAAATTATACAATACAATGGACGCCAACTAAATTTAGAATATTCGCAACCTTATTCCAAAATTTCCAACAAATTTAATACCATGACATGAAAGCTGTGATTCTGGTTTCTTTAAACAGTGCCGGGAAAACGATCACATCGGTATGTAGGGGGCCTTAAAGTTAAATAAAAAGAAATTGACAAAGCTAGTTTATTTTATTTAGAACTTTATATGGTAAGTTTTCAGAATGAGTTTTCAAATTTTTTTTAACAGTAAAAAAAGTAAGATGCAGATACTCCAAGTTTCTACGAGAGAGTCATTCGATTCAACGCCGAAGAATTCTCTTTTAATTGACGTCAATTGTAAGTTTTTTAGCATACAACAAAACTTAATAGACATATATGATAAAACTACTACGAACACAAACAAAACGGGGGTATTTCTAAGCTATCACAATAAATTCACTATTTGAGCATGTAATTGAATATTTTACAATGTTTAGTGGTACTAATTCGTTTGCACAAAACTTAAACGGCCTGGCTAGATATCAAAATTACCCCCTATACTGGTAATTGGCCGGAAGATGGCTAAAGGCGTTTTGGTATTTAACGGGCAATTAGCCGGCAAATGAACATGTATTATATGGCGGAACGCGTTGAGCGCAGATGTCGGTGGTTTTTGTTTCTTCAAAGTATAATACTGTCTCGATTCCTCTCTAACTTTAGTAGAAACTAATAGGATAGACAAGGAAACTGGGAATTTTTTGGAGGCCCTACTCAATGACATAAATCTATGGGTAGAAGTTTCGTGCGACCTGTGATTTGACACTTTTTTTATTTTTTTGCTCTAGAGTGAGAAAAATAGAAAAAAAGTCTTGTTTCGTGTTTTAATTCTGTGAAATAACTAACAATAGAGTGAACCATAGATATAACAAAGATACTGGTTTTATTGTTTATTTTTCTTAGGTTTTTTTTTAAAAAGGGGGTCATTTTTGTTTTTTTTTTTAGTAACCATATAGAAGAGCGATAATATTTTATTTTGTAACGATTTGAATGACTTACTGTGTTTACGTAGCTTGTACAAGTAATACGAGATATAAATATTTATATTTGCACGAGCCGCGAAATTCCTACCCACTGCGGACCTACCGAATCCGCGTAATGGCGGTCCGCAGAGGACGATTTTTATAGTTTCACCAACTTATCTTTATTACACAAATTTTTATGCCTGGTTACTTTGTTTTTTTTTTCATTTAAACTAGCGACGCTCAACAGGTCAGATATGTTTTTGAGACACTACAAGCCATGTTTTTTTTTAAATATATTTTAAGACGAATACACACTACAGACAGGACATGACGCGAAACGCCCGAATCATATGGGGAAAACGTTTCAGTCAGTGCAAGTCCATATATTTACATAATTATTATTATTATACATAATTACACATTCAATCCCCAGTTTTGTCCTGTCCTGTTAATAATGAGTCTTCGTGCTTAAGATTAGTGACTGGCAAAAAGAGCAACCACCGAGTTTCTTGCTGGTTTTTCTCGGTAGGAATGGCATTCCGAACCAGTGGTAGATTCACATGACGATTCAAAAGTACTTTTAAAAGTTTATTGGAATAAAAAACATTAGATTTGATTTGAATTGGAGATCAAAGAATACTGTAGGTACCGCTCGAAGTTATCTATACTAATATACTATAAATGCAATAGTGCGTATGTCTACTGCGATTTATTAACCGAGTTTTATGAAATTTGGTTGTATCTTGGGGAAGGATCTTTATTGAAGATATTTTCTTAGAACTTGTAAAAAGAAGGAACTGCCTTATTTACAATTTGATTAACTTTACGATTTGTATGCAATCAAATTAGTACCACATTTTTACACTTAACATTAAATTATTTAGTTATGGACTATTATTCTAACAACTTCTTTGGAAACTACAATAACGTCTAATAGTTTTTTTTTTTACAATTACAAATAAATACTTAAAAAAATAATACCTATTATGCAAAACAATTGTCGCCTATTTACAACGAAATATCTTATTTAATAATGTCACATTATATTCACAATACGTTACACATATTCATAACAATATAAATATAATTTTCTAATACTTTTATATCGTGAGAAAGCATTATATTTAATTTCTTTTAATGAATATATAAGTATTCGACGCACAATTGTGTTTAATAATATTATTGAGCAATCGAAATAATAATAATATATTTTGGGCGATACTTATTTGAAAATTCATATCACAGTCGATCCGCAATATTTTTTACTGAAAAATGCATTGAAATAGTTTAAAAATAGAAAAATAGATTTTTATATGGGTAGTTCAAATAAATTCTGCCAACCATAAAGCCATATTGTTTCGTTATTGTTGACTTAGTGTTTTAGAATATAAATTATATAGGCCTATCACACTGCACTTTTCAACGGCTAATAAGATTTAGAGAGAAAGGGTCTCTAAATTGGTCGTTAATGCTGTGTAATAAGCGACGCTCTAACTAGCGGCCACGCCCACCCTTACCACAGGGCCCTGCAAAAAGTGCAGTGTAATAGGCCTATATATCCTTATTTTAAGAACGTCAAAGTACGTGACATCAAACTGTTATTTTGAGCAATACCTCAGTGTGGCCCGAAATACATTACCCGTCACGGTTGTCAAAATTGTGCGTTTTGTTTTACAAAATTACCTTTTGATCAGACACTGGGGCTGATTCTATCGTGTACAATCTCTAAACTAAACTAAAATGACAGCGTTAAAAATATTGCTTACCCTTTCATAATATTCGCTGCAGAGAGGGACAGAACTAGATTTAAAGCTGTCATGTTTTATCATGTGTCATTTTAGTTTAGTTTAGAGATTGTGATATACAGAATCGGCCTCAATATCTACTCATGTTGCCCGTCAACTTCTTCGACTAGTGTGTGAAGAAAATCCTACCTATTCCTTAGACATACAGTCCATAAAATATACCTTGATTAGTGACAGCTGTCAAACTAGTGTAACTATCATGGAACTATAATGTAGTCATCTACATATAACAGGTGCACTCAGAAAAAAATGCAAACTAAAGTGGACCTTACAACATTGACATAAGTTTTATAGTAGGGGTGAGCCCAAGAGGGGATTTTTGGATTCTGATGATTTGAGCGAGACCTAAAGGAGTTGGGAGTTTTTAAAGTTTGTAACTCCTTTGGGTCTCGCTCAAATCGTCAGACTATTTGAATGTACACTTTTCAGCATATAATTAACTCACTCTACCTTAATCTGACGCGCTCGAGTATTTCTGATGATCGATTTTAATTATCTAATAACCGACGAGGTAGCGGGTTCGAGTCTCGGGTCCGGCCATAACAAGTATTGGCTTTTTCTGACCAAAAATTCTCACTACTAGCCCGGAGTTAGGAAGATGGTGGTGTTCCACCCCCGTGCCTCGGAGAGCACGCTAAGTCGTCGGTCCCGGTTATTATCACTAACATGATAATAGTCGTTAAAGCCCGCCAACCCGCATTGGAGCAGCGTGGTGGGTCTAAGCTCTAATTCCCTCTCTCTCATCAGAGTGGACGCCTATGCCCAGCAGTGGGATGTTAATTGGAAAGATCTCGCGCAACTATTAATCAAGTCAAATCAAGAAAGAAGAATTTGTCTCATTAGTACGAACGCTAAAAAAACGAGGAATAAGAACTCTAATTAGGCGACAACTAAAAAAGAAAGAAAAAAAAGAACTAGACATAGCTGTCATTCTAATCAAGTTATATTTTAAGGACTATACATAGAGTACAACTATAATATTTTTTTTTTTATTTATTTATTAACAAAGAAATTTTACTTTTTACTTTACATTGTTTCTTAGCTCCCCTTATGCCTTTTTAATTATTTTTAACATAATGCATATCAACGAGTGTTTTGGTATATAAGGAAGCTTCTATTATACATAATTCGAATACTATTCATTTCTTAAGCTTTTAATTATTAAATTAATTGAGTTAATCTTATTAATTTAGTTAATATGATAATTATAATAATACATTTTATTTGTCCAATATATTTCAATTATTATTTAAACACTTATACAGTCCAAGCTTTGGCACTTTCTTAATACTACGTCTTTTATTATGAGCTTTAATAAAATAAAATATATCATCTTTCGTACAACAACATCTAAATTGGAAAAAATAAAACTATTATACTACACACATTCCATACATTCAAATAGCAGTCCCTTCAGAAAATTAATACTTATCATTCCTCATAATAGGTATATGAATTATCGCATTATTAATCGAATAGTCCATTCCGAATTCATTCATTATTTAACCCCATTACCAATTCATTAATTAATAATAAAAAGTCCCTCTCATTTTGATAAATTACCCTATTGCCCTTTTATTAATTGAATTTTCCCTTCCATATTATAAAACTTCATAACTAGTACACCTAATACATGTACAATTTAACTAATACTTTTTGGAATATGAGCATATCAATATGAGTCTCCTATAATATAATACATTTTGTCAACAAAATTCATCATCTTTTTAATATCATCATCATCGTCATCTTCACTTAAATCCCAACACAAACATAAATAAATAATTACGTACCCTTACCACACGATTTTAAATCACACTGAGCATGTATGGGCAAACTTGAGCTCTTAAACAACGTTGTTAAGGTCCATTTTACGTTAAAACCAAAATGATTCGATAGTCGAATACGCTAGAGATAGGTTTGATTTAAAATTTTGTGGTAAGGATACTGCTTACCCTAAGAATCTCACGTTTTGTGTTTCATTTCAAGTTTATTTCATTTTCCGTCCGTCCGTCATGCGTTGCTCAGCCGCGTTTTATCCACAAACTGAAAAAAAAATGTTTAAATTGTTATTTTTTTCCTTTAACCAAGACTATAGACGTAAATCAACCGGTTTAAAACGTTTTAAAGCAAATGTTGCGGTTTTAAACCATTTTAAACGGTTGAAAACTTGCCTACAAAAATAAAAGAGTTCTGCGTTTTACACTTCATTATGGGCAATTTTTGGTCACCTGACGTCTGTGTGATGTTTCGTTATAATTCGTGTAAAGAAAATCAATAGAAAGTACCTACCTACATCACCTACTACACGAAAACTTAAGTTTTCAGGTATACCTATACTTATTTATTATATGTATGACATTTATGCACACTAGGTTAGAAGAGTAACACAATGCCGTCCGTTTTACTTGCGCATGAAAGAGACAACGTTATGTCTTCAAGGCCGTCGCGCCGGTGCCGCCGCCGCGAGCATACTGCAACGTCAACGAGAGTGCGAGAGTGAGTTTGGTTTTAAACCGAATCAAATTGATTATTTATATCGTATGAAAGCAATGAAAAAAATGTAAAAAAGGATAAAAAGGAACCCACATAGGATCACTCCGTTTTCCGTCTGTCTGTCAACCAACTTTTTCTTTATCAATTTTTAGAAATTAGAAATTAATATCAAATACTTAGGCCTAAATTCCCTTTGAGTTGTAAAAAAATCAAGCTTCTAAGTTAACGTAATCAAAAGATACGGCTGTTTATGCCGACACTATATTTCGACACTCGCCAATAAATCAAAACCTATGTATACTTCCCGTTGACTTAGAATCATGAAAGGACTTGACCAGTGGAACTATGGGAGGTTGCCTAGGGGTCAAAAATCAATGTGCAACAAAGATTTTTTTATTAATGCGATTTTTATATTTTGTTGTTCTTAGTAGTTAGTTTTATGGTTAGTCTGAAGGCTTAGAAAACTAAAAAAATAAAGAATAGTTTCACCAAATAACTTCTTCTAGCTTTCCCACACTAGATGGTGCTAGACGTGGTGGTTAGCGAGTCTAAACAATTATCAACTCTTCGACCATGTAGTTCAAGAATAAAAATAAGCTTTGCATTATTGGGGCAGATATAAGCGTAGGTATTACCTACCTAAGTAGGTAAGTAATACTAGGTCGGACTTGGTCGTACTTGGTCGGACGGACCAACTAGAATTAAACCCGCTAAGTATATCAGTATATCACACATTTAAAAAATCTTTTCACAGTTTATAGGTACTCCATTATATCCCTATCCTATATACCTCGGTAAAATCAAGAAAATGTTGTTTTAATTTTAAAAAAACATAGTCATCAACACCAACGGTTTAAAACCGAAAAAAAATGGTTTCTTTCGGTTTTAAACGGCTTTTTCATTTAAACCGATTGGTTTAATTGGTTTTAAACAGGTGCGCAGGTGTCAGGGCGCGGCGGAGGGCTGCCTGCAGTCCGCACAGCTCGCCATGCAGTGCGAATAGCGCTCCAGCTGGAACGTTACCTGGGCGGCTAGCGGGTGAGCGTGCGCAGGTGTCAGGGCGCGGCGGAGGGCTGCCTGCAGTCCGCACAGCTCGCCATGCAGTGCGAATAGCGCTCCAGCTGGAACGTTACCTGGGCGGCTAGCGGGTGAGCGTGCGCAGGTGTCAGGGCGCGGCGGAGGGCTGCCTGCAGTCCGCACAGCTCGCCATGCAGTGCGAATAGCGCTCCAGCTGGAACGTTACCTGGGCGGCTAGCGGGTGAGCGTGCGCAGGTGTCAGGGCGCGGCGGAGGGCTGCCTGCAGTCCGCACAGCTCGCCATGCAGTGCGAATAGCGCTCCAGCTGGAACGTTACCTGGGCGGCTAGCGGGTGAGCGTGCGCAGGTGTCAGGGCGCGGCGGAGGGCTGCCTGCAGTCCGCACAGCTCGCCATGCAGTGCGAATAGCGCTCCAGCTGGAACGCGCCGCTCGCCACGCCGAATGAGCGCGCGATACGTTGGCAACCCTGCAGCACTGACTCCCAGTCTGCCAGCTCGTCTGAAGGAGATACATACCCTATAACTATCTGTACCCTAACCACAAGATTATAAAAAGACAACGAAGAACAATTTTACAGGTTCTGCTTACGATGTTTGAACTACAGAATAAACTCGTGTGAAATCACGGACACTCGAGTTAGGCAACCTTACAGTAAACAAAACATACATTTCCTTTACATTACTATTTAATTGATCAAAAATAAATCACTCCTAATATAGTGACTAAGGTACTTAAATGGTTTTCATGTAGGGTAGCAAAATTATTATTAGGCATGGATAAAACGGAACGTGGAGTAGAACAAAATGGAGTAGTGCTTAAAAGAGGAAATCGGATGCTCAAGATTTAAACAATAAACGACATTTTAACCTTGACCTTATTCGAAATAATAAATCCATAGTAATTTCGGTTGTAATTTTTAAACCTTACTGTAAAAACGGTAATCCTGCACATTGTCCCGAATCGGAGGGCAGTTACTGGTCAGGTCATTTTAAATTTTTTCACGTATTAATCGAGTAATTTCAATAATACCTGCAAATCGTCAGACCAATTTTGCGGTTTTAAACGTGAATAAAGTTTTCAAAAGAGTACGACAAAATTGCGGCGAAATTCGTCGCCAGCTCTCCGACTAATCGTATCGCCCCGCAGCCGCTCATTTCGTTTGGGCACGGGCACTTAGTTTGTACCGAAATCCGCACTCACCAATCGCGACGTGCGCAGTGAGCACGGTGTGGTGCGTGGACAAAGCCCACGCGTGGACAGAGTGGACGTGCCGCACGCCATTCAGAGCCGACAGAGCGGACACGCATTCACGGTACCTGCGATACAAAAACAACAAATAATTAGCCGACGCCCGCGACTTCGTCCGCGTGGTTTAAGTTTTTCGATTCCCGCGGGCACTGCTTAATTTTCCGGGATAATAATTAAAAAACACGACTGCCCTGCCAAAAAACGATTTAACAAGCCTATGACACCCGGAACAAGCTAGGGATTCTAACGATACCTCATTTATCAAAATCGGTTCAGGCGTAAAGAAGTTATGGTGGAATATACAAACTCAGATACATACATACATACATATGTCACCGTAAGATTGTAAAAACCGTTAGATTATAATCTAACTCGCGAAATTGGAAACTGTCGAAAGATTGTGAACCGTTCAATGTTCTGAGTGTTAATTTTGGAAATATTCATTGTATTTAGGTTTTCTTGTCTGTTTCTCGTAGGTTAGGTTAGGGTTCGACATAAACAATTACTATCGGGTTAATATATCTAACAGATTACAATTTACCGAAAAATAATGCGTTAAATTGTTATCTTTAGACAGTTTGCAATTTCGCGAGTTAGATTATTATCTAACGGTTTTTACAATCTTACAGTGACACATACATACATACATACATACATGCATGCATACATACATACATACATGAACCCGGAAAAAAATATACTCGTTTTTTCAGGCAGTTGTATAAAAAAAAACAAACAATAGTACAATGTGTTACCTAAAGTTGTTGAAATGATAGGTCACCATTTTTTTTTTATACGACTGCCTGAAAAAAGGAGTAAATTGTTTTCAGGGTTCATGTATGTATGTGAGTTTGTATATTCCACCATAACTTCTATACGCCTGAACCGATTTTGATAAATGAGGCATCGTTAGAATCCCTAGCTTATTCCGGGTGATATAGGCTAGTAATTTTTTTTATTAAATCGATGGGGTGACCATGGTCCCGCATTAAAGACCAAAATTGAAAAAAAATTTCAAAAATAAGATTAACTATATAATCATCATCTAGAAAATGATGAGTACATCAGGAGATTCACAAAAAAATATCATTTAATAAAAAATGTGATTAAGATTCCAAAGGCTATATATGCAAATCGCTTCTTATGGAGGTAAACTCCAATATCCAAAAATAATATGGCAGGGCAGTCGTATTTTTTAATTCGTTAAATTAATTTCACTTTTTTAATCCACCACAAGATGTGTTACCTAAAGTTAGTGGGCACGGCCTGCATGAGCATAGACAAAGCGTCGCGAACGACGCGGGCTGACGTCATCAACACCAGCACGCTGAACACGAACGTGCAGATCGGGTCTATCACCTTCGCCTCGGGCTGCAAATAGGCAATAGGCAATATAACTAATAGGCATGATGACTGATTTTGAAAAATGGTCAGATTATGTTCGGATGTATCCACTATTTCGAAAAAATATCTTATTTCCGCAGAAAATTAAGGTTTGGTAGATAAAATTGGGTTCGATTCCCGGTCGGGCATAAAAATTGTTAGGTATTGGGTTTTTCAATTAAGAAATTCTCAGTACCAGCCCGGAGTTGGAAGTTGGCGGTGTTTCACCCCCGTGCCTCGGAGAGCACGTTAAGCCGTCGGTCCCGGTTATTATCACTAACATGATAATAGTCGTTAAAGCCCGCCAACCCGCATTGGAGCAGCGTGGCGGGTCTAAGCTCCTAATTCCCTCTCTCCTATGAGAGTGGAGGCCTGTGCCCAGCAGTGGGACGTTAATAGGCTGTAGTGTAGATAAAATTGGCATTTGAAATTTCAATTTTAAATTTCACGCCATAACGCTAGCCGGTGTCATGGCGTCGTTTGTTATGTCATTATTGTTTTTACCAATGTACTCTGTGCAGTGTGCAGAAAACAAGTGTGATTGTCAAAGCTCGAAACAAACAATTGTGACGTCATTCGCTTCTTGGCGTTTAATCCAATATGACGGATTGATGTATTTTATAGTTTTATTTTACCAAAATAAATAGCAATCTCACTCGAAATAGAAAAATAAATACGTTTTTTATAATCAATGAATCCTATTTCATTAGATAAATTCATAATTTCATTGATTCATGGTTATTGTCATCATGCCTATTGGGTATTTGACTGCCAGTGAAATAATTTATTTTTCAGTGATTATTAAATAAAATTTCTTAATGAAATTTCTTTAAAAATTGACTAAGATAATGATATAAAGATGACTATATGACAATGTACCTATTGATCTAATGAAATTTAAACTTGAAAATACATAACTATTTGCACACCATGGTATGGTACAATATATAAGGGAAATATAATAAAATATTGTTAAGGCCTATATGTACCCATATTCCAGCTAATAGAATGTTTTTTTTTTATAAAGGATCTCCCAAAAGTCGTAATATCCACGTCCTCTGCTAGTTTTATTTTGAATAACCATTTTAAACTATCGATTAAAGTAAAAAAGTGCGTCGAACTTTGATGACGTCACTACTTAAAATTTCATACAAAATCCATACTAAGCACGCGTTTTGACGTTTGAAAAAAAGTTACTCATTTGACTAGTTGTCAAATACCCAATTGACCGAGCGAAGCGAAGGTCTCTGAGTCTACTTGAGTGAATTTGCACTTCTCCGTCCTAGGGTTGCCAACCACACTACGTATCCTATTTTATTTTTGGTAATTATACTTTTGCATAAAAATAAAGTATGTGAAAATACTTTATTTTCAACCTTTACTGTGTTGCGTAAAATAAAATACTCATTATGGGTACGTAACTATTTAACGGTATGTACACACAAGTTAAAACGGATGATGGAAACGATTTATAATTACAAAACGAAATGTTAGATGTCAGATATGGTGTTGTGAATGTGACAGGACAGGCGACATTCTGACATAAAAACATAAAATTTGAAAAATACTTTTTTTTCTTCCAAATACTTTATTTTTTCCTATGCAAACCATAAAATGGTAGGAAAAATTAAGTATTTGGAAAATTAAAAAAAAAACGGGACTTTTTTTTGTCAAAATAAGTAGGCAACCCTATCCGTCCGTCTGTCAGAGCCTTATAACTTCTGAATAACTGACCGTGGCCTCCAGCCGAATATGGCTTAAAAAGTTATAAAGATCTGTATTTCAGGGGGGCTCTCATAGAAGCGAATGCGAAATAAAATATTTTTTATAGCGTTACATAAGGTTGCGGTAGATCATTTTAAAGATAATTAGGAAGAGAGTCGAAAAATATATATTTTTTTTATTATTCCCTTAAAATTGACGAAATGGGGGCGAAATTCAAAGTGGAGATTTTCTAACGTCCAAAGTTGACCTCAGAACCCCCAATTTTCTGATACACTGAGCCTGAAACTTGATCAATTATATTGAATATCCTGTTCTTGGACAACAAATACTAAAATAAGATAGATATTATAATGAAAGTTTATTAATTGTATAAAATACATTTTAATTTAATTTAATTTATTTGAACTACCAACAGAATTAGAAGTAGTAGGAATACAAAATGTTGAATGGCTTAGGCAATAGGTAACAAGCAATTCAATTTATAGGTAGTTACATCATGCACATAGGAAAAGTCGTAAATAACTGACACAAGAGTACATTGGGGAATTATTAATAAATAATTAAGATTACTGATACAAGACTAGAAAAAAATTAATGAAAATAACTATCAATCAATAATTATATAACATTCATATTAACTACTGTTTAAAAAATCTTGATAAAAAGTAAAAAAATTTGATGCATAAAAATAATAGGTACAGGGTTGAGAAAAAAACAAAGAGAAGCTTATTATTAATAAATAATTAAGATTACTGATACAAGACTATAAAAAATTAATGAAAATAACTATCAATCAATAATTATACAACATTTATATTAACTACTGTTTAAAAAAAACTAAATAATAAGTAAAAAAATTTGATGCATAAAATTTATAATACTCGTAGGTACAGGGTTGAGAAAAAAACAAAGAGAAGCTATTCAATTTCAAGCATTCGAAATTGAATAGCTTAGATCGCTAGATGTTAGATAAAGCGCTCCTATTGGTGGATTTGACACACATCCTTAGCACTATAAAGAAGTCTTACGTATATTTTGATGAGAATGGCCGCGAGCAGAACCCCGCAGCTCTGTATGAGATCACCGATCACGTGGATCAGCGCCGCACGGAGGTTTATGTTTCTGGAACAATGTTTTCCATTTATGTGAATTTTATTGATTTGTGAGATGGTGATAATAAAAAGAAAAAAAAAACCGGCTAAGTTTGTTGTGGGCTCTTCTCAGACCAGGGCGCGTTTGGAATATAGTGTAATCTGATAGGTATTTAAACCCGATAAAACCTAAGGCCTGGGGCCGGGCACTGCTTGATTATTTATGTCGAACCCTAACCTAACCTACAAGAAAGAGGCAAGAAATCGTAAATAAAATGAATATTTCAAAAATTGACACTCAGAACTTTGAACAGTTTACAATCTTTCGACAGTTTAGAATTTCGCGAGTTAGATTATAATCTAAAGGTTTTTACAATCTTACGGTGACATGCACATTTCATATCATTTTTTAAGAAATAACTATTTACTTTACTTAAGTCGCACTCACCTAGCGGTGGTGCCAGCGACATGCGTCTCAGTACTAGCGAGGTCCTTCATACTATAGTCGCCGTTGGGCAGGGCTCCGTTGGCCTGCTTGTGGTCCCGCCGCCGGAACAGACGGAAGCCCCTCGGCTCGGCCTGCGCGTGCGCATGCGAACATGCCGCACCGCCGTGCGAGTGGAGGTGCGCTGGAGAACGAAATAACAATACGATCCGGAGGAAGTAGCAAGAAAAACTGGTTTTAATTATTTAAATGAGTGACTAGAGTGAGTGATAAGATACTAAAATCACTGCCTGGAAAAAGGAGTATATTGTTTTCAGGGTTCATGTACCTATGTATGTATGTATGTGAGTTTGTATATTCCATCATAACTTCTATACGCCTGAACCGATTTTGATAAATGAGGTATCGTTAGAATCCCAAGCTTATTCCGGGTGAAATAGGCTAGTAAAATTTAAAAAAAAATTATGAGGTGACCATGGCCCCGCATTAAAGACTGAATTTGAAAAAAAATAATCGAAAATAAGATTAACTATATAATTATCATCTAGAAAATGATGAGTAGATTCCAAAAATATGTAACACTATAGTTCCATATCCATTATCCAGTGATTCACAAAAAAATATCATTTAATAAAAACGTGAATAAGATACTAATTTAACTAGATTAGTTTAGATTTTTAAATTTTTAGTTCGTTTCTTCACATTAAAGGCCACCCCACACCCGGAGACCAGCATCATCATGTCCGGCTCGATATCGTAATCGCTCGTGAGACTACAGTCTCTATCACTCACCAATGTCCGAGGCGCATCCGTGCAGCACCAGCGCCAGCACCACATTGAAGGCCACCCCACACCCGGAGACCAGCATCATCATGTCCGGCTCGATGTCGTAGTCGCCCGTGAGACTACAGTCTATCGCTCACCAATGTCCGAGGCGCATCCGTGCAGCACCAGCGCCAGCACCACATTGAAGGCCACCCCACACCCGGAGACCAGCATCATCATGTCCGGCTCGATGTCGTAGTCGCCCGTGAGACTACAGTCTATCGCTCACCAATGTCCGAGGCGCATCCGTGCAGCACCAGCGCCAGCACCACATTGAAGGCCACCCCACACCCGGAGACCAGCATCATCATGTCCGGCTCGATATCGTAATCGCTCGTGAGACTACAGTCTCTATCACTCACCAATGTCCGAGGCGCATCCGTGCAGCACCAGCGCCAGCACCACATTGAAGGCCACCCCACACCCGGAGACCAGCATCATCATGTCCGGCTCGATGTCGTAGTCGCCCGTGAGACTACAGTCTATCGCTCACCAATGTCCGAGGCGCATCCGTGCAGCACCAGCGCCAGCACCACATTGAAGGCCACCCCACACCCGGAGACCAGCATCATCATGTCCGGCTCGATGTCGCAGTCGCCCGTGAGACTAGTCTCTATCACTCACCAATGTCCGAGGCGCATCCGTGCAGCACCAGCGCCAGCACCACATTGGAGGCCACCCCACACCCGGAGACCAGCATCATCATGTCCGGCTCAATGTCGTAGTCGCCCGGGAGACTACAGTCTCTATCACTCACCAATGTCCGAGGCGCATCCGTGCAGCACCAGCGCCAGCACCACATTGAAGGCCACCCCACACCCGGAGACCAGCATCATCAGGTCCGGCTCAATGTCGTAGTCGCCCGTGAGACTACAGTCTCTATCACTCACCAATGTCCGAGGCGCATCCGTGCAGCACCAGCGCCAGCACCACATTGAAGGCCACCCCACACCCGGAGACCAGCATCATCACGTCCGGCTCGATGTCGTAATCGCTCGTGAGACTACAGTCTCTATCACTCACCAATGTCCGAGGCGCATCCGTGCAGCACCAACGCCAGCACCACATTGAAGGCCACCCCCATACCCGGAGACCAGCATCATCATGTCCGGCTCAATGTCGTAGTCGCCCGGGAGACTACAGTCTCTATCACTCACCAATGTCCGAGGCGCATCCGTGCAGCACCAACGCCAGCACCACATTGAAGGCCACCCCCATACCCGGAGACCAGCATCATCATGTCCGGCTCAATGTCGTAGTCGCCCGGGAGACTACAGTCTCTATCACTCACCAATGTCCGAGGCGCATCCGTGCAGCACCAGCGCCAGCACCACATTGAAGGCCACCCCACACCCGGAGACCAGCATCATCATGTCCGGCTCAATGTCGTAGTCGCCCGTGAGACTACAGTCTCTATCACTCACCAATGTCCGAGGCGCATCCGTGCAGCACCAACGCCAGCACCACATTGAAGGCCACCCCACACCCGGAGACCAGCATCATCATGTCCGGCTCGATGTCATAGTCGCCCGTGCGTATTCGCGTCGCCGCTACGTACACGAACACTCCAGTCAGCGCCCAGATGAGTAGTACTGACGTCATCGCGCCCAAAACCTCTGCGCCAAGAAGCAACTTGTTAAAATTAACAGAATAGGGATGATGCCTATATCAAAAATTAATTATTTCTAATTGATTATCAAATAGAGGGTCTTCCAAAAGACATAAAATTTACATCCTCGGTTAGTTTTAAGTAGGTATGTTAACCAATCTTATCTTATCTTATATATTTAAATAAAAATCAATTCATGTTCGTTTGTCTTGCTAAAACTCGAGAACGGCTGGGCCGATTTAGCTGATTATGGTTTTGAAATGTTTGTCGTAGTCCAGGGAAGGTTTAAACGGTGAGAAAATATGGAAAAATTGCGAAAGATGGATAATTACGACTATAAGACTACAATTTCCAAAACTCTTAGTTTAACTCTTTATCCACTATAATATTAAGATTATATTTCTTTTCATAAAGTAAATAAATTCATCAAATAAATTCGGCATCCATAAGAGCATAGACAAATTTCTATCGAGTCCTGATAATATAGCGGTTTATGTTTTTATTGTTTTTATCAGTCAATAAAGGAAGATATTCAACTAACGATAAGAGCTATCGTACCGTACAGTAGGTGAGTAGTTGATAAAGAATCAATACTGATACCAGAACGTGTTACATGCTCATTGCTCGTGTACCGATCGGTATCTGCGCCCGTGACGGAGGATTAGAGAAAAATATATAAGAGGTGCTCTCTTTGAGTCTCCATACAAACGAAGTTTATCTTTATTTGCATAATGTGTGTAGATCCCTACATGAGATATTTAAAGACTTATAAAACAGAATCCAGCACATTACATACAGCATACCTATAAGCCAGCATATTAATAGCTAATCAGCAATCAAACTCAATGAAACGAGCAGCACGGGCGTAAACCGCCGCAGTCGCTTAGCATGTGCGCTGCGTCGCTTATCACAGATATACTCAAGCGAAATCACTCGTGTGTCTGTTAATTTGAAGTAAGAACAGCTTACCGGCTCTTCGGTATCCGTAGGACATGTTGGCGGTTGGGAGACGGGCAACGCAGTGGAACGCGAGCAGAACGAGCGCGAAACCGCTGCGTCGCTTATCACAGATATACTCAAGCGAAATCACTCATGTGGCTGTTATCTTAAAGTAAGAACAGCTCTTGGGTACCCATAGGACATGTTGGCGGTGGGGGGATGGGCGGCGCAGCGGAATGCGATCAGTGCGAGCGCGAAACCGCCGCATTCGCTTAGCATAGCGTTGCGTCGCTTATCACAGATATACTCAAGCGAAATCACTCGTGTGTCTGTAATGTTAAATTAAGAACAGCTTACCGGCTCTTCGGTATCCGTAGGACATGTGGGCGGTTGGAGGTCGGGCGGCGCAGCGGAACGCGAGCAGTGCGAGCGCAAAACCGCCGCAGTCGCTTAGCATGTGCGCTGCGTCGCTCATCACAGATATACTCCCCGCAAGGTAGCCGCCGACGATTTCGCATATCTGAAATTGACAGCCCGTTTCATAAGTGAAGTAAAGAGAAACATTTACAAAAGGCTGCATTTCCTAGGAATGTGCGAAAACAGAAGGACGAATCGGTTCATTCAAAAGATTCCCAGTTCCCACATAGCTTAAGCTAAGCTCTGCTGGACCAGACATGTTCTGTTGTTATGAAGCGATCTTCGAGTGATAATATCAAGCGATTTTGTTTCACTTAGGGTTAGGCCTATTCAAGGTTTTAATACGGCAACCTAAGCAAATAGCTGTTAATGTGAAAATTAATAGTTTGTCTTATTTTCTATTGCTTACTTGTTAATGACTTGTAAAACAATTAAGATTGTTTCATAAAATTTTCTTGCTCATGATACTCAAATTCTAAGTCACATTACATAACATCGTACCAATATAGTAACTTAAAATAGCTAAAGTAGAAACATTCAAGTCAGGCATGTCGCCCGACGCAACGTTGGGTTCACTGGCTAGACAACACCGATTAACTAAACAAAAAGACGACAGTGTAGCGACTGGCGATCAATGCTCCCAATACATCGACGTGCCAATGTGCTCCAATGTGCTCCTTGAGACTAAATTAATCGAACTATCTCGGAAAAAAGACAACTACGGGCATGGTTGAACTGTCTATAATAGAACAGACGATCGATGCGTTGGCAGACGACCAATCATTCAATGTCATTGTCGTGCTGGATCTTTGTAGGAAAGTTTTCGTTTTATACCTAAATATACTTTATAAAACATCCCTTAGACTTAGGCGAATCGACATTGCGACGCGTCCCGCGACAGATCTCGAAGCTGCGCACTAATTCCACGCGCGGAGAGGCATTGATGTGTGGTACTGCGCGTATTTTCTATACAAACTACGATACAAGTTACGGTCAATGCCGCAGTGTGGGATTCGCCTTAGATCCAAAACTTGTCTTCAGAACGAATGTAGAATCTATATGATTATCTACTTTTTCTACTAATATTATAAATACGAAACTGTGTCTGTCTTTCTTGGCCCTTCTGTTAAACCGATTTTGACGAACTTGGTAGAACTACACAGAGATAGGTAGCATCCCCGGGAAAAACATGGCTACTTCTATCCCGGAAAATTAAAGAGTTCTCGCTCGCGTGAACCAAAAAAACCTCATTCCACGCGGCCGAAGTCGCGGGCATGACCTAGTAATGAATAATTGGCTTCTCAATCACACTTAGCGGAACCACTAATTAGTTGTTTAATTAGTTACTTGAGGTCACACGCTGAAACTAGGAATACCGAATCACTTTTAGCTGACGTAGACTTTGGCCGAACTCCGAAGGAAGTTATCACAGCAATCACCGTACTTATAGCAAAACTTTATGTACCTGCAAACTTCTCCATCAGAGGCGATCAGAAATAGCGTCTCTCCAACTCCGAACAACCAAAACCCTCATGTCCTTGTACACTATATTATGACGTCTTAACTTTTAAGCTCTTTAACTTTGCTGTCCCATAACTTTTTCGGGGCTCTTGTGACTCCATGCGTTGCAATGTACATGTCCTCCCATGATTTTAACGACATTCGGTTCTCGCTCACTCCAGAAGCTTAGAAGACAACCCTCGGCAAATTGGGCGGTTTTTAGGCTTCTGGAGCGAGCTCGGATGGCTGTTGTTAAAGACTCAACATACGTCTTACGGAACGGTTCAGTGCGGAAACCTGCCCAGAAGGAAGAAAGAAAGACAGAAGACATTCGGTTCAAACACAAGAGGAGTATGCTTACCATAAAAATGGCACATAGCACCAGCGCTGCCAACAGCTGGGGTACGGCACTGGGCGGCTCCGGCCTTTTCCAGTGGCAGTGCTCGTCTGACTCACTAGCCGGCGCCACTGACACTTCCGTGTAGCTCTCCTGGAACAAGGAAAAATTAATATTATTAGGTTACTCCATCGTTTTGTGGCGGTCTTCGCATTCAATAGTCCTAGATATCGATACACGAACGTATGGAACTCCACAAAACAAAGACTGGTGCCAACAACACCAAGAAACCTGCTTTAGATCGTAAATTTACATAGAGGTGAGTGACGTGGTGACAGCGTGGCAGCTTAGGTGCGAGATGACCCTTCAAGCATCTTTGTAGGAACCCCAAACGCCAACCAGGGGCCACACTGCCAACGCTTAAAGCCATACGTAAGCAATATTACTCAAAATGACAGTTTTTTGTCACGTAACTCCACGATACTTAATTAAGGATTATAATTCTAAAACCCAAAAGCCAACAATAATGAAACATTATAGCTTTAAGCGTTGGCATTATGCCCCAGTTCTCCGTGCTGTGTTGCTGAATGAGCTTCACAACTCGCTGTGTTATGGAGGCTACTTCTACTATTGTAATAGTTTTCCCTAATATGAATCTTTTCATTTCGATTTGAACACGTTGGGGTTATCCGGCCTCCAAGCATAGCATTGAAACTTTAGGTCTTCAGGTATTTTGTGCCCGATAAAGTAGCAGGCAGTCATGTTACGTAAGTCATCTGGCATGAGGCCTCACGTGATGCACGTGGCAGGCTAAAAGCGTGTCGATATTTTCGTAAAAGCTGATTATTATGAAGTCGCTTGAAAATAATTGGCGGAAAGCGGGAATAATTTCCGACATCATTAAAATTACAATAAACTTCGATCAAAGTGCCAAAAGTGTTCTCATTTCAACTTCCAGTCCAACGGAGCGGGGCTAATGTTTTGTTATCTCTCCTTCGATATTTCACAATAATAATATTATAATGTGCCCATGTAATGTAAATCGCATAGAGGTAGGTAGCACGTAAATCTGATATGGGTGTTTTAGTGGCTGGAAGTTCCACATAATCCACGATGGAATTGCATTCGTTATGTACACGGTTTAATAAAGCCGTCGTTATCATCTAAGTAAATAGTTATACCTATTATTACTAATGAAATATCAAATAATAAATTAGTTAGGATCTACCTATTATTTGATAGTTTATTGGAAATATTTTTATGACCAATGCAAATAGATAGAATATAGGTAAGTAAGTACTTAAATAATAATGTCCGCAACTTCGGCGTATGGATTTAGGTTTTTTTGTCATTCCTGTGGGAGCTCTTGGATTTTCGGGCGCAAAGAAACGCTTATGACCATCTCTAGAATGCCTAGCTATAACTAACTGCATCAAATATCGTCAAAATCTAATTCGGGACCGTGAAAAGACATTAGGAAGACAGACAGATCTTTCCCATAATATTATAGTAAGTATGGATAAGAAAATATGTGATGTCTAGTCGTCAAGAAAAGCTCATTTTAACGAGTTATCTGATACTTCAGCGGAATAGCTTTAAAACCTAGCCTAACTATCTTGCTGTGGAAGATCAACATTCGAAGCCTCTATGCTCAGCAGACAAGGAGGGGACTGAAATCCAAAAGAACGTCTTTCAAATCCATACCCGCTGCCTGATGAACTATTATACTAGCCTTATGTTAAAATTGACGTTTTATATGACGTACCTTGACTTCCCTAAAATAAGGATTATAGTTCAGAATCAAGAGCCAACAAGATTAAAGTAAGCCACAGATTTATTTAGTTAAGTACTTATTCCTTGGACAGGTTATTTCCGATCAAAGAGTCACCAAGGGACTCTTTGATCGGGAATATCCCAAGGGAAATTGAGGGAAAATAATAAGAAATGGGATCAATAAGAAATCTATAGAATTAGAAAAAAAACTTTTTTACTTAGTATCCTTTAATATATTATATCTCGTTTTCCGCAAGGCAGGCATAGATACAGGGATGTATTTCTCTGAGCATACTAATCTGAAGTAAATTGCTTTTGGGAAATATACATTAACGAGTATTTGCTGTTATGTAGTAACTACATAGGGTTGTACACACCTTAACCGCTCTTATTGAAATATTTTTTTTATTGTTCTACGAGTACAAGCTAGGCATTGACTGTAATAACAATAGGTATGGTAAGTGAGGTGCAGCATACCGATATTATAAATGCGAAAGTGTGTTTGTTTGTTGGTTTATCATTCAATCACGCCGCAATAGATCGTCGAGCAACGGTTTATTTGTAGCCTAGTACGTAGGTACCTTTGGACTACTGAATTGCGTTACTTATGGAAAATTATAAAGTCGCTACGACGAAAGGACTTTCTCAAAGTTAATCGAGATTTTTTTTAAGTAAATTAAATTTCTCGTAGAGCAATATTTACTTAGAGTGCCGAACTAGGTGTCCATAGAAGGTACCCATTTTGGTTTTTTACCATTTATTTTATTATAAGTAAGTAAGTAATTAGAGTTTATCACAAAATATATGTGATCCGTTTTTGGTCGGCTTCCGACGTCGTTCATTTAGTTCATCTGTCTCCGAGATAAAAACATGATAAAAGAACTCAACTGACAACCCTATCTCGAGACATGATAAGAATACAAATTGTAGTCGTTCAAAGAGCTACTTATCTGATTCCTGGACAGCTATTCTACAAAGGGACGATTACGGGCGAGATAAGGGACAGCCCTTACGGAGTTGTTCGTGAATCGTTGCTATTAATCACAGATATTTGGTGACCCTAACAGACCCTTTGGATCACTGTTGCCAAAGATTATTTAGAAAAAAATGTTGTTTACTGCAGATCGTATTGAACAAAGTATCTTATGCGGAAGTAAGCGTTGTTCATCACTGTTGACATATACTGTGTTTCCTACACACGGATTCGATTTCCGACAAGGTTAATTTGCGATTTTCTAATAAAGTTCAGGTCAGTCTAAACTCTAAATAGCATGGACGAATAAAGATATATAATAATTTAGTCTGTCTTTCATGTCCATTATCCCTAATAGAAACTGAAGATCTCCTCCAGTATACGCTTAGCATGCGCACAACGAGATATCTCGCGACGTGAGAGAGAGATGTCGATGCAGGCTCATTTCTCGTATACCCTTACATGCACAAAATCCGGTATATTACAGGAAAACAACAGTCGTTGTCGTAAGGGTTCGCAGAGAAAAATACCACAGATAAGAAATATTACTTTAATCTCTACTGATCTATCTGACGTTACGAGACAAGTAACCATGTTAGCTTCGGTAGACAAATAGAGATAATGGGCACTGGACAGATGCCGATGTGACCTATTGTCTGTTCCAATGGCGACGATCTATTTTTTCCACTTTACCAATAGCGATGGGAGTAATGAAAGACGACAAGTTTTTAGATATCCCAATCATTATTGGTTTGAATGGCAGATGCGATTACATGATCAGACGTTGACGTTAAAGAAGTTGAAGAAATAGATCCCCGCTATTGGAACAGACTTTAAAGAAGATGGTGAGAAATGGCTGGACGAGGAAGGCGTAAGGACCGCGTATTTGGACATTGGTAGCGCGCTCTTGAAAGATTCCTAGTACTTAGGTGTACTATGAAGTCTCAGTCACAAGATTTGGGGCCCTGTCAGTCTGAACGTGAACTGTGCCGCTGGTTTTTTTATTGGGTATTCTGGAGTGAGCCCCATAAACCCGCTTAGTGCGGGTTGCGTAAATGCATTTTTCCAGCGATAAAAAAAGGTAGGTTAAAATACCTACCTTAAATATAATTCAGCAGTGGCAGTGCAGGAGCAAATGGATCGATACAGTGGAGGTTCATTTATTTCAATGCTAGTGCATTTCCATTGTATTGCATTCTTTCCTTCCGCAGTCAAGTTCTTGACATGAAATTATGTCCATACCTACGGATATTATAAATATGCGAAAGTGTGTCTATCTGTCAGTCTGCTACGCTTTAACAACCCATATTTTCAACCGATTTAGATGTTTGGTATAAAGGTATGTTACATCTCAGAGAAGGACATACGTTGTTTTTTATCCCGGAAAATTAAGTAGTTCTCCCGGGAATTGAAAAAACGTGGACGAAGTCGCGGGCATAATCTATTAACTAAAATACTTTTGAGCTCAATCAGCCACAAACACCACAATATCTGCAATTAAACATTAAATTCACACCGGAGCTGTCGAAACAAGGCCGCCAAGACCTTCGAAATAGGAAAAAAACAATACAATAAAGTTGATGTAACGTGCAGTAACAGTTAACTGTTACAGTAACTATTATAGAGCTATTCGAGCGTTAAGGTTTACCGACAGCTTTCAATGGGGAGCTGTTGGTTGATAGCGGTAAAGCTGCTTCAATCATGTAACTAATTACTGCTTGCACGGTGTATAATGTACCTCGAGCGCAAACTGCAAACTCGACAACAAACTACGTGTGTAGTTTGATGATTGACCTTATTTCCCTGTTTTTTTGTTTGAATTTCTACACTTAATATAATAAATGCGAAAGTTTGTAACACATAAGCTACACACATATAAATATAAATAACACATAAGCTACTTTTTATATCCCAGAAAATTGAAGAGTTCCGCAGGAACCAAAAAACCTCAATCCACGCGGACGAAATCGCGGGCATCAGCTAGTATGAAATAAATACATTTAAATAAGCCATGTGGTGGCGTTAATTTCGTGAGAGATTCGAACCTTCGAACCTACGACATCCTGCTTACGACGCGGCGCTTTTGTCGCTGGAAAACTACTAGGAAGTGTTCAAAATGTTCAACACTAAGTGTTACATACAGGAACTCTCTCTCTCCGTCTATATTAGAGGGAGAGAAGGAGAGTTAACCATTTTTTGTCACATACGATTTATAACCAACTTCCAAAAAAGGTGGAGGTTCTCAATTTGGTACGTTTTTTTTATGTATGTCGATGCATATCTTCGTGGTTTCTGAACCGAATTGAAAAAGTTTTTTTCAGTCCTTAGTGGAAGCTCTCGAGGTGGTCCCATAAAAAAAAATTACTCCAAATCCTCAATCCTGAAAAGTTAAAAATAAAAGTTCTTTCCAAATAAACGACTTCCAAAGCCACTGTAAAGTAAAAAAATAATTTTAATTTCCACGCACTAGGTATGTTGAAGTCGGGCGGGTATAACAAAGAAAAGCAAAGGTCAGGCTCGCCTGACTACAACATACTCGTAGTTTGTAAAAATCAAAATTATTTTATTACTTTATAGTGGCTTTGGAAGTCGGTTTTTTGGAAAGAATTTTTATTTCAGCCCAGATCCCCGCGTTTCTTCCCGCCATAAATAACTTACGTACCTACTAATAACAATAAAATAAATGGCGCGACCAGGGAATCCGATCCAAGACCTCGTCATCCGCAGTCGAACATGTTAACCACTAGACCAACGACTATATTAACTACTGACATAATAATATCAACCTATTAGGCCTATTCGTCATCCATATTTTGAAAACTAAGCACATAGGTAACAACGATTTGACGCACTCCGCAGTGCATAGTAATGTAGGTATGTAGCCACCAATACCTATGTACGAATGCAGAATTAGGTAGGTATACGGAGTGATTCTATTGTATTACTCGTACAATCAATACGTCAACGCTGTAGTCGAGTGAGTTATCTACGATACGTGGTCGTGTTCCCAATCGATTTTGAAGTTTTTGAAACGCTCGAAATATTAATTTCATGAAATTTTCAATTAATTCCACTAGTAGGGGACGACATATCACCGAGAATGACATATAGGAAGAAAGCCAACCAAATAGGTGTTTGACAGTTGTTATTGGCACTTTCATGGAACGTCCTGCTTTCACAAAATACATATCTTTGGAATCACATCGTACCTATATCTATATTCTACTTTTAAATATGTTAAATAGTAGGTAGGTACTTATCTTGTTGTACAGTAAGTTTTAAATCATTAATAAACGTATTTTTATTTGCCATACATTCTTCTCAGAAAACACTTCCAATTGATACCGTTGGCGTTAACATTGGTGTGGATAAATAACTAGACTGCCATGTTTGGAAGTCCACTATGTTGGATTTAGAAAGATGTTACCTAGCTAACTAACCATTCATTGTCATCCAAACTAAACGTGTACGCAAAATTTCAGCTCAATTGTTTGGGGATAACTGATTTAAGTAATATTCAGTTGCAAGATTTGACCTAAAAAAACCCATAAATATTGCAAGTTAAATAAAAGCTTGTCAAAAGTCAAAAACTAAAAGATGTTGGCAATAAAATAATGATAATCTCAAAGCAAGACCAAGCAAGGCCTTGTACGAAATGACTCCGCTGGCAGTGGAATTAATATTGTTCATTTGAATTAAACATTGACATTATATTATTCACCTTATTCATATTTACTTAGATAGTATTGACCTACTATGTCAAGAACTTTAGAATAACTGAGGGTCAGTTGCACCACAAAAAGTAATCGCTATAGTTGAACTTGCCTACCAAAAAGCTAGCAATGTGTCGCACATCTCACAAATCAGTATTCTTAGAAGAATCCTGATTTAGAAAAGCAACTCAAAGTGGCTTTAACTAGGTGGTCAAATTCAACGATAGCCATAACCTCCTGTGGTTCAATAGGCTTTTGTATTTTAGACTCATGACTTCATTAGCAGTCTTTCGACTTGAGCCGCCAGTATGAAAATGAAAAGTAAGTAAGTACATACATATCTTTTTTTAATCCGTCGATTTTTACCCACTTTTTTATTTTAGTGGAACAACAAGGAAAAATTACGTCAACTTAAAACAAGTCTTCAGAATACCCACCTATTCAATTTTCATACATAATCAATATTCAATTTTCATTAACATTCGAACTTTTAATTAGATGCAGTGAACTGGCGTTCCAATGTCATTGAAACCTTAGGTGTAAAGACATTTTGAAACGTCAGTTTATAACCAGTGTTCAGAAATTCCGTGCGGAATTACAGTTTACTACACTCCACCTGACATTGGCAAAGTGCATTGTGCTGGTATTGCACTAATAAAAGCCATAAAACAAAATAAGAAGAAGAAGAATTACAGTTTACTAACAAAGTAAACAACTGTTTACTGCGTTACTAATACTGATTCCTAGAGTGTTTTATCAAGAACATTATGATGCTTACCTATCTTGAATTGTATTATTTATAGGTATACAAAGGAACTTTATTGGAAATCGTTACAGCTTACTTTATGGCGGGGATGTTGCAATGTATTGACTGCAAGAGTGCTGACGTCACGTGGAAACAGCCTTAGCTTGACTTGGAAAAACTAGTAACGCTACGCAGTGAGTTTACTACTCGTATACCTATGGTATGCACAAATACATATAGTCCATCGAACTTACCTGATCCGTTGACAGCATCCCTAGCATCTATTGAAAATAAAATAAACTTAACCGACATAAAAATTAGATCCAAATTACAACGGGTCAGATAAGTTAGCCGGACTATACAAGAAACTACCTAGTTGAGTAAAACACGTATGACTATGTTTAGAGATTGATATCCCGGGATCATAAATCTCATCCATACAATTCAATCCATACATTCATAAATATTCATATCTATACTGTCTGTCTGTGATTGTGTGATTGTTTAGGTCACATCCTGCAACTGAATTTTAAAACAGCTATACCCGATCGATTGAACTGAAATTTCGCATACACGTTTAGTTTGGATGACAATGCGCTATGGTTAGTTAAGACGTGACGTCATGCTAAATCTAATATGGCGGACTCCCAAAGATGGCGGACTAGTAATTTTTATATAGCCCCGTGATATGGATATCAATTAAAACGGTTTACTAAGAAGAATACGAAAATTAAAATGACGACACACTAAATTCAATGAAGCGGACGCTTGATTTAAATATACTTATAATGATTTAATACTTCCTTAGCTATTTTGGAATGTAAGCGCACATAATGTACTCCCTACTTTAAGTAATAAAATGTAGAACCCGCAATATATTTCAACAACCGGAAGTTGGTATTGATAAGCAAATTAAAACTATGCGTTACACATAAGTCATACCAATATATCTATAGCTGGCTACATAGAGCTTAATCGCTACGTAACGTTAGGCTGCATCACCAATTGCAAGCAGCAATTCTAATTGCAGCCAAACGCTAGGCTATATATTTAAAAAAAACGTTAGTGTTATCAACTCGTATAGTAAAAGCGTACTCGTAGTATGTATGATTATATAAGAGGCTATACAGAAGCGGTAAAAAAAACTTTTCAAAAAAGAAGTGATAGATAGATACATCGGCCGAGAGATCGAACTTCGAACCCCAGAATAGGGGTTCAGATTTCGATCTCTAACTTTTCAGAGTTGTGTGCGTCTTAAGCAAAGATATATATAACTTGATCAAACACAGAATAGTAACTCATTCTACGCTTTAACGGTGGAGGAAAACATCCTATGAAAACCGGCATGCCTGAGAGCAATCCTAAGAGATAATCATAATGTTCTCAAAGTTGTTTGGATGAAATGAGTCATGATGAAAATCCACCCTTGGCCAGACTGGTGGTAAATACTTCTCATTTTGAGTTATTGTATATCAAAAAACACTACATTGTAGCACTACTTTATATCAAGTGTACAGGAAAGGAGTGCTCTTACTGCTTAAAGCAGTATTATTTTAATATTGGTGACGCTCTTGTTTCAGAATTATAATCCTTATTTGATGGACGCGGTCAAGGTACTTCATATAAAACTAACATTTTAAAGTAAAACTGCTTTAAGAGATGGTAGTACTCAGTACAGCGTTAAACAAACAGCCTAGTAAGTAATAACTTATGGGAGGGATGGGGAAAGTGTAAGCACACGGCCATAACAGGATCATAACAGGATTTCTATTTCTATGTATACCACCATGATCCACAAACCCTGACAATGTGCAACCTATTTTGCTTTTATTGACTGTCAAAGTTTAACGGTAACCTTATCATAACATTAAACGCGTGCCACGCAACTGTACCTTAGAAAAATCAAATTCGATTATCGTCGCGGGAATTGGAAATTGGAATTTTCCTGCTTACCAAGGCATACCGTCATCCAATTAAGTCCGAAATTTCCGTCTACCCTCGCCAATTCAATTTAACGCCTTTGTATTTCGCAACATCCAGCTAGCAAAGTGCGGCTAGAATACGTTTGAAAGAGCTACCTTTAATTGGAAAGTCCTACGATAATTAAAGTTAGGTAGGTACTTACCTTGGTATTACGAGATAAGTATTTGTTTCCAATTAATGTAACTAGTGAGAAGAATTCTTTTTTAGATCAGACCATAGCAAAGATAGGTAGACACGGCTTATAATGTTTCAAATTAACCAATTTGTCGGATTGCACCGTTTATTCAAAATTAGATGATGCCGCGACTTCATCCGCATGGTTAATTTAGTTTGAATCCCACGGGAACCATTTAATGTTCCGCGATAAAACGTAGCCTATGTCCTATGAAACACTTTCGCAAATTTAGAATATTAGTATGGATTGGCCAGACGCACCACACACAGTTACTGTTAACGTTAAATTTTACCACCAAAAAAACACTTTGGGTTGCATATGTCAAGGTTTTTCAACCTTTATTATTGAGGTAGGTATAGATGTAGAAGGTAGGAATTCAGACTGGTAACTTGAGACACCCACTTTGCTTGTTCGCTGGCGGGCACTTATTAAACCGAGACAGATTTCAGATTTATATTATTATCATGCAGAGACATAAATCTATCTCGAATCTCGATTCTCGTTTTATCTGTGTAGTTATTTAGATTTCGGTCTGACCTTGCTACAATTCTAAGTACCTACGCTCCATGGATCACAGGCTTAGTGTCCTGCTTTTATTTACTAACCCATGGTCACTGTATCCGTAGTAACTCTTGACGTATTAATTAACGATGCGGGTTAACAACCGCACGTGCAGTGTGCCTACGCATGATTTGCAATTAATGATACGAGTATGGTTTAATACACCTTTTCATTTACTATTCCGTAGGTAGGTAACGTTAGTAAAGCATTCTGGTTTTTTAAGCTTGCATGACGTATTGTGTGATAGGTATAATTTATTTACCATTACACTTTTCATTTTTGAAGTGAAAACTTCTTTAGGGGCGTTGAGCGCTTTTTGGTAGGGGGTAAAAATGTAGATTCGCGTGACCATGGTCGCGAACATATATATACTCCATTCGAAATTAAACTTTAATGCCTTAGTGTTAAGGTTTATATTTTAATAATTATAATAAAAAAATAAAAAATAGTTTTCACTTCTATCGGTAGTCCCTATGACTGCCATTTTTTTTTTCAGTAACTAGTACCTTGGTGGCAGTGGCGTGCACAGTATTCCGAGCCCGGGTAGGCATTGGTTAGGTAGAAACCTACTTTCAGGTAGGACATGATGAAAGATAAGCATTTATCTTTTTTAAATAGGGCAAGCAATACTTTTAAGCCTAAATGTCGTGCACGCCGCTGCTTGGTGGTTACCCGTTGTCTTAAGCGTGCGACGAAAACGACGCGACGCGATGCGACTCCATAGAAAATGACAAACTTATCGACGCGACAACGTAAGCCACGTGGAGGGTCAGCTACCGTTTGTTCCTACCACGTTGCGTTGGTCGGTCCTAGATTCTAGGACAACGGGTTAGGAAGATGGCAGTGTTTTATCCCTCACCTGTGTCTCGGAAAGTACAGCGCGGCGCCTGGTTTCTCTCCCGTCATGTCGGATTGCTATCACATCTGACCTTATAGTAGGGATTAGAGAATAGACAGTGCATCTGTTTTCTCGTGCACTATATTTTTTTTATTATATCTCACCTGATGGTAAGTGAAGATGCACCACCAGGCCAAACCAGGGGAAAATACGTAAATTATAAATCCCAAAATGACCCCGCCGGGGATCGAACCCGGGACCTCCGCACGTTAAGACAGCAGCGCTACATACTGCGCCACGGAGGTCGTCAAAAGTTAGACGTGTCATTTAGTTTTTGAAATGAGTTTAAAAAATCGAGGGTTGGTACCTAGTTAGTAGTTAGTTACCCATATAATTTTATCTTAACATGTCAATATTCGCTCAATAGAACGAGTCCCTTGAGAGAAACAGCAAGGCTGTGCTCTGCTATAGCTCGTGTAATAAGCTTAATACGAGTCTTCACGTAATAGCTTTATGTGAAAGCCGATTATGGATTTACTTTGATCATTTTACGGTACGACGAGGTAACTATAGTACTATAGGTATTACCTACCTTCAAAGGACTAGTGCCTACGAAGCGTTTTTATCCAGCTATCGAAGGGTTAAACCCATATAGATATGTAGACTTAAGTAGGTACATATTATAACCCTTCCATACACTTACCTACTCGTATATTCCTTATATAAAGCATATTTGTATGCTTATGATTTAACCTACCGAACAGACCAATAGGTAGGTACCATGAATGTAAATCCAAACCAATTTTTTCATTCCACTACAGGTTACCGATGACTGCGACCTAACCCGGCGTTAAGTAATTAGTTTGAAGCAATCTCAGATAGTAGGGGTTATGGCAGTTTTATTAAAACCATTCCCCTAATTGGTTGGTCCTAATTGGAACGCTAAATCCCTTAACCGGTAGGGTGGAGGAAACTAGCCACGGCCAAAGTCAAATCACACTAGATAATTATTCAGAAACTATATATTTACCCTGCCGAAGATTGAACCCGGGACTTCCCACTTGTAAGACCACAGCGTGCCACAGCGCTCAACACTACGCCAGGGATGAAGATGTGAGAAGATTGATTTGAGAACCTCAAATCAATCTTCTCACATCTTCATCATCACATTTTTAACGATTTTCTATTTCAGTTCAGATATGAGATCGTAAATAATATGTCTACCCCGAATCTTACTGAGACGAGGTTGGATCAACTTTTGTTCAACATTTCTGATTAGAACCGCTAAACGCATGATCCTTCCGTGTTTCCTGCCACGTACTTAAATAATTAGTACCCTTAAAGGATCTTAAGAAAAGAGTATCTTAAGAAAGCCCGCTCCATCATAAACCTCATCATTGCGTTCCATAAGTCTATTCTATATTGCAATAAAAAAATCTTTTGGGATGTTACCATCGCAGCATTAATCTAGAGATGGCTGCTGGTTTGTTTGAAGGTCTCACAGTAGGATAGTGGGAAGATGGTTAAATTAAAAGCAAATTGTTTGACATCAAAAATAACGATCAAACACTCACTTGCAACGGCTTCATGTTGGCAAAAAATATAAGTTTCCAAGCACTCAACACAATTTATGATAAATACTCAATCAATATACAATGACCCACTGTAATGGACGCGCTTTACCACGGAACTGGTGCACTATTCACGTAGTTGGGCCACGATGACTTTGCATAACGGCTCGAAATATGACGGTACAAAAAAAATTGATTGCAACGACCGTAGTTTTTGTATCAGAAGTCGCAACTTTGAAAAGTAACGACACGGGTAACGAAGATCGTTCAAAAATGTGTTATATAAAATAAAAAGCGTACTTATGTCATAAAAAATAGAAAAAAAATAATTAAGAGTAACTAATAACCTCCCGACAGCATAGACTCGGCCACTGCGGTTAATCTAAGTACATATATGGAGATTGGCCGCCGCGGGAGCTATTAAGTATAGTACACAGGTGCACTCTCTGGTCCATTTCTCTCATAGCCCGATAGGAATTAACTGTTATGTCAATGGATAGGATGGAAAATAAGACAATATATGGCTGGCGAGACACGTCGACATAATATGGCTGGCCGGCCAATATAGCTATATTTATCGGCCATATGTAGCAAGGCTTTTTAAAATACATACGCAATAAGCACCACTACGCCAGTAAGACCCCCTAAGCAAAGTTGTCACATGTCGCCAATACTACGAGATTTTGCAACAAAAACATGTTCCAATAACTAGCACAATTAGATGGCGTAACGTCAGGTACACGGCAGGGCACATTCTTACGTTTTTGTGTCGTAAAATTACTAAGCTAAGTAAGTAAGAGCAACAGTATTATTTTCCACCTCATGTAAAGTAGTTACTTCAGACTCATACTGCTATATTTATAATTTTTTATCTGTTTAACATAATAATTATTATTATTATTAACTAAGTACTAGTGGGCCATGCAGACTTTGTCTTGCCCTGAACCTAGAACCCGATTGTAGCGCCCTTTACTGGGTCTAATTATGAATATAAACCATCCCGGAACCCACTCAAACACACAAATTGGTCAAAACGTTTCTGAGTTTTAGCAAGACTAATTAAACAAAAAGATTATTTAATTTACTTTTATAAAAGAAGATCAATAAGAGATCAGGAAAATGCATATTACATGTATCTACTATACTGATGCCTGTAACTTCTTACTTAATTGAATTAATTTTCCGGGATAAAAAGTAACCTATGTCCTGTGTCTGCCTATGTCTGTAGTTCTGTACCAAGCTTCATCAAAGTTGGTTGAAAAGATTGGCCGATTTTATACTTCAACTAGCAACCTCCTGCAGGTTTGCTCCTGTTTTCAGAAAATCTGATCTTATTTCTTGTCCACATTATAGAGGAAACCTCTGTGCAAAATTTCAGCTTTCTATTAGGCATTGATGAGACAATGAGTGAGACTTCTCTACATGTACAGATAAAAATGTTTAATAAGTACTTATTTAATTTATACTAACTAATAAGGGTTATTTGAATAACTGCATACTATTTATTTTTGAACATAATTGTTATGCCTAATTAAGTAAAATATATTTATTCATTAACTATGTGGGTGCATAAAGTTATCAATGTAAATTGTAGAGATGACACAGCAGCATTCTGATTAAATTTAGTACGAAAGTACCTAAATAGATTTAGTTTAGTTATTGAGTGAATCTTAATCCATACTACTTAAATAACAACTTACTAATGTTATAAATGCAAAAGTGTGTCTGCCTGTCTGCAACACTTTCACAGCCCATCTGTTCAACCAATTTAGATAAAATTTAGTTCAGAGATAGGTTGCATTTGACTTCTTTTTATCTGCGAATATTTAGAAATCTTAGGAATTTTAATAACTTAAATACACTTGTATGGAGTCACATGCATCATCTAGTTTGTTCATCTTCTGCTTACCACCTTTGCCCATTTCATTAAATTTCTAATGCCGAGTTTCTAGCTGGCCCTTCCCAGTAGGAAAGGCATTCAGTTTATTTTGATTAAAAAATTTGAATAAGTACTTAATAAGCAAATTTCATCAATATATTCAGTTAACAGTTGAGCTGTGAAAAAGTAAGTAAAAGGCAGACACACTTGTAACTTACTCCTATGTATTATCTATTATCAAAGAATGAATTTATTGAGTTATGATAGTAATATTATGATCTCATATGGGCATGCATAGCAATGTAAGTGTACCAGCGTTTCTCTAATATGACAATATATTAAAACACTTAAAAATACAAACAGCACCTAATTAATTTTTAATGTGGTAATTTTCATCAAGTATGATAATGATACTTACTTTATATTATTAAGTATATAGAATTTGCAATTGGTTTAATAAAAATATTTTGTCTTATCTTTAGGAACTGAAAGGGATAATAATTATAGAGAAAGGAACTATGACACAAAATATATTTGTTTATCATTGAGTTGAGTGCAACAGCAATACCTCTCGCAAATAACATTGAAAAATGCAATTTATGTTTAAAAACAAATCTATTTTTACTCACTTCTGATAACAGCGGAGCCCTATCTAAATTCTCTGAAGATGCGAAGGCTGACTCGAAATACGCTCCTCGACTCCGAGATTCGTATCTGGACCCTCCTTCATCCCACATCCGAGCTTCAAGTTCATCAGACATTCTGGCGCTTGGTCGCACTTGGCACTATTTAGTTTTTACCACATTTCTGTCACAATAAACACATAATAGTACAATGTATCTGTATTCTTAATTAATGTTTTACTAAATATATGTGCTTCGTAGTCCACTTTATCCTAGTTTTATATTAAAAATATTTTACAATAAACCTAAGCGCGAACGAACGAATCACTCCAGGCGAAAGAAAATTCACTACTAAAAAAAATGAATGAATCAGTGTGACCAGGTTCAAGTCGATGATCCTTCTACTTATACTGAAAACTGCTAGGTAGTTAAAATTTGCGTAGTATAATATTAATCACTATAATCTGTGATAATATGCTCTGATTTCATTTGAAAAATACTAAATTATGCTATTTTCTACATTTTTCATTTAATTCAATAGTATGTACTAACAATTTTAAAAAATCGCGCTTGCTCTCATCACTCAAGGGTGCCGTTTTAGTCTTAGGGCGCCGAAATTGCTTGAGTCAGTGCTGATCTTAACTAAGTGGTAAATATTTGATTTGATGATAAAGACTGCGGTCCATTATATTACGGTTGTAGACCAAATATGTGTACGGAAGTTATATTATACAATCTCACCGCTAAATCACTTGGTCTTTTCCTGAGGTTGGTAGACCAGAGCATACGTTATTTTATAGGTTAGGTACTGTCTGTTTCACATGTAGGATTGCAGATAAATGATGACTATAAATTACTTTTATTCCGTCACTTATTCACGTTTTCTAAAATAGAACTAGAAGAGTCACAAGGATAAAGAAAGATAAAATTAATATTAAGTGAAAATAGTAGATATCTTATATCTATATCTTGTATAGCTAAGTAAAACTATTTTCACGTATAAAATCAACAGTCAACATCGGTAACGTTCAGCTGCCGCATCGCACGAACAGGCTCATGAATACGGGTCCAGGGTGAGTTTGAAACTAGTCGGCCATTTTCCTACAAAATTAGAGAATTATAATTTACCACCGGTGATATGTATAATTACAAGTCATATTTAATTACCAATATAATTACAAAACCACTTCAATTTTTCGAAGTAAATTACATAAATGATCCTTCTAAAATCGCAGGATCCTGATAAATATGGTCACACTACAATGAATGGGAAAATTGAAAATTCTGAAGTCTTTGGCATTTGCGTTCAAAAATATAAGTGTTTAAAACAATTTGCTTTTTCAAGTGGTTTCATAATATTATCAATAGCATGTACCAATCGTATTTTAATTGTCTTGGATATATCACTGGCTGGCACTAAAGGTTGCCTGGTAGAGATTGCTCAGTAAGCAATAAGGCCGCCTTTGCATACCTAGTTTATAGTTAACTTTCCCTTGTATTTTTCATGTGTGCAATAAAGTACTTATATATCTATCTATCTACCACTATCCTAGAATGAAATGCAATATGAATACTTACTAAATTGGAAGTTTCTAAACGAATCTTAATTGCGTTATTTCTTGTAGCTTTGGATTCTAGCAAAGTATTTCAAGCAAAATCTAGGAGCTCGGCTGCTCCTAGGCTTAGCATTTATTTTACACACAAGATGATTCGCCTATTTCTGCGACGTCCTCCTTCACCTCGTCCTCGCCTCATGATATTAAAAATTTCCGAGAAGGAGCTTACGTCACATCTTGTTTCAACAATCTTCGATTTAATTATGGAAATAAAACCACAATCATAAAATTAAACATTTAATTATATATTTATAAGATAAACAATCGTTGGACAACGTTCGCAGGTCAAAGTACAAACACATTAGCGTATACTTACACGATAATAAGAAAATAAATAATTTTTAAAGACAAATACACAACAAAAGTGATATCTTTGCAAAAATAACATTGTTAGTAAATAGTAGGTTTTCATCTATCCATCCATCAGTGGCGTGCGAAGACGCATAAAAGCAATTCTTACCATAATTAAAATAGCTCAATGCTTATTTTTAGTGTTCCGTACCTCAAAAGGAAAAAAGGGAACCTTTATAGGATCACTTTGTTGTCCGTCCGTCTGTCTGTCAAGACCCTTTTTCTCAGGAACGCATGAAGTATCAAGCTGAAATTTATATCAAATACTCAGGTCTACTGATCCTTGGAGCTGTGAAAAAATCAAACTTCTAAGCCAACGCAATCAAAAGATACAACGGCTTATGCTGCAAATTTTCGACACACGCAAGGGAATCAAATCGTACAGGGTACTTCCCGTGAATATGAATTTTCGTACGAAGCAAACGTCTTATAGCACAGAAAATGAAAAAATTGCGAAAAGCATAAATTTTTAGTTACATGACTTATAAATATTTTTAATGATTTTAAACTTACTACAGGTTTGTACGGAACCCTCGGTGCGCGAGTCCGACTCGCACCTGGCCGGTTTTTTTTTATTATAACTTGTCAGTAAATATGTAATCGATAAAGCCTTAAATGATGTTAGCACTGACTTAGAACCCCACCCATAAGTCTGCATATCATATGAGTTACGTTTAAAAAACTAGTAAAGGTACAATTTTCTAGGTGAGCTGCAATGTAGCGTCCAGTTCTGGAAGTCATACCTTGTCTCACTATCCAAATTCTATTAGGATAATACCTTTTGGAGTAGAGCGACGTTTGACGTCATAGTATAGACATTACAGTGTCATACGCCGTCTTATTTTTACAGACAAGTATATAGAACATACAGCACTGGGTCTCGACTAGTCTAATCCTAGAAAACCTACCTTACAAGCTTTACAATTTAAACGTAAACTTTAAAAAATACGACTAAGTTAGAAATTGCATTGAATTTTAACTAAACCTAGCTGCTTCTGATGATACTTGGTCTTTTTCGACCCTCTTTAGGAATGAAAACGCTAAGTTTCCGTAGAACTTACTTCCACAATCAGCTCAAATTAGTACTCAAACAATAAAATTATTATGTAAAAACGCTGTTGATTACAGGAAAATAAACAAAATAAAAAATCCAACCACTAGCCCCAAACAATGTTATTTTTACAGATATCATAAAAAATGCCGCCCCAAGCGTCGTCTGCCATTTTGTTTAATTTTTTCACTCAAATGAGATTAGAACAGATGGATTTTTTCCCCATAAACCCATACAAATTTAAAATTAATATTAATTTTTTTAAAGAAATAAAAATTAAAGTATTAATTTTTATTTCTTAAATTTTTAAAATGAAAATTTGAAATAAAAATTAAAGTATTAATTTTTATTTCGCGTGCATGGTTGTCGACCCGAGTGAAGACGCTATCGAATGTGCGAGTAAGAAGGGAAACACGTCGCTGCGTGTTAGAAAGAGAAAATATTTTCTTATGAAAAATTTGACGTTAGTGGAAAAAAATAAATAACTTCACGAAATGTTTTTTTTTTAATAGCAACTATAAGCAACACATACTTTTAGCCGTTTCAATGCCTACCAAATTATTTTTAAATTAATATGCCGTAGTAAACTATGAAATAAGGTATTAAATTGGAAAAAATATGATATTTAACAACTACTATAATCTTCCAAAGCACTCTCAATGTATGTTTCACAGAAAGGAACATGCTTGAGAAGATTTGTGTGGTGTAGCATTGTGACCATTACCACACCACACAAATCATAATATGGTGGTCGTGCGTATTGCTTGCTACCGTTTGTACTACGTAGCTTTGTCTTTTTTAGCAAATTAACCTTTCTGTTACTTGAATATCTGTCACTTTTAATTTATTCGTATTTGTGTGAACTTAATTTAAATTTACTAATTTCATTTGAGTGAAACACTTTATCCCAATATTAGTTCATACACTTCACCTCACAACACATATTATTATATTTTATGCAAAACACTAATTACATACTATAACAAAATTTAAACGCGAAAGTGGCTATAATTTGTAACATTTGATTCACTTTTCAAAATGCACTCTATTCCTTAAGAAATGAGGTGCATATTTCCATATCAGGTGGTAAAGTTTTTGATACACAATCAAAAAGTGAACCAAATGATAAGTATGCAAAATGGAATGACTTTCAAAACTTTTTAAACATTTCATTTTATCACAATAATGTGCAACAAGTCAGAAAAATATCGCCTTATCTTACAATTCGAAGCATTCGTTGGTATGGTAAATATGAAAATGCACTCTAAAACACGAGGTATAAGGTTCACATTCCGAGAATATGTAACAAGTTTCTAAAGTACTTCTTAGGCGCGTCTCTGGCTCAGATATTTTTGGTAACCTGTTGTCTTAGTGACGCAACGCAATACGACGCCATAGAAAATGACAAACTTGTCTACGCGACAAAAGGAGGCACGTCAGCTACTGTTTGATATTGTTTGATACTAATGCTGAGATCTATAGAGCTTGGACTTTGCTCAGACTTAACTTAAGAGTTAAAACGAGACGGACTTATGTGAGTAACATATCTGTCTCGTTTTAATCTAATTTAGTTTAAATGTCTCGCGTCTAATATGCCTATTACACTGCACTATTTACAGGGCCCTGTTTATTATTACACTACACTGATTCAAGTGAAACGGTCCCTGTGAAAAGTGCAGCGTAATAATAGGCCTATTACACTACTCTTTTTACAGGGCCCTGCCTTAAGGGTGGGCGTGGCCGCTTAGTTAGAGTGTCGCTTATAACACAGCAATAAGGACCAATTTAGGGACCCTTATACCCTAAACTTATTACACTACACTAATTCAAGTGTAAGGGTCCCTGTGAAAAGTGCAGTGTAATAGGCCTACAAGGCCTACAACGCCTTAAATCCACGCGGACTAAGTCGCAAGCATCTTCTAGTTTTAATTTTAGTATGGATGTAGTGTGTGTGGTGTGGTGTGTTGTGGTGTGTTGTGTTGTGTTGTGTTGTTGTGTTGTGTTGTGTTGTGTCATGTGGTGTGGTGTGGTGTGGTGTAGTGTGGTGTGGTGTGGTGTGGTCAGACGACGACTACGAGCGGCACTGGGATCATAAAGGCGACGGCGGCGCGCCCCGGCTCGTGGCCAGCCCGCCGCAGTCCAGCCGCGGCCAGTCCACGAACTCTGTGCCGTGGCTGAAGGGGACACAGAACAACACATAATAAGATACACTGTTACTAATACTTTATATGGATTCTATGATCTGAAATAAATGTTTTTTTTTTAATTTTTATTATTATTAAAAGTCTCGTAGTAAAACAAGTCAGAATTAAAAAAAATTAAGTACACGACTGCCCTGCCAAAAAACGAACTAAAAGTTAAAAATTCAAATTAATCTAGTCTAATTAGAATCTTATTCACATTTTTATACGACTGCCTGAAAAAAGGGGTATATTGTTTTCAGGGTTCATGTATGTATGAGAGTTTGTATATTCTACCATAACTTCTATACACCTGAACCAATTTTGATAAATGAGGTATCGTTAGAATCCCTAGCTTATTCCGGGTGACATAGGCTAGTAAAATTTTTAAAAAATTGATGGGGTGACCATGGTCCTGCATTAAAGACCAAAATTGAAAAATAAGATTAACTATATATAATCATCGTCTAGAAAATGATGAATAGATTCCAAAAATATATAACACTATAGTTCAATATTTAGTGATTCACAAAAAAATATCATTTAATGATCAGGAAAAATGGGTTACGGTATGCATGGAATTTCTGAAGGTTGGCATGAAATTTGGCTCACAGATTTAACGGTAAAGTTTTAGCTGTACATCGTGGTAATGGGCTACTACCGTGGTTGCTCATAAGTGTCGTTTTACTGAAATGTGCATTACAGTACAGACTTTTAAAAATGAAAATGAAAGCGTTTTGTCTGTTTGGAATTCTATAATATTTTCGGTGTTAACACAGTTGAAAAATCAGGCCTTACCGGAATATGAAGGTGAGCGTGGCTCCAACGGCCGCGCCCCAGAACATGAGATACAGCAACACTTCTGTAGAGCTCCGCGAGGGCAGAGCGGCGCTAGCGCAGAACATCGATACAGCCACTAGCAGCACCGATGGGAACTGACAAACAAACACGCAGTTTTCCAATATACTCGTGACTCCTTCGCTCCGCCTCAAGAAACTTTTTTTTTGTCCACTACAAGTTAGCTATTAACTGCGATCTCACCTGATGGTTAGTGATGATGCAGTCTAAGATGGTAGGGGGCTAACCTGTTAGGGGCATGGCAGTTATATTAAAATAATTAAACTCATACCCCTATTCGGTTTCTACACGGCATCGTACCGGAACGCTAAATCGCTTGGCGGCACGTCTTTGCCGGTAGGGTGGTAACTAGCCACGGCCGAAGCCTCCCACCAGGCTAGACCAGGGAAAAATCAGAAATTATAAATTACCAAATTGCCCCTGCCGGGGGTCGAACCCGGGACCTCCGGAAGTTAAGATAACAGCGCTACACACTGCGCCACGGAGGTCGTCAAACTGCGTAGGTCTTTTCTAAGAACATGAGATTTAGCTATATTTGTGGAGCTCCTTGACGGCAGAGCGGTGCTAGGACACGACATTGCACCGCCACTAGCAGCACGGAAAGGAACTGACAAAAGTCAAAGTCAAAAGATCTTTATTAAAAGGTACATTGTACGCTTTTTGAACGAAAATAAAATATTGGACGTGACGGTGATACTTGATTACGATACCTAAAAATAAAGCTACAAACACACGCAGTTTGAATTGACGGACTATGTAGACCTTCGCTATGACTCCTTCGCTCCGCCTCGTGAAACTGCGAAGGTCTTTCGTGGAAAAGATTGTACTCTTTTAAACAATTTAAACAATCTATTACGTTAACATAATATAATATACTGTCTTAGATTCTGTAAATAAAAAGAGAACAAGTCAAGTATACTCACTGTAATATACTTCCAGTCTCGGTCTCGTCGCAGAGGACAAAGCACGGTGTTTCCTTCACCATCCACTACTACGTATTTTCCTAGGAACAAGTCAATGGCGTCCTGAAAAGACAATTTTGATAAATAAAATGAAAAGTCCCTTGGACCTATAAAATTGAAATACTGAATTCCCTGTGTAATGTAGACATGGAAAAAGGTTAATTTTTCGAAATTACCACAATTTCGGAAACAACATTTTTATGAGCGGACAATTGCCGGAATCGGAAAATTTGGAAGAAACAATAAAGAAGTCCAAAAATGCGAAGAACAATGGGAAAATTTAAATTTTGATTTTTGTTCGCAGGTCGATACTGCCGATGGACGGCAACGCCCTGTGAAAACTTCATCGGAAAATGAGGAAAAACCGGGCCACGGCGCAAGAATTCTGCGACTTTTTGCTGATAAATTGATCAATTTGTATGCAGAGATCAAGGGATAAGGAAACCTCGATGTCGAATTTCTAAGTTGTATTAAGTACAAACACTCGATAACTATTTTAATCATACTTTATTAGCAATTTATACACAAAACACTATACAGCCATCGCTTGACATTACAACCTAGATTAATATGTACCACCATTACATCCCGCTCTCCCTCTCCACCGCTCCAATCGCCCGTCACGGTCGAGGGCGCTGTAGAGGAAATCAGACCATAGATGGACCATAGATAGATCCGCCAATTTCAGTCTAACAGTTGGAACACGCGAAAAAAGTCGCTAGTCTTAAGTGTCGTGATCATGGGTTCGACTGGTAACATTTATTTATTATTTATAGAATGGCAATACTGATTTCATGTTGGTATTGCATTATTATTGTATCGAGAGTTGGTAGACATGCATTATTGGGCCAATGGCGATCGAACGCGGGTATTTTCACAAGATGGCGTCAATAGTGGTGGGGCAAAAGTGAGTAAGGTAGAGTGGGGAATCAGAGTTAGTTCGGACGTGAATTTTGAGTGGTTACCATAGTGGCATGCAAAATGTCTGCAATGTGGTGAGTCACTCTGTTGTCGTGCCGATTTCTTGTCGATTTAATAAACGAGGGATTTCAAACTAACCTTGAACTCGTGTTGTGTGATATTTCTAGATTTCGATAAGCTACACCGACCGATCTTATGCCCACGTGTAGTTTTATGAACTTAAATTAAATATGCCTAGTTAGCCGATCGGTCTTAGATTGTATTTAGCCATAGAATGTCTATATCTATACGAGAATTCGTGACATATGTTAGTAAAAAATCCCGAACCAGTGGTGGATTCACTCGACGATTCAAAAGCCCTTTTAAAAGTTTATTTCAATACAAAACATTAGAGTTTGAGTTTGTATACCTGCCGGAAGCCATCGCTGAAGTTGTTCTTATAGTATCTGGTGAGGGAGTTGACCCCGTCCCTTAGCAGGCCGAGTCGGGTGCGCTTGCCCGTGCGAGTGAAGTCCGTCTTTAGCGCACCCGTGCCTGAGTACTGCACCGATATCATGTCAGCGTGGTCTGCCCACACCTGCAGCCACGAAAATTATCATCTCTCTCTGCGTCGTATTTTTTATTGGAGTTTGCCTCCTTTAGAATCGATTTACATATATAAGCCCGGGGTATGAAAATATATGGGGAGTAAAATCTTAAAACTAATCTTGAAGCAGTGTTGAATATTACTATCAAACCTATATATAGTTTTATGTAAATATATGACAATTTACCACATCGGAGAGCAATATGACAATTTACCACATCGGAGAACATGTTAAGCCGTCGGAAACCTAAGAGTTGAAATAGTACTACTCTTAGTAAGTACTTATATATGTCACCGTAAGATTGTAAAAACCGTTAGATTATAATCTAACTCGCGATATTGTAAACTGTCGAAAGATTGTGAACCGTTCAATGTTCTGAGTGTCAATTGTTGAAATATTCATTGTATTTACGTTTTCTTGTCTATTTCTTGTAGGTTAGGTTGGGGTTCGACATAAATAATGAGGTAGTGCCCGTACCACGTTGGTGCGGTCCAGGCAGTCCACAGAGTGTGTGAGTGAGTGTGAATAGTTCCTAACTACTCACAGTGTTGAACAGCGAGTCTAAGTGCGGATGCTGATCGTCACTCGTGATGACGGCGAGCAATTTGAGCACGGTTACGAGCTGTCTCTTGGCCAACAGACTCTGTACAACGCTGGTGCGGTCCAGACAGTCCATAGAGTGTGTGAGTGAGTGTGAATAGTTCCTAACTACTCACAGTGTTGAACAGCGAGTCTAAGTGCGGATGCTGATCGTCACTCGTGATGATGGCGAGCAATTTGAGCACGGTTACGAGCTGTCTCTTGGCCAACAGACTCTGTACAACGTTGGTGCGGTCCAGACAGTCCACAGAGTGTGTGAGTGAGTGTGAATAGTTCCTAACTACTCACAGTGTTGAACAGCGAGTCTAAGTGCGGATGCTGATCGTCACTCGTGATGATGGCGAGCAATTTGAGCACGGTTACGAGCTGTCTCTTGGCCAACAGACTCTGTACAACGTTGGTGCGGTCCAGACAGTCCACAGAGTGTGTGAGTGAGTGTGAATAGTTCCTAACTACTCACAGTGTTGAACAGCGAGTCTAAGTGCGGATGCTGGTCGTCGCCCGTGGTGACGGCGAGCAGTTTGAGCACGGCCAGGAGCTGCCTCTTGGCCAACAGGCTCTGCACCACGTTGGTGCGGTCCAGACAGTCCACGCAGTTGGTGCGGAACACACCGCTCTGACGGAGCAACACTGTGCCACCTCGGGACAGGAAGTAGCCGAATTCAGCCTGGAAAGACAACCAGTATCAAAAATGTTCATGAGCGTAGCGAGCGCGAATTAAAGTATAATATTAAATATCAACGTATAAATCATGAAATCCGCTTCTTAACTTCTTCTAAACCTACAATACTTAAATTTTGAAATGTTTTTATCTAAAAATCTTTTGTACTAGCCAGTTGCTTATGTTTGTGCTATATATCGTTTGTCTATGTCTCTTTGTAATTTATATATACCTTATTTTATGCATGAATGTTGTTGGTTGGTCGAATAAAAAAATAAATAATAAGCGAGCAATAAAGAAATTATTTCAGATATGAATTATTGGCCCTAGCTTGACAATTATATTGGAACGAACAGTCCTGTGGCGGTCGCCGCCACGGCCGCCCTGTAGCCGCGCTCCAGGTCCTCCTCTGTTCACAATACCTGTTCGTGCGCTATCCGGTCCATGAGCACGTTGAGCCGGTCGTATCTCATGCCGCGGCACTCCGCGTGGAAGTCGAAGGGCTCGTAGCGCACTGCGGGCAGAGCGGCCGCCGCCACGGCCGCCCTGTAGCCGCGCTCCAGGTCCTCCTCTGCTCACAATACCTGTTCGTGCGCTATCCGGTCCATGAGCACGTTGAGCCGGTCGTATCTCATGCCGCGGCACTCCGCGTGGAAGTCGAAGGGCTCGTAGCGCACTGCGGGAAGAGCGACCGCCGCCACGGCCGCCCTGTAGCCGCGCTCCAGGTCCTCCTCTGTTCACAATACCTGTTCGTGCGCTATCCGGTCCATGAGCACGTTGAGCCGGTCGTATCTCATGCCTCGGCACTCCGCGTGGAAGTCGCAGGGCTCGTAGCGCACTGCGGGCAGGGCGGCCGCCGCCACGGCCGCCCTGTAGCCGCGCTCCAGGTCCTCCTCTGCTCACAATACCTGTTCGTGCGCTATCCGGTCCATGAGCACGTTGAGCCGGTCGTATCTCATGCCTCGGCACTCCGCGTGGAAGTCGAAGGGCTCGTAGCGCACTGCGGGCAGGGCGGCCGCCGCCACGGCCGCCCTGTAGCCGCGCTCCAGGTCCTCCTCTGCTCACAATACCTGTTCGTGCGCTATCCGGTCCATGAGCACGTTGAGCCGGTCGTATCTCATGCCGCGGCACTCCGCGTGGAAGTCGAAGGGCTCGTAGCGCACTGCGGGAAGAGCGACCGCCGCCACGGCCGCCCTGTAGCCGCGCTCCAGGTCCTCCTCTGTTCACAATACCTGTTCGTGCGCTATCCGGTCCATGAGCACGTTGAGCCGGTCGTATCTCATGCCTCGGCACTCCGCGTGGAAGTCGAAGGGCTCGTAGCGCACTGCGGGCAGGGCGGCCGCCGCCACGGCCGCCCTGTAGCCGCGCTCCAGGTCCTCCTCTGCTCACAATACCTGTTCGTGCGCTATCCGGTCCATGAGCACGTTGAGCCGGTCGTATCTCATGCCTCGGCACTCCGCGTGGAAGTCGAAGGGCTCGTAGCGCACTGCGGGCAGGGCGGCCGCCGCCACGGCCGCCCTGTAGCCGCGCTCCAGGTCCTCCTCTGCTCACAATACCTGTTCGTGCGCTATCCGGTCCATGAGCACGTTGAGCCGGTCGTATCTCATGCCGCGGCACTCCGCGTGGAAGTCGAAGGGCTCGTAGCGCACTGCGGGCAGAGCGGCCGCCGCCACGGCCGCCCTGTAGCCGCGCTCCAGGTCCTCCTCTGCTCACAATACCTGTTCGTGCGCTATCCGGTCCATGAGCACGTTGAGCCGGTCGTATCTCATGCCTCGGCACTCCGCGTGGAAGTCGAAGGGCTCGTAGCGCACTGCGGGCAGGGCGGCCGCCGCCACGGCCGCCCTGTAGCCGCGCTCCAGGTCCTCCTCTGCTCACAATACCTGTTCGTGCGCTATCCGGTCCATGAGCACGTTGAGCCGGTCGTATCTCATGCCTCGGCACTCCGCGTGGAAGTCGAAGGGCTCGTAGCGCATTGCGGGCAGGGCGGCCGCCGCCACGGCCGCCCTGTAGCCGCGCTCCAGGTCCTCCTCTGCTCACAATACCTGTTCGTGCGCTATCCGGTCCATGAGCACGTTGAGCCGGTCGTATCTCATGCCGCGGCACTCCGCGTGGAAGTCGAAGGGCTCGTAGCGCACTGCGGGCAGAGCGGCCGCCGCCACGGCCGCCCTGTAGCCGCGCTCCAGGTCCTCTTCCTTGCCGTGCTGGTCGATCTGTTCCCAACAATATCATATATGGTTCAGCGGCCATATTGCCAGCGCTCAAAGCAATACATAAGCAATATAAGTGAAAGTGAGTTTGATGTCACGCACATTGACGTGCCTAAAATAAGGATTATTATTCTAAAACACGAAATGCAACAATAATGAAACAATAGGGTTTTAAGCGTTGGCAGTATGACCCCAGAAATAGACAAAGCTCCCCAAAACGGTCCAGATAAGGACAGTCGAAATTTATATTCTGATATGGAGAAACTTTTATTTAGAAGCTATAAATAGATAAAATTTATGTCATTAATATTGAATGATTTCAAAAGGGGTTTGAATATTTTTAGTTTTCGAAATGACGACATCTCTAATAACCTGTATTAATTAATAGCTGGCATCAATATAAGCAAGTATTCAACGAGAAAAATTATAAAGCGTCAGGTTTCCGAGACTTGTAGTAAAGTCGGCTATAGATTAATACAAGTTTTATGAGAGGCCGTAAATTTGAAAAAAAAGAGATGTTAGCATTTTACTCATTGGTCTTGATTGCTTACCAAATTCAGCAGCACTTGGTTCCCATATCTCTGCAGCTGGTCCCTCAGGTGTCTGGTGTAGGCCGCCACGTGGTCTTCAGGCGACAACGCGACAGCTGACTTGTACTTGAAGTTCGGATACTGGCTCCAGTACAGAGGGATCCTCTGGTTTGGACGAAGGAGGACTTTTCGCCAGTTACAAACTCGAGTCAATTTTGCTCAACAATTGCAATGGACTGATATGCGTTGTCACAACTAGGCCACTTGGCTCTCAACTGATGCTTACCAAATTCAGCAGCACTTGGTTCCCATATCTCTGCAGCTGGTCCCTCATATGTCTGGTATAGGCCGCGACAGCTGGCTTGTACTTAAGGTTCGGATACTGGCTGCAGTACAGAGGGATGGATCCTTTGGTTTGGACGAAGGAGAACTTTTCGCCAGTTACAGACTCGAGTCAATGTTGCTCAACAATTGCAATGGACTGATATGCGTTGTCACAACTAGGCCACTTGGCTCTCAACTAATGCTTACCAAATTCAGCAGCACTTGGTTCCCATATCTCTGCAGCTGGTCCCTCAGATGTCTGGTATAGGCCGCCACGTGGTCTTCAGGCGACAACGCGACAGCTGGCTTGTACTTGAGGTTCGGATACTGGCTCCAGTACAGAGGGATGGATCCTCTGGTTTGCACGAAGGAGGACTTTTCGCCGCCCCGTTCTAATATTTGTTCGGTTTCCACAAAGTTTGCTACATTCCCCTGCGATTAGTAAATTTAGATAATTATGAATTTTCTTTAGCCCTGTAGATATTAATTCAAGGGAATGGAATTTTGATACAAGGTCATAATATTTTGTGTTAATTAGGTACCATATCAAAGAAAATTCCACATGTAAACCAATAGATCTCGGTGACACACACTAGAGTTTAAATCTATCCAAGGCAATATACCAAAAAACCCGGAGTAAGCTAGGGATTCTAACGATACCTCATTTATCAAAATCGGTTCAGGCGTATAGAAGTTATGGTGGAATATACAAACTCACATACATACATACATACATACATGAACCCTGAAAACAGTATACTCCTTTTTTCAGGCAGTCTTATAAAAAGTATTCTATGCATGGGTCCAATCGGTTCAGCATACAGAATAACACGCTTGGATTTTGTAATATAAATATCAAGTAATTTGAGACTGAAAAAATAAATGCACCAATCCGGGGGTAGAATTAAAAAAAATACCAACCTGGGCATCGATCCCGCGCATAAACAGCCTGGTACCAGCCCTGTCCACACTGCGCCGAGACACTAGTGACCACGATAACTGGTGGCCGTTTACCGTCACTCGGTTTATAGCTACGACTGAGCAAAACAGTTCAGAAAATCTATCTATATTATTATAAATCAATTGCTGTTCGTTTGTCTGGCTAAAACTCGAGAACGGCTGGGCCGATTTAGCTGATTTTGGTTTTGAAATGTTTGTCGTAGTCCAGGGAAGGTTTAGACGGTGAGAAAATATGGAAAAATTGCGAGGAAGATAGGGCAGGACAACGTCTGCCGGGCCCACTAGTACAGTATATATGTCACCGTAAGATTGTAAAAACCGTTAGATTATAATCTAACTCGCAAAACTGCAAATATAACGCTTTTTACAATCTTATGGTGACATATATAGTAAAACTGATCGATTCTGTTAAGAGGGGAAAATTAAAGCGTGCATGGCATCACTGCGTCTACGGTGGTCGACTCTGGTGTAGAGCTGGAACACTAATCTAAAATCCTAGAATATAGATATATCATATCCATTACACCCAGATGGGTGTAATTACCGTCACTCGGTTTATAGCTACGACTGAGCAAAGCAGTTCAGAAAATCTATAGTCATAGTAAAACTGTAACTGATCGATTCTGTTAGAGGGGGAAATTAAAGCGTGCATGGCATCACTGCGTCTACGGTGGTCGACTCTGGTGTACAGCTGGAACACTAGTCTAGACATCCTAGAATAAAGATATATCATATGCATTACACCCATCTGGGTGGGTCTAATGGCGGAACTGTTTGTGGCATTAACTGTCAAATTGTGGATTAAATAATAATGAGTGGGTTTAATCATAAACGCTCATTATTATTACATAATAACTCCTGTTCATTGACTATATTAACTAATGACTAGACTTAGTATAGTCAATGAACAGGAGTTATTAAATATGACTAGACTAATGAACAGGATACTTCTCCTACTACTTAAGGGCATGAAGGGCTACTTTTTATTCCGGAAAATGAAGGAGTTCCCACGGGAAACCAAAAAAAACCTCAATCCATGCGGACGAAGTTGCGGGCATTAGCTGGATTTACAAAAAAGGATACATCCTTCAATGATAGGAAGCGCGAATCTGGAGAACTGCTGGTGCGAGTATTCTTTGAGGAGGTGGCCGTTCCACAGGAAGCGGGAATCCGCGCGGCTCGCTAGCGACATCTGTAAACACACACTTTAATCATCTGTAACCCTTTTTCACCATTGCCCACATCGCTGGGGTCCTAAGCCCGACACACTTTAGGGTGCTTGACCATTGAAACGGAGATATGTAATCACAGTCAAAGTCAAAAAATGTTTATTCAATTGAAGTAGGTATAACAACACAACATTAAAAAAAAAATTGGGAGCCAAATCTGCTTATTTAGTAAACTTATATTGCACTAAATAAGTAGTACACTAAATAAAACTAAATTTCATACTTAATAAATATTTATTAATGCGAACAATGTGCTTTTATCTCCTTGGAAAGTTTGAGTAAGTCAGGTTTGTATGTTGTTGTTTTAAATTTTAGGCATGATTCCAAGTTCTCATCAATAAGACGACTTCTCAGTTTACTCTTGATAATGGTCATGCTTGAAAAAGATTGTTCGCATATAATATGTAGAACCGAAAAAGGTAAGAACAGCAAACGCTGCACTTAAGGTGTCAAAGAGCCACGTGCGGCTCTGGAGCCGCACTTTGCCGACTACTGACCTAGGTCACTGCCTCGTTGGTCTAGCGGTTAGCGTAGTCGACTGCGGATCGATTCCCGGTCGGGCATAAAAATTGTTAGGTATTGGGTTTTTCAATTATGAAATTCTCAGTGCCAGCCTGGAGTTGGAAGTTGGTGGTGTTTCACCCCCGTGCCTCGGAGAGCACGTTAAGCCGTCGGTCCCGGTTATTATCACTAACATGATAATAGTAGTTAAAGCCCGCCAACCCGCATTGGAGCAGCGTGGTGGGTCTAAGCTCCTAACTCCCTCTCTCCTATGAGAGTGGAGGCCTGTGCCCAGCAGTGGGACGTTAATAGGCTGTAGTGACCTAGGTCAATCGAAAAAACTCCACTGCCGTCAATAGTTGCACCAATTGTTTCTATAATCTTAATTGTTGCAATGGCTGTATTTATGGTAATCTTACTTCGACAGTGGATTTATGCCACTAGAAAGGGTTTTAACCAATCAGTGATAGCAATTATTACACATCTCATTTTATCTTAAAGGCAAATTGAAATGATTTTCTTAGTTGTCTGAGCAAAGCGAGCCCTTAATCAATGACACAGTGGGCTCACCAGGTAAGCTGTCAATAAAGTGCTTACCTTGTGAAAATCTGGAGGCACAGAGTGTAACCTCTGCATGGAGTGAGTGAGGTCATAGCCGTACGAGAAATATATCCCGGGTGTGTCGAGTGCAGCTCTGAGCAACCGCTCATATGTGTTGTTGTCTTCAATCTGTAAGGGAAGAACTTCTACACTATTCGAGCCTAAAACCTTTTCGCGTTAAAGTAAAATAAGCCCTAACGGCTTTGTTTTAGTGCTAAAGTTAGTACACAGTTGGCACTCATAGCGGATATGTTGCGAAATTAAACTCAGGTTTTGACGACGTAGTTAGCGACTTTAAATTAAGGGTAGTGGGTCCATTTTACTCTGCCACTAGATTGCTTCAAATCTCAAATACGTTGAACGATGTCGGTGTTTTAAAAAAACTTGTGGTAGGAGTACCACACAATGCCTTGTGGATGTTAAGGAATAAACTCAGGGTTTACACACATAAGACCACAATACATGATACCTGCAACTTTGTCTGCGTGGATTAAGGTTTTTTGGTTCCGGCAGGAACTCCATAATATTCCTAATAGCCTATGTGCTAATCTAGACTATAATCTATCTCTGTGCCAAATTTCAGCCAGATCCGTTCAGCCTTTGGGACGTGATTGAGTAACAAACATCCATACATCCATCCAAACTTTCACATTTATAATATTAGTAAGAAGTAAGATAAGACTTAAATACACTTAAATAAATACATCAGCTTTATGCTTTCATGGCCCATCTGTTCAGCCAAATTTGACCAGGTTTGGTGCAGAGATAGACTCTTTAAGATAAATCTCAAATAGTACCCTGAGATTCACACAGACAAAATGCAGGAATTTTACAGGGTTATCAATCATATCGAATAGTTATCATTTACCTGTTTGTTAGTAAGATGGTTTGTGGAACGGGAGTATGGTATGATATCCGTGCCAGCTAGTTGGTATATGTCTTGACCATTTATTTTACCTATCTGAAAATAAACATATTATTGTCACTACTGGAGAAGAAAAATGAAGACTTTGAACTAATAATGACAGGTTCATAGTATTGCAACCAGTACTGATTCCAGTTCTAGACTGGAATGGTTTAAGAAAGTCCACTTTATCCCAGAATTTTTTACTTATCTGGAATCAAAATCCAGTTAACAAGATTATAAGCTATAGTCCAATTGTAGGCCAGGTGGAAAAATGGGTTATAATGGTTTTTGCCCTATATCTGTTATTTTTAAATGTTACAAACTTTGTAAACATTGAAAATTGATTGTATACAACTCTTGTCTAAGATCTGTACCATTTAATCTATCTTATTTCAAATCAAATGGAACATAATAGTTTTGTAACTATTAACAGTATTCCATCCGCCCTAGAAACAGACTAGCAGCAATTCATTGAGATTTGAAGACTGGATTAAAATGCTTTTACAATAATAATTAAATATGAACCTGCAATTAATGGATCAAAATGTTTTACTGTTCAAATTAACAAATTAATATATAGACAATTAAATATAAAACATACCAAAATCCTATACTTTGCTACCACTAGGTACATTCCAGATATAAGTTTGATGGAGCCGAGAAACCCGCACACAGGTTTGTATGCATTTGGTGGTATTGGTATCTTCACTGTTTTGATATCTAAAAGAAAATTGATTTTAGGCCACTGAAACACCAGGTTAATTTAAATACTAAAAACTTCTTGTAGCTTCTATTCTGAGCAATAACAAAATTCGTTTTTCATGGAAAAATAAACATATCTAAAATTGGCTGTCCTAAGACAGCACTACACCTGACAACTATTTATTACATACAATTATATTGTGTGACATGTACTTTTTCAGTCATTATAATCAATATCGCCCAGTAGAATAGAGCACACAATAGCATCTGTGTTAAAGCTGAAAGCATAGCCAAATTAGGTTTTAAAAATAACTCATGGGAACTCTTTGATTCTAGGATAAAAAGTCACAAAGCAGCCTATGTCACTCTTCCAGTCATTAACTATGTATCATTTAGATGCAAAAAATTAAGTAAAGCTGTTGCTGCACTGATGACTGAAGAGCAAGCTAACAATAAATCTCAGTCTTGCATTTAATACTGTTTTTACTATTTGATATAACGACATGCAATAATGATTCAATTGATCTCAATCACACCACAGCCCGTTAACGTCCCACTGCTGGGCACAGGCCTCCACTCTCATAGGAGAGAGGGAATTAGACCTTAGACCCACCACGCTGCTTCAATGCAGGTTGGCAGGCTTTAACAACTCAATCAATAATTACCTTTTACTGAAGCCTCCCCAGTGACTCTATCAATGACTAAGACCTCCGTTGGATTGATGGTTGGCTCAAAATAAAATTTATCTGCAGTTGTATACCTGAAACAATCGATTTGGACACGTTTCACCCTTTTTACACAAATTTTCACACTTTTCCCTTTCATGCACTTGGACAGTGTGGTGGACTGTGGCTTAACCCCTTCTCATTCCGGGTAAAGACCCGTGTTCAGTTGTAGGCCAATAACGGTTTAACGATTGATGATACCAGAACACGGGTTGTTGGTTAGATACAAAATTACGTGGGTAACTTTACCGAATATTAAAATCTTCAGAAATATGTATGGTCTATACTACGAAACACCTGTTAATTCTGACAGCACAGCTAATACACTGTTTTAATGTAATTATGTGCTAATTAATTAATACTTACAGTTTGATATCATCATGTATTAATAATTGTTCAGCCATTTTTACTGAGTTTCCCCTGGTAAATAATTTACTTATATCATAGCATTTACAGATATTGGTTTTTTCTGTGCTGCCTGAAAATTGGAACAAATTATCATTTATCAAATCAAGGCAAAGTGAAATTGATTCATTGATTCGTGATGACAGCTGTCAATAGCGAAGTAATTGTGATTTATGATTTATCGACACTTTCCATTGTAGAAATCGTAGACAGAGAACGGTATTCCTTTGTATTATCCTTGTCGATACCGATACTTTGAAATAGAGGCCAAAAAGGAGTGAGCTTGTCTCTGGGAGTGAGCTTAGTTTCACAACTCTACTTTTCAAAAACTTGTCTTATGTATTTTCAAAACGAAAGGAAACAATGAAAATAATACTTATTTTTAAACGTTTTATCGAATGTCATACATTGGCATATATGTAAACATGTGTTTTTGAAAGCTAACCTAAAACCGGGAGGGATTTTATTTTATCGTAGTTTTTATATTTTTAACACAGTGGCAAACTGGATTAATAATACGTGAAACGTTTTTAATCTTTACATATTTACTATAATTATAATTTGTACTGATTACAATAATATAAATGGAGGTGGAAGGATATCCAGGGTTGATAAAAACAATCACCGATGACCAAGAAGTTGAGGATTTCTCGGAAGAATCCGATGTTGAGGAGGAGGTATGCATGAAACAAGCTACAAATTGATATAAATATTATTACCTTTACTATTATTTTCACTCGCCATTATAAATAGTCCTTGTTTCTTTCTTTTAAAGTGGTTTGCACTGGCAGTGGTTTAGGCAAGTGTATCATCATTACTTAATGAAATTTCAGTCATGGTTTTAGAATAGAAGAAATAATAATCATATATATTATCTAAATATCAATTTCTATCACTTTTGATATAGTTTGTTATTCAGAGCATTGTTTCAAAGCAAGCTGTAGGCAAGAATATATATGTCACTGTAAGATTGTAAAAACCGTTAGATTATAATCTAACTCGCGAAATTGCAAACTGTCGAAAGATTGTGAACCATTCAATGTTCTGAGTGCCAATTTTTGAAATATTCATTGTATGTACGTTTTCTTGTCTGTTTCTTGTAGGTTAGGTTAGGGTTCAACATCAACAATCAGGCACTTAGGTTCTATTGGGTTTTTACACCTAACAGATTACAATCTACAGAAAAATAATGTGTTAAATTGCAATTTTTCGCCAGTTTGCAATTTCGCGAGTTAGATTATAATCTAACGGTTTTTACAATCTTAAGGTGGCATATGCACAGCTATCCAATATTACTTGTACTAATTTCCTATTCAATTTCTTGTATTATTGTTAAAATAATATAACTATAAGTGGTATTTTCTAACAAAATATATCATATTCTTCATAAAATGCTTAACAAAATTCTGTGAATCACTCTGTCAAAGTCATTAATTGAAATTTCATAGGGAAAATTAAAAAAATATGGATATATAAACTATGAAAAAGTATTTAATGTTCGAGGCCCAATTAACTAATATTTGATACAGAGATAGTTTGAATCCTGGTCCAGTTATCAATCAAGTAATAATCTCAATTATTTTCCAGTACCAACCAACAAAACAAAAAGTGAAAAGGAAAGCTGATTTTGATCCAAAATTTAATTTTGTCGGTTCAGTAGAAGAGTACAATAAGGTGAGTGAATTTAAGAAAAATTATTATTATGATTATAACTATAAATTATAAAAAGATAAACTTACTGACTGGTATAATATTATTGTACTTACAGTTTTAATTGATGTCTAGTCTGATGAGATTTTGCCAGGTTGAGAAATTGTAGGTTTTTTAAAAAAAATACTGTCTATTACCAGATATGAAACAAGTTATGTGCCCAGGGGTCTGCTCTGGGCACATAAATTGTTTCATATCTGGTACTCGGTATACCAACTGTTAATACTGTGGTCCAATTGCACTAATCATGGTTATCGTTGACATAAAATTCGATCAACCAATATCAACAAAAACACTGAAGTATAAGTAAGAAAAGCCGTTTAGTAACAAATTAAAATATATCTTCTAGAACCCTTGGGATGACCTACAAAAATATGTGCGAAGGAATGTGAAGAGAACTCTTGACCAGAAGATTGAGCAAAAGCGGGCTGAGGCCAAGGTTAGGGGGAATGTTGATGTGGACACAGATTCAGAGGCTGAAACTAAAGGTTTGTCCACAAAATCATTTCTCTTGTATGCTTTTTCTGTGTCAAAAGAACTAGATGATGCTCGTGACTTTGTCTGTGTGGATTAAGTTTTTTTTGTTTGCTTGGGAACTTCTCAATATTTCGGGATAAAGAGTTGTGTGTATCTTTCCCTGGAATACAAATTATATCTATTCCAAATTTCATCAAAATTGGTAGATTAGATGGGCCATATAAGCATAGCAGACACACAGATAACCCAAATCACTTTGGCATTTATAATATTAGTATTGATTTATAGTTGTTAATTTATGTTCTAGATAATGAAGTGGATGAATTGGAAATATCTGACGATGAGCTTAAGAAAGATGAGATCAAAACTAAACCGAAGAAATTAACGAAAAAGCAAAAACTGAAAGAGGTATTTATCAACAGAGTACCTGATACCATAGAACTGTAATGTTCCTTACGCGCAGGATATATACGAGAAGCGTCTGCGTCTCCCTGCCTCTGTATAACCTGGCGTACCATTGCTTGCATACATTTTGTATGAGGTATGGTAGAAACAGCGCCGCGGCAGCGCCCGTTGCCTCTCGTATATATCCCAAGCCTTAGGTTATCAATCTAGCAACAGTTTAATCCATGATTTTGGAGCAATGATAAATGATAAATGATTTATTTATTTCATGTAGGACAACTCGTGTCACTTTTGCTATGTTAAGACTCTACCACCGGTTCGGAAAGCTGTTCTACAAAGAAGAGCCGGCAAGAAACTCAGCAGTTGCTCTTTTCTCAAAAAAGAAAAAGGTTACAAAAAGTAAACTACAACACATACGTTATGTGTTACTGACAATTAATGATCTAACTTACCAACATTACAAATTACAATCAAACCAAGGTCAAGGATTGAACCAATGCCAGATTGATTGTGTAAGGTATGCTTTAAACCTTATGCAGCTTTCAAGATATCCATTATTAATTTCTTGATCGATATCCTATAAGTGAATTGACAGAAAATATTTAAATGTTAAATAAAAACATTTTTATATTCTTAAAATATTTTTATTTCTTCAAACTTGCAAATTGTGATGTTTTTTAGATATCATTGCTTCAACATAAAAATTTTTTTTAGGATTTAGAAGAAGAAAATCAAGGTGCGAAAATAGAATACGACGCAGATTTCTTTGAGGAAGCGCCCCCTTACGATGAGCAGGCTTCTTTCTATATGATGAATCTGTCTAGACCCTTGCTGAAGGCGATAGGCAGTCTAAACTACGTGCATCCAACGCCCGTGCAGGCAGCCACAATACCCATAGCTTTGTTAGGTACGCATCAGAAATATTTTTTTCTACTATGCATAGGATGTAGACCTTTCTGGATGCTATTTATCGTTTATCTACTCCTCGCGTTTTCCCGCGTGGATTTAGGTTCTTTTGAAATAAGAAATTTCATTGAACTGCCAAAAATATACAATTCTTCATCACTGAAAACAAATACCAAGGTTCATGGACGTAACTTGAACCGACTATTTAACCTCTTTGGGGGTGGAATTTTGGAAAGGAAAAATTCCTTCTTTAGACCTCTAAGGTGCTGAAGGTTCATATTCTCTCAAAATTTCTATTTTCAGCCATTTGGGCTGCAAGTTGTCGGTTAGTCACTCAGGAAAAAGCAAATGGTTAATGATTCATTTTGAAGTGAAAACTTCTTTAGCCGCGTTGAGCACTTTTTGGTAGGGGGTAAAAATATGAATTTGCATGACCGAAAAAAAAAATTCGTATTCACTTCTATCGGCAGTCCCTATGATTGACAATTTTTTTTTTCTATTATTATTTACTTTTTATATGATAAGGGTGGGCAAGGCCGCTAATGAGAGCGTCGCTTATTACACAGCAATAAGGTCCTAAGGTGCAGAGGTCCCGGGTTCGATCCCTAGCAGGGTCAATGACCACCCTACCGGCAAAGACGTGCCGCCAAGCGATTAAGCGTTCCGCTACGATGCCGTGTAGAAACCAAATAGGGGTATGGGTTTAATATAACTGCCATGCCCCTAACACATTAAGCCCGCTACCATCTTAGACTGCATCATCACCTACCATCACGTGAGATCGCAGTCAAGGGCTTACTTGTAGTGGATAAAAAAAAGGACTGAATTAGGGACCCTTACTCCCTAAATCTTCTTACACTACACTTATTCAAGTGTAATGTAATAAGTCATATGTCCTTCCCCCAGGCAAGGACATATGCGCGTGCGCAGCAACGGGCACAGGTAAGACGGCGGCCTATATGCTGCCCATACTGGAGCGGCTGTTGTACAAGGCGGGCGGGGAACGCATCACTCGCGTGCTGGTGCTAGTGCCTACTCGGGAGCTGGGCGCTCAGGTACTCAGGCGTTCTTCTTTACGTCGTCGTCGTTTCTGACGTCCATTCACTTGACAAATTAAAATCACTTCTAAACGTTTAATCCTCCGTGGCGCAGTGTGTAGCGCTGTTGTATTAACGTGCGGAGGTCCCCGGTCTGGCCTGGTGGGAGGCTTCGGCTATGGCTAGTTACCACCCTGCTGGCAAAGACGTGCCGCCAAGCGATTCAGCGTTCCGGTACGATGCCGTGTAGAAACCGAATAGGGGTATGGGTTTCATATAACTGCCATGCCCCTAACAGGTTAGCCTGCTGCCATCTTGGACTGCATTATCACTTACCATCAGGTGAGATCGCAGTCAAGGGCTAACTTGTAGTGGATAAAAAAAAATTAAATCCATACTTCCTAATTATACTAATTATAAATGCGAAAGTGTCTGTCTTTTTTTATTGCCAGATAGGCTTGCGCTTAGCGACAATCATTCTTAGTGCAAAACAATGTTGATGTTTGTCAGACTGCTACGCTTTAACGGCTAATCTTTTCAACTGATTTTGACTTAGTATATCGATTGGTTGTGTTCCGGAAAAGGACATAGGCTTTCATACTTTTTATCCCGGAAAATCAAGCAGTTCCCGTGGGAATAAAGTAAACTAAAATAACGCGGACAAAATCGCGGGCATTATCTAATAAAAAGTAATTGGATTTGAATTTCGGAGAGGCGGCTATGCACGGCTTTTAGAAGACCCTGTAACATGTTGACCGTTACCGATCTTTGTCAGAAGTCGAAACACACATACTACTACACTGGGGTTTCTATACTAAATGCGGGACCGTTGAAGTGATCTTGACGAAATTTGGCACTTATACAGCTTGCATCCTGGGGACGGACATAGGATAGTTTTTATCCCACATAACAAAATGTATCACATATGGGTAAGGTCTCAAATCTAAGATAAAATCGTCAGCGGCAAAAATCAGCGTGAGAAGAGAACAAGTGTAATTAATAATGTATTCAATTCACTCAGGTGCACTCAGTGACAAGGCAACTGTCCCAATTCACGAATGTGACCATCGGCCTGTCGGTGGGGGGACTGGACGTCAAATATCAGGTAACGATTCTTATCCATCTACACTTCAATACTAATATATGATGCGCGGATTGATGATTTTTAGTCAATCACGCCAGAAAGGCTGAACGTATCTGGATGGAATTTGTTATATAGATTATAAAAAAAAACGTTTCTGGAACTAATATTTAAGCTTGTTTAACTAAACAAGCATAAAGATTAGTTCCTATTTTGGCCACCGGGCGAGATAAGTTGTATATTTCGTAAGATTCGTATTATCAGACAACATCCCGCCACACATAAGCAACAAAAATATTCAAAAGGATCTCAACATCAAAACCGTCAGAGAAGAAATTGAGGTATTAGTAAAAAATATCAGGAGCGGCTCGCGGTTCATCTCAACGACCCAGCATATAAATTGTAGGGAGAAGGCAGCCTCCGATTCTGCCGATTGATAATGTCCCGGATCGGCCCTGTAGATTCTTCAGCAAATAGGGAATTCCGTCAGTGGACGGATACCTTGCTCTGAAATACATAACCGCCAACAACTGCACGGTTTAATGTCGCAAGACAGATCGAGACACAGAAATAGACAGGAGAAAAAAAAACAGTAAATATTCGAACAGGAAAGTGTGCTGCGCCACAACCCGGATATCGTGATAGCGACTCCGGGTCGGCTCATCGACCACATCAGAAACACGCCGTCCTTTGGCCTCCACTGCATAGAGGTTCTGGTCTTGGACGAAGCCGACAGGTCAGTGAACAACCGATATTGTGTAGTATCAAATACCTTGAGCACCATAACGAATAACCACCAATTGAAATGAAATGAAAAATTCTTTATTGCACACCAACGAACACATACTTGTAAATAATAACAACAAAACTAAGCACTTGTTTAAATAGTTCACCCTTAACCAGTGGCGTGTAAAGGGTTATGAGCCAGGGTAGGCATTGGTTAGGTTAGATACCTATTTACAGGCAAGGTATGGTGAAAAACAAGTATTGAGCCTTTTTATACGACTGCCTGAAAAAAGGAGTATATTGTTTTCAGGGTTCATGTATGTATGTATGTATGTGAGTTTGTATATTCCACCATAACTTCTATACGCCTGAACCGATTTTGATAAATGAGGTATGGTTAGCATCCCTAGTTTATCCGGGAGACATAGGCTGGTAAAGTTTTTAAAAAAATTGATGGGGTGACCATGATCCCCCGCATTAAAGACTAAAGTTCTCACCTGATGGTAAGTGATGATGCAGTCTAAGATGGTAGAGGGCTAACCTGTTAGGGGCATGGCAGTTATATTAAACCCATAGCCCATTTGGTTTCTACACAGCAACGTACCCAAGCGCGTAATCGCATGGCGGCACGTCTTTGCCAGTAGGGTGGTAACTAGCCACGGCCGAAGCCTTCCACCAGGCCAGACCAGGGAATATTCAGAAATTATAAATCCCAAATTGACCCTGCCGGGGATCGAACCCGGGACCTCCGCACGTTAAGACAACAGCGCTACACACTGCGCCACGGAGGTCGTCACTTCACTTCACGTCACTTATTCTGGTGGGAGAATTCACCGTGGTCATTTACCACCCTACCGGCAAAGACGTACCGCCAAGCGATTTAGCATTTCTTAGACTGCATCATCACTAACAATCAGGTGAGATCACAGTTAAGGGCTAATAGGCCTATTTCACTGCACTTTTCACAGGGACCCTTACACTTGAACAGTGTAGTGTAATAAGATTTAGGGAGAAAGAATCCCTACATTGGTCCTTATTGCTGTGTAATAAGCGACGCTCTAACTTGCGGGCCTTTACCGCAGGGCCCTGTAAAAAGTGCAGTGTAATAGGCCTATAACTTGAAGTGGAATAAAAAAAACTTTTCTCAATGATGCTTACCAATTCCTTGCTCAGTAATTAATTCGAAATTACTAAGTTTTTAATTCGAAGATATATCTGCCCTTTTTAGGTTTGTCCGTTCCATCTTAGACTCGCCATCATGTGAGTCAAAGGCTTATTTGTTTCTAAATAAAATAAAATGTCGCTTTTGAATGCAGTCTTCGATGGAATCACGCAAACTTGTAAGAGCTTTGCACTTAAATAAACTGATTATAAGCTGTTTTTACGCACTAAATCGTATCGCACGTCTTTGCCGGTTGAATTTACTTTCCTTTGCTTAAAGTTCATCGAATGCTTCACTTTTTGAATTAATATTATACTGAAAACTTTCATATTTTGTAACCAGAATGCTCGATGAATATTTCGCTGAACAAATGAAAGAGATCATCCGCCAATGCTCACCCAAACGTCAAACTATGCTCTTCTCAGCGACGATGAGTGACGAAGTCAAGGACTTGGCTGCGGTGTCTCTGAACAAGCCCGTCAAACTATTCCTCGACTCCAACAAAGATGTTGCCTTCAACTTGAGGCAGGAGTTCGTCAGGTGAGTTACCGAGCCGTTTGCATCTGGAGCTATCGTGTATGACAATAGGGATGATGCCTATATCAAAAATAAATTATTTCTAACTGGTTATTAAGTAGAAGGTCTCCAAAAAGACCTAAAATTCACATCTTCGGTTAGTTTTAAGTTTGATAGCCATTTTATAATATAGATTAAAGATTAATTTGATAGTGAATGAACTAGAATTTTAATTCGCTATAATCCGCTACAGTAGAAAAATCTGTGTGGTACAGTGCCTGTCTTTCACCTGCAGCATGCGACACCCACCACCCAGCAATTCGCACAGGCACAACACCACACCACACAAATCCTCCAAACCACTCTCAACGTACGTTTCACTCCGACACCGGAGCATCTTCAGGAGATGTTGACTCGACAATGCACGATTGTGAAGTGACTATCGTATCGCAAGTTCCGGCTTATATACCTTTTTGGCATGGCTCATACTGAAGCCCCGCCCCCTCCCCTATTACTGTATAAATTGAGTAAAGGTGAAGGTTCACCTCAAACGATTATTGAATACCTTCGGTGTTTAGATCGTTATTTTTGATTACGAGCCTGCGGTTCCAACTGCGGCCTGGTCAATGATTTGATACTGCAGTATTGCTTATCTAAGTTTTATAAATTAATTCCATTATTTTTCTCGTGGTTAGAGTACAAACATATTAAAAATGTTTTATTAATACCTATACTTCTGGATTGTCTCCATCACAATGTTCTTGTACGGTCCACAGTCCAACCGTACAATTTGCTCCGTCAGCACTAACTTACTTTTCATTATTCATCATTCATCATTTAATCATAATTTTATTTATTACTATAATATGATAAATGCGAAAGTGTGTTTGTTTGTTGGTTTGTCCTTCAATCACGCCGTATCGGAACAACGGATCGAAGTTATTTTTGCCGTGGGTATATTACGGAAAATTAAAGAGTTCCCGCGGGAATCAAAACAACTTAAACCATGCGGATGAATTCGTAGGCATCAGCTAGTTTAACAATACATCATTGCGCAAAACATCATCGCGACATATACGCGTGCCATTCATTAAATGGTAGAGTCTTAACGTTTCATAAGTGACACAAGTTGTCCTACATTAAATAAATAAATAAATCATTTCATTTCATCATAATTATAATTATTAGAATAATTTATAATTCTAACAAGCAATAAATTATAAATCAATCATTTCTATCGTTTAACGGTCTTGGACAGAACGGTTCTTTATTGTGACCATGAGTAACGAAGTCAAAGACTTGGCGGCGGTGTCACTAAGCAAGCCCATCGAAACTATTCCTCAACAAAGAGGTCTTAGTTTTTTTCAGTCATGCCATGCAAAGTAAATTCCTTATGAATTACGACCTTGATTTTGCGTAATGAAGTATAGGCCTATTACACTACACTTTTTCAAGGGACCTTTACCTGAATCTGTGTAATGTAATAAGAATTAGGGAGAAAGGGTCCCTGAATAGAGACATCGGGTCGTCCCGGTCTGCCGGGCTCTGCCGACCGGGCAATGTAATAAAACTTAGGGTGGTTAGGGAGTTCAGTCGTCGCACGATCAGCGTAGAGAGTAGTGTTTCTCAGGCTCGTGCGAGCATTTTGACGTTATTTAAGTTTACTTGCCACCTTGGTTCTCGTTCATACTATATATAATATAGGGCCCATTATTTAGTGCAGTGTAATCGCGACGCCAAAAAGCGGCCACGCCCACCCTTGCCACAGAGCCCTTGCAAAAGTGTAGTGTAATAGGGTCATTAGGTCTTAATAATAGAGTATTCAACAATGGTAAAATGTTGTAGGATCCGCAAAGAGCGTGAATCCGACCGCGAGGCTATCTTAGCGGCGCTCGTGTGCCGAACGTTCAGGGACAGAGCCGTGATATTCGTCCAGACTAAGAAACAGGCGCATCGGCTTCACGTGGCCTTGGGACTATTGGGAGTCAAGGTAAGTACTTAACCACCACGACCTTTTTATACGACTGCCTGAAAAAAGGAGTATATTGTTTTCAGGGTTCATGTATGTATGTGAGTTTGTATATTCCACCATAACTTCTATACGCCTGAACCGATTTTGATAAATAAGATATCGTTAGAATCCCTAGCTTATTCCGGGTGACATAGGCTAGTAAATTTTTAAAAAAAATGATGGGGTGACCGTGGTCCCGTATTAAAGACTAAATTTAAAAAAAAATATTTGAAAATAAGATTAACAATCATCATCAGATTAACATCATCTAGAAAATGATGAGTAGATTCCAAAAATATATAACACTAATAGTTCAATATCCACGGATTCACAAAAAAATATCATTTAATAAAAATGTGAATAAGATTCTAATTTAACTAGATTAATTTAGATTTTTAACTTTTTAGTTCGTTTTTTGGCAGGGCAGTCGTGTTTTTTAATTTTTTTTAATTATGACTTGTTATAGCTGGAAAAATGCATTCATGTATTCTGTTGTGGTGTAAGCCTCTAGTTATGTACTATTTAAGTCAATGTATCTAATATTTAACATTCATTATTAAAGTATCATCCGAAACCTGTGGTCGTTTCTCATTCGCCTACCCAGAATCTTATACTGTCTGAGAGGCTACTGCCGTGGCCACCCTACCGGCAAAGACGTACCGCCAAGCGATTTAGCGTTCCGGTTTGATACGGCTAGAAACCGACTAAGGGTATGGGTTTAATAAAATTGTCATACCCCTAACAAGTTAGCCCGCTATCTTAGACTGCATCATCACTTACAATCAGGCGAGATCGCAGTCAAGGGTAGTGAAATAAAAAAAAATTACGCATCCCGCACTAAGCGGATATGTGGGACTCACTCCAGAATAAAAAACCAGCGGCACAGTCCGCGTCGAGAATGAGGCGTCTCAGGGTCCAGAATCTTGGATGCGACTGAGAAAACCACCCACCAACCTTTTTGAAACTAATTTTGAGTGTCATGATAAAGCAAGACTAGAAAAGTTTATTTTGTAGAAACAGAACTTCTACTGGCAGGTTCTTATAATCTTTATAATAATGTCATTCGTTGTCTCCATTGAGGAAAGGAGCCAGTGAAACTTGTCATTCCCGCGGAAATTTCCAAATTTTTCTGGATAAAAAAAGTATGTTCTATGTCTTTTCCCGGGATGTAACCAATCTCTGTATCAAATTTCGTCAAAAATGGTTGAACAGATGGGCCGTGAAAACGTAGCAAACAGACAGACACACTTTCGCTTTTATAATATTGGCATGGGCTTGGCATTGCCTTACAATTATTCATATACTGGTCCCAATCAAAATATATTATGTGCTACAAGCGTTTGCTCTCGATTTCGTCCCCGTGGAATTAGGTTATTTTAAAAGAAATTTCAAAAACTGTGAAAAACATAAAAATCTTCATTTTTCACCGAAAGTATTAAGTACCGAGTTTCATGGATATAACTTGAACCGCCTATTTATCCTCCTTGGGGGTGGAATTTCGGAAAATTCCTTAGTACACCTCTAGGGTGCTCCAGGAATATTCTCTCAAAAATTCAAATTTCTACGTTCAGCCGTAGATTGTCTGTCAATGACTCAGGACAGATCTTTATAGTTAACTAGATCATGCACGGACTTTGTCCGCGTTGGCTAAGGTTTTTTGATACCCGCGGGAACTCCTTAACTTTCCGGGATAAAAAGTAGCCTATGTCCTTCCCCTTGATTCAAACTATCCCTGTGCCAAATTTCAGCAAAATCAGTTGAACGCATTTTTTTGGATTCCCGAGGGAACTCTTGAATTTTCCGGAATAAAAAGTAGCCTATGTCCTTTCTCAGGCTCTATGCTATCTCTGTACCAAATTTCATTTAAATCGGTAGTTAGGTATAGGTAGACAGAGTTACTTTCGCATTTATAATATTAGTATGGATGATTTGGATATATAGGTAGCGGAATTGCACGGCGCTTTGAACCAGCCCCAGCGTCTGGACTCCCTCAAGCGGTTCAAAGACGAGCAGGTCGATGTATTGGTGGCCACAGATGTCGCTGCTCGAGGGCTAGACATACCCGGTGTGAAGACTGTGGTAAACTTCACCCTGCCAGCTACTTTAGAACACTACATACACAGGGTGAGTTGAACTTTATGCTATGCCATGTTTTATGGACGAATTAACCACGGGACGCGTTATATCGGCCATATTCCGCTCGAGGCCTGGATATACCCGGCGTGAAGACTGTGGTCAACTTCACCCTGCCAGCTACTTTGGAACTCTACATACACAGGGTGAGTTGAACTTTATGCCATGACATGTTATATACCATATGTAACTTGTATTCTATATCATTCTCTCGCAGGTAACATCCTATTTTGATTGAATATGTTTGTCGCTTGTTCGGTTCATCGAATTTTCAAATCACAACGATTTGACGACCTCCGTGGCGCAGTATGTAGCGCTGTTGCCTTAACGTGCGGAGGTCCCGGGTTTGATCCCCGGCGGGGTCAATTTGGGCATTTATAATTTCTGAATTTTCCCTGGTCTGACCTGGTGGGAGGCTTCAGCCGTGGCTAGTTACCACCCTACCGGCAAAGACGTGCCGCCAAGCGATTTAGCGTTCCGGTACGATGCCGTGTAGAAACCGACTAGGGGTATAGGTTTAATATAACTGCCATGCCCCTAACAAGTTAGCCCGCTATCATCTTAGACTGCATCATCACTTACCATCAGGTGAAATCTCAGTCAAGGGCTAACTTGTAGTGGATACAAAAAAAAATCTAAATAAATGAATCTGTATTTGTCATAAAAAGCATACAATTTTTATCGACGTGAAACCCTGCCTCCTGTGGTAGTTAAAACTGTTTTACAGGAGATCTTCCCAATATCTATGAACAAATCACTTTTGACAACAAGTCTTAATTTAAAAAAATTAAAAACACGACTGCCCTACCAGAAAAACGAACTAAAAATTAAAAAACACGACTGCCCTGCCAAAAAACGAACTAAAAAGTTAAAAATCTAAATTAAGCTAGTTAGATTAGAATCTTATTCACATTTTTATTAAATGATTTTTTTTTTGTGAATCACTGGATATTGAACTATAGTGTTATATATTTTTGGAATCTACTCATCATTTTCTTTACTTAAGGTTAACTTTATGTCTAGCATCGCCATAGGACCTATGAATAACGCCAACTGTAACTGCCCCTGTAGGTGGGTAGGACCGCTCGCGCCGGACGGGCCGGGGTGTCGGTTTCGCTGGCGGGCGAAGCGGAGCGAGCGCTCGTTAAGGCGATAGTTCGACGCGCTAAGCGGCCCGTCAAGTCGCGCCAAGTGCCGCCCGACATCGTCGCCAAGTACAGGGAGAAGCTGAACAGGCTGGAGGCCGAGATCGGTAACACATCGTTTACAATAGGGACGATAGGCCTATTACGCTGCACTTTTCACAGTCGCGCCAAGTGCCGCCCGACATCGTCGCCAAGTACAGGGAGAAGCTGAACAGGCTGGAGGCCGAGATCGGTAACACATCGTTTACAATAGGGACGATAGGCCTATTACGCTGCACTTTTCACAGTCGCGCCAAGTGCCGCCCGACATCGTCGCCAAGTACAGGGAGAAGCTGAACAGGCTGGAGGCCGAGATCGGTAACACATCGTTTACAATAGGGACGATAGGCCTATTACGCTGCACTTTTCACAGTCGCGCCAAGTGCCGCCCGACATCGTCGCCAAGTACAGGGAGAAGCTGAACAGGCTGGAGGCCGAGATCGGTAACACATCGTTTACAATAGGGACGATAGGCCTATTACGCTGCACTTTTCACAGTCGCGCCAAGTGCCGCCGGACATCGTCGCCAAGTACAGGGAGAAGCTGAACAGGCTGGAGGCCGAGATTGGTAACACATCGTTTACAATAGGGATAGGCCTATTACACTGCACTTTTCACAGTCGCACCAAGTGCCGCCCGACATCGTCGCCATGTACAGGGAGAAGCTGAACAGGCTGGAGGCCGAGATTGGTAACACATCGTTTACAATAGGGATAGGCCTATTACACTGCACTTTTCACAGTCGCACCAAGTGCCGCCCGACATCGTCGCCATGTACAGGGAGAAGCTGAACAGGCTGGAGGCCGAGATTGGTAACACATCGTTTACAATAGGGATAGGCCTATTACACTGCACTTTTCACAGTCGCACCAAGTGCCGCCCGACATCGTCGCCATGTACAGGGAGAAGCTGAACAGGCTGGAGGCCGAGATTGGTAACACATCGTTTACAATAGGGATAGGCCTATTACACTGCACTTTTCACAGTCGTGCCAAGTGCCGCCCGACATCGTCGCCATGTACAGGGAGAAGCTGAACAGGCTGGAGGCCGAGATTGGTAACACATCGTTTACAATAGGGATAGGCCTATTACACTGCACTTTTCACAGTCGCACCAAGTGCCGCCCGACATCGTCGCCATGTACAGGGAGAAGCTGAACAGGCTGGAGGCCGAGATTGGTAACACATCGTTTACAATAGGGATAGGCCTATTACACTGCACTTTTCACAGTCGCACCAAGTGCCGCCCGACATCGTCGCCATGTACAGGGAGAAGCTGAACAGGCTGGAGGCCGAGATTGGTAACACATCGTTTACAATAGGGATAGGCCTATTACACTGCACTTTTCACAGTCGTGCCAAGTGCCGCCCGACATCGTCGCCAAGTACCGGGAGAAGCTGAACAGGCTGGAGGCCGAGATTGGTAACACATCGTTTACAATAGGGATAGGCCTATTACACTGCACTTTTCACAGTCGCACCAAATGCCGCCCGACATCGTCGCCATGTACAGGGAGAAGCTGAACAGGCTGAAGGCCGAGATTGGTAACACATCGTTTACAATAGGGATAGGCCTATTACACTGCACTTTTCACAGTCGTGCCAAGTGCCGCCCGACATCGTCGCCATGTACAGGGAGAAGCTGAACAGGCTGGAGGCCGAGATTGGTAACACATCGTTTACAATAGGGATAGGCCTATTACACTGCACTTTTCACAGTCGCACCAAGTGCCGCCCGACATCGTCGCCATGTACAGGGAGAAGCTGAACAGGCTGAAGGCCGAGATTGGTAACACATCGTTTACAATAGGGATAGGCCTATTACACTGCACTTTTCACAGTCGTGCCAAGTGCCGCCCGACATCGTCGCCATGTACAGGGAGAAGCTGAACAGGCTGGAGGCCGAGATTGGTAACACATCGTTTACAATAGGGATAGGCCTATTACACTGCACTTTTCACAGTCGCACCAAGTGCCGCCCGACATCGTCGCCATGTACAGGGAGAAGCTGAACAGGCTGGAGGCCGAGATTGGTAACACATCGTTTACAATAGGGATAGGCCTATTACACTGCACTTTTCACAGTCGCACCAAGTGCCGCCCGACATCGTCGCCATGTACAGGGAGAAGCTGAACAGGCTGAAGGCCGAGATTGGTAACACATCGTTTACAATAGGGATAGGCCTATTACACTGCACTTTTCACAGTCGTGCCAAGTGCCGCCCGACATCGTCGCCAAGTACCGGGAGAAGCTGAACAGGCTGGAGGCCGAGATTGGTAACACATCGTTTACAATAGGGATGATAGGCCTATTACACTGCACTTTTCACAGGGAGCCTTACATTTGAATCAGTGTAGTGTAAAAAAATTTAGGGAGGAAGGGTCCCCAATTTGGTCCTTATAGGCCTATTACACTGCGCTTTTCACAGGGACCCTTACACTTGAAACAGTGTAGTGTAATAAAATGTAGGGAGTAAGGGTCCCCAATTTGGTCCTTATAGGCCTATTACACTGCACTTTTCACAGGGACCCTTACACTTAAAACAGTGTAGTGTAATAAGATTTAGGGAGAAAGGGTCCCTAATTCGATCCTTATTGCTGTGTAATAAGCGACGCTCTAACTTGCGGCCATGTAATAGGCCTATTAGTCGCATATCCCATGGAGATTAGCTATTGGCTAAATAGAGATTTGGGTATTGAGGATCGAATTAAGGCTATTACAATTTAATATTCACAGCGACGATCCTAGACGAAGAATACGCGGAGAAGCAACTGAAGAAGATGGAGAAACAGACGTCCAAGCTGGAGAGCGCCATCAAGAAGGAGGACGGGCCCACGGTGGAGGTTCAGCGGCCGCACGATTGGTTCCAGACTCCTAAGCAAAAGAGGGAAGAGAAGGAACGGCTGGCGTTGACACTACATCCCGGGAAAGGTAAGAATGTTTTATCGTGAAACAATAATGTATTTCAGGGTAATTTTTTTAGTGACTAAGTTGGAAGCAATCGACTTCTCAGTTCGCATTCAACGGTTATTTATTATCTACGTATTGTAGCATTTTCCTTTTTTTTAAAGAGCAATCGTTGAGTATTTTTTTTCATTCATTGTATTTTAGAGAGAAATAAAAAAAAACCGAACAGATGGTCCCGACTTATTTAAGCCCTCGACTTTTTACTTTTACTCTATGGGTACAATGATGAATCTATGGTATAGAGCCGTCATAGAGTGTAGGTCGCACTTGGCTTTTTTTTAAGCAAACTAAATGTTTACTACCTTTAGTCTTTATACTCTTTAAAGGCAGTTAATTTGCTTCCAGTGGAGAAGTCCCAAAAGGGCAAAGGAAAGAAACGCAAGCATGGCGATGATGATGATGATGACGACGACAGTAAGAAGAAGAAGAAGAAGCAAACAAAGCACGCACCCAAAGACACCGCGGAGGAGCGCGTGCGGCGGGAAATGGAGAAGGTACTTGTATTCCCACCAACTACCACTAGTTGGAGTTTACCTCCTTTAGAATCGATTATCATATAAAAGAAAATTTATGGGGAGTAAAATCAAACTTTCTCCGTTATTTTGCGTTATGTTGTCCGTTGTTTCTCTAACACACACTACTTACAAAATATCCGCTTCGTAGGTGAAATTCGAGTTCTCCTCTCGTCGTGTGCTGTGCAGCTCCATATAAAAGATAAATCTTGTGGGGTTGGGGTTTTCGTCCTAAATTATTGTATTCGAAACAATGTACATAATGTATCATTAGATTGCGTTGACTTAGAAGCTTGTTCTTTTTACAGCTCCAAGTATTTCATATTAATTTCAACTTGATACCTCCACGTGTTACCGAGAAAAATCTGGTTGACAGAGAGCCGGGCAACGAAGTGATCCTATAAGGGTTCCTTTTTCCTCTCTAGGTACGGAAACCTAAGAATAACTCTTATAATATTGTATTTTACAGGTGGCATTGCTCCAATCGAGAATGGCTAAGCGCAAGAAGAAGCAACGCAGAATACGCGCCGTCGAAGATGACGATGACCGCCCGGCGAGAAGTGCCAACAAAAACCACAACAAGGCCAGGAAAAAACAAACCAACTTCGCTAGCGACCTCACAGATACCTCCCGAACGTCTACCAAGCGTTTGAGATACGAGGCCAATAGGGTACAGAAAGGCAAACCGTTGCAAAAAGGCAAAACCTTCCAAAAGGGCAAAGGCAAGCCGACGAAAGGAAAGCCGAAAGGCAAGACGTTTGGTAAACCGCAAACGTCTAAACAAGGACCTCGTAGAAAATAGTAAAATTAAATTTAATTAATTGACTTGTTCGTTTTATTCGATGCCAATCGAATTTGCATCCACAGCCCGGTTCCATAAGATAGTGAACCTACTACCTATATTTGTTTATCGTATGTATATCACTGGACTATTCAGCCTTTACTTTTTGATTTATAAAACTTATAACAAAATTTAAATTATTTTATTTTTTAGGTTTATTACGTACAAAGTCAATATCATTATAAACCTTCTGGTGAGAAAACTTTTTATTTAAAAGTGAAGTGGTCTTACAAAAATAATAATAATAGGCAGTAAATTCTGCAAAAAAATTGCACTAGGGCAGTAAATTAAAGGTATAAGCCCTGTTTACTATTACCTATTGAAAATTATAAGAATATTCTCCATTGTGCGTTTTTGTATTTGTTTTTCTAGAATACAGTATCATAATAATATGTACACCTTGTCTGCGTGGTGATGGATGGTTATTGCTGGCTTACCAAAGCTCCAATCTAAGGCTACGTTCGCAGTGCGCGCAATTCTGTAACATGAAATCATATGGAGGTGTTTGCACTTGCGAATAAAATTCGCGGGAAAAAAATATTATTGGTTTGATATAAATTGTAGGAGTAGGTGAAATCTGTGTGCAGAAAATAAACCGCGAGAATAAAATTCATGCGAATAATTTTCGCAGTGCGAACGCAGCGTAACCGTTGAATATTATTTTTAAATGAATCGACTATCTACTTATATCTGATATCACGTACCTATCTACCTTTTCGCCGAACGTTTCGAAGTTCAAACCGCAGAAGTTTCGGTGTCCAAAACTTCGAAACCTTTAAAATAGGCCACGAGGATGAATTTCAAGTTTTGTCCTATTTTTTATGAGATATTAACATTAATTGACTAACCTTTGATCCAACATCGGTTATACTTTGGCCAATGTTACTACAATGTAAAGTCGATTCCACGAAGCGAAGGAACCAATTGGAAGCGACTGTTTATGTTACTTGTTTCTGTTGTTGATAGTGTGGCCTCCTTTGATTATGTACAAAGGTGGCATCGCGCTAACCATAGACATTAAAGTACCTTAGATGAACCATAAATCTAAATCCATAGACTAGAGAATAAGTGTGGCGTCGTGCGAGCGGATGTTGTTTATGAGCGACATTTTCCTCTGAAAATATCTATTTGTTGGACTTGAATTGTATGTAATTTGGCTATTTCATGTAATTTAGCGTACTATATTTTGGGTTATTGAAAATAAAAATATGATCTCACAAAAAGGAATATTCTGTTTGGAATGATCTGAGGCCATTTCTGGACAAATTTTTTTTCGTTGCCACTAAAGCGGGAAATCTACGTTGTGACGCGCACAAACTCTGTTAATTTGTCGCGAAGGCTGGTGAAGTGTCGTAACAGATTGTTATGTGGTTATTTACGCTCTGACAGTGGATCTTGGTGGTATATTTAGATTTGACAATGTCAGACGAAATGGCGGTTGGTGATAAGGCACCAAGTGAAAAAAATAAAGTTGGTAGCGAAGATGCGGAGATTGAGGGAACAACGGACTCCGTGGCGCCTTCGGAGCCCCCCATAGAGGCTGCAGTGGCCGAGCCAGAGCAATCTGCTCCTGTGGAAGGTATAATTATTGACTTTCACATAACCTCTTATCTCAATGTTGACATACATTTAATAAAATTCTTACTGGCTATTATTTCCTCACATTCCTTGTAATTCCCACATAACATAATATAATTGGAGAAATCATTGTTCAGTATTGCTTTAACATTTCATTAAACTCATATTTTGTATCTAGAACAGTAAAACGGATTAGATTGTAATGCATTACAATCACAATACATTGAGTGATTTAATAATGCTTGCAGAACTGCTGGTTGAACAATTTACTGTTGGAAGCAATAATAATTTGCTTAAATAAATTAAATGGGCTATTGCGAGTTGCATATACTTAAATATCTAATTTCACATCAAGGAAAAGAATTTTTTAATATGATTTCTCTCACACAATGATTCAGCCATTTTAAAATTTTAGTTAGATTTTGCTTTATGAATTTAGTTCAGTAAAATTCACACAATAAGATTTAACATGTTAGGTAGGTAATGCTGTTTATTTTAAAATCAGCTTCCATTATGGTTCCAACCGCAATCTGGTCTGTGAGGAAATCCAGCCAGGTATATTTTTTAGAACCACCATTTCACAATATCTCCAGAACTTGATTAACTATAGTTTGAGCCGATCTAGTAGTAGTGTCTGAAGTTACAGCACAATAGCATACCATAGTGTACGCTCGCCATCTTGTTGGCTTCACCAGTTGCTATTTATATAAGAGCTCTTCAAGCTAGCACTAGCACCTCTGCTAAGACTATTTGATTGGCGAGCACTATATCGAAATTGTTATAGTCTGGCCAACAGATTGTGCAGCAAACAGATTAAAAATTCATATCTACAATAACTGGTAGAATTTGAGAATCTGTTGATGAAAACTGCACATTTTTTCTAAGCTGCAATAAAAGCAGGTGAAACTTGTGTTTTTAATAAGTTGTTGTTCGTAATCTGTTTTTCCAAGATAGTGTGGTCATTTGTCATTTAAAAGCGCAGCTGCTGCCTGTTAAAGAACTAGGATTCTTATTTATAGGGTACAACTAGAAGCTATCTTTGAGCCCAAGTTCGTCAAAATTGGTTCAGCAGTTCTTTCTTATTTTCTCATTTGTAATATTAGTATGGATCTACTGATGCTTAAGATGGAAGTCACTGCGAATGTCTCTGGAAAAAACTCAAAAACAGTATAAAATAAATAATTGATATTTTTATTTTTCATTTATGACATCATCATTCGTCTAAATATTCTATATATCCTCTAATTCAACGGGCTCATCAGTACATTGCTTCATTATTGCAATTATTGCTCTCAGATTCTTCTTTACGCTGACTCTCACTAGTGATGAAACAAGACTTGAAATCAATTTAGATGAATTAAATATTAAAAAACCAAAGGCTAGCAAATGAACTTTTTCCACATTCTTAACTTTGAAGGGCAGCTAGGAAATAATACAAATAATGATGATTTTACAGTGATTTATATGTGCATATCAGTTTATTTCATTTGACAAAGTTATAATCAAATAAATATAAATGTGAAAGAAAAAATTTGTAACCAAAATTAAAACAGCAAGATATCATGTAAATATTGTAGTTTTTTAACTTCACATTACTTTTAATAAGTTTAACCATTAATCTATACTGATCAATAATACATTAAATATACTACTTCATATTATAAATTAGATGATGCCTGCGACTTCATCCGAGATTAAGATTAAGATTTCACTCATCTCTGTCTCAAAATTCATCAAAATCAGTTGAACAGATGGGTAGTGAAAGCGTAACAAACAGACAGTCAGATGGACAGATAGACACACTTTGTCATTTATAATATAAGTTTGGATGTGAAATTTTTGTAACTCAATCATGCCAGAACGGCTCAACAGATCTGGAAGATTTTTTTACGCAGAGGTAGACTAGTCTGGAATACCAAAAAAACCCCCTCGATCCACGTTGACAAAGACGTAGGCATCAATTTTGTGAAAAAGTCCAATTCTATTTTGTGAAAAATTAAACAATAAAATAAAATAAAAATTAAGCATAAACAATCTGATATTTATATATCACAAAATGGCAGATGGAAGAAGATATTATACTCAACAAAACTTCAGTGTCTCACCACAGTGCAGCGTGAGTGCAGTGTGTGTTCAGTTTAACTCTGCAATGGAATAAATGGCAGACTTTAGAGCAACTTATACCAAAGAATTTACATTGCTACAAGATTTTTCCATAAGTTTGCATTTTACAAAAACTTTAAAGTAGTTGCGAGACATTTCCAATATGTCATCTGGGAGTGATATAAATAAAGTAATTAAAAAAACTACAAAGTACTTAGTTCAGAACAATGCATTACTAGTTTATCTTTCTTTCCTACTCCTATTTCATTATTCATTGGTTATTAGATTTGAAATATTATCTGTTAAGATAAATATTACAGCAGTGGTAAAAATGTTAATACAAATACCTGAAGGACAATTAATGTAATAAAAGACCTGTATAGCTGCTTCTCAAATCTAATATCATAATTATGTAAAAAGTTTTTGCTAGTAGCTTTTATTTTTGTCAGCCCTAAAGCAGACTACGGTATATTTGGGCTGCAAATTTCAAAGAACCAGCTTGTTGTTTATTTAAGTGCTTTGGTCTACAAAATTGTGGTGTAATTTGGTTAATTTTTTCTAAAGGCAATACATAAAATAAATGATAGAAGATTGCAGTATCTTTTACCCTTGGAGAAATGGCAAAAACTAAAGGGACTGCATTTCTCAACTATTTATTCCAGCTATGTGGGCGACTTTGGTTCTTCTGTGGATCTTTTCCTTTTGTATCTCAAGTTATTCAAAAACCAAATTTCCACTTCTATTGTAATGAAATTTACTTAAACAAGGACAGAATTGCCATTCTAGTAGACTTTAAAAAATAAAATAAAATCTAATCACTAAGTTCTTTCACAGAACCACCTCCACCTGATGCAGAGGACGATCCTCCAGAAACTATTGCAGCTATCAGAGAAGAACTAGGTATCAAGGATGATATATTAGACCAAAGTGACAATGTAGGAAAAAATTACACTGACATAATGGAACATGAAATTGACACTAATAATGAGAAGGAGGTACAAGATAATGATATATACACAGATGATGTATTTAAACAGGACAATCAGGTCAAAAGTATACTTGAGGATGAGGGAACGACTGTCTATGTGGAAAAGGTTAAACTTGAAGACAACAACATTTCAGCTGATGAAGTAAAAGTTAAAAATGAAGATGATGGAATGGTAGACAAAGTGGTTGAAGATGAAAATACTCCTACAATAGAAGCTTCTAGAGGTGTGAAGCGTAGAGCATCTGCTGCATTCAGCGATGATGGAACGGAAGAGTTTAAAGGCTTTGATACCTGTGAGACGAGCAGCCTGGCCGATTATAGTCGCATTGTTGGTAAGTTTTATAATTTTTTGTAAACTATTAAACATAAATGAACTTAAATCAAATAAATTAATTAGTAAGAAGAAAGTTAACGGTTATGAAAAAAAGAATGCAAAAACCATGATTAGTAAAGATAAATTTTATATAGTGTGGAATTTAGTTACAATAATAATTCAATCTTGAATAACTTCAGTGCTCCTCTTGCACGAAACTGCTTTAACTGATTTAGTTTTTTACATCATAATTTGCCCGGACTTTCCAATACAAGATAAGACCTTTATTACCTGCAATTTACACCTGCATATTTGACCGAGCGAAGCAAGGTGTCTGATATATACCAACTGTATAGTGTACTAGGCAACTGAAAATGTTTAAAATTCATATGTTAAAAGTTATAGTGTAAAATGTAAATTTCATGCATATCAGAAGAGGAGAGACGAGTAAAGCGCAGACCCTCTGTACCCAGTGAGTCTGGTGAGGATGGGTTCAAAGGTTTCGACCTGATCCAACACAGCAACTTGACTGGTTATTGTCAAGTCTTAGGTAAGACTTAACAGTTAAGTGGGCACAATACTTGGTTTTGTATAAAGAGTTTTGTAGGGTTTTAGAGGAGATCTATAAAGAGAACTTTAACTTTGCTTAGACCTAAGGCATGGTTAAAACAAGACAGAATTATGTTACTCACATAAGTCCATCTCGTTTTATCTCTAAGTAAAGTCTGAACCAAGTCAAAGTACACTCTATAGATCTCGGCATAAGTCTATTTGAGAGGGAATGGTGTTCTAAAGCTTATTGTAAATGGGATGAGTGCCACGCGCCAAATGCAACACATTTTTCTATACACGGGATTGAGTGTTCTACTATGTTTTTTTACGTAGTAGCTATTGGTTGGAACATAATGAAAAGTTATGTTGTAAATCATAACAGATCAGAAAAAATTGTTGTTGTGTCTAATTGCACCTCCACTTATCACATAATACAAACTATAAAATTTATTGCTACAATATGCATTAATTTTTCAGGGTTTCTTATTCATTATTATTATTTATTTAGAAATCTTTATTGCACATACAAAATATGCAGTATACAATATTAAAAAATAAGTAGTAAAATTACAAAGAAACATGCAAAAGCAGTCTTATTAATTATAAATAAACCAGATTAATAAACCAGAGCGTGGGATGGTGCAGTATTCAAAAGAAAAAAATAACCTCCATAATATATAATTCTTAGGCCCGCATGCAGAGATGCTTGGTTATGTTTAACCCAGGATTAAATATGAAATTTTGACAGAAGTTTATTATTAATTCTGTTAAAGTAGCAGCTAACTCTGCGTTAAAAGGATAACCCGGCGTTTCTGCACGAGGGGCTTACCAAATCTAACGCTTAGATCATATTTAGAAAACTTTGTTTACATTCTTTCTACAAATTAGATTAGCACAGAAATATTTAAATAAGCATTTTTTTTGGATATTTGTGTACTAAATGACAAATGAAGATAAGTATTCTGTTATTCCTTTTATTTATCTATTTACTTTTCATTTAATTTTTGAAAAATAGCACTTAGCTACTAACATAATCTTATGGATATAGATTCTAACTTGAAGAATGTCTAGAAAGTTGTTAATTGAAAAAAAATTATTTAACCTTTCCACTACCTTTCTTCGTCACTCCAGATTTGTGTGATTTCAATGATTAACTTTTAGAGCCCTGACCTCCAGAGCTTGCACACAATGAGCTATCTTACTAATATTATAAAATAATATGTATAAGTACTCTGACAGGTTCCATTCCATTTTATCAAATTTTCTTACAGGAATATCTCTAGATTCCACACTTACTATTACTTACTGCTAACTTTTGCGGCCAATGTTTTCAACCAATTTTGAGGAAGGACATAGGCTTCCTTTTATGTCAGGAGTTCCATGACTTTTTATGCCACAAAGTTTTTCAACTACCAAAATCCATGGAGACTAAGTCGCATGCATTGTCCAATATTGTTATAAAAATAAAGGAATGATTTACAGAACGCCTAGAAGCAGAGGTGTCCGCAGCAGTGAAGACATACAAACCGTTGAAGACGGTGATGGCTGCACCTACTCCCAGGGCGAGTAAGCGCGCGCGACAGGAAACGGGGCGCGCCAAGTGGTCAGGTCCTCTGGAGGAGGAGGTTTCCGCCTTCGTGAAGAGCTTCCTCGACGACCCCGTCAAACCAGGGAAGAGACAACGACAGGGTACCGGTGAGTTTTAAAAAAATAACCCCTTATTTGGAGCTTCTGAGGCTCAATTTGTTAGTAGAAATACAGTTTGATAATTATTACTAACTAGCAGACGTGCCCGCGACTTCGTCCGCGTGAAATAAGTTGTTTAAATTCCCATGGGGACTCCCTAATTTTTCGGGATAATATGACACTCACAAATAACGTGGCTTTCTTTTGGTAGCAGAATTAGCCCCTACAACGTCACAAACTTTACCTCTTTATAATATTAGTATAGATGTAACTACTTACAACTTGGAGCGGAAAAGATATTATTACATTTGAGGCATCATCAACACTTGTTCAAGGATTGGTGAATCTATCTTACTTACAAAAATTATCAGGATTCCCTAGAATGTTGTTGTTGGTGAGTTTTGAAGCAAAGCTTTTTAAGGTCACTTAGACTGGAGAGTAAAATGAGAAAAAGTGTCACTGTGCCTTTAACTTCCTCAAGACTAACTTTTCTAAGACGATTTTGAGATAAATTTATACGACATTATAACCTACAGCGAAAATATACATAATATTATAAATGCGAAAGTGTTTCTTGTTGCTTTGTCCTTCAATCACGCCGCCATGGAGCAACGGATCGATGTTTTTTGACATTGATCGGGTAATGGGTATACTTGACATAGGCTATCTATGCCGGAAAATTGAGGAGTTCCTGCGGGGTCAAAAAACTTAAACCACGCGGACGAAGTCGCGGGCATCAGCTAGTAATCTATAATAAATAAAAATGTAATTTTTTACAATATGTTATTTTAATTGTTATAGATAGTTCGAGACCATCGTCAGCTTTATCATCCAGATCGGATGATGCGGTGATCTCCACTGATGTAAGTAATCTATTTTTGCACCCCTTCTGTACATGATAAAAAAAAGATATTTTGATAAATAAGTATTGTGAAAAGCACATGTATCTTCATCGCCATTTTTTAATTTTAAAAGCTAGATATATTTAAAAGAAAATTGGTAATATGTCTAAAATATCTGTATTTTTAGCATGCCATTTTTCAAAAGTACACTGAGACTTTAACAATATACGTGAAACAGGGAAACTTAGGTTACCACACTCCATTAAGTGTAATATGTGTTTATCTACCTATCTATCTTTCTATAACATTCTCCATTGTGCATGTTAGGCGTCGTCGTCGCCCGCCGCTCGCGCCGCACGTCGCACTACTGTTGAGATGTCATCGCCGCTACTGCGAGTGCCGTTAGAACGCGGCTGGAAGCGTGAGCTTGTGTACCGCGCCACGACTGACAACCCTAACCGCCGCAACGCAGACATCTACTACTACACGCCGCAGGGCAAGAAACTGCGCTCCACCAGAGAGGTAACTTGGCTATCTGTAATACAGTGGTGCTCTTCACGACTGACAACCCTAACCGCCGCAACGCAGACATCTACTACACGCTGCAGGGCAAGAAACTGCGCTCCACCAGAGAGGTAACTTAGCTATCTGTAATACAGTGGTGCTCTCCATGACTGACAATCCTAACCGCCGCAACGCAGACACCTACTACTACACGCCATAGGGCAAGAAACGGCGCTCCACCAGAGAGGTAACTTGGCTATCTGTAATACAGTGGTGCTCTTCACGACTGGCAACCCTAACCGCCGCAACGCAGACATCTACTACATACTTCAGGGCAAGAAACTGCGCTCCACCAGAGAGGTAACTTAGCTATCTGTAATACAGTGGTGCTCTCCATGACTGACAATCCTAACGGCCGCAACGCAGACATCTACTACACGCCGCAGGGCAAGAAACTGCGCTCCACCAGAGAGGTAACTTGGCTATCTGTGATACAGTGGTGCTCTTCACGACTGACAACCCTAACCGCCGCAACGCAGACACCTACTACTACACGCCGCAGGGCAAGAAACTGCGCTCCACCAGAGAGGTAACTTGGCTATCTGTAATACAGTGGTGCTCTTCACGACTGACAACCCTAACCGCCGCAATGCAGACATCTACTACACGTTGCAGGGCAAGAAACTGCGCTCCACCAGAGAGGTAATTTAGCTATCTGTAATACAGTGGTGCTCTCCATGACTGACAATCCTAACCGCCGCAACGCAGACATCTACTACTACACGCCGCAGGGCAAGAAACTGCGCTCCACCAGAGAGGTAACTTGGCTATCTGTAATACAGTGGTGCTCTCCATGACTGACAATCCTAACCGCCGCAACGCAGACATCTACTACTACACGCCGCAGGGCAAGAAACTGCGCTCCACCAGAGAGGTAACTTAGCTATCTGTAATACAGTGGTGCTCTCCATGACTGACAATCCTAACCGCCACAACGCAGACATCTACTACTACACGCCGCAGGGCAAGAAACTGCGCTCCACCAGAGAGGTAACTTGGCTATCTGTAATACAGTGGTGCTCTCCACGTCTGACAACCCTAACCGCCGCAACGCAGACATCTACTACTACACGCCGCAGGGCAAGAAACTGCTCCACCAGAGAGGTAACTTAGCTATCTGTAATACAGTGGTGCTCTCCACGACTGACAACCCTAACCGCCGCAACGCAGGCATCTACTACTACACGCCGCAGGGCAAGAAACTGCGCTCCACCAGAGAGGTAACTTGGCTATCTGTAATACAGTGGTGCTCTCCACGTCTGACAACCCTAACCGCCGCAACGCAGACATCTACTACTACACGCCGCAGGGCAAGAAACTGCGCTCCACTAGAGAGGTAATTTGGCTATGTGTAATACAGTGGTGCTCTCCACGGCTGACAGCCCTAAACGCCACAACTAGGGCTTGTAATATTCGCCCATTTTTAGTGTCTGTATAACAAATAGTACTGTCCTAATTATCCAAATACTCGAAGGTTAGGAACTATAATAACTTTTTCACACCACTCGCTCAACAACGCCTTATTGCAGTACCTGTTATCTAATGGTTAGGTGCATCATTACATTCTTATGGCTTAGCGGGATTGAAATGTTTTACTGAAATCCATTACTCCCATGGGAGTACAAAATTCTGTTCCTTCCAAAGTTCAAATTTGAGGTTCATGTATGACGGCGTCCCTCTCACTCAGGATTCTAGATGCAACACCCTCACTATGCTTGGGAGATACTCTGTAATACCTCTTAGCACTTGGAGTTTATCCCAGCGCCCATAAGGAAAGACATTACATTACCCCCATGTTGAATAATCTACTATTACTTTCTTTGTATGCCAAAAGTGACCATCTTTATTGTATGTTATTGTTTATTTCAGGTCTCTGAACACTTATCCGGCACTGGATTAACGATTGAGAACTTCTCTTTCTTCAAAGAACCACTAGGATTAGATGATCCCGAGAAGGAAATTATACGGTAAGTAAATAAATGTGTTAAAATATGATGTTTGGATAATAATTACTGTTTTCAAGCCTTACAGTATTTTAATTCCCGATTATTGTAAAAAAATTCCAAAAGATTGTTCGACGGAGAGAAAGACATTCTGAGATACAGGTCTTACCAATTTATCTGACAGCGTGGCCAAAGTCGAAACACATTTTTATGCCTTTATATATTAATTTCACTGGGTCAGATAAGTTTGTGGGACTATATCTTTGAATGGCCATGGCTTGTGGATTGAGGTATGGACGCGTATATGAGTAATTTACGAAATGTAAATGTCTTTTTAGTCGCAATGCATATAATATATGCAAGTATTCTTTATGTAAGTAACTTACGTGCACTACTTACGTAAAAACTTATCAGTCTAATCCAGGCCTTTTCTTGTTCAACTCGCCGATGGTGGAACCTAAAACCAGGCTTATAAAATGGTTCAAAACACTGAGACCCACTTGCACAAGATGTTAAATGTGGCATGATTCATGCCTGTCCTTTTCATGTCAATCCTGTTATAAACATATCAAAAAGTTACAGCATAAAAAAAATTCAAGTCAGCCTAAATATAGATTTGATACTAGCTAATGCCCGCGACTTCGTCTGCGTGGATCGAGTTTTTATGGTTCCCGCGGGAACTCCTTAATTTTCCGGGATAAAAAGTAGCCTATGTGCTATTCCAGACTATAATCTATCTCTGTGCCAAATTTAAGCCAGATCCGTTGGGGCGTGATTGAGTAACAAACTCCATGATCCATCATCCATACATCCATCCAAACTTTCGCATTTATAATATTATAGTATATTAGTAAGATTCAAAGTTTGAACTTTATTTCAGTGATGCTAAAAGTTACAGCATAAAAAAAAAAATTGTCGGCCTAAATATAGATTTGATATTCAAAGTTTGAACTTTATTTCAGGGATGCTAAAAGTTACAGCACAAAAAAAAAATTTGTCGGCCTAAATATAGATTTGATATTCAAACTTTGTACTTTATTTCAGGGATGCTAAAGTGATACGTCGCGTGGAGTCCCCAGTGCCGGCCGCGGCACCGCCCACACTGGAAGGCAAGAGGACTCCGAAGCCAAAAACCCCTAAGGGTGTCAGCCCTGAACCCGTTACACCTAAATCTCCTCCTGCTAAAATAAAAGTAAGGCATCCAAGGAATAACTTGATGGAATGTACTAGGATGTAATTTACTTTTGTTATGTGTGGTAAAGAGTAAAAATTAAGAGTTTAATAATAATTATTATTATACACTTTATTTGTACCACAACAAGTGAAATTACAAATACAAAAATTGCAAAAAAGTAAACAAAGACAGAAGTAGGATACAAAAGGCGGCCTTATCGCTTAGGTAGCGATCTCTACCAGGCAACCTTAGGAAAAGGAGAAAATAAGGGAAAATAGACTGCAGGTGGATCTATAATATTATGCTTAAATTCAAATAACATTCAATTCAATTCAATAAAAAATGTGGTATAATGTGTATCTTGCTATATATATGTCACCGTAAGATTGTAGAAACCGTTATATTATAATGTAACTCGCGAAATTGCAAACTGTCGAAAGATTACAATTTAACGCATTATTTTTCGGTAAATTGTAATCTGTTAGGTATATTAACCCGATAGAACCTAAGTGCACTACCTGTTTATTTATGTCGAACCCTAACCTAACCTACAAGAAACAGACAATAAAACATAAACACAATAAATATTTCAAAAATTGATACCCAGAACATTGAACGGTTCACAATCTTTCGACAGCCTACAATTTCGCGAGTTAGATTATAATCTAACGGTTCTTACAGTCTTACGGTGACATATATATAGCCATTCATACCGCCACAACATCATACCACACATATCTTCCAAATTGTAGGTAAAGGTTTTTACAATTGTGCATTGTCAAGTCAACGTCTCCTGAGGATGCTCCTGAGTCAAACATACGTTGAGAAATGAGAAACGTTATCCACTTAATTATATTTTAATTTAGCAATTCACACAAACACTGGACACGCCCATATTATAAAATACATAAAATAAAAAATACTTAAAAAATAAAATCAGTCTTATATATATATATATATATATATGTCACCGTAAGATTTATAAAAACCATTAGATTATAATCTAAAACGCGAAATTTTAAACTGTCGAAAGATTGTGAACCGTTCAATGTTCTGAGTGTCAATTTTGGAAATATTCATTGTAAGTATTTACATTTTTCTTGTCTGTTTCATGTAGGTTAGGTTAGGGTCCGACATAAATAATTAGGTTTTGTCAGGTTTAAATAACTATCAGATTACAATCTACCGGAAAATAATTCGTTAAATTGTAATCTTTCGACAGTTTGCGACAGTGACGCGAGTTAGATTATTATCTAACGGTTTTTACAATCTTACGGTGACATATATAAATCAATTGCTGTTCGTTTGTCTCGCTAAAACTCGAGAACGGCTGGGCCGATTTAGCTGATTTTGGTTTTGAAATGTTTGTCGTAGTCCAGGGAAGGTTTAAACGGTGAGAAAATATGGAAAAATTGCGAAGAAGACAGGGCAGGACAACGTCTGCCGAACCCACTAGTATAAAATAAAATAAAAATTAATTAAATATATCATCCTAGAGGTCCTAGACCTAGACTAATGTTGCGAGCTCTACACCAGAGTCGACCACCTTAGAGGTAGTGATGTTATGTACAACTCGCTTAATTTTATCACTTAATAAAATCTTTATCTCATTGTAAAGAATTTTTTCATTTTATTTAAGGTAAAATCTATGGGTTCCCGGCTAAGTACTAACGGGACAACGCCAAAGACTACGAAAAAGCAACCGCAACCGCAAACGCAACCGCAACCGCAAACGCAAACGCAACCGCAACCGCAACCCGCGCCAACGCCTGCGGATAACAATAACACCGCAGCATGGAAGAAGCCCAGGTGAGTACTACCCTAGTGTTTCTCTACATGGTATTTACACTGATATGGTAACTTAGGACTAAAAATAGTGCTATTCTTTTCACATTTTGAGCGTTCAACCAACTGTGTTGTGATAATTTCTTAGTAAAAAAGCCATTTTCAGAGAGGGGCGAGACAATCAAATACAAACACAGGGACATGAGGCTAATCCGACAATTAGTCAGTCAATTTAGTTTTGTCACTACAGTAACTAAACTAAATTGACTTAATACAGTATTCTCCCTTTTAGCTGGAAGAATTTTGAAAGGGACAACAATACTATTTGCCGTGTAATTTTAGTTTAGCTCTACGCAGATTAATTTTTGTGCAACAGAACCACAATGGGGCTGATTCTGTAGTGCACAATCTCTAAACTAAACTAAAATGAATTATTGCTAACTCTTTCGTAATAGTCCCTTCGGAAAGGGACATAACTAGTTTTAAAGCTGACATTTTAGTTTAGTTTAGAGTTTGTGCACTACAGAATCAGCCCCAATGTCAGTTTATATAATGTAAATAACAATAGTAAAAAACTATTATGCATTTGGAAGAGTGGAAGTCCACTCCTGTTGGCTTATGCTCGAAGTTCTCACAATATATTCTGTGGAAAAGGATAGGGATACTTTTAGTCCTGCCTATTTATTAATATTTGTTGAACATTTTATATGGTTTTGTGGTTGAGAATAAAATAGAATGGACATGTTTGATCACATGAAAAATTCAATTAAAATTATTCTGATAGAACCGAATAAAAAGATATTTTAAAAATCTTTGTGTTTAACAAAGATTTTTTTGATCAAAGATTGGTTTTAATTCTACTGGAAGTAGTATTAAAACCAAATTTTTATTCTCAACAATATTCTTATTTGAAAATATCAAATGATTTTAATTTTGTTTATCTTTGCTTCTAACAATTATTAAAGACAACAATTACAAAAAATACACGTCAAAGTGATCGTTAATGATCGTCAATCTTTAATTTTTATTTAACGTTTATTGAGTGGTACACAGCATATTATTCTTATTTATAACTAAATTACGAATACATTGGTTATGCGTATTTCGCATAGTCGAGTTTTTACGAGACTACAATATTTCATTACGTAAGTAAAAATATTCAATTAATTTTAGGAAGTGAAATAACAATGCCTTTTGTGTATTTTATTCTATCCATACTAATATTATAAATAAGAAAGTACGTTTGTCGGTTTACGGTTGATTTAAGGACAATCCTTCGATCATGTCTCTGGGGGGCAATAGACCGACGTGATTGTTTTCCATGGAAAAAGTTAAGGACTTGGACTCAGGAGTACTCTGGTACTTTTCTTCCTGTATAAACCAAAAGATCCCCGAGGATTCTAAAATCTAAATCGATGTAAACATTTTTAATTAATTCTGTTTTTTAAAAAGCTTTAATTTTCTGTGATAAAAAGTAATAAACGGCACTCTCTCCAGCTCCTCGACTATATCCATGGAAAAATCACGTCGATCCCTTACTCTGTTGCGTCATGACTGAAGGATACACAAACGCACTTTCGCATTCATAAATAATATATGGAATATGGATATGATACATACAAATCACTGATCTCCATTATTACCTCCAGACAGGTGGCTGACGTTTTGTTACTATAGTCTGTCCGCGATAGGAAAATAGTGACGAATCGGTGTCGGCAGGCTAAGCCACTCCCCCCGGCCAATCAGATTGCAAGAAATCAAAAAACTTTCTGCTTTTTTGCAACTTCATTGGTCTGGCGTGGCCGACATTGTTCAGTCACTATTTTCTTTATGCCTATATACTATAGAATTTAAATGCTTCCTATATTATTTGCAATATTAAGGGTCAGTCGCACGTCACATGTAGCGCTTCAAATGGGTCCATATCATTTGTATGAAGGCAACCAATCCAGTGTTGATGATGCAAATTTTGTTTTATCATTAAGTACTAACAACAGTTAGTAGGGCTACGATCTAGCCTTTGAATAAGTAAAGCTAATAAAATTGTATCTAAAATTTGGTCCATTGACTTAACTTGGTTAAATGATAAATGATTTATATATTTCATGTAGGACAACTTGTGTCACTTATGAAACGTTAAGACTACCACCGGTTGGGAAAGATGATTCTACTGAGAAGAGCCGTCAAGAAACTCAGCAGTTGCTCTCTCATAGAAAAGAAAAGGTTACAATATGTAGACAACACAACACGCTAGTTTACGCTAGATGTTATTTTATTTAGACATCTTTATTGCACACACAAAATATACAGAATACAGTTTTAAAGCAGTAATTACTAGTAAAACTAGATAGAAATGTGCAAAGGCGGTCTTATTGCTAAAGCAATCTCTTACAGACAACCTTTGGTGAAAGGATAAATAAACGGCAGCGCGGGATGGTGCTGTATTAAAAAAAAAAGATAAGAAATGCATACATAATAAAGTACATAAATTTCAGACCAATAAATAAATGTAAATATATACTACTACTAGACAACTACATATATAAATATACCTATATAAATAAATATATTACAAAGAGATAAATAATGATTATACAAACGACTTTTGAAAATTGAGAGCGATGTTATTACGGGATCAGTGGTATAGTGCAGATCAGTGATACAAATCGTGGAGGTAAACCTCCTGGTCAGGAGGTCGCGTCCTGATAACGGGACGTACGGTAGAGGTATGTGCATTGTGTACACGGTAGTCGCGGTGGAGGGCTAATTGACTGCGCGGCAGTTAGCCCTCCGGCGCGGGTAGTAACGCGCGGCGCAGATACGGCGCAGGTAACACTGTGGTACGGCAGGGGCCCGCCGCCGCTGCAGCCGCGCCCCGCGCCGCCGCCGCCGCCGCCGCCGCCCGCCGCCGCCGCCCCGCGTGACCATCGCCAGGTGAGCACCGCCACTGTGACTTTTTATTTCATTAATAGTCCCATATCTGACCCGGTGGTCAAAATTGGAACAAATTTTTATGCTTGTTTAGTTTTGTGTTGGTGGTCGCCCCGCCACTGTGACTTTTTATTTCATTTATAGTCTCATATCTGACCCGGTGGTCAAAATTGGAACAAATTTTTATGCCTGTTTAGTTTTGTTTTGGTCGCCAAGTGAGCACTGCCACTGTGACTTTATTTCATTTATAGTCCCATATCTGACCCGGTGGTCAAAATTGGAACAAATTTTTATGCCTGTTTAGTTTTTGCGACCACCGCCAGGTGAGCACCGCCACTGTGACTTTTTATCTCATTTATAGTCCCACAAACATATCTGACCCGGTGGTCAAAATTGGAACAAATTTTTATGCTTGTTTAGTTTTGTTTTGGTGGTCGCCCCGCCACTGTGACTTTTTATTTCATTTATAGTCTCATATCTGACCCGGTGGTCAAAATTGGAACAAATTTTTATGCTTGTTTAGTTTTGTGTTGGTGGTCGCCCCGCCACTGTGACTTTTTATTTCATTTATAGTCCCATATCTGACCCGGTGGTCAAAATTGGAACAAATTTTTATGCCTGTTTAGTTTTGGCGACCACCGCCAGGTGAGCACAGCCACTGTGACTTTTTATTTCATTTATAGTCCCACAAACATATCTGACCCGGTGGTCAAAATTGAAACAAATTTTTATGCTTGTTTAGTTTTGTTTTGGTGGTCGCCCCGCCACTGTGACTTTTTATTTCATTTATAGTCTCATATCTGACCCGGTGGTCAAAATTGGAACAAATTTTTATGCCTGTTTAGTTTTGTTTTTATTTATTTTTCATAGATATGATACGACGCTGTCACCGGGTCAGATAAGTTTGTCGGACTATACTAGATGATGAGAAATACATTTTTGAAGTGAAAACTTCTTTAGCCGCGCTGAGCACTTTTTGGCAGGGGGGGATAAACTTGTGGATTCGCGTCACCAACATGCGACATGCTCCGCGCCGACATGCTCGCGATGTTACGAAGACTTAAATATAAATATACTACATTCGTAAATAAACTTTAACGCCTTAATTTTAAGGTTTATATTTTTAAATATATATTTATAAATATTTTTTTTTTAAATTCCCGCAAGAACTCCTTTATTTTCTGGGATAAAAAGTAGACCATGTCACTCTCCAGGTCCTTAACTATGCCCACGCAAAAAATCGCGTTGATCCGTTGATCTGATGCGACGTGATTGAAAGACCAACCACCAATCAAAATCACTAACGCATTCATAATATTAGTTTACCACTACCCTGTCCTGTGCCCAGCAGTGGGACGTTAATAGGCATTAACGTCCCACTGCTGGGCACAGGCCTCCACTCTCATAGGAGAGAGGGAATTAGAGCTTAGACCCACCACGCTGCTCCAATGCGGGTTGGCGGGCTTTAACGACTATTATCATGTCAGTGATAATAAACGGGACCGACGGCTTAACGTGCTCTCCGAGGCACGGGGGTGAAAACACCGCCAACTTCCTAACTCCGGGCTAGTACTGAGAATTTCTAGTCAGAAAAACCCAGCATTTAATTATGGCCCGACCCGGGACTCGAACCCAGGACCGCGTCGGCCGCAGTCGAATATGCGAACCACTAGACCAACGAGGCAGTTGGCAGTTGGCAGAGGCAGAATATTAGTTTGATATTCATCAAATCTGGTATTTGGGATTTGATTACTACTTATTCATGATGAAGATAAAGAAAATCTTATCTTATTAATATTATAAAATATGCGAAAGTTTGGATGGATGTATGGATGTTTGTTACTCAATCACGCCCCAACAGCTGAACGGATCTTGCTGAAATTTAGTACAGAGATAGATTATAGTCTGGAATAGCACATAGACTACTTTTTAATCCGGAAAATTAAAAAGTTCCCGCGGGAAAAAATAATTTCAAACCACGCAGACGAAGTCGCGGGCATTCGCTAGTGACAAGATAAAAAAATGTGTTTAAGGACTTTTTAAATTGTTCCCCGTCAACGATTTTTAAAATGTTCACCTAAGCGAAGTCGGGGTGGATCAGGTCGATATACAAGGAGTTCCTGGTTATACAGTTAGGCTATAGGCATGAAAATCATCCGTTAGGTAACCCATGCTGTGCTGTGTGCTCGTTCCGCAGCTAGGGCGTCAGGTACAGCAGCCGTGCTCGCTGACGTGCGGCCGCGGTGTACCGTCGCTGGCGTGCGCCGCGTGTCTGTGCCTCTACCATCCGCCGTGCGTTGGCTTCGTGTGCGTGCCGCCGCCGGACCGCTTCCTGTGCAAGGTGGGTTGATCCGCAGCTAGGGCGTCCGGTGCAGCAGCCGTGCCGTCGCTGGCGTGCGCCGCGTGTCTGTGCCTCTACCATCCGCCGTGCGTTGGCTTCGTGTGCGTGCCGCCGCCGGACCGCTTCCTGTGCAAGGTGGGTTGATCCGCAGCTAGGGCGTCCGGTGCAGCAGCCGTGCCGTCGCTGGCGTGCGCCGCGTGTCTGTGCCTCTACCATCCGCCGTGCGTTGGCTTCGTGTGCGTGCCGCCGCCGGACCGCTTCCTGTGCAAGGTGGGTTGATCCGCAGCTAGGGCGTCCGGTGCAGCAGCCGTGCCGTCGCTGGCGTGCGCCGCGTGTCTGTGCCTCTACCATCCGCCGTGCGTTGGCTTCGTGTGCGTGCCGCCGCCGGACCGCTTCCTGTGCAAGGTGGGTTGATCCGCAGCTAGGGCGTCCGGTGCAGCAGCCGTGCCGTCGCTGGCGTGCGCCGCGTGTCTGTGCCTCTACCATCCGCCGTGCGTTGGCTTCGTGTGCGTGCCGCCGCCGGACCGCTTCCTGTGCAAGGTGGGTTGATCCGCAGCTAGGGCGTCCGGTGCAGCAGCCGTGCCGTCGCTGGCGTGCGCCGCGTGTCTGTGCCTCTACCATCCGCCGTGCGTTGGCTTCGTGTGCGTGCCGCCGCCGGACCGCTTCCTGTGCAAGGTGGGTTGATCCGCAGCTAGGGCGTCCGGTGCAGCAGCCGTGCCGTCGCTGGCGTGCGCCGCGTGTCTGTGCCTCTACCATCCGCCGTGCGTTGGCTTCGTGTGCGTGCCGCCGCCGGACCGCTTCCTGTGCAAGGTGGGTTGATCCGCAGCTAGGGCGTCCGGTGCAGCAGCCGTGCCGTCGCTGGCGTGCGCCGCGTGTCTGTGCCTCTACCATCCGCCGTGCGTTGGCTTCGTGTGCGTGCCGCCGCCGGACCGCTTCCTGTGCAAGGTGGGTTGATCCGCAGCTAGGGCGTCCGGTGCAGCAGCCGTGCCGTCGCTGGCGTGCGCCGCGTGTCTGTGCCTCTACCATCCGCCGTGCGTTGGCTTCGTGTGCGTGCCGCCGCCGGACCGCTTCCTGTGCAAGGTGGGTTGATCCGCAGCTAGGGCGTCCGGTGCAGCAGCCGTGCCGTCGCTGGCGTGCGCCGCGTGTCTGTGCCTCTACCATCCGCCGTGCGTTGGCTTCGTGTGCGTGCCGCCGCCGGACCGCTTCCTGTGCAAGGTGGGTTGATCCGCAGCTAGGGCGTCCGGTGCAGCAGCCGTGCCGTCGCTGGCGTGCGCCGCGTGTCTGTGCCTCTACCATCCGCCGTGCGTTGGCTTCGTGTGCGTGCCGCCGCCGGACCGCTTCCTGTGCAAGGTGGGTTGATCCGCAGCTAGGGCGTCCGGTGCAGCAGCCGTGCCGTCGCTGGCGTGCGCCGCGTGTCTGTGCCTCTACCATCCGCCGTGCGTTGGCTTCGTGTGCGTGCCGCCGCCGGACCGCTTCCTGTGCAAGGTGGGTTGATCCGCAGCTAGGGCGTCCGGTGCAGCAGCCGTGCCGTCGCTGGCGTGCGCCGCGTGTCTGTGCCTCTACCATCCGCCGTGCGTTGGCTTCGTGTGCGTGCCGCCGCCGGACCGCTTCCTGTGCAAGGTGGGTTGATCCGCAGCTAGGGCGTCCGGTGCAGCAGCCGTGCCGTCGCTGGCGTGCGCCGCGTGTCTGTGCCTCTACCATCCGCCGTGCGTTGGCTTCGTGTGCGTGCCGCCGCCGGACCGCTTCCTGTGCAAGGTGGGTTGATCCGCAGCTAGGGCGTCCGGTGCAGCAGCCGTGCCGTCGCTGGCGTGCGCCGCGTGTCTGTGCCTCTACCATCCGCCGTGCGTTGGCTTCGTGTGCGTGCCGCCGCCGGACCGCTTCCTGTGCAAGGTGGGTTGATCCGCAGCTAGGGCGTCCGGTGCAGCAGCCGTGCCGTCGCTGGCGTGCGCCGCGTGTCTGTGCCTCTACCATCCGCCGTGCGTTGGCTTCGTGTGCGTGCCGCCGCCGGACCGCTTCCTGTGCAAGGTGGGTTGATCCGCAGCTAGGGCGTCCGGTGCAGCAGCCGTGCCGTCGCTGGCGTGCGCCGCGTGTCTGTGCCTCTACCATCCGCCGTGCGTTGGCTTCGTGTGCGTGCCGCCGCCGGACCGCTTCCTGTGCAAGGTGGGTTGATCCGCAGCTAGGGCGTCCGGTGCAGCAGCCGTGCCGTCGCTGGCGTGCGCCGCGTGTCTGTGCCTCTACCATCCGCCGTGCGTTGGCTTCGTGTGCGTGCCGCCGCCGGACCGCTTCCTGTGCAAGGTGGATTGATCCGCAGCTAAGCCGTCAGGTCCTCTGGGCTAAAAGGGGGTTAAGTTTGTTTCTGCGTAAGGTGCGATCAGACAAGAGTGGTGGTTATATTACATTAAATTACTCCTCAGAACGCTCCCCGTTGTAAATTCGTCAGAACAGGCACACTTTATCAATATTACGAGCTTGTTGATTGGTTTACACCTTTGTTCAGACAAAACCAGTAGAGACATGAATTTTGAAATTCACATCACCATTATGTCCTTAGAAAACTAGTTATATCAGATAGCAGATATCAAGTGTTTTTTTCATTTCCTTTTCAGAATTGTCGTAAATCGTCATCCCCGCCTCTGGAACCGCCCCCTCTCATCCACAAATCCGGTGTGAGCACGAGTGCGCATCACTCACAATTGCCAAACGTGCCCGCCAACTTGTCGGCCAACTTGTCCGCCAACCTATCTGCGAACACGCCGACTCCGAGGCGACTACCCGTGCCCGTGCCCGTACCCGTGCCCGTACCGGTGCCCGCTAAAGTGCCGAAAAGTGATAAACGTGTGCTTTTAAGGATGAAGGTATGTTGGTATTGCTTTGTAAAGTGTATATTATGACGTCATCGTAAAGTCAATATGGCGTAGATTGCTCGAGACAAATTGCAAATTAGTTTTTGCGCTCTCTTTTATGTGTTGTTAAAATTAATACCTGTTATTACTGGCCTAATTACAGTGGTCCCTCCGATGCTGATATAACGCATTTTCACGTATGAATAGGCATGATGACAGTAACCAAGAATCAATGAAATTGTGAATTTATCTAATGAAATAGGATTCATGGATTATAAAAAACGTATTTTTTTTCTATTTCGAGTGAGATTGCTATTTATTTTTATAAAATACCTACTAAAAAAATACAGCAATCCGCCATAATGGATTAAACACCAAGAAGCGAATGACGTCACAATCGTTTGTTTTCGAGCTTTGACAATCACACTATTGCTTACTGCACACTGCACAGAGCACATTGGTAATAACAATAGTGACGTCACAAACGGCGCCATGACACCGGCGAGCGTTTTTGGCGTGAATTTTAAAATTGGAATTTCAAATGCCAATTTTATCTACCAAACCTTATTTTTCTGCTGAAGTAATATATTTTTTCGAAATAGTAGACACTTCCGAACATAATCTGACCATATTTCAAAATCAGTCATCATGCCTATTCGTTTGTTTCGTCAACAGGTGGCGGGCGGCGGGCCCGACGGCGAGCGAGTGTGGGCAGTCGCTAAACCTTCCACCCCCACCGCGCTGACCCCCGCCCCGACCCCCGCCCCGGCCCCGGCGGCCCCTGTCCCCGCGACCCCCGCCCCTCCGGCCCCGGTGCTTGTCCCCGCGTCCCCAGCGCCGGCCCCGGTCTGTAGGCCCGCGCTACCGCAGTCTCTCGCCATACTGAACGGCAGGCGGTTCATTGTGGTGTCCAGGGCTTTGCATCGGTAACATTATAATATAGAGCGAATAGGTGACGCGCGCAATTTTTTTTTTAATTTGTTTATCCAGCACAAGTTATAGGCCTATTACACTGCACTTTTTACAGGGCCCTGTGGTAAGGGTGGGCGTGGCCGCTACCTAGAGCGTCGCTTATCACAAAGCAATGAGGACCAATTTAGGAACCCTTTCTCCCTAAAGCTTATTACACTACACTGAGTACAAGTGTAAGGGTCCCTGTGAAGAGTGCAGTGTAATAGGCCTATTAGCCCTTGACTGCGATCTCACCTGATGGTAAGTGATGATGCAGACTAAGATGGTAGTGAGCTGTTAGGGGCATGGCAGTTATATTAAACCCATACCCGTATTTGGTTTCTACACGGCATCGTACCGGAACGCGTAATTCGCTTGCACATCTTTGCCGGTAGGGTGGTAACTACATTGGCCACGGCCGAAGCCTCCCACCAGGCCAGACCAGGGAAAATCAGAAATTATAAATTCCCAAATTGACCCTGCCGGGGATCGAACCCGGGACCTCCGCACGTTAAGACAACAGCGCTACACACTGCGCCACGGAGGTCGTCAAACTTTACCGATTCGTGTCATGAGTTTAATATTACTGCCATATTCGCCACCACCCGAGTCGTTGTTCTAGGCCAGTGGTAGCAAACTTATTAGCCAAAGCGCCAAATATGAACATTACAACAATTTCAAAAAAAATTGGAGCCAGATCTGCTTATTTAGTAAAATTTTATTACACTAAATAAGTAGTACACTAAATAAATCTAAATTTCATACATAATAAATATTTATTAATGCGAACAATGTGCTTGCATCTCCTTGGAAAGTTTGAGTAAGTCAGGTTTGTATTTTAGGCATGATTCCAAGTTCTCATCAATGAGACGACTTCTCAGTTTATTCTTGATGATGTTCATGTTTGAAAAATATTGTTCGCATATATATGTAGAACCGAAGAAGGAAAGAACAGCAAACGCCGCACTTAAGGTGTCAAAGAGCCACATGCGGCTCTGGAGCCGCACTTTGCCGACCACTGTCCTAGGTGAACAACAGAAGCGACGCGACGCGATACGACGCGATACGAAATGACAAACGTTGTCGTGTAGATGCGTCTGTTTTCTATGGCGTCGCTTCTGCCGCTCGACTAAAACAATGGGTAAAACACCTGCACTTAACACCGGGGATTGCAGTCAAAGGCTTGGGATAAAACAAAAACGTTCCCGTTGTTCTGAAAGATCCTCTGGGAACTTAAATTTTCCGGGATAAACAACCGCATTTCGTTAAAATCAGTTGAACAGTTAGGCTGTAGAAGCATGTCATAGCAGACACACTTTCCAAGAAATGCCCAATCCACAACGTTTTTTTAAATTATTATTATTGAGTACCAACGAAGGGTGCTCAATATAATTACAATCTAGCCAACCTATTTGACTGTTAAGTAATTTTTCTTTAACCTAAGCTTATAATTTACAGCGTTCTAAATGCAAAATAGTTCATATCAAGGCGCTAGAAAGGTGAAAAGTGATTTTCGTTTCACAGATGACGGCAGATTATTCGCGGCGATACGAGCGCAATATCGTAAGAAACAAACATACAAACTATACAAAATCACAATTATTTATAGTTGTACTCAGTTGTTATATTCTCTCAGCTTGTTTATGCATGCGTGTTAATTGTTTGCCGCGTCCACACCAATAAAAAGGATGAAAACTTCTGGGGCAGTGGATGATATACTTTAAAGGATATGTTCCGATATACACTGCAAGCACTGTAAGGTGTGACTTCAATTTAGTATACTGCGAACCGTTCCTTTATAGTTAGTACTGGTTACTGTTTAAAACGGAACGCAGTCCAGCTGTTGATCACGTGACTGAAGCACTGAGAGCATCTTACCTCGAAAACTGTACAAAAATGGCGGCGATGTATGACGTCATATATTGCCCTAGGTCAGGACATTGCGGCAGTATACTTTCAGTCCATAACGGAACGAATTTCTTCATAGTAAGGGCACTGATCAGTGCTCGCAGTGTATATCGGAACATACCCTCAATTAGACGACACGTTTTTGACATTAGTTATAAATGTCAAATTGTAAAATAATGATGCCATGACACAACTGAACCACAAGTTCAGTTGTGTCATGTGAATGAGTCAATGAACCGGTTCCTGTTTCTCATTTTTTAGTTTGATCCGTCGACTCGCAATGTTTGACACGTTTCTACAGTAACCCGTTACTGTGTCTAGTAAGTGGGGTGATTCATATAATCAATCTTTTTTGTCCCCAGCACTATTTATTGTTCTTAAAAAACTTCTTAATTTTCCGGGATGAAAAGTCTGATAGCCTATGTCACTCTCCAGGTCCTAAACTATATCCGTGCCAAAAATCACGTCGATCCGTTGCTTCGTTGTGGCGTGATTAAAGGACAAACCAATAAACCAACATACAAACACGCTTTCGCATTTATAATTTTCATTTCATTGCATTTATTTATTTTATTTTGAATACAGTAGGTACAAAAGGTGTTACAATTATAAAAGTCGCATGTATCCTACCACAGTGTGGCGTACAAATAATCGCCGTACAATAAATCGCAATCATAATATTAGTATGATTTGCGATTTTAAAAAATGCCCTATTCTTTCTTCTTGCAAAGCTTTTCACACACTTACGCTCTGCATCGTGTAAACAAAACTTTCGCTTTTGTGAATGCGGCCTTCTTTATATACAAAATTTTTACTAGTGTGGACGTAGCTTTAAGAATAGGGTTTATGTAAATAAGAGCACTTTTATATTATCTTCGTTATAAGTAATACACGGTTTTTATTCCTAGATTTTAAGCCTTTAGTTTAAGTTCAATACGTTTTAACCTTTTACGTAATATTACCCAAATATACAACGACCTACAAGCGCGGTTCTACGCCTTTTTCTGACTTATCTTTCGTAATCTTTCCAAAATTAGGTATATGACTAATGCTGTTTGGCACAATTTCTAAACTAAACTATTTTGACTTGCTTAAATCTAGTGCTGTCCCTTTCCGCAGAAAGGATTATTCAAGGGGCATCAATGCAATTAGAAGTGTCTTTTTAATCTAGTTTATAGATTGCTCACAACAGATTTAGCCATATTGACTAGTGAAAGTCAATATGGCTAGACTGCCTCGTTGGTCTAATTGTTATCATGTTTCCTGCCAATTTGTACTCTCAGATTTCACTACACTGAGAACGTAGTGAAAGGTGACAAGCTATATATGTGTATCAATAGAGCAATATTACATTGTATAATAAATAAATTCTTCAACAAGACTTCTTAGGTGTAATTGATGTTGTTAAGGTGTTACTTATTCCTTAATTTGCAAGTTTTATGGTTTTGCTACTTTATGGACAGGGTATAATGATTACTGTGTCCGGGACACATAATATGTAACACATGTGATTGTGGGCCAATTCTGTTGTATACCATCTCTAAACTAAACTAAAATGTCACCTTTATTTATATGCTATCCCTTTTATAATACTCCCTCCGGAAAGGGGCAGCACTAGATTTAAAGCTGTCATTTCAGTTTAGAGATTTTGTTATACAGAACTGGCCCCATTGTTTGAATAAGTTCATAGAGCGTCTATTGAAAGCTGAAAGTCGATATGTAGGCAACAAGGCGCATACAGAACTCAAGGTTACGCCAAGACAATATATTTATTGTCTTATTTAGGATGCTAATTTTGACAGATAAGAGGTGTATACCAATAGTGAGACGGACTGAAGCAGTACTATGCAAACGTTATCTGCTAAAATTATCATCCTAACTTAGACAAACCATGGTAATAAGGCAAACGTTTGGGGATACCCAACCAATTTTTGAAGTGAGACTTCTTTAGAATCGTTGCGATTTGAAAATTCGATGAAGCGAAAACGAAACGAAAAAGTTTTAAAGAAAGAAATTTGTTTTTTTTTATTATGGTCTATTATTGGTTTGTTACCTTCTGTCTAATATTGAAAAATTATTATAAATTGAATATTCAAACAATAAATTAATTATTTTTAAAACCATGTCTTTCGTGAGAAAATATCCTAGGCCTCACTTCAACAAAAAGCGTCACCAAAACGAGACAAAAATATATAGGATTTAGCCTGCGAGAGAATGAGAAAGAATACAAGTTATTTTTATCTCATTCTCTCGTAGGCTTCTTTTCTGAAGTTTCACTTCTGCCGTGTGTGAATTGACACACACTTTTTTTTAATTTAATGTCATTTTGCACTTTCAGCTTTCACTAGCTTTCTATAACGTTGATGGCTATAAAAACACCACAAATTTATGTGTATAAAATTGTATAAATAGCCTGTCTTTATATTAGGTTCCTCGCAAACGAGCCACCTGCCACATGCTATCGTCGCGGGGGTATAAAATGCATGAAAATTGTAGTTCGCCGACCACGTGTGATTATGTACATGTAAAGTCCCACAAACTTGTCTGACCCGGTGACAGCGTCGCTGGTATATATGTCACCGTAAGATTATAATCTAACTCGCGAAATTGCAAACTGTCGAAAGATTACAATTTAACGCATTATTTTTCGGTAGATTGTAATCTGTTAGGTATATTAATCCGATAGAACCTAATAACCCCCATAAATAACCAGGTAGTGCCCGGCCACAGGCCACTACCTGGTTATTTATGTCGAACTCTAACCTAACCTACAAGAAAGAGACAGGAAAACGTAAATACAATGAATATTTCAAAAATTTACACTCGGTACATTGAACGGTTCACAATCTGTCGACAATTTACAATTTCGCTAGTTAGATTACAATCTAACGGGTTTTTGCAATCCTACGGTGACATATACATGAAAAATAAAATAAAAAACAAAAGCTAAACAGGCATAAAAATTAGTCCAATTTTGGCCATCGGGTCAGATAAGTTTGCGGGACTGCATACAATGTAACCATATAAATGAATTATTTCAAGTTAGGTTATGTTTATACTTAAACCTTTCATATTATCTTCCCCTGTGTATTGAGGGCGATATACTAGGTATGTTACAAGTGCAGAAATAAAATATATCCGTATGAGTTCACTTTTATTATTTCTTTTCTTTAGAGGTCGTTCTGGAAGGAATCGGAGGTAAGATTTTTATTTTATTTTTTTCGTGTTTTATTTGTTGTTATTATAAAACCTGCAATGTATTTGACATGAAAGGTATGTTATTTCGTGTATTAAATAAAATGCCATATAAGTGCAGTAGGTAATAATATGCTGTGTACCACTCAATTCTTAAAAGAACGAGAAAAATTAAAATTATTATAATTATTTCAATTGCATTTCCTACTTTTAAACTAAACATATTTTGAAGTGTTACTTTAAGTCCTTGTCAAATACAAGGCGAAGCGTTTTTATTTTGTGATGTACGGTGTCGCTTGAATCTTGTTGCGTAGAAATTCGTTTCGCTTTTGCATTTTTTTTATAATAAAGCGACGCTTCGCCACGTGTTTGACAAGGGGTTTAGTCCGGTGCAAAGTAAAGCGGATCAGCGCGCAGTTTTAAAGTCGCATTCGTAACAGTACGCGCGCGAATTTAGTTGAAGCGGTGGGAACCTCGTTCCGTCTACTCGGAGAACTACTATTTACCGATAAGCGTTCGAAAGATTTCTAAGATAATGAAGGAACTAGAAATTTCCGCCAAAACAGACAAATCTATCATCCTTCATTGTCATGAACTTCCGCTATTTATCGTTAAACGTTTGAAAGATGTCTAAAACATATCACTTTGCAACGTGATGTTTTAGATCAGAGGTGCGATTGTGTAAGAATTTCCCATCCAATCGTCAAAGTTTGGCGTCAAAGTAAAATAAACCATAACATCATTAAATTACAGCTCAATTTCGTGTATCCATTCTCATACGTTTATTGTATTGTACATACCTAAACGTATGAGAATGGATATGTCACCGTAAGATTGTAAAAACCGTTAGATTATAATCGTAACTCGCGAAATTGTAAACTGTCGAAAGATTGTGAACCGTTCAATGTTCTGAGTGTAAATTTTTGAAATATTCATTGTATTTACGTTTTCTTGTCTGTTTCTTGTAGGTTAGGTTAGGGTTCGACATAAATAATCAGGTAGTGCACTTAGGTTCTATCGGGTTAATAAACTTAACAGATTACAATCTAACGGAAAATAATGCGTTAAATTGTAATCTTGCGACACTTAACGATTTCGCGAGTTAGATTATAATCTCACGGTTTTTACAATCTTACGGTGACAGATACACGAAATTGAGCTCGAATACAATGCTGTTATGGTTAATTTTACTTTGACGACGAACTTTAACGATTGGATCGGCACTGCTTACATAATCGCACCTCAGCCCCCCAATTATGTAAGAATTGTCGATCAAATCGTCTAAGTTCGGTGTCAAAGTAAAATAAACCATATCATTATTAAGTTAGAGCTCAATTTCGTGTATCCATTCTCATACGTTTATGGTATCGTCCATACCTAAACGTATAAGAATGGATACACGAAATTGAGCTCTAATTCAATCCTGTTATGGTTTATTTTACTTTGACGCCGACTTTGACTATTGGATGGACAATTCTTACATATTTAATTAAAATAAATAAAATAAAAATATATTTATTGCCAAAATTTACAGTTACAGTCAATTTATTTTAACTTTGGTCTTCGCACTAGGGATCCTGTATCGCGGAGACCGTATTATGATTAGGTACCTAAAATTAGACTTATCCGAGGACTGACTAGGGCACAAGTTGTTTAATTGATTAAGTAAATCATTATACAAACAAATTTAATTTAATGCTTCTTCTGCAAATCAATAATTTCGGATTTTTGTTTTTAAATTTTAATTTGCACCTCAGATCTTTCAATCAATTCAATCCGCGCGCTAACTGTACAACCGACAGTGTGTACTATCTATTTAGTGTTGTATTTAAAGATAAAGGATTTGTGTGGTGTGCAGCGAAGGAGTGAAATCCCTGAGGGGTCGTATCGCGAACGGGGCGGCGTCCCCTCCCGCGATGGTCCCGTCCCCGCGACGCCGCGGCCGACCCAAGGGTGACGACGCGGACCACTTCACGGCCTTCCACAATAAGGCGCAGGAGCACAACTATAACATCGCTGTACAGGTACGTACAGTTCGCGCGCGAGTTCCGAGTACATCTTAAGGAATGTTGACGTAATGAGATATAGTTGTGCTTAATAGGCCTATTACACTGCACTTTCCACAGGGCCCTGTTTCTTACATAATCGCACCTCAGCCCCCCGATTATGTAAGGAAATCGTAATCGTCTGTCAAACGTATAATTCGACCTGTTTAAGGAGGTCACAGATACTTTCACGTCAAAACGCATGTATGTACCCCTTAAAAAGTTCGAGTTATATGTTATGAGCTGTCAAATGAATACGATTGGCCTATAGGCCTATTACACTGCTCTTTCCACAGGGCCCTGTGGTTAGGGTGGGCGTGGCCGCAATTTAGAGCGTCGCTTATTACACAGCAATAAGGATCAAAATAGGGACCCTTCTTCCTAAATTTTATTACACTACACTGATTCAAAACGGTCCCTGTGAAAAGTGCAGTGTAATAGGCCTATTAGTCGATATTACGTTATCAATCGAATCGCGAAAACCATGTATGAAGTCCTTAAACAGTTCGAGTGTTTTTTTATCCACTACAAGTTAGCACTTGACTGCGATCTCACCTGATGGTAAGTGATGATGTCGTCTAAGATGGTACCGGACTAACCCGGTAGGGGCATGGTAGTTAATTAAACCCATACCCCTACACGGCATCGTATCGGGACGCTAAATGGCTTGGCGGCACGTCTTTGCCGGTAGGGTGGTAACTAGCCGCGGCCGAAGCCTCCCACCAGGCAAAATACTTTAATGATACGTTTTGAGTTGTCAAATGATTAAGATTTGCTTAGACAATAGGGATGATGCCTATATCAAAGATAAATGGAACTAACGATCTAACGGATTATTAAATAGAGAGCCTTCAAAAATACCTAAAATTCACATCCTCGGTTAGTTTTAAGTTGGATAACCACTTTAAAATATAGATTAAAGACAAAAGGTGCGTTGAAATTTGATGACGTCACAGTTGCGAATTTCATACAACCTCCATACTAGAAAAGTTGCTGTTTTGATTGAGTTGTCATCATCCTTATAGGGCCTTATAGGCCTATTTCACTGCACTTTTTACAGGGCCCTGGGGTAAGGGTGGGCGTGGCCGCTAGTTGGAGCGTCGCTTATTACACAGCATTATGGATCAAATTGGGGACCTTCCTCCCTAAACCTTATTACACTACACTGATTCAAGAGGAAGGGTCCCTGTGAAAAGTGCAGTGTAATAGGCCTATTAGTCGATATTACATTATCGATCGAATAGCGAAAACCATGTATGAAGTCCTTAAACAGTTCGAGTGTTTTTTTTATCCACTACAAGTTATAGGCCTATTACACTGCACTTTCCACAGGGCCCTGTGGTTAGGGTGGGCGTGGCCGCAAGTTAGAGCGTCGCTTATTGCATTGCAATAAGGATCAAATTAGCGACCCTTTCTCCAAAATATTATTACACTACACTGATTCAGGTGTAAGGGTCCCTTGCAAAAGTGCAGTGTAATAGGCCTATAAGGACCAATTTAGGGACCCTTTTCCCTAAATATTATTACACTACACTGAACAGGTGTAAGGGTCCCTTGCATAAGTGTAGTGTAATAGGCCCTGAAAAGTGCAGTGTAATGGGCCTATTAGCGAAGTTAGTGGTAGGCCTATTAGTGGGACTCCAAGTGTGGTTCTGTGTGCAGATATTCCAGTACCTGGGCATGCGGGACCTGTGTCGCGCGACGCGAGTGTGCAAACTGTGGCAGACGCTCACCGCCGCGCCCGCGCTCTGGAGACACGTGCGGATGAAGAACTCGCACGTGAGTCACTCACGACGTATATATATTCTTGCAAATTTCTAGAGGATACCTGAAGAAGAAAGACGTAAAAGCTCTCCTGACTCATTTATTAACATGAACAATAAAAATATTACAGCGAGAAAATAAAATCACACAAGAACGATACGCAACGACGGGTGAGAATGTAGTTTGCAGCAGATGCGCACGCATCCTTTTATAACCTCGTCTCTGACACCATCGTTACTTTTCTTAATCGCAGGGAATATATTCCATTCTTGAATTTCATTTCTTTATCCTGAAACAAGTATCTTATGTTAGTAAATATCTTCAATAATATGTATATATATGCGACTTCGTCCGCGTGGATTGAGGTTTTTTGGTTCCCGCGACAACTCTTTAATTTTTCCCCTTTCTCATTTCCCTGGACTACAACAAACATTTCAAAACTAAAATCAGCTAAATCGGCCCAGTCGTTCTCGAGCTTTAGCGAGACAAACGAACAGCAATTGATTTTTATTATTTTTAACTCGAGAAATTGCACGAAATATTACAATTTAACGCATTATTTTCCGGTAGTTTGTAATCTGATAGGTATTTAAACCCGATAAAACCGATAAAACCGCAGGCCGGGCACTACTTGATTATTTATGTCGAACCCTAACCTAACCTACAAGAAAGAGACAAGAGAACGTAAATAAAATGAATATTTCAAAAATTGAAACTCAGAACATTGAACAGTTTACAATCTTTCGACAATTTAGAATTTCGCGAGTTAGATTATATATATATATATATATATATATATACCATACTTCATACCATAGACGGTACAATAATCACCAACATGAACCGTAGGTACAATATATGTCGGTGACAATAATATATGTCCTGTTTTCTATGCATCAAACATATATCTCACCGTAAGATTGTAAAACCCGTTAGATTATAATCTAACTCGCGAAATTGCACGAAAGATTACAATTTAACGCACTATTTTTCGGTAGATTGCAATCTATTAGGTATATTAACCCGATAGAACCTAAGTGCCTTGATCATTTATGTCGAACCCTAACCTCACCTACAAGAAAGAGACAAGAAAACGTAAATAAAATGAATATTTCAAAAATTGAAACTCAGAACATTGAACAGTTTACAATCTTTCGACAGTTTAGAATTTCGCGAGTTAGATTATAATCTAACGGTTTTTACAATCTTACGGTGACATATATACACCATACTTCATACCATAGACAGTACAATAATCACCGACATGAACCGTAGGTACAATATATTATGTCGGTGACAATAATATATGTCCTGCTTTCTATGCATCAACCATATATGTCACCGTAAGATTGGAAAAACCGTTAGATTGTAATCTAACTCGCGAAATTGCAAACCTTCGAAAGATTACAATTTAACGCACTATTTTTCGGTAGATTGTAATCTGTTAGGTATATTAACCCGATAAAACCAAGTGCCCGGCCGCAGTCGAACCATAACCTAACCTAAAAGAAACACAAGAAAACATAAATACAATGAATATTTCAAAAGTTGACACTCAGAACATTGAACGGTTCATAATCTTTCGACAATTTACAATTTCGCGAGTTCGATTATAATCTAACGGTTTTTAAAATCTTACGTGATATATATATGTCACCGTTAGATTGTAATCTAATCTAGCCTATATTATTCTACGGGTCCTCTACAAACCCAGGCAAAAAATCTCGTTGATCTGTTGCTCTGTTACAATGTGATTGAAAGACAAACCAACAAACAAACACACTTTCGCATTTATGATAGCCACCACCACCACTACAGTTCATTTACGTCCCACTGCTGGGCACAGGCCTCCACCCTCATAGTAGAGAGCGAATTAGAGCTTAGACCCACCACGCTGCTTCAATGCGGGTTGGCGGTTTGAAATAGCGGTCACTCGGTATACCTGTTTTGATCAATAGCTGGCATTAATACAAGCAAATATTATATGACACAAAATCTTCAAAAGCGTCAAGTTCCCGAAACATAAGCCACAAAAGTCATAGACTACTAAATATGATCACTGGTAGAGTGTTGATAGCTTATACCTCGGTAACTTTGTTTTAGAAGATTTTGTTTATTATAATACTTGCTTGTATTAATGATAGCTATTGATTAAAATTAGTTTAATGAGCGGCAATAAGTTAATAAATAAGAAGAAAAATGGCGGGATGATATATGCCAGGATGTATACAAAAATATTCAAACCCCTTTGTGATGCTGTCATTTGTCATAATGTAAGATAAAAAAAATACTTAAAAATGTTAAAACATTTAAATATATCTCAAAACTGGATGGCGCTAATTGTAGACGACCACTAGGAGGACTTAAGACAACACAGTATTTATTTATTGCTTTAGTAGATTGTTCATCAAGGGACTAAAATGAACCATTTCACACGAGATGTTTAGCTTACCGAGCGTAGTGAGGTATGCTATAGAATCGAGTAGAATGGCTTGTAGTCCCGTGGTAAACACTCTCCTTTTCACTTCGATTGCGAGAAAATATCGTTTTGTATAAATAACGATTTCTAATGATTTCTTTGCCTTTCTGTTACATTTACATATTAGGAGTGAGATCTTTTTCTACTTGATAATATTAACAAATAAAAAGTCACATTCACTTTACCTGCCTTCACCTTGTATTACGTATTGTGCATCTAAATTTGAAATGGATTAATTATCATCCCTAAAACATGGATTTATAGAAAATGCAATAATTACAACAAAAAAATCTTTGATTTCGCGGCAAACCGCAATACCAACTTTATTTTTCTCCGTATCGTTATCAAGAAGGAATTTAAAAAAAATACAGTAGTACCGTAGAAATAGATCTGTAGGATAATGGTAGGATACGATGGGTAACATTGACGTTCAACTAAGTGACATAAATTTTTTGGCTGTTGATAGTAACCATAGACTAAAAATTTTGGTTAACCGAATGAGGATATCACGCAGGTCGTTAAGAAGATAGTACGGCAAAATTTTTAAAAAAATTACTTTAATCCCTAGAGGCTAAATGCTACAAGGCCTATTACACTGCACTTTTTACAGGGCTCTGTGTTAAGGGTGGGCGTGGCCGCTAGTTAGAGCGTCACTTAATACACAGCAATAAGGACCAAATTGGGGATCCTTTCTCCCTAATTTTTTTTACACTACACTGATTCAAGTGTAAGGGTGCAGTGTAATAGGCCTATAACTTTAGTCCGCCCACACTAAGCTATAATGACTAACTTTAGTCCGTCCACACTAAGCTATAATAACATCTTTTTAGAGCATGAGAGGTGAAAAAAAATTAACAAAATTCCAACAAAAAAATTGTAAACTGTTATGGTTTAAGTGTAATGCTATATTTGTTTTACCTATTGTATTTTGGGTTACTGTATGGCAGAATAAAGTAAAATCTTCTATATACACATATATAAAACTCAATTGCTGTTCGTTTGTCTCGCTAAAACTCGAGAACGGCTGGGCCGATTTAGATGGAATTTTTTGTTTGTGTTTGAGTGAGTCCAGGGCTGGTTTATACTCATAATTGGACCCGGTAGGGGGCGCTGCAATTGGGTTCTAGGTTCAGAACACGCAGTGAAAAACACAGTGATACGATAATGTGATTTTCGGCCAGGTGGGTGACTGGGCAGGTCTGTGAACAAAATTCCAACACAGTTGAAATTAAAATGAAATGATTTATTTATTTCATGTAGGACAACTTGTGCCACTTATGAAACGTTAAGACTCTACCACCGGTTCGGAAAGCTGATTCTACTGAGAAGAACCGGCAAGAAACTCAGCAGTTGCTCTTTTCATAGAAAAGAAAAGGTTACAATATGTAGACAACACAACACATACGTTACAAGTATTACACTGACTTGTGGGTCACTGGATGCGAGGTCGGTTGCTTCCATGCAACTTTGTCGTTAATAAAATCATCGATAGTGTAATAACCTCGACTTAACAAATGCTGTTTGACACAGTATTTAAATCTATGTAATGGCAAATCCAGAAACTCGGAACAGCTGATTTCACATGTCAGCTTGACGGCTGCCACAGACAGACTCTACCAGTGTTATGATAATGTGATTTTCTGCCAGGTGAGTGACTGGGCAGGGCTGTGCTCAGTACTAAAACGCCACGGCACACGTTGGCTGGACTTACGCAAGATGCTTCTGCCGCCAAATGACGCGCTGTTCTGGGACCACTTCGCGCAACATATCGGCACCGTCGACACGCTGGAGAGGTGAGGACCCATGTTCATATTCATATTTAATTTAATTAATTTGAGCTACTAACAGAATTACAAGTAGTAGGTACACAAAATGTTGAATGGCTTAGGCAATAGGTAACAAGCAATTCAATTTATAGGTAGTTACATCATGCACATAGGAAAGGTCGTATATTCATTTATTTGCATTTCCAGCCCTGCTAGGGCAAAGCAAAGTACATACATTAATAAAATTACAGTAATAAAAATATGTTAAGGTTACCTTATCTTAATTATTACGTTTGTATTGAAATTAAAATTAAAACATAAAAATCAGATATCATTAAATAAAAATTAAAAAAAAAATGTCTTAAATTTTTAAAAATATTGATGGGGTGACCATGGTCCCGCATTAAAGACTAAAGTTGAAAAAAAAATTCGAAAATAAAATTAACTATATAATCATCATCAAGAAAATGATGAGTAGATTCCAAAAATATATAACACTATAGTTCAATATCAAGTGATTCACAAAAAAAATATCATTTAATAAAAATGTGAACAAGATTCACGACTGCCCTGCCAAAACGAACTAAAAAGTTAAAAATCTAAATTAATCTAGTTAAATTACAATCTTATTCACATTTTTATTAAATGATATATTTTTATGAGTCACTGGATATTGAACTATAGTGTTATAAATTTTTGGAATCTACTCATCATTTTTTAGTTTTATAGTTAATCTTATTTTCGTTTTTTTTTCAAATATAGTCTTCGTCACCCCATCAATTTCTTTTTAAATTTTACTGTCCTATGTCAACCGGAATAAGCTAGGTATTCTAACGATACCTCATTTATCAAAATCGGTTCAGGCGTATAGAAGTTATGGTGGAATATACAAATTCACATACATACATACATACATACATACATGAACCCTGAAAAATACATACTCATTTTTTCAGGCAGTCATATAAAAATACGAATCTCTGATCTAGTTTATAATATTGTTATGATATTGACTCGCAAGTCCAGATACTAATGTGAGTTGTGTTGTGTGTGTGGGCAGGCTAGAGCTGTGCCGTTGCCCCGCGCGCGCGGTACAGGCTGCGTGCGAGCGGCTGCCGGGGCTGCGTGCGCTTGCCGCGCCCGCAATCCGCGACGCGCGCCTCGACCCCACTCCGCTCGCGTTGCTGCCGCGCCTCGAGCTGCTGCGGCTCAAGGTGAGTGCGACACGAGAGCGTGTTGCTAATGTGGGCTCATGTTTTGTGTGGGAAAATAAATCGTTAACAAACAGCTCTTAACTCATGTTTTGTGTGTGAAAAGAAATCGTTAACAACCAGCTGTTAACTCATGTTTTGTTTGAGAAAAGAAATTATTAACTCATGTTTTGTGTGAGAAAATAAATCGTCCACAACCAGCTATTAAATCATATTTTGTGTGAAAAAAGAAATGGTTAACAACAAGCTGTTAACTCATGTTTTGTGTGAGAAAAGAAGTCGTTAACAACAAGCTGTTAACTCATGTTTTGTGTGAGAAAGGAAATCGTTAACAACCAGCTGTTGACTCATGTTTTGTGTGAGTAATGAAATCGTTAACAACCAGCTATTAAATCATATTTTGTGTGAAAAAAGAAATGGTTAACAAACAGCTGTTAACTCATGTTTTGTGTGAGACAAGATATAGTTAATAACCAGCTGTTAACTCATGTTAAGTGTGAGAAAATAAATCGTTAACAAACAGCTGTTAACTCATGTTTTGTGTGTGAAAAGAAATCGTTAACAACCAGCTGTTAACTCATGTTTTGTTTGAGAAAAGAAATTATTAACTCATGTTTTGTGTGAGAAAATAAATCGTCCACAACCAGCTATTAAATCATATTTTGTGTGAGAAAAGAAATGGTTAACAAACAGCTGTTAACTCATGTTTTGTGTGAGAAAAGAAGTCGTTAACAACAAGCTGTTAACTCATGTTTTGTGTGAGAAAGGAAATCGTTAACAACCAGCTGTTGACTCATGTTTTGTGTGAGTAAGGAAATCGTTAACAACCAGCGGTTAACTCATGTTTTGTGTGAGAAAAGAAATCGTCAACAACCAGCGGTTAACTCATGTTTTGTGTGAGTAAGGAAATCGTTAATAACCAGATGTTAACTCAAGTTTTCTGGGAGTAAAGAAATCGTTAACAACCAGCTGTTAACTCACGTTTTGTGTGAGAAAAGAAATCGTTAACAACCAGCGGTTAACTCATGTTTTATGTGAGAAAAGAATCCGTGACCAATGCAAAAAAGATGGGGAGATCTCCAGATCTTTCCATTTTTAAGATTCTTACTATTATCTCCCACATGCGAAAGCGTAAATGCGATATTCATTTACAAAAAAAAAACATGTTTCAGAGCCTGGCCGGCTTGTCCCTCACGCGAGACCTCCGGCCGCTCGCTGCGCTCACGCGGCTGCAGCACCTGTCCCTCACTTCGATCAAGGAGCTGGGCTGGTGCGCCTGCGAGGTGGTCGGCCAGCTCGAGCAGCTGGAGTCCCTAGAGCTGGGTGAATGCTCCTTCGGTGGATCCTTCGCCGCGGCGCTGGGAAAGGTATACTCGCAGTCTATGAAGATACTTCCCCACCAACTTATAATAATAATAATAATAATAACACATCGTGTTGTTGGACCGAGCACAGTCGCGGGTGTTTTTGGTGGACATCTCCATTCCATATGACGAGAACCTTTTGAGAGCTGAGACAGAGAGGAAACGTTAGTATCTTGATCTGGCTCACGAGGTTTCCGCCATGTGGCATGCAGTGGCGTGCACAGGTTTTGAGGCTAGGGTAGGCATTCGTTAGTCAAAATACCTATTTACTTGCTGTTTTGATGAATAATGAGCCCATTTGGGTAAGCAGTGCTTTTACGCCTCTATGAACTGCACGCCACTGGTGGCATGTGGAGTCCACTGAAACCATCCCCATCGTCATATCTGCGAATGGGTTAATCCCAGTCAGCCTCGCTCACCATCTGAGGCGACTGGGGTTCCGTGGCAGTTCGCTCGCAGCCAGGATGTAGAAAGCGGCGTTGCTAGACCCGGATAGTCCGCCGGTTTCTCAACCTGTCCATCTGACCCCCGGCCGTCTGGTCTCCCCTGCCGGGGTGTAATCCTCCGCCCGCTACAACTATTTATTTGTGTATTTTTGTGTGTAAGTTTATTTATTTCTATTTATTTACGTAAGTTTATTATGCCTCTTTTGACCTCATATATGTATTATTTTGTATGCGGGTGTGAGAGTTAAATTCATGTAGATGATAATAATAATAAATTCATTTATTCCAAAAATTCATAGTGCAATTACCAATTTTAAATACATAATTTTCCTAAAATAAGCATTATACAAGGCATTATATATATAGTCTTCAGTAGTACATAGGATGTATAAAAATTGATTGAGCCAGCAGCTTACCTAGGATCTTGCGATTCTGTATTAAAGCTGCTGGATCTTCTCTTCTCTCCATTATGACTGTTTTTGACTGTTTAGTTTTCTTTTTTATTTTATTGAATACTAATATTATAAAAAGGTAATTTTGTGAATTTGTGAGGTTGTAAGGGATAATCTCTGGATCTACTGAGCCGTTTTTGAAAATTCTGGTACCAATAGAAAGCCACATTTTTTGTGAGTGTCATAGACATTTATTGCGGTACTTGTGGCGATGGTAACTCAATCAAATCAGCAACTCTTTATCAAACTTAAAAACGCACTTCTAGTATGGAAGTTGTATGTAATTCACGGTTGTGACGTCATAAAATTTCAACGCACTTCTTTTTCTTTTATCTATATTTTAAAATGGTTATCAACTTAAAACTAACCGAGGATGTGAAGTTTAGGTCTTTTGAAAGACCCTCTATTTGATTGGGTATTTGACAACTAGTCAAATCAATTTTGAATAGTGACGTCATCAAAGTGCAACGCACTTTTTTACTTTAATCGATAGTTTAAAATAGTTATTCAACATAAAACTAACAGAAGACGTGGATATTACGACTTTTGGGAGATCCTCTATTTATTAATCACTGAAAAATAATTTATTTTAACAGTAGTTGTCAAATACCCTTGATATAGGCATCATCCCTCTTTTTTATCCACTACAAGTTATCCCTTGACTGCGATCTCACCTGATGGTAAGTGATGATGCAGTCTAAGATGGTAGTGGGCTAACCTGTTAGGGGCATGGCAGTTATATTAAACCCTATTTGGTTTCTACACTGCATCGTACCGCGTAATCGCTTGGCGGCACGTCTTTGCCGGTAGGGTGGTAACTAGCCGCGACCGAAGCTTCCCACCAGGCATAATACGTTAATGATACGTTTTGAGCTGTCAAATGATTACGATTTGCTTAGACGATTGGGTATTTGACACATAGTCGAATCAGCAACTTTTTCAAACGTCAAAACGCGTTTTAAGTACGGTATTTATAAGAAATAATAAATTCCCAAATTGACCTCGCTGGGGTTTTTTTTTATTCACTACAAGTTAGCCCTTGGCTGCGATCTCACCTGATGGTAAGTGATGATGCAGTCTAAGATGATAGCGGGCTAACCTGTTAGAGGCAATAGTCAAATCAGCAACTTTTTCAAACGTCAAAACGCGTCCTAAATATGGTATTTATAAATGAAATGAAATGATTTATTTATTTCATGTAAGACAACTTGTGTCACTTATGAAACGTTAAGACTCTACCACCGGTTCGGAAAACTGTTCTACTGAGAAGAACCGGCAAGAAACTCAGCAGTTGTACTTTTCATAGATAAGAAAAGGTTACAATATGTAGACAACACAACACACACGTTACAAGTATTACACCGACTTGTGGGTCACTGGATGCGAGGCCGGTTGCTTCCATGCAACTTTGTCATTAATAAAATCATCAATAGTGTAATAACCTCGACTTAACAAATGCTGTTTAACACAGTCTTTAAATCTATGTGATGGCAAATCCAGACACTCTTTGGGAACCATATTATAAAAGCGTACACTCGACCCCACATAGGATTTCTGCACCTTGCGCACACGATACGACGCTGTTACTAGCTTATGGCGGTTTCTAGTGTATCGATTGTATCACCTGTTTTCTTGTAAATACGCACGTTACATATGTACACATACGTTACAAGTATTACACCGACTTGTGGGTGACTGGATGCGAGGCCGGTTGCTTCCATGCAACTTTGTTGTTAATAAAATCATCGATAGTGTAATAACCTTGACTTAGCAAATGCTGTTTAACACAGTCTTTAAATCTATGTAATGGCAAATCCAGACACTCTTTGGGAACCATATTATAAAAGCGTACACTCGACCCCACATAGGATTTCTGCACCTTGCGCACACGATACGACGCTGTTACTAGCTTATGGCGGTTTCTAGTGTATCGATTGTGAGTATCACCTATTTTCTTGTAAATACGCACGTTACATATGTACACATACGTTACAAGTATTACACCGACTTGTGGGTGACTGGATGCGAGGCCGGTTGCTTCCATGCAACTTTGTTGTTAATAAAATCATCGATAGTGTAATAACCTTGACTTAGCAAATGCTGTTTAACACAGTCTTTAAATCTATGTAATGGCAAATCCAGACACTCTTTGGGAACCATATTATAAAAGCGTACACTCGACCCCACATAGGATTTCTGCACCTTGCGCACACGATACGACGCTGTTACTAGCTTATGGCGGTTTCTAGTGTATCGATTGTGAGTATCACCTATTTTCTTGTAAATACGCACGTTACATATGTACACATACGTTACAAGTATTACACCGACTTGTGGGTGACTGGATGCGAGGCCGGTTGCTTCCATGCAACTTTGTCGTTAATAAAATCATCGATAGTGTGATAACCTCGACTTAGCATATGCTGTTTAACACAGTATTTCCTCTATGATATAGGGATTGCAATCCGGTATCATTTTCAATCCGGCCGGATTTCACCGGATTGACGCCAATCCGACCGGATCCGTCCGGATCCGGTCGGATTTATTTATTTATTAACAATAAGTTAATAATACACGACTATACAATAAATCGCGCTGTGTGTGAACTTATATTGAGTTCAGAATTTTATTCCTCTTTCGGTTAGGTATTAAAATCGGTTCTGTATTTTAGATTTTACGGAGGAGTGGAACATACTTAAATACAAATCCACATAAATATTTAATTTACATAGTGTCAAGATCATAACACTTCCTATTGGCTTTGCTGTAGTCGTGTAAAAAGAATGAAACAGTGATTGGAATTATTATAGGTAAAAGACGCATTGCATTGCATGAAAAATAATACAATAAATATCTAGCTAACCTAACCTACTTAACAATTCAAATACAACATAGATTATTCAATGTTTTTTCGTCATATAACCATAACCAGTAATTAGGTAAACAAAGTGTTTGTCAACTTACGGTTTATCTCGACAGAATAATCTAATCAATCACTCACACACTTTTCGATTAGTTTCGTTTGATACTTTCGATGTCAAAGGTCAAGTGGCGACTGACAAACAAAACAAGTGCAGGCAGAGCCGGTGTCGTGAGCGATCTGGCAACGTCGCACGCGCGCGTTTCGTTGCATACAGTACAGTTTTTCACGTATTTTTTGCTTTACCGGATCCGCCATCGGACCCGGCGCCGACTCACCGGATCCGGTAGGTCCAAAACACGCCGGATTCGCCGGATTACCGGATCCGCCGGACCGGATTGCAATCCCTAATATAGACGTCATCCCTGTGCCTTCATTGCCGTGTTACAGCTGGTGAAGCTTCGCCGGCTGCGGCTGGAGAGGGGCGTTGCGCACTGTGCGGCGCCCGCCCTGCTGAGGGCGCTCTCCGCGCTGCCCAAGCTCACCAGGCTCGAACTGGTCAACTTCGACGTCAAGGTGAGACCACCCCCACCGGGATAGTCTAGTTTTTTTTTTTTTTTTTTTCTTATTATAATATAGGCCAGCGCTCGACTGCAATCAGACTTGCTTATTTATTTATTGCCTCGACTGCCTCGTTGGTCTAGCGGTTAGCGTAGTTGACTGCGGATCACGAGGTCCTGGGTTCGATTCCCGGTCGGGCATAAAAATTGTTAGGTATTGGGTTTTTCAATTAAGAAATTCTCAGTACCAGCCCGGAGTTGGAAGTTGGCGGTGTTTCACCCCCGTGACTCGGAGAGCACGTTAAGCCGTCGGTCCCGGTTATTATCACTAACATGATAATAGTCGTTAAAGCCCGCCAACCCGCATTGGAGCAGCGTGGCGGGTCTAAGCTCCTAATTCCTTCTCTCTTATGAGAGTGGAGGCCTGTGCCCAGCAGTGGGACGTTAATAGGCTGTAGTGGATTTATTTATTTATTTATTTAATTTATTTGAACTACCAACAGAATTACAAGTAGTAAGGAATACAAAATGTTGAGTGGCTTAGGCAATAGGTAACAAGCAATTCAATTTATAGGTAGTTACATCATGCACATAGGAAAAGTCGTACATAACTGACACAAGAATACATTGGGGAATTATTAATAAATAATTAAGATTACTGATACAAGACTATAAAAAATTTATGAAAATAACTATCAATAATTATATAACATTCATTTTAACTATTGTTTAAAAGAAAAAAAAAACTGGATAAAAAACTTAGATGCATAAAATTTATAATACAGAGTTGAGAAAAAAAAAAAACAGAGAGGATCATCTGACAATGTGATATTAATAGTCGAGTGATTTGAGTAGTTTGACTTAAAGTGGTGATGCAGCCTAAGGTGGAGCGCGCTTGCCTAGCGGATGCCTATTCACTCTTGATTTGAAGGTACCTGTATTAAAAGAGGAGGGGAAAACGAAAGTCTAGTGTTGTGAAGATATGCGTTGTCACTCGTCCCTCAACTACTTATATTATCACAAACTACTAATAATTGTAGTTATCCCTTCTCTTGCTACGCCATTTTGCGAATTTCTACCACTAAATAATCGTATAAACCTACTTCATCACTACAGCCCATTAACGTCCCACTGCTGGGCGCAGGCCTCCACTCTCATAGCAGAGAGGAAATTAGAGCTTAGACCCACCACGCTGCTCCAATGCGGGTTGGCGGGCTTTAACGACTATTATCATGTTGGTGATAATAACCGGGACTGACGGCTTAACGTGCTCTCCGAGGCACGGGGGTGAAACACCGCCAACTTCCTAACTTCGGGCTAGTACTGAGAATTTCTAATCCGAAAAACCCGATACTATAATTATGGCCCGACCCGGGACTCGAACCCGGGACCTCGTCGGCCGCAGTCAAACATGCTAACCACTAGACCAACGAGGCAGTTATATAAACCTACTTACCGCTGTCATATTATCACAAACTACTAATTTTAATAATACTAAAACTATACTACTACTTACTACTATTACTAATTTTAGAAATAATTTAGCTGGTAATTTTTTATTGTCATGGTTTTAATTATATTTCTACTGTAATTTTATTTGTAAACATTTAGTTAAGTATTTCTTTGTTATGTTTAAGTTGTAATTGTAGTTGTAGGTAATTCTGTAGCCAGGGAAGATGAATTGGGCGACTGTAAAGTCTTCCCTGGCATGTTTTTATAAATAATAAAGAATAATAATAAAGAATTGTATCGGCAGGTGGGTTTCGACGACGCTCTCGCGGAGTGCAAGAACATTCAGAGACTGCTCATCATACCCACATACGTGTCGCAGTCCGCCACCACCAACAAACAGGTACCCGCATTTTTTACTATGAATTTCATGATGTTTTTGGTCTGACGTCAATATGTGACATTTTACTGCGGGGTGATTAAATCAAAACGGCAGTTCCAAAATTTATTTTATGACGTCAATATGTGACATTTTACTGCTGAATGATTAAATCAAAACAGCAGTTCCAAAATTTGTTTTATGACGTCAATATGTGACATTTTACTGCTGAATGATTGAATAAAAACAGCTGTTCCAAAATTTGTTTTATGACGTCAATATGTGACATTTTACTGCTGAATGATTAAATCAAAACAGCAGTTCCAAAATTTGTTTTATGACGTCAATATGTGACATTTTACTGCTGAATGATTGAATAAAAACAGCTGTTCCAAAATTTGTTTTATGACGTCAATATGTGACATTTTACTGCTGAATGATTAAATCAAAACAGCAGTTCCAAAATTTGTTTTATGACGTCAATATGTGACATTTTACTGCTGAATGATTGAATCAAAACAGCTGTTCCAAAATTTGTTTTATGACGTCAATATGTGACATTTTACTGCTGAATGATTAAATCAAAACAGCAGTTCCAAAATTTGTTTTATGACGTCAATATGTGACATTTTACTGCTGAATGATTGAATCAAAACAGCTGTTCCAAAATTTGTTTTATTTCTGTCTAAAATATTGAGCTGTGTTGAAAATATTGATCCTTACATAAAACTGAGTCGATTTTATTTCCGTCTAAAATATTGAGCTGTGTTGAAGAGTCGATAAGCATAAACTAAAGACCAAAAAGTTGACTATGCCGAAATAGTTTTCACAAAAAGAGGCTTCATGATTACTAAGACAGTTTTCATGTATCCTTTGGTTTCGGCTTTCCCTATGTATTTACTGTCCCAGTTAAAGAACACAGTATAAGTAAATATTCATACAGTGGGTCATTACCCTGACCCGACTATTATGACAGTTTTACCTCCCAGTGGTATGGTACCGTATAGGTGAGACCTTTGGTGTAGATAGGTAGGAAACTGAGTACTAATTTCACATTAGAGTGACACAGTGTAATGGAAATTCTACCAATTTCATCCATAACATCCCTGTCACTCCATTGCTCTGTCAAGATGCCTCTGTTTAACTGGTGGTAGGCGATAACATATTATATAACATATTATTATCTCCTAAGACTGTGGTATAATTCTACGAAAGTAAATATAAACGGCATTTGATAATTAACTTAAATGTTCCATAAATGCTATTATTTTACTGTATCATATTTAGTTTTTTTTTCTAACCCATTGTTTTGTAGTTTGTACCTTGTTGCACGCACAAATTATTATATCATATTTGGTTTTTTTAAACCATTGTGTGTAACCAAAGTTAAACTAAATTGACTGTAACCTGTTTATTGGTAATTTTTTTTTTTTAACTAACCTCTGTTGCACAATCACTGAATTTAATTTAATTTAATTTATTTGAACTACCAACAGAATTACAAGTAGTAGGTATACAAATGTTGAATGGCTTAGGGAATAGGTAACAAGCAATTCAATTTATAGGTTACATCATGCACATAGGAAAAGTCGTACATAACTGACACAAGTATACATTAATAAATAATTAAAATAATTAAGATTACTGATACAAGACTATAAAAAGTTAATGAAAATAACTATCAATAATTATATAACATTCATTATAACTACTGTTTTAAAAAAAAACTGGATAAAAAGTAAAAAAAAAAAAAAATTAGATGCATAAAATTTATAATACAGGGTTGAGAAAAACAACAAAGAGGATCGTCTGACAATGTGATATTAAGAGTCAAGTGATTTGAGTAGTTTGACTTGAAATTTCTGTAGTTTTCCACAAAACAAATCAATGGATTTGTCCTTTAATGTAAATTCCTTGTAAAGTCGGCTTAGTCTGGGTACATTGCTGAATACATTGCTGAAGAGGCAATGTATAATGTAACAAATGACTTTTTCATCATGCCTATTCGAAAAACGAATATTGGCTTCAGGGGATAGCGGGAGCAAAATGTAATTTTTAGGCCCATGGGACTTTTCATTTCTCTGTTCTGATTGGTCCGCGTTCGTGCTTCTGATTGGTGCTTAAACGTATAGGTAATGTCCATACATAGTACGTTGATACTCCTAGCTTTTTCTCATACGTAATGATGAAAAATAGTGTGTGTCACTCGGGGCCAAATTTTTTGTTCTCGGGCGGCGTATATTGAATTCCTCGATACGCTCGGGATTCTACTTTAGGAACCCTCGCTACGCTCGGGATTCTACTATAGGATCCTTCACTTCGCTCTGGATTCAAAATAGCGCCAATATACGCCGCCCGAGACCAAAAAATTTGGCCCCGAGTGACACACACTATTTTTCATCATTACGTATGAGAAAAAGCTAGGAGTATCAACGTACTATGTATGGACATTACCTATACGTTTAAGCACCAATCAGAAGCACGAACGCGGACCAACCAGAAGATAAAAAACAATGGAAAAAAAAGATGACTTTTTTTCTGCGCGCAATGCCGCCAAAACGTAACCGGCCAGTTATAGGTAACTTCATACATTATGCCTTCGACCTCTTTGGTTAACTAGTATTTTTTCCCTCTTTGGACTAGCTGCCATAATTCCGTTCGAAATTCAAAAAATGTAAAGACGTATATCCGATCAACAAATTGATCGCGTGACTTATCGAAGACAACAGCCACTCAAACATTTTTGGATTTCGAACGGAACGAGCGATCGACAGGTTTCTGCGACGAACACAGTATACTAAAGCACGAACGCGGACCAATCAGAACAGAGAAATGAAAAGTCCCATGGGCCTAAACATTACATTTTGCTCCCGCTATCCTCTGAAGCCAATATTCGTTTTTCGAATAGGTATGATGAAAATAACTATTATACTTCTACCATACCTTTACTACTGTTTTAATCATACTTTTGCGGGTCTAAAGTCAGTCTTCATGCCCTAGGGCCGTAATCTAGTCGATCGATCGCCCAACTAGTTGACCAACCCCATACTGTAAATATGCACAACAGAGTCTAGGCTCCAGACTAGTCGACCAAACGATCGTACCATTTGACATAAAAGTTTTTAAACCAAGGAGTATGTGTACCTGCATAAACACTGGCAGCATGAAAAGCAAAAAGTTTGAATATCAAAGCAGCAGCTTAATTTGTCTTTTCTTTTTATTATTTACTAGACCTATGTATCCTACTTATTATGATTTGCAATAAATATATAACCGTTACAGTTTGTTTTACTGTTATGGTAGAAGTATAAAGTAGAGTATACACCGCCGGGATAAAGCAGTTTTTTTCTTGGGTGCTTGAATCCCTCACTGCACTCAGGACTCAATCTTAATTCCCTCCCTTTGGTCGGGCATTAACTTATAACACCCTCGCTGCGCTCGGGGGTTAAATTTGGAGTCCTTCGTTACGTTCAGGATTTAATGTAGCGCCCGAGACATAAAACAGTGCTTTATCCCCTTGGTGTATAATCTACTATAATTACATAATATAATATATTAAAAAAAAAGTCACTTATTTAATTTCTTAGAAAAGCACTATACACACCTCGACCGGGAGAGAATTTCTGGTCTCGTATATAGCCTAACTAACACTCGACCAGAAAACGCGTACTTCCCGGTCTCGCGATGTAATGTACTATTGTGTTGGCAGGTGCTGAGCGGCGTGCTGAGACTGAAGGAGACGCTCACGCACCTGATGTGGGGCGTCACCATCGAGCTGCTGCGCGTCACGGAGCTGTTCATAGACCAGTGCGAGGCCGGCGAGGGCGAGAGCAAGCGCCGCGACGTGGGCGAGTGCATCCCGGTGCTCAAGCCCGTGCCCGGCTGCCGGCTGCCGGACGACCACCGGACCGTCGCCGGACCGCCGCAGGTAACACCCGACGATGACGACCCCCGTGGCGCAGTGTGTAGCGCAGTTCTCTTAACGTGCGGAGGCCCCGGGGTCGATAGGGTCAATTTGGGAATTCATAATTTCCCTCGTCTGGTCTGGTGGGAGGCTTCGGCCGTGGCTAGTTACCACCCCATCGGCAAAGCGATTTAGCGATCCGATACGATGCCGTGTAGAAACCGAATAGAGGTATGGGTGGCCATGCCCCTAACAGGTTAGCCCGCTACCATCTTAGACTGCATCTTCACTTACCATCAGGTGAGATCGCAGTCAAGGGCTATCATGTAGTGGATAAAAAAAAAATACACCGAGCCCGTGCCCGGCTGCCGGCTGCCGGACGACCACCGGACCGTCGCCGGACCGCCGCAGGTAACGCCCTTTTTAACTTTAAACGTTGGATGGTCAACTTCACGTTACCCGCTACTTTGGAACACTACATACACAGGGTGAGTTGAACTTTATGTTATGCCATGTTTTATGGACGAATGAACCACGGGACGCGTTATATCGGCCATATATTCCGCTCGAGGGCTGGACATACCCGGCGTGAAGACTGTGGTCAACTTCACCCTGCCAGCTACTTTGGAACTCTACATACACAGGGTGAGTTGAACTTTATGCCATGACATGTTTTATACCACACGTAATTTGTATTCTATATCATTTTCTCGCAGGTTACATCCTATTTTGAATATGTTTGTCGCTTTTTCGGTTCATCGAATTTTCAAATCACAACGATTTGACGACCTCCGTGGCGCAGTGTGTAGCGCAGTTGTCTTAACGTGCGGAGGCCCCGGGTTCGATACCCGGCAGGGTCAATTTGGGAATTTATAATTTCTGGATTTTCCCTGGTCTGACCTGGTGGGAGGCTTCGGCCGTGGCTAGTTACCACGCTACCGGCAAAGACGGGCCGCCAAGCGATTTAGCGATCCGGTACGATGCCGTGTAGAAACCGAATAGGGGTATGGGTTTAGTATAACTGCCTTGCCCCTAACAGGTTAGCCCGCTACCATCTTAGACTGCATCTTCACTTACCATCAGGTGAGATCGCAGTCAAGGGCTAACTTGTAGTGGATACAAAAAATCTAAATAAATAAATCTGTATTTGTCACGATTTTTTTTTTATCCACTACAAGCTGAAAGCTTGGAGCTGTTCATGGAAACTTCGTGGATAGGATAAATTCGTACTAAATGATCGAACATTTTTTGTACTGGTTAATGGATACCAATCTTACGTTTTTAAAATCTCTTCTGGTGTACCCCAGGGCTCACATCTCTCATCATCTATCTTGTTCAATGTGTTTATCAATGATATCTCCAGTGGCTTCCATCATTCGTCTGTATTTTTGTATGCTAATAAATATTAAAACATCTGACAACTGCGTGTATTTACATAAAGACCTTGATAATTTAGCTAATTGGTGTGAAAACAAAGGAATGATGTTAAACATAAAGAAGTGCTGTTATATCAAATTTACTAGAAAACTAAAATACCTTTGATTATCATATAAACAATCATAAATTAGATGAAGTAGAAACAATAAAAGACTTAGGGGTAATATACGACCAAACATTGACGTTTATTCCACATATTGAAAATGTAACTAAGCGGGCGTCTCGGATGCTAGGTTTTATAGTTAGAACGATGGACCAAAAAATGCGCTCGCTGCGCTCGAGATCTGCCTGCGCGCTTCATATTTGTGAATGTGCGCTTTTATAATTTCGAACGTCACGTTGTCGTGTACGAAGACGTCTTAAAACGCTCAGAAAATTAGAAGTGCGTGCCCGAGGAACGATTTTTTTTATTGGCTTACATATACTTCAAATTAAGGAACATTTTTCATAAAAATCGGTTGAATAGTTTTCAAGATGTGGAGTGTTAAGTGTGTGGTGAATTCGGTTTAACTTTCAATCTTTTAGATTATCACTAGTGTTGATACCTTCGTATGATTCGTGTACTATAATTTAGGCCCGTATCAACAGGTCAACAACCTGTTCTAAGCTGATGTCGGTTTATTAATCCGGCCCCAAGTGTCTTGCTTGGAGGATCGCCGCAGTACAACATTATGTCATTATGGTTTCAGGTGGAGATCCTGCCAATACCAACGCTGCAACGCCTGTTGTCCGCCCAGCTGCCAAATACCAAGCTTAAGTTACTGCGCATCCCCTTCCACGCCACCTGGCGCCAATCGCTCGCGGACTTTCAGTAGCATCCCCCCATTCTCCCCCTTTGTATACCCCCCTACTGCCTGCACGCTACCAGCGACGGATCTGCAGCGTGACAACAAGACACGGCTAGTTTTAGCAAACGTATGAATCTGCTGATAACCTCCTGGTTTCTGGGCCCATAACCTATCACCGCACGAACAGGTTATGTGCCCAGAAAACTTAAAAAGGCAAAAGAATGTGAAATGTGCTGTGCTGACACTAATAAATACTACTTGATAATACCTATATATTTTCCAAATTTCAGCCCGTTCAGTAGTTTGGGCTGTGCGTTGATAGATCAGTCAGTCAGTCACCTTTTTATTTTATATGTTTATATGTATTAACAAATATTTCAATTCTCGCTTCACACAATCGCTCATCCAGACCTTTCAAAGCTAGGAACGGCATTCCGAACCAGCGGTAGATTCACGCGACGATTGAAAAGCACTTTTTAAAAGATTGAAAAAAAAAATGGGGGGCGAGACGGGAATTGAAATTTTGCTATAAAAATTATAATATACCTTTACGGTGTGTTTATTCTATACCAGATTCGCAAATACTTGAAACCCGCTGGTGTTCGATAGTGTTAATTCGTAGTGAGAGAGATATATTTTATCCTATAATCCGATTCATATGAATTAACTATATAATAATTATAATTAATTACTGTTTAATGATAATTATCCTAGATTTAAATCTCGGTTTAAGGTTGTAAATATTCCCTATGTCTAGTGATCAGTGCCTAGATTTTGATTTGTTTTTCTCGTTTATTTGTCAATATGTATTTGTGTTTTATCATGTATGTATTCTTATTGAATTGAAGTTTATATACTAGATAATGCCAGTGACATCGTCCGCGTGCAGTTAGTTTTAAAATTCCCGGGGGAAATCTTTGTTTTTCCGGGATAAATAGAGCCTATGTCACTTTCCAGGTCCTCAACTATACCCATGAGAAAAATTAACATTGATCGCATTTATAATATGTATAGTATAATGATATGATTATTTTTATGGCACACATTGATGCCCGCGACTTCGTCCGCGTGGATTAAGGATTTTTTGGTTCCCGCGGGAACTCTTTAATTTTCCGGGATAAAACGAAGCCTATATGACGACCTCCGTGGCGCAGTGTATAGCGCTGTTGTCATAACGTGTGGAGGTCCCGGGTTCGATCCCCGGCAGGGTCAATTTGGGAATTTATTATTTCTGAATTTTCCCTGGTCTGGCCTGGTGGGAGGCTTCGGCCATGGTTAGTTACCACCCTACCGGCAAGGACGTGCCGCCAAGCGATTTAGCGTTCCGGTACGATGCCGTGTAGAAACCGAATAGGGGTATGGGTTTAATATTACTGCCATACCCCTAACAGGTTAGCCCGCTATCATCTTAGACTGCATCATCACTTACCATCAGGTGAGATCGCAGTCAAGGGCTAAACTTGTAGTGGATAAAAAAAATATATGTTAGTTCGCCTATAGTATATGCTATCTACATTCTAAATTTCAGCCAAATCGGTTCATTCGTTGCCGTGAAGGAGTAGGTAACAAACATCTAAACTTTCGCAGAATTAGTTATGGCCAGCTACATAAATATTTCTGTGTTACTGTTTTTGAAACATATAGTTTCGTTGCATTTTTTTTTTACTTTGAGAGGAGAAAAATATATTTGTAAAGATTCCGAAATATAGTAGAATTGTGAAAAGGTTAACTAACTTTATTTACTATACTTTAGATATCTTTGAATGTTTGATGCACAATTGCGGGTAGCCAGATTTAATCAGATGCAAAGCTGACGCCAAATTATAATGAATAGAAAAATAATAAGGATATCTTAAGAAATCAAATTGTTTTGTAAGTTTTTTCTGACTACCCTATGTAGCGTAAAATTAGAATAAAATATGTATGTATAAATTAGAATAGTCCCACATACTTATCTGACCCGGTGACAACGTCGTTAGTATCTATGAAAAACAAAAACTACACAGGCATAAAAATTAGTTCCAATTTTGGCCACCGGGTCAGTTAAGTTTGTAACAAATGTGTGAATTACCTAAACGGTTACACTTTCGTATGATCTCTAGAAATGGGGAGACATAAATCCACGTTCCAATTGTTTTTATAAAAACCGACTCAGTGAAGAATAAAAAAGACTTATAGGACTATTACACTGCACTTTTTACAGGGCCCTGTGGTAAGGGTGGGCGTGGCCGCTAGTTAGAGCTTATTACACTGCACTTTTGACAGGGACCCTTAACTTGAATCAGTGAAGTGTAATAAGACTAAGGGAGTAAGGGTCCCTAATATGATCCTTATTGCTGTGTAATAAGCGACGCTCAAACTAGCGGGACTTATAGGCCTATTACACTGCACTTTTTTACAGGGCCCTGTGCTAAGGGTGGCCGTTAGTAGGAGCGTCGCTTATTACACTGCAACAATAGGTCACACTACACACACACACACACACACAACACTGCACTTTTCACAGGGACCCTTCCACTTGAAACAGTGTAGTGTAATAAGACTAAGGGAGGAAGGGTCCCTAATTTGATCTTTATTGCTGTGTAATAAGCGACGCTCAAACTAGCGGCCACGCCCACCCTTACTACAGGGCCCTGGAGGAAGTGCAGTGTAATAGACCTATAAGGACCAATTTAGGCACCATTTCTCCCTAAATCTTATTACACTACTCTGATTCAAGTGTAAGGGTCCCTGTGAAAAGTGCAGTGTAATATGCCTATAACTCACCAAGGGTTCAAAACTTGGAAAAATCTTTAGCTAAGCATGGTTATTTGGGAACACAAAACTCAAATTGTTAAGGTTTATTGCTGATTTCTAAAAAAAACTGATTGTAAAAGATTTCATTGTAGTGCCCTACTTCATGTTACAGATATTTCGCTAGTGAATGAACTAGAAGTTTAATTCGCTATAATCCGCTACAGTAGACGAATCTGTGTGGTACAGTGCGTGTCTTTCACCTGCAACATGCGACACCCACCACCCAGCAATTCGCACAGGCACAACACCACACCACACAAATCCTCCAAATCACTCTCAACGTACGTTTCACTCCGACACCGGAGCATCTTCAGGAGATGTTGACTCGACAATGCACGATTGTGAAGTGATATTTCGCTGTAATAGTTTAGCCCGCTACCATCTTAGACTGCATTCTTCACATACCATCAGGTAAGATCGCAGTCAAGGGCTAACTTGTAGTGGATTAAAAAAAAAATGAATTACTTTTTGTTAATTTTTCATAAGGGGTATTAAAAAAAATCTTATTCCATCTAGTTACGTCTCGCTAAGTTTGAACTCTCCTATTTCGGTAATTTTCGAATACATATTTTCGAACTCTTGTATCAGTATTAAAGTTGAGCAAGCATTATTTAAAACTTTCCCAAACATTAAGTCTCTAACATTAATAAAAAAAACAAAAGGTACAATATATATATGTCACCGTAAGATTGTAAAAACCGTTAGATCATAATCTAAATCGCTCATAGTGATAAGGCCGCCTTTACACCGTAACAAGTTGTAAATTCTGTCACGATTTTTTTTTTACCTCTGTTCTGTTATTTGTTTGTGTGTAATAAAGTGTTTTTACTTACATACATACTTACTAAATCGCGTAATTGCAAACTGTCGAAAGATTACAACTTAACGCATTATTTTCCGGTAGATTATAATCTTATAGGTATTTAAATAAAACCTAACATATTATATACAAGATATTTATAAACCTAATACATAAGATATTTATGTCGAACCCTAACCTAACCTACAAGAAAGAGACAAGAAAACGTAAATATAATGAATATTCCAAAAATTTACACTCAGAACAATGAACGGTTCACAATATTTCGACAGTTTACAATTTCGCGAGTTAGATTATAATCTAACGGTTTTTACAATCTTACGGTGACATATATATTATAAAGGTGCCGTGACGTACGGACAGACTGAGTCGCACTATAAGTATAGGTAGCCTTTCCTATCGTTTACCAAAGTATCGACGAGAGTGTAGCCCTCCAAAATAGGTTGAAATTAGACGTAGATGTTACGAAAAGATATAATTTTTCACATTAATTAGTAGATTTTATAAAGATGTTGCTAAAGATAAGGGTCAGCACAGACCGAACGGAAAATAACGCTCATGCTAACAGGTAAGCCCGTTACCATCTTAGACTGCCTCATCACTTACCATCAGGTGAGATCGCAGTCAAGGGCTAACTTGTAGTGGATAAAAAAAAAATGCTTGAGCACGATTCCCCAAGGATAAATAAGTCAAAGTCAAAGATTTTATTCAAAATAGGTCCAAGTTGTACACTTAATGAACGTTATTAAAAATAATTACATTATATACATGTAAAAAATAAACATAATACATTATAAAAATCTGAATATCAAATGTCAAGCCAAAGAAAAAACTGTTGATGTCGACTCTGACGACCTCCGTGGCGCAGTGTGTAGCGCTGTTGCCTTAACGAGCGGAGGTCAAGGGTTCGATCCCCGGCAAGGTCAATTTGGGAGTTTATAATTTCTGAATTTTCCCTGGTCTGGCCTGGTGGGAGGCTTCGGCCGTGGCTAGTTACCACCCTACAGGCAAAGACGTGCCGCCAAGCGATTAAGCGTTCCGGTACGATGCCGTGTAGAAACCGAATAGGGGTATGGGTTTAATATAACTGCCATGCCCCTAACAGGATAGCTCGCTACCATCTTAGACTGTATCATCACTAACCATCAGGTGAGATCGCAGTCAAGGGCTAACTTGTAGTGGATAAAAAAAGACGTTATTGGATTTAATTAGTTTTTAACGCCATGAAAGCTTGTATTTTTTCGAGCATCTTTTTCCGATGCAAGTTTAATTATGTCGTGTCTACTATTGACGCCAATTCTGTTTAACTCAATCTCTCAACTAAAATGACAGCTTTCAATCTAGTTCTGTCCTTTTCCGCAGGGACTATTATGAAAGGGTTAGTGATATTTTTAATGCTGCCATTTTAGTTTAGTTTTGCCTGGTGGGAGGCTTCGGCCGTGGCTAGTTACCACCCTACCGGCAAAGACGTGCCGTCAAGCGATTACGCGTTCCGTTACGATGCCGTGTAGAAAACAAATAGGGGTATTAATATAACTGCCGTGCTCCTAACAGGTTAGCCCGCTACCATCGACTGCATCATCACTTACCATCAGGTGAGATCGCAGTCAAGGGCTAACTTGTGGAGAAAAAAAAAAGTTAAAGATTGTGCTTTACGGAATCAGGCCCATTATTTGAGGTCAATGTTTAAATTTTTCCTGTGGGGAGCTCCGTCTGTACTGACCCTATTGAAACAATTAGGAATATCAATGACGGCGAATTGTGACTAGTAATACAAAAATAGAGATATATTATGACATATAATTAGGATGGAGTTAACATATTTTGAGGGCGTATAAAAACGATATATGTAATTATTTTGAGTACACTCTTATTATGTTAGAAAGCATAGCTTTTTTAGACACTGGTCTATTGTTTATAATCTCGTTTAAAAAAATGCTTGGTGTATTTTTATTGTAGTTTTAGTCTGTCGGCCGCCGGGTACGCTTGTGTAAAAATTGTGCATAATTTGTATCGGCGACCGATGCGGCCGCGTCTGAATTAGGTTAATATAAAATATTTGATAGTATTGGCGACTTATTAAACTGTTGCCTTGTAAATTACTGTTGTTTTATTTCAATACTTACCTTTTATTTCGTCTTATTATTCAGCTCTTACCGTTTTAAAACGGTACCCTCACCACAAGTTTTTAAAACACGCTGACGTTGATCCTATTCCAGCGTCGAATGACTGTGGCACACATCCGACATCCAGAATACGTAATACTACTACAGGCGGCTTAAACGTTTTGTCAATCAAAACTTCAAAAATCAAATTAGTAGGTATTGTTGTCAGAATAAAATGGCCTCCTCCAAAGCCCTCGATTTAGCCGCAATTTTAGTACTCTCAATTTTTATTTCACAGCGATACGAAGTCTAATATCGCTTCGAGTGCGGACTGAATGTCGTATTACACTAAATTAACTTTAAACCTATAGCGACATGGTCAAGTTTTGTTTTACTTGTTTGAGACTACGCCTCAAACCTGGGCTAACGGGCCCTGTCAAACAAAGAATGTGGACTTATTTTCAGTAACGCCATCTAGTCTGAAAAGCGGGAACTTGCAACATATGCGCCATCTTGAATAACAGCTTAAAAACTATGGAGGGTAGAGATCAGTAGGAACATCTCTTATATAAGGGAGAAAAGTTGAAAAAGTGTCCAGTGGTTGCTATAAATAACCGTTAAAAACCCTTCCACAGTGGCACTGGTGTAGCAAAGGGTATCGTATGAGTGTAGCAATTGTAGATTGAAGTGAAGTATGCCGAGTTAAATATTTAATATTATTGTAGACTAAAGTAGTTAATTATTGAAAATTCAACAACTTCGTTGTACAAAATAATGATGAATGTTTTCTTTCCTTGTTTATTTCTCAAACCTACTCTAATAATATTTGGCGCTTCTTTTTAAATTTACCATGATGCTAATGTGGCGCCCCCAATTGAATGCATTTCGACGGACACTTTTTATATACAGAGATGTTACTCTTTCCCTTCTACCCTCCATATTAAAAACGTATGACTCCTCGGACCTCGGTCATAGATAGTATAGGTCATAGTCATAGAAGCCGTAAGGCCAGTTAGTAAAATAAATATATGCCCCGGAAATTAAATGATTGCGTAATAGATAGAAATATTAAATAGGAAGATTAAATAACGTTTTGTTAGGAATTGTATAATTGTGAATTAAAACACTTAAATACCTTAAAATAAAAATTGTACAGTGACAAACTAATAAGACTTTAGATGATAACATAATAATAACAAATTATGTACACGACGGGGACAAAGACAGGCTTATGACAGGTGTGGAATGTGCTCTACAAGGCGGACGTCCAACTTTTTTCTATGAAAGGGCCCATCTAGTACCTACATATATATCGATGGACATTAAGAAGATAAGATGCGAATTTTACTTGACCTTTGGGTAACGCTTCATAGTGGTGAGTAGTAAATAAAACAACATAAATTCGTAACAAACTTTATTGACAGCAATAAGGTTAGAAAAATACATATTTTCTCTTACGATCTAATACATAATATACTGTATTACTAGTGCGGGAAATATATATCTTAATTTATATTTTGACCTCTTAAAAATTTAGAGCCGTATTAATGGCATTTTAAAAACATAAACATTTGTATGAAAGTTAAAATTATAAGGACAACGCTCATGTACTCAAATTCAACTTAACACACACACCATACTTCAAACATAGACAGTAGAATAATATACGTCTTGCTTTCGATGCATCAAACTTATACAAATTAACCAAAGTATATATATACGTAATATGTGTCGGGCGACGAGGTCGCAGGACAAAATATGTCCGTAAATGAAAAGGGGGCTTTAATACAGCCATTTACAACTATTGAGACTGTTACGATGATGAAATTCGTGTCACGAAATAAGTCCCGCGGCAAAGAGAAACTCGTAATACATTATCCACTAGATGATGCCCGCGACTTCGTCCGCGTGGATTAAGTTTTTGATTCCCGCGGTAACTCCTTAATTCGAGATAAAAATATCCTATGTCCTTCCACGGGACATAACCTAAATCTGTACCAAATTCCGTCAAAATCGGTTTAAAAAATGAGTCGATAAAGCGTAGCAGACTGACAGACTCACTTTCGCATTTATAATATTAGTATGGATACAATAATTTCGGACTACATATACATATATATGTATATATACATACGGTTGAAGGGTGATGTCCTGTGTGTGACTCACATACGGCTACGGATAAAGCATTAAGTAGAGATGAAACGGATCGTTGTTAGGCAGGCCACCGGATTCCGGATATTCCGGTACTGGGTTTTTCTGACTAGAAATGCTCAGTACTAGCCCGGAGTTAGGAAGTTGGCGGTGTTTCACCCCCGTGCCTCGGGGAGAACGTTAAGCCGTCGGTCCCGGTTATTATCACTAACAGATAACAGTCGTTAAAGCCCGCCAACCCGCATTGGAGCAGCGTGTGATTTCTGCTGAGGGAATTAGAGCTTAGACCCACAGCTCTAATTCCCTCAGCAGAAATCGAGGTCCACCAGCGCACCTATATGCTATTATATCATATCAAGTTATTAGTTCATAGCCAAAATGTAACTATATGAACAAGTATTGGAACGGGGATCTAACGTATCCAATAGCGGAAGATCCCCTTTCTATCAAATGAATAAAGAAAATTGTGTGGCTCAATTAAGAAAAAAAAAGCTCTAATTCCCACTCTCCTATGAGAGTGGAGGCCTGTGCCCAGCAGTGGGACGTTAATGGTATGTAGTGGAAAAAAAAAGAATAAATAAATATTGATTTGATTTGCCGGATATTTCGTCTCACTGTTCCGTACGGCCGCGCTCAGTTAGGCGTGGCGTCCGGATGTCTCTCCAACAACATGGCGACCCCCTGTCCCCCGGCTGCGCACGCGCTTATCACACCGATCTGCCCGTCCTCACGCACCAGCCGGTTGGCAGTGTGCATGGCGAGCCGCACCTGAGTACAGGTGGTTAACATAACACGTAACCCAATATCAATAAGTCGTCGCCAATAGGGACGATAACTATATCAAAAATTAATTATTTATATCTGATTATTAAATAAATTAAGTATCTATACGTATTATATTACTTTTATATGTGAAATACCTTTCTCTCAATGACTAATCACAATATCTCAAGAACTATAAAACTTTGAATTGGAACTACTAAACTTGGAATAGGGATAATGCCTATATCAAAAATAAATTATTTCTAACTGATTATTAAATAGAGGGTCTTCCGAAAGACCTAAAATTCACATCCTCGGTTAGTTTTAGGTATGATAACCATTTTAACATATAGATTAAAGAAAAAAAGTGCGTTGAAATTGTATGACGTCACAATGGTGAATTTCATACAACTTCCATACTAGGAGTGCGTTTTTAAGTTTGTTAAAGAGTTGCTGATTTGATTCAGTTGTCATATCAATTTGGTTGTTAAGTATTACATTAAACTAGAGAAAATTTCCTACAGTTTATGTAGTAACCTTTTTTTGTAAAATCAATAGTTTCATCGTACGAGAGCCATAAACCCAGGGCCTTTGCACTTAGAACATTTTTTTGTTGTATGGGGATGTTAAATCCACAACTCCTTAAAGGATGGCGCTCATGGCGCTTATCTTGTACTGAAAGTATGTATACCTAAAAGTCTGCGATCAGGGTCTGTGATGGGCTGAAATAAGTGTTCGTTCAGAAGCTTATGTTTTAGATAAATTAATGATTTTGCCATTTATATAAACGCAAAGCTAATAATATATAAAACTTTTTTTTTTAGCAGAATATGAGTTATCTTAGATAATTTATAAAGATTTATCTGTTATAAATTAAGTTTAGTGGAATGAGTTAGAAGTTTAATGAAACATTTGTGTTTTAATTTCCGAACGTGGACAGCCGCCATTTTAAAGTTTGAAATTCGACATTGACATTGACGTTTTCTGGCATGCCGGATGCCGGGTGGACAAAATTATTATTTTTTTGATAAATTCGTTACAATGTGAAACTATATTAATAGAGTGTGTATTATGTGTGTATGATGTGAAAAACATGAAACTGTGGAATAATTTTTATTCTTTATGTATATTTTTTGTAATTGAGAATAAAAGAGAAAATAATCAACATGCGTCTCATTTACTATCTTTACAGTTTGTGTTTATCGTATAATAATTTATCTTAATTATTACAAGGTCACTTAATTCTATAGTTGAAGAATTAGGTGATCTTGTAATAATTAAGATAAATTATTATATAATACACTTTGTAATATATAGTACTATAGCATTGTGTTATGGTTATATATATACATATTTTAGTTGGACAACTTCCCGATAGATGTCGCTGTACATGGAAAGTCGAGTAGCAACTCTATACCAGTATATATAATGTACTCTGTGCATAAACCAAAACCTACTTAAATTCACCTTTCACAGTTTAAATAAATTTGTATTGTGGGTATTTTACAAGTTCTTTAAACTAAAAGATTTTACAAAAAAAGGTTAAAATTTAGATATAACTCGCGAAATTGCAAACTGTCGAAAGATTACAATTTAACGCATTATTTTTCGGTAAATTGTAATCTGTTAGGTGTATTAACCTGATATAAACTAAGTGATTACCTGATTATTTATGTCGAACCCTAACCTAACTTACAAGAAAACGTAAATAAAATGAATATTTCAAAAATTGATACTCAGAATATTGAACGGTTCACAATCGTTCGACGGTTTACAATTTCGCGAGTTAGATTATAATCTAACGGGTTTGACTATCTTACGGTGACATATATATGTCGAATCCATTAAAACTTCTTCATAAAGAAAGTCTATTGTTATCAAAAATCAAATCAGTAACGCATTTAAACATCATCAACTCGAGCTGCCAAAGGTAAAATAAATGATTATGATAATAATGAAACTGCCTTAAGACTATTATAACATTAGTTAGGTAAAACTCACCCCGGTAGCGGCAAATGGATGTCCGATGGACAGAGAGCCGCCCCAATTGTTCCACTTGGTCATATCCGGTGAACCCACCTGCAGAGTGACACAATGTAATACTACCAAACTTGATACTATACAATAGGGATGATGTCTATATCAAAAATAAATTATTTCTAACTGATTATCAAATAGAGGGTCTTTCAAAAGACCTAAAATTCACATCCTCGGTTAGTTTTAAGTTTGATAATTTTAAAATATAGATTAGAGATAAAAAGTGCGTTGAAATTTGATGATGTCACAATTGTGAATTTCATACAACTTTCATACTAGAAGTGCGTTTTTAAGTTTGATAAAGAGTTGCTGATTTGATTGAGTTGTCATCATCCCTATTGTTACAACAATTTATCAATTTAATTATTTAATTTTGAAATTTAAGCACATAATATCTTGAAAGAGTCTTCTCTCAGAATAAGAAAATAGCCTGGTTTGCCAAGTGCGGACCAAGACCGGTAGGAGAGGCCATATAGGCCTATTACACTGCACTTTTCACAGTGACCCTTACACTTGTATCAGTGTAGTGTAATAATATTTAGGAAGAAAGGGCCCCTTAATTGGTCCTTATGTCTGTGTAATAAGCGACGCTCTAATTTGCGGCCACGCCCACCCTTTCTACAGAGCCCTGTAAAAAGTGCAGTGTAATAGGCCTAATAGTCCACACAACTAGATTGGCAGACTTCAGTCTTCACACACCTTCCGAGAACATTATGAAGAACTCTCGGGCATGTAGGTTGCATTAATGTTTGCAGTAAGGGGTCATCCATAAAGTACGTCACTTTTCACTACCTTGTCACTTGTCGCAGTTGGTCACATTAGTGAGACCCAAACCCCCCTCCTAGTGTGACGTCACATATCTTGCAATTTTACATCTAGAAATTATTAAATTAAAACAGCACTTCCAAAATTAGTTTTTTTATTTAATCAACATCAAATCAAACATTGGAAAAAATTAACAAACATTACTTAAGAAATATTTTAAAGTATTTCGTTAAAAGTTCAAATTTGGCATTTTAACACTCAGATATATAAGATTTTCAAATGTGACGTCGCGAAACTTAGAACCGCTCCCACCCCTTGTCACACTTCGTCGACCCCCTACCCCTTCCTTAATGTGTGACGTACTTTATGGATGACCCCTAAGAGATATTTCATTTCATAAAACGCCTATAACCTATTGTGTCCAATTCCGAAAAAGAGCGTTTCCTGGAATGGAACCCGCTACCCCATATAAAAGGTTAGGTGTCTAAATCGCCTGGGGTATCACTGATTCCTATAATAATATTAGTCTCAGAAGGGCTGGAACCCAGAGCCATAAAACCAGTTAATTAAAAAAAAATATGATGCAATTCCATATAAATAAAGTAACGTACCTTCGCCTGTCGGCCAAGATAAGTTTGGGCGAACCAGTCAGAGTCCAACGCCTTCAAATTGGCCAGGATTTGACCCTGGAATATAATTATTTATTTATTACCCTTATAATCTTATAAATGTCACCGTAAGATTGTAAAAACCGTTAGATTATAATCTAACTCGCGAAATTGCAAAGTGTCGAAAGATTACAATTTAACGCGTTATTTTCTGGTAGATTGTAATCTGATATGTTTATTTGTGTCAACTTGTGTCACTTTTGAAACGTTAAGGCTCTACCGCCGGTTCGGAAACTGATTCTACTGAGAAGAGACGGCTTAGAATCTAACGGTTTTAACAATCTTACGGTGACATATATATGATAATTGATAAATAAAATAAATGATAAATGATTTATTTATTTCATGTAGGACAACTTGTGTCACTTACGAAACGTTAAGACTACCACCGGTTCGGAAAGGTGATTCTACTGAGAAGAGCCGGCTTCTAATCTAACGGTTTTTACAATCTTACGGTGACATATATATCATTGATAAATAAAATAAACGATAAATGATTTATTTACTTCATGTAGGACAACTTGTGTCACTTATGAAACGTTAAGACTCTACCACCGGTTCGGAAAAATGATTCTACTGAGAAGAGCCGGCTTATGATCTAACGGTGACATATACAGGGACACTCACAGCGAACGCCTCGTGTATCTCCCAGGAGTCCACATCTTTCAGCTGGAGACCAGCCTTGTCCAGCAGCTTGGGGATGCCATACGCAGGTCCCAGCAGAAGCTGGTCCACGGGGTCCTGACATAAAACACATTGATAGTGACAGGGATGATGCGTATGTTAAAAAAATACGCGCCGAATTGAGGACCTCCTCCTTTTTTGGAAGTCGATTAAAAATAAATTATTTCTTACTGATTAATCATACTAATATTATAAATGCGAAAGTGTGTTTGTTTGTTGGTTTGTTGGTTTATTGGTTTGTCCTTCAATCACGCCGCAACGGAGCAACGGATTGATGTGATTTTTGGCATGGGTATAGTTGAGGACCTGGAGAGTGACATAGGATACTTTTTATGTCGGAAAATTTTGTGGCGGGAATCAAAAAACACGCGGACGAAGTCGCGGGCATCAGCTTACTATAAATGCGAAAGTGTGTTTGTCTGTTGGTTTATTGGTTTGTCCTTCAATCACGCCGCAACGGAGCAACGGATTGATGTGATTTTTGGCATGGGTATAGTTGAGGACCTGGAGAGTGACATAGGCTACTTTTTATGACGGAAAATTTTGTGGTGGGAATCAAAAAACACGCGGACGAAGTCGCGGGCATCAACTAGTTACTAAATAGAGGGTCTTCCAAAAGACCTAATTATCACAACTTCTATTAGTTTGAAGTTTGTTATCCGTTTTAAACTATAGATTAATAATGAATTGTAGAAATTTTATGACGTCACAACTATGTATTTCATACAAACTTCCATACTAGAAACGCGTTTTTAAGTATGATAAAGAGTTGCTGATTTGATTGAGTTGTTATCATCCTTACTAAAGATTGAATATTTTTCACGGATAACGCTTGAAAAATCACATGGAAAACTTTCTAGGGATGTCTAACTATGTCTGCCCAGTCTAATTTAACATATTTTACTAACTATTAGCTAGAGACATGGAATAGTTTTAAATAATGCTTACCTAACGTAAGAATTAAAAAAATATTACTGTTTTTTTTTTTTTTGTTATATGTATGCTATATGTTTTTGTGTTTTTGGGAAATCAGCCAAACATACAAACTTAGTTTAGCGGTCCGAAATAAACGCGATTGTTCAGAACAGCTTTTTTATAAATCAGAGGTAAATTATTAGTACATACATATAATCCCAGGTTAAACGTGTATTTATTATTTATTTTTATTTATTTTATCCAATACAAGTTAGCCCTTGACTTCCATCTCACCTGATGGTAAGTGATGATACAGTCTAAGATGGTAGCGGGCTAACCTGTTAGGGGCATGGCAGTTATATTAAACCCATACCCCTATTTGGTTTCTACACGGCATCGTACCGGAACGCTAGATCGCTTGGCGGCACGTCTTTGCCGGTAGGGTGGTAACTAGCCACGGCCGAAGCCTCCCACCAGGCCAGACGCCAGAGGTCGTCGTAGGATGTCACTCCCACCTAGTTCTCAAATTCCCCGGCGTCCACTGGATCTTTACCAGAGGCGTGCACAGGGCTTGAATCTAGGTTAGGCATTAGTGAGTCGGAATACCTATTTACTGACTATTATAATGAAAATGAACATTGACGTATTTCCATTTGGGTAAGCGGTGCTTTTATGCATCTATGAGCTGCACGCCACCGATCGTTACCTGAGCGACGTAGGTGAAGTCCCGCAGGTATGCCTTGGGCTTGAGGCCAAGCTCCTTGGCCTTGGCCTCGGCCATCACCAGGCAAGCCGATAATGAAAATGAACATTGACGTATTTCCACTTGGGTAAGCGGTGCTTTTATGCATCTATGAGCTGCACGCCACCGATCTTTACCTGAGCGACGTAGGTGAAGTCCCGCAGGTATGCCTTGGGCTTGAGGCCAAGCTCCTTGGCCTTGGCCTTGTTGTAATTTATATCAAAATAATGACAGTAATGCCACCTATGTATATCATGTGATAAACTGCGCATTAATGCTTTGCATTCATTGATTACTCCATGTCTATGGATAACTTCATAGTTTTAATTGACCTGAATAAATGCTCTTTTGCACTTCCGCTGCGAGCCTTCTAGCAAGCAAAACGTGTTTCATTTTAATAACAGGTTATGAGGCTCAGTTTTAAAAGTTTTAAAGGCTCAGTTTATTTTTTTTTGATAGTTTGTTTTTTCTCAGAATTAGTCATAGTGTTAGATTTAATCTTGTGGCTGGAGAAAAATGTCAAACGCGACGGCCAACTACGTTGCAAACGTTCCAAAGTTGCTCGGACGTCAAAACTACAACGAGTGGGTGTTTGCTGCCGAAAATTTCCTCATTCTAGAGGGAACGCAGCAATACGTCAAAAAAGAGCCAGGAAGTACCGGAACAGAAGTTGCCGATGATCAAAGAGCCAAGGCAAAGTTGATCATGACGATTGATCCGGCATTGTATGTCCACGTGAGGGATGTGAAAACGACTTCGCAGCTGTGGAATAAGCTCAAGTCATTGTTTGATGATTCGGGTTTCACAAGAAGAATAAGTTTACTACGGAACCTCATATCGATTCGTTTGGAAAATTGCAGTTCCATGACTTCGTATGTGACACAGATTGTAGAAACTGGACAAAAACTAAGTGGAACGGGTTTTAAAATTAATGATGAGTGGATCGGATCACTTCTTTTGGCAGGATTACCTGAAAAATATGCGCCAATGATAATGGCCATCGAACATTCCGGAATGAACATCACGGCGGATTCCATTAAAACAAAATTATTGGACATGGAAGTGCCAAAGAATGGAAACGGGAACGAGAATGAGACAGAAAGTGCATTCGCTAGTTCGTACCAACATAAGAAAAAGAACAACTCTACAGCCATGGTTCGAATGGTTCGACTTTGAATAAAAATGGCGATCTAAAAGCTAATAGGACGCCGACGAATTCTAAGATGTCGATAAAATGTTATAGATGTAAACAAACAGGCCATTACAAAAATCAGTGCCAGAATAACACCGGTAATTCGAATTCGCGAAAGCAGACGAATGCATTTAGCGCTGTGTTCTTGAGTGGAGTTTTCAACAAGTGCGACTGGTATGTCGACTCCGGCGCTAGTGCGCATCTCACAGCAAACGAGTCATGGCTGAAAAACGTGTCGTACGAACCGAAAATTAGTGAAATAATTGTCGCTAACAAGAATAGTGTTCCAGTGTTGTGCACAGGTGACGTGCAGATAACAACATGTACGAAGGATGGCGAGTACGATGTACTAGTGGAAAACGTTTTTTGTGTTCCAAACATAACCACAAATTTGTTGTCTGTAAGCCAGTTAATAAGTAAAGGGAATAAAGTGTCGTTCAGAGATGATATTTGCTGCATATATAACAAGAAAAGTGAATTGGTAGCTACTGCATCCTTAGTCAATGGTGTTTACAAGTTGAATTTACCTAAAATTGCTACAATGGCAGTGTCCGCTGAAACTTGGCATCGACGCCTAGGACATTTAAACAATAGCTATTTACACAAAATGCAGAGTGCAGTAGAAGGTGTTAGTTTTGATGTTCAAACTGACATTAGTAAATCTACATGTACAGTGTGCTGCGAGGGAAAGCAATGTCGTTTGCCTTTCCCGAAAGAAGGCAACAGGAGTGATACACTGCTACATATAGTGCATACAGACATCGCAGGCCCCATGGAGACTACGTCTATTGGTGGTTCAAAATATTATTTGATATTTGTTGACGACTGCAGCCGAATGACATTTATATATTTTCTAAAACATAAGAATGAAGCTTTAAAATATTTGAAAGAATTTAAGGCTGAAGTGGAAAATCAGATAAATTCCAGAATAAAAATCCTAAGGAGTGACAACGGTGGAGAATTTTGTAATTCTGAATTTGAACAATTCCTTAAGGTGAATGGGATACACCATCAAAGAACCAACCCTTACACACCAGAGCAGAACGGCCTGTGTGAAAGAGTTAACAGGACCATAGTAGAAAAGGCTAGATGCCTGTTATTTGATGCGAAGATGAATAAAAGTTTTTGGGCAGAAGCTGTGAATACAGCAGTGTATTTAAAAAATAGGTCAATAACATCTGGTTTAGACAAAACACCATATGAAATGTGGCATGGTAAGAAACCTGATTTGAGCCACATTAGATTATTTAAAGCCGGGTGATGGTCCATATCCCTAAAGAGAAAAGATTAAAGTGGGACAAAAAGGCAAAAGAAACTATACTAGTGGGATATTCAGAGCATGTGAAAGGATACCGTGTGTATGACCCGCTTAAGAAGACAGTTATGATCAGCAGAGATGTAGTTGTGATGGAAGAAAAGACAGGTGTCAGGAATGCAGATGAGGAGTCTACTGTCTGGATTCAGACTGAACCTGAAAAAGCTGAAGGGTGTATAGATTCAGTGGGGGAGCCTTCCTCGAATACCCAGAATTCTCAGCTGGATTGTTCATCAGACTCATCATCATCATACGCAGATGGAGAAGATGGTGATATTACAAAAGTTACGACAGACAGTCCGGAAGCTAAAAATTCACTTGCAATGGAGCAAGAACAGAGGACTAAGCGAGAGAGAAAATTAGTCGAGAGATATGGGTACACTAACGCTTGCATTGACAATTTAAACATCGATGAACTTTCATTAAAAGACGCCTTACACGGACCAGAGAAAGAGCACTGGCTGGCAGCAGTAAAGGATGAGCTGGCAAGCTTTGAGCAAAATGGTGCATGGGAACTAGTCAGTGCACCAAATAACAGCAGTGTAGTGCAGTGCAAGTGGGTGTTAAAAAAGAAATATGATAGTGATAACAAAGTCCGTTATAGGGCTAGATTAGTGGCTAAAGGTTTCACACAACAACGCGGTGTGGACTATGATGAGACATTTTCCCCAGTGGTAAGGCATACCACATTAAGACTATTATTTGCTTTATCTGTTCAATTAGATTTTAATATTACACACTTAGATGTTACCACTGCTTTCCTGAACGGTTTTCTTGAGGAAACTATTTATATGGAGAAACCAGAAGGGTTTAGTTCTCCAAATAGTGAAGGTAAAGTACTTAGGTTGAAGCGTGCCATTTATGGACTTAAGCAATCCTCAAGAGCTTGGTACAGGAGGGTGGATGAGTGTTTAATTAGTGATTGTTATAATAGGTCTAAGTTAGAGCCATGTTTGTATGTAAAACAGAAAAATAACTTAAGAACAATTGTGGCATTGTATGTAGATGACTTCTTTATATTTTCTAATGATTTAAAGGAAACTGATCATTTAAAGATGATTTTATCTTCACAATTTAAGTTGAAAGACCTAGGGCAAGTAAAACAATGCCTAGGAATGAATATAAATATTGATAAACAAAATGGTATAATATGTTTGAGTCAAGAGAGTTACATAGATCAGCTGTTACATAAATTTAACATGACTAAATACATGTAAAGTTAGTCTAACTCCTATGGAAGAGAGGTTAAATCTTGATAAATCTAGTGATAAAATATGTGAAAATGTTCCCTATCAGAAACTTATTGGCAGTTTAATGTATTTATCAGTCTTGACTAGGCCAGACATTACATTTTCAGTCAGTTACTTAAGTCAATTTAATAATTGTTACACTAATGAACATTGGCTATATGCTAAAAGAGTGTTAAAATATTTGAAGAAAACTCAAAGTTTTGGGTTAAAATATTCTAGGAGTGGTAACAAAGAGTTAAAGGGTTTTGTTGATGCAGATTGGGCTAGCAATCACATTGATAGAAAGTCATATACAGGCTTGTGTTTTGTTATGTCTGGGTGCGCTGTTTCATGGGAAACAAAGAAACAAAGAACTGTGGCTCTGTCAAGCACGGAGGCGGAGTACATGGGTCTTGCTGAGGCATGTAGAGAAGCAATATACCTACGTGGTTTGTTGAAGGATATTATAGTAGAGTCATATTATACAGTAAACATTTATAATGACAATCAGAGTTCTTTGAAGTTATCCTACAATAATGTGTGTCATAAGCGTACAAAGCACATAGATGTGCGATATCATTTCACTAGGGAATGTATCTCAAATAAAATTGTTAATCTGAATTATTTGCAGACAAATGATATGCCTGCTGATTTGATGACTAAAGCCTTGAACAGTATTAAACATTATAAATTTATGAATTATTTAGGCATACATTGTCTGAGCAAGTATTGTTAGATAAGTTATGTTTTTATTTCTTATTTTGATATAGTGGGGGTGTTGTAATTTATATCAAAATAATGACAGTAATGCCACCTATGTATATCATGTGATAAACTGCGCATTAATGCTTTGCATTCATTGATTACTCCATGTCTATGGATAACTTCATAGTTTTAATTGACCTGAATAAATGCTCTTTTTCACTTCCGCTGCGAGCCTTCTAGCAAGCAAACGTGTTTCATTTTAATAACAGGCCTCGGCCATCACCAGGCAAGCCGATAATGAAAATGAACATTGACGTATTTCCACTTGGGTAAGCGGTGCTTTCATGCATCTATGAGCTGCACGCCACCGATCTTTACCTGAGCGACGTAGGTGAAGTCCCGCAGGTATGCCTTGGGCTTGAGGCCAAGCTCCTTGGCCTTGGCCTCGGCCATCACCAGGCAAGCCGATAATGAAAATGAACATTGACGTATTTCCATTTGGGTAAGCGGTGCTTTTATGCATCTATGAGCTGCACGCCACCGATCTTTACCTGAGCGACGTAGGTGAAGTCCCGCAGGTAGGCCTTGGGCTTGAGGCCCAGCTCCTTGGCCTTGGACTCGGCCATCACCAAGCACGCCGAAGCGCCGTCCGTCTGCGAACAGACATGTATGTCACACCAGCATTACATAGTCATACGGGGTATGAGGTTCAAATGACCCGTCAATGGCACGTCTTTGCCGGTAGGGTGGTAACTAGCCACGGCCGAAGCCTCCCACCAGAAGAGGTTGTCCTGCGTCACACTCACCAGGAACGAGGCGTTGGCCGCGGTGACGGTTCCGTGCGGCTTGATGAAAGCGGGCCGAAGCTTGGCGAGCTGCTCCGGGGCGGACACCCGGATACCGTTGTCCTTCTCCACCACTCCATCCTTGCCTTCCACTGCGGAATAAGTTCCAAGATTAAAACAGCGTACATATTACAATAAGCCGACGCCCGTACAGGTTCGGTTGCAACGTTCGGGATTTATAATTCAATAAAATATTTTTAAGTTTTCTAGTGCTAATTTTTTGATCAATTTATGACGTTCATATTCAAATCCAAGATGGCCGTCGTAAATTTTTTGAATTACATCTTTGTTTCTTCGTGTTTTTTTCAATATCAATGCTGTGGCAGATCGTCTTTGACGGGGATGAGGTCTGTGAAGTAGCCCTTCTGCTGCGCCTCGTGCGCCAGCGTGTGTGAGCGCAGCGCGTACTCGTCCTGCTCCTGGCGCGAGGCAGATGTCTCTGGGCGTCAGATGGCTCACCTTTGACGGGGACGAGGTCTGTGAAGTAGCCCTTCTGCTGCGCCTCGTGCGCCAGCGTGTGTGAGCGCAGCGCGTACTCGTCCTGCTCCTGGCGCGAGGCAGATGTCTCTGGGCGTCAGATGGCTCACCTTTGACGGGGACGAGGTCTGTGAAGTAGCCCTTCTGCTGCGCCTCGTGCGCCAGCGTGTGTGAGCGCAGCGCGTACTCGTCCTGCTCCTGGCGCGAGGCAGATGTCTCTGGGCGTCAGATGGCTCACCTTTGACGGGGATGAGGTCTGTGAAATAGCCCTTCTGCTGCGCCTCGTGCGCCAGCGTGTGTGAGCGCAGCGCGTACTCGTCCTGCTCCTGGCGCGAGGCAGATGTCTCTGGGCGTCAGATGGCTCACCTTTGACGGGGATGAGGTCTGTGAAGTAGCCCTTCTGCTGCGCCTCGTGCGCCAGCGTGTGTGAGCGCAGCGCGTACTCGTCCTGCTCCTGGCGCGAGGCAGATGTCTCTGGGCGTCAGATGGCTCACCTTTGACGGGGACGAGGTCTGTGAAGTAGCCCTTCTGCTGCGCCTCGTGCGCCAGCGTGTGTGAACGCAGCGCGTACTCGTCCTGCTCCTGGCGCGAGGCACCGAACGCCGCGGCGAGGCGGTCCGCGCTGTGGCCCATCGTCTCCCCCGACGAAAACTCCGCCACCGCCGGCAACTGTGTAAATTTACCCGATAAACATTGAATACAACTAAATCTGTTAAAATAAGCAATTTTTCAAAATTACTCGATGTATTGCTATTTGTTAAGCTGAAATGGTAATGGGAGGTGGGATCTAAGCGGTGCAATAACGCAGAGTGTGCAAGTTCAAAGTCAAAGTAATATGATTCAAAATCGCTTATTGTTATTAGTGCTTATTATTGCACAGTGCACTTTATGAACGTCAAGCATACAAAGTATAAAGCTTGATGGTGATTGTTAACGACGGTATTTTAAAACTAAAGCTTTGAGGGTTCCAAACGCGCCTTGCAGGCTTAGCATCAAGGAGATATCTCGTCTATGTCCAATTTCAATAGTTGTGTTTGTGTCAAGGTAATTTAGTTTACTTAATGCTTCATAGATGGCACCACATGTCCTCTGTCTCGCGCTATACTTACATATTGCCCACATTATATAGGCAATCGTAATGACTGATAATGAAGTTATTACCAAATAGTGTTGTACAGCGATGACGATGACATTACAAGGCTATATTACGACAAAGTGTATATGTCACCGTAAGATTGTAAAACCCGTTAGATTATAATCTAACTCGCGAAATTGCAAACTGTCGAAAGATTACAATTTAACGCATTATTTTTCGGTAGATTGTAATCTCTTAAGTAAATATATTAACCCGATAGAACTTAAGCACTACTTGATTGTTTATGCCGAATCCTAATCTAACCTACAAGAAACAGACAAGAAAACGTAAATACAATGAATATTTCAAAAATTAAGTTTTTTTAGTTAGATTATAATCTCTAACGGTTTTTAAAATCTTAGGGTGACATATGTATTGCGAAGGCACCGTAAGAACACCAATCTCTTTAAATTTTTCACGATTTTTCTTGACGACCTCCGTGGCACAGTGTGTAGCGCGTCTTAATGTGCGGAGGTCCCGGGTTCGATCCCCGGCAGGGTTAATTTGGAAATTTATAATTTCTGAATTTTCCCTGGTCTGGCCCGGTGGGAGGCTTCGGCCGTGGCTAGTTACCACCCTACCGGCAAAGACGTGCGTTCCGGTACGATGCCGTGTAGAAACCGAATAGGGGTATGGGTTTAATATAACAGCCATGCCCCTAACAGGTTAGCCCGCTACCATCTTAAGACTGCATCATCACTTACCATAAGGTGAGATCGCAGTCAAGGGCTAACTTGTATTGGATTTAAAAAAAAGTTAAAGATTGCGCTTTACGGAATCAGGCCCATTATTTGAGGTCAATGTTTAAATTTTTCCTGTGGGGAGCTCCGTCTGTACTGACCCTATTTAAACCGTTAGGAATATCAATCACGGCGAATTGTGACTAGCGAACTTGTAAAGGATTACTTAAACGACAAGGAAGCTTGGCAATGATTTGCTCTATGGCTCTGATAGTTCCTTAGTTAAGATGATTTGTGAGATGGTGATAATAAAAAGAAAAAAAAACCCGGCTGAGTTTGTTGTGAGCTCTTCTCAGACCAGGGCGCGTTTCGAAACCTCGTAGCTTTAGTTTTAAGATACCGTAACCAATTATCACCATCATGTTTTATAAGTAAGTAATTTTTAACGTCAATAAGTGTACCTAGAGTGTACCTATATTGAATAAATGATATTGAGTATTGAGTATTGAGTAGTCGCGTAGTGGATTAAAAAAAAAGTGTATAATATGTCACCCACCTCAGGCGCAAAGTAGTCAGGTCTGATGCCGGCCAGCAGCGCAAGCCTTTGCGCGGGAGTCTTAGCGCGGTTGAGCCGCAGCAGCAGAGCTCGCATCTTGCGCGAGTGGCGGATGGGGACGTCAGACATGAACTCCACACCGCCAGCCACTATCACATCGTAGGCACCCGCCGCTATCATGCCGATGCCTGCACCAGAGGGAATTCCACAGGGATGTTGATAACTCAATCCGAGGTGCGATTGTGTAAGAATTGCCGATCAAATCGTCAAAGTAAAATAAACCAACACAGCATTGAATTAGAGCTCATGAACTCCACACCGCCAGCCACTATCACATCGTAGGCACCCGCTGCTATCATGCCGATGCCTGCACCAGAGGGAATTCCACAGGGATGTTGACAACTCAATCAAATCAACTACACTCTGTCAAACTTTAAAACGAACTTTTTTTTTGCTTGCGCTTGACGACAATCATGCTTAGTGCAAAGCTATGATGAGCTCTATGATGGAACGCGCTTGCCTAGATGATGCCTATTCACACTTGCCTTGAAGGTACTTAAGTTATATGTGGCAGGAAATACGTGCGCTGGGAGGGTGCTCCACACCCTAGCGGTTTGTATCAGAAACGTCGAGCAAAAACGCTTCGTGCGAGCAAATTGGAGGTCCACCACGTAAGGGTGCCAACGCTCACGGTTTCTCGCTGTTCTATGGTAGAACGAAGAAATAGGAACAAGTTTGTGAAGTTCCAAAGCACACTCCCCGTGGTATATCCGATAAAAAACCGATAACCAGGCGACATTGCGTCGGTGTTGTAGACTGAACAATTTCGCCTGCGTAAGTAATTGACCGCCAATTATTCTTCGGGCATGGCGATCTATCGAGTCTAATGTATCGAGTTGGTACTTGGCGGATCCATGTCCCAAAAGTGACGCTGTTCTGGCGTGAAGTACCGCTTCACTTTGTTCAGGATACCAAGACTTTTGGCAGCTGTTTTGGCCTTTGACTCGATACATTTCCCGAAATTGAGGTTGGGAGAGACGTCAATTCCCAAGAGCTCAATGTGATCACTAACCGGTACAGATATACCACGGAAAGTTGGAGCCAATGCGAAGGGGCTCCTCTTTGCGGTAAATAAACACGCTTGTGTTTTGGTGGCGTTGAACTCGACTAGTATGGCGTCACCCCAATCAGACCTCCTTAAGAGTCGAGTTATCGCGATCCACAAAGGCCTCTCTTTGCGCAAGTATCTCAGAAGCACTGGCTCAAGAACTGGACATTTATCTCTCCGTAAGAGTGCTGTCATTAGCGTACCCAAAGATACCGGATTTTAGGAGATCGTTCATGTGCAGCAGGAAAAGTGTTGCGGAGAGAACAGACCCCTGAGGAATACCGGCATTGACAGCCATTAGGTCAGAGGAATAGCCGTCGACGACCACCCGGAATGACCTGTCACTCAGAAAATCAGATATCCAGTTGCAGAAACCAGTGGGAACCCCGTACGCGGGGAGCTTACTGAGAAGACTGTCGTGCCAGACCCGGTCAAAAGCCTTCGATATATCGAGAGAGACAGCTTGTAGTTGTATGAAATACATATGATAAACTTTTGAACTTCCCTTATTTTGACCCTAACAGAATAACAGTGTTGTGGTAACATTTTGTACCCACAACATCAAGCTGAGTTAGGACCCTTTTGTTGGCACGACACATTCTACAATCTAGACAATAATTAAGTTAGATTTTAAGTAGGTACTTTTGTATTTTATGTTTACTATGTGTTGGTTCAGCAAGTAAAACAAATTCTATTCTATTCTATAGTTTATTTTCTACACACTTACCGTCCGATTTGAACTTAATGACGTGTCAGGAACGTCTCTGAATTTAGCTGCAGTGAAGGTTCACGCAGAGGAGTCAACTGAACTGTCTCGCTGATTCATACTATTGTATTCTGTGCATTGAAACAAGCGATGTTTGTTGCTGTTGATGAGAAGTCATAGAGTTTGAATCGGACTGTGCCAGTGGTAATATTATCTTGGTTGGATGATATTATGTACGCCATGGTGACTGTGCAGTCACTGAACCCGGCTGTCAGGGCTACCTCTTGCCCGATGTTTGACGTCTTTACTTCCCAATGACAGTCGCATCACTATACAATTAGAGTCTACTCACTCACACTTACCAGTGGTGATGGCTTGGTTGGACGATATACACGCCATGGTGACAGTGTGCGCCGGTGTGCGGTCACTGAACCCGGCCGCCAGGGCTGCCTCCCGCCCGATGTTGGAAGTCTTCACTTCTTGGATGACAGTGCCATAAACAATGTAGTCTATTAGCTCTTTTTGTATGCCCGTTTTTTGCAGAAGACCCCTGGGAATGGAATAAATATTATGTTATTTAAACAATTATTTTTCTTAAGAAAAGAGTAAACTTCTAGTAAGAATAAGAGTAGTTGATCAAGCTAATAATAATAACAAGGCTTTTAAACAATTGGGTTGATAATGTGCATAAGTAAATTCAGAATTATCAAAAATTCATATTCATATCAAGTTCATTGGCTCTTTTCAGGCCGCTAATAATCAAAGAGAAAATCAGATAATTTCCAATTCAACACAAGCTTTAAGGGTGAGTTAAGCGAAGTCAAAGCCATTTATCATGTATGTACACACCACTGTCAGGTAACATATTATTAAGTGCTAGCCAGTAAAGTAATTGTAGTATAAAATTACCGATTATATAATTATTTATTATACTGTTTCGTACATACACCTTTTAACATAGCTTGCTATTTGCCAGATTATAGAAGTATTGTACAATTACTTGTGAGATTGAAATTGTTAAGCAAGTTAAACATTTCGACCCCTCCATGTCTTGGAGAGCATGTTAAGCCATTAGTGCCATTTATTATCAAGAATATCTGATATTAATTGTTACAAACCTAAGTGTTGAAACACTCTTATTCAAGTCATATGCTAAAGGACACAGGGAACCCAAAGTTTTTATCCAAATCGCCTACTATTATTCGATCAATGAAAAAGGGTTATGAACCTCAGCAATAACAAATACGAGAAAGAGAGAGAGAGAGAGAGAAGTACTCACAGTAATGAAAGCCTGGCAAGTTCATGGGGCATCATCTTGGCGTAGTCTGTGAAGGACACAAGGAAGGGCGTCCTGACTCCATCCACCAGCACCACATTTTTACCGGTGCGGTCTGGGAGTGTCTTCTTTTGGTGTAAGGCTGCGCCTACACTGAGAGCTCGGCGAGCAGAGTCTACATAAATAAATATTGATACGTGATAAAGAATTTATAATATGGAATATTATAAGTTAAACAATAACAGGCCAAGTTGCTAAGCAAACTTAAGTTAAATTTTAAATTTAGCAAGGGCAGACAATATAGGTATGACAAAAAAGAAAAACAAGTACTTTTTATAAATAATTTTTTTTATTTATTTATGATCTGGTAGATTACATTTTATGCAAATACTTCATTAAAGTATTTCAATGTAGAAAAGTTCAATTCAAGCTAAAAGGTCTAAAAAGTTAACATATTATAATACTTTTATATGTGAAATACCTTTCTCTCAATGACTAATCACAATATCTCAAGAAATATAAAACTTTGAATTGGAACTACTAAACTTGGAATAGGGATGATGCTTATATGGAAAATAAATTATTTCTAACTGATTATTTAATAGAGGGACTTCCAATATACCTAAAACTCACATCCTCGGTTAGTTTTAAGTTTGATAACCATTTTATAATATAGATTAAAGAAAAAAGGTGTTGAATTTGATGACATCACAATTGCAAATTTCATACAACTTTCATACTAGAAGAGCATTTTTAAGTTTGATAAAGTGTTGCTGATTTGATTGAGTTGTCATCATCCCTATTTGGAGGGTAGGTAAAACTAGGCATAGGCATTTCATCTCATAAGAAATCAGAAATTGTTGGCGGACAAAGTTGGGGGCAGAAGTTAGTGTACATATATAATGAATTTTGATATTATGCTAAGAAGGACAACCTAGAGCCAAATTCTTTGGCAAATGCTCTTGGATAATATTAGTACTCAGTTGGTCTTAGATTAACATATAAAACCTTAATTTGTAATTTTCATAGACTGTCCCTACAGTGTGCCACAGAAAATATTTACGTATTAAAATGTACAAAGTCCAATAATGCATAATGTAGAATTATATTATGTTTCCATTTATTATAATTGCACTCATGCAAACTTTCCAAGTCCAAAGTTTACTTCCCTACAAGTAGGTAGTTAACTACTTTTTTATAGAAAATTGCTTTTCAAATTACGAACTTTACCACCCGTGGGGTGCTGTCAGTATTAAAATAAAGGAATTGATCTGTGAATGATATTTAAAAAGTGAGGAATCAATGTAATAAAACGGCACCAAAAGTAAAAGTTAGAGAACAATTACCGAATTTAGCGGTGGAAGTAGGGCGCGCCGCTTTTATGAAAGATTTCGCGACTTGTGAAGCCATGACTCCTCCCAAAGTAAATTCGACTTACACTGAATGGAATAATTAAACTTAATAGCGCAATGAATTGAATTTCTTTAAAACAACTCAAAAATGTAAACTAGGTACTGAAAAAAGATTGGACTCTGATCTGTCAGTACTCAGTGACGTCAGTGACAGTATGTGACAGCTGACAGATGATAACAACCTTGACATTGACAACATACACGCATGAAAACAAATCATTTGCAAAATTTTCGTTCAAAAATTTGTCCATCGAAAATTCTTTAGTTCTTACTTATTTTATTAATAATAATCAATTTTGGAATGTTTTATTCTGATTTTTGACTAACTTGCTGATAAACGAATTATAAAAGTCATAAGAATAATAATTTTAAATTATTTTCATGGAAATAATTCTTAAAAGTGGGTAGTTAGTCGAGAACTTCTTTACCCCTCTTCCGGCTGGACACGTAGCTGAATAGACTCCAAAATCTTATTTTACCGTTACAGTTATAGCGCAAAGTCTCGTGAACTGTATTAATTTATTGATAAATTAAGCTAACTAAATTACGATTTCATTTTAAATGAAGCAGTGCTAACCGTAATTTTGTAGGTAAGTAACTATCATTGTTTCTACTTTTGCACGTGTATTACAAATTCATTTTTAAGTTTTACTTTTATTCTACTTTTGATCCATACATTTTTGGCATAATATTAGTTTTTGCATATTCATTATTTAAATACTAAAAGAAACAAGAAATAATTTAATTTAATATTTAGGTATGAATCTTGTGTCTAAAGGCCAGCTTACAAGTTCCGGTTTCATATCGGCTTGCATAATTTCTTATGCGAACAAAAACATTTGCATAAATTCCAGAAAGATGATTTTGTGAATCGTTTACATGTGTTGTTTAAAACCGAGCAGCTTACATATGGCGGTCCCGTCTAATGACTGACTGACTGAATGAATGACTTGGAGTATGCTTGGAGTTGACCTGTTGCAACTTACTGCGAAAAAATCAATACTTATAATATTATGAATTCGAAATTGTATGTGCATGTCTTACTAGCTGCTGCCCGCGACTTCGTCCACGAGGTTTTCTGTTACCCGCGGAAAATTTTCCAGGTTACAAGTCAGCCTATGTGTTATTCCAAACTATAATCTATCTCTGTGCCAAATTTCACCAAATCCGTTCTGCTGTTCTTGCGTAATTGAGTAACAAATATCCATTCAAACTTTCACATTATATAATATTAATAGTAAAGATATTGACAACATTTTGGTTATTGGTAAACGGATAGGTTGTACTCCCGGGAAGAACATTGGCTACTTTTTATCCTGGACAATCAAACAGTTGCCCCAGTATTTTCAAAGAATTCTAAATCCACCCAAATTAAGCCACGGACATCATCCAGTGGGAAAATATATGTATTTTTTTTAGTGTAGGATGACGGTCCTACTGATATTTGTCTCGTGGCTTCTGGTGTGTTCGGCGCAATTCGTCGACGAGATGCAAACATACGAGGCGGAGTGCCTCGTGGAAGGCGCCTTCACCTGTCTGGCGGGAGGCTGCGTGCCACAAGAAAAGTACTGTGACGGGAGCTACGACTGCGAGGATGGAAGCGACGAGAATTTTTGCAGTAATAAAATAATCTTTTAGCGACATCCTTGGCGCAGTGTTGAGTGCTATTGTTTGAACGTGCGGAGGCCCCGGGTTCGATTCCCGGTACGGTTAGTTTGGAAATTAATAATTTCTGAATTTTCCCTGATCTGGCCTGGTGGGAGAGTTCAGCCGTGACTTGCTAACACCCTACCAGTGAAGACGTGCCGCCAAGCGATTTAGCGTTCCGGTACGATACCGTGTAGAAACTGATTAGAGTTGGGTTTAATATTTAATATAACTGCCATGTCCCTAACAGACCATCCTTACTGCCCCGCTACCATCTTAGACTGCATCATCACTTACCATCAGGTGAGATTGCAGTCTAGGGCTAACTTGTAGTGGATAAAAAATAAAAATTAGTGGAATTCACGTCGCATTACGGGAACCTTACGGGAGGTGAGGATCTCTTTTTAAAAATATAAAACCCCTTCCTATTATTAATGCGAAATTGTCTTTGTTGGATCACTTCAATCATTCCGCAACAGAGCAACGGATCGACATGCTTTTTTCATAGTATTGTTGAAGGCCTAGAAAGTGACAAAAGTTACATTTTATTCCAGAAAATTCAAGATTTTCACTGGTAATCTATAAAAATAAATCCACGCGAATAAATATTCTACAAATAAATATTTATATATATCTATTTGTTTCAGTAAACCACCGTCCTGATGAACAGTACTGCAACGATACACACCAGTTCCTGTGCGCTGACAGTCGGAAATGTCTGCCCAGTGCTTGGGTGTGCAACGATGAGCCCGACTGCTCAGACGGCAGCGATGAGGTCAACTGTCCAACAGCACCTGCTATCGATATTGTACTAAACGTAAGATTGTAATATTTTTTATTAACTGTTCGTAGTAATTCCATCATCAACTACCTCGATGTACTATTTTTATTCAGACAAAAAAAAATGGCGGGCTATACGATTTAATTATTTGTTATAAGTATAGCTTTCCAAAACTCCTAGAACTCGATTATCTTTCGCTCCACCTGCCCTCGTAGGCTCATTTTATTAGACAGCTCCTAGTTTCGCAGCTTAGCTTAGCTTATGGTTCCACGCTTTACAAAAAGAAACTAGGTCTATGGGCAGAAAAAGCAAGATTGCACCAAAGTGCCACGTATGTTTGTAAATATCACGTAATATGTACTATGTACATGTTTCCGATACTTTATGAGACGGATAAAGCTTCGGTTATTTACGAATATGCTACCGTCTGACAGCCAATGATTTAACATGGATGTTCTTAGGCTTTAATATCCGAAAATAAAACAATTCCCACGGGATTTTAAGCAAAGACAAAATCCTGCTAATGAAGTCGGGCAGGCATCATATAGTAATCTTTATTTTAGGCGATGCAGTGCAAAGGATTCTCATGTGATGGCAAAAGGTGTGTTTCGAGGTTTTGGATATGTGATGGCTATTATGATTGTGATGATCGATCTGACGAAGATATTAAGAGCACTTGCGGTAAGTCGTATTTTTTTAGGGTTTCGCCAGATAGGCGGACGGAGGTACTGTCCGCCTGTCTGGCTATCTGTCTGTCTGTCAACCACCTTTTTCTCAAGAACGCGTGGAGGTATCAAGTTGAAATTGATAAGAAATATTTATGCCATTAGAAAATTATTTAGAAATATTTACGATCCCTTGGAGCTGTAAAAAAATCAAGCATCTAAGTCAACGCTATTAAAAGAAGGCCGTCTATACCGCATATTTTAACACTCTTCAATAAATCAAAACGTATAGGGTACTTCCCGTAGACCTAGAATCTTCAAAAATTTGGCAATAAGTAAGGTCTCATAGCACAAGTATAGGAAAAAATCCTAAAATTGTTAATTAGGGTTCCTTACTGATGGGGTGTCGAAATGTTTGTCAGGCGCTACCAGTATAGCGCCATATGTAAGCCAGTTATTTCACAACTGATTTTGTTTTGTTATTTGGTTTTTCTTGTAATTTACTAAAATAATTTATATTGTGAGGTGGTACGGAACCCTTTGTGCGCGAGTCTGACTCGCACTTGACCGGGTTTTTTCACATAATTACTAACTAAATAATTTGAGTCGTTGGTAGATGATTACACGGTTAAAGCCTAGATTCACTTGACGATTTAAAAACTCGGCCTGAAAAGTTTATTTTGATTAAAAATCTTTTGCAGTTATATTAAACCCATACCCCTAATCGGTTTCCGGTTAATTCGGCACCGCAGGCAGTATGCCTTTACCGATAGGGTGGTAACTGATAACTAGCCCCGGCTGAAGAAAGAAATTGAATATCACAGAATTCCATACGATTCTTGTGATTAAATTAGTTTAACTTCCACTTGCAAGTTTTTAAAACTTACGAGTACTTAATTATAATGTGTCTTTAATTATTTCCAGCACATGTACTATCTACAAAGACGTTGCCAGACATGTATCTGCACGATGTATCGTACTGTGAGGCTAGAGGAAGGTATACATGTCTGGACAAGTCGTTCTGCTTACCGCTGGAATACATGTGCAATGGAATGAATGACTGTAAGGATGGGAGTGATGAGGGAGCGTTTTGTCATGATTGTAAGTAATTTAAAAAAATGCTATTTGAAAATTTGTGTTAAAACAGTGGATCGTTAAACGAGGTGTATTTAAATGCACGAGCGAGCCAGAGTATTTTTTGTATAAATTGGAGGTAATTGTATTATTGATACACAGCATAAGACAATTTTTGCGTTAGAAAATTCGTCATCGTCCGTGTTTTTATTAAATTAAGCACAAAGTGAGGTAATATTACGCATCAGTTCACACTCCATCTTATTGTGACGGGCTCTGGCGCTCGACTGGGCAGAATAGAAACCGAATGCAATCTAACGTCCGTGAGCGATGCCCATCCGGTCGGGAAACGGAATTCGGGAACCGGATCTGGTACTTGACGTGTGTGCTTGTCTCTGCATAAGTGGTTGAACGCCGAACGGTTGTGGTTGAACATGTTTGTTTACAATTAATCGTGTTGAATAATTTTCTCAATTCCTAGATGCTTCTTGTTATTTTTATTAATGAAGATATGTGAGCCTATGTTTTTCATTGTTTTGTGAAAAATCAAAATATAAAAATGCCTCGTGTGACTCATCGTTTCACTAAATTGGAATACACCGACATGGTAAAATTTTTTAGAGGAATGCCAGCAAAATGCCCAGACCCTGACTTTCTTTTCAATGTTACGTGGACAGGAGAGAAAAGCTTTGTCTTATTTGCGTTCATGTCTACAAACATTGGCATGAGGCCCTGTCAGGGCATTGCAAATTATAAACTAATAACACTTTATTACAATACTAGCAGAATTACCCGCGACTTCGTCCGCGTGAAATATTTTTTTTAAATTCCCTTGGGAACTCCCTAACTTTTCGGGATAATATATAGCCTATGAGTATCGAAGCCTGAGCCACATTATTTGTGAGTGTCACAAATAATGTGTCTTTCTATTGGTACTACCAGAATTTTCAAAATCGGTTCAGTAGATCCAGAGATTACCCTCTATAACGTCACAAACTCGCAAACTCACAAACTTTACCTCTTTATAATATTAGTACCTATAGAAATATTGAACATAATGATAAACATACAGTTTACAGTCAACCATGCCCAGAATTCATGAAACATATACTACTGGGGTTGTGAGCCTCCAGCCTTAAGGCCCAATTTTAGTGCCTCCTTCCTTGCAAGTTTGGTCTGCAATTCACTGCAATAAAATAATTGACTCCTTTAAATATTGTATGAATAATATTTATTGATCTAGGTCTAACAATTTGCTAGATAGCCTGCGATATTCACCACCTAGTAAGCCCAGTGCACGCCGCACAGTATTCGGAGCCAGGGTAGGCATTGGTTAGGTAGCAATGGGGGGCATGATGAAAAATAAGCATTGAGCTTTTTTAAGCAATGCTTTTATGCCTCTATGTCGTGCACGCCACTGAGTAAGCCACCAATTCGCACTGGCACAGCACCACACCATATAAATCTTCCAAATTATTCTTTAACTCCGACACAGGAGCATCTTTATGAGATGTTGATTCGACAATCTTGCATTGTCGCGTCAACATCAGTGCATTTCCTAAAACCTAAATCTACACAGATAAAATTGCGACCATCATCTAATGTTATACTTACAGGCAAAAGTGTGTATGTCTGTCTGTCTGCTATGCTTTCATTGGTCATCCATTCAACAGATCTATGGTACAGAGGTTTAATCTCAGGGAAGGACTTTTATCCCAAAAAATTTAATTAGTCTCATGCATTTCATTCAAAATACTAAATCCATGCAGATGAGATTCCAGTAATATAATCTAGGCCTGGATTGTAATCTGACATTAGCTATTAACAGCAGGGCGATTGGCTAAAAATGATAGCTACAATGTAACAATTGCAATCACCTCTCATTATTTCACTATTAGCCAAAATCCATTGATGCAGCTAAAATACCATAAATTCAGCCAATCAAAACAATTGTGACTACAACAATGATCGATGCAGGGTTTACACAATCGCCCCGGCTAGTTCTCAAGTATCTAATGGTCTTAAGGTGCTGATTAGTATGTAAGACTAATGCTGATGTTAGCTTATTAATGAGGGCCCGAGTTTCAAATCTTTTGTACCATTTCAGGGTTCACAATGTGTGAAAACTTCACTTGTCCCCCAAATGTCCACTGCAGACCTCAACGCACTGGTGCCACATGTGTATGTGAGACATACAAGAGATATAACTCCACAAGCAAAATGTGCGAAGAGACCAACCACTGTGCGGAAGAGAAGCCTGTTTGCTCACACATGTGCGTGGATAAAGGAAACCACTTCCAATGTGTGTGTGATCATGGGTACACTCCAGATGTGGCAAACTATTTGTGCTTTGCACCGGGTAAGTCTTTTTTCATGCTTCCTTTCATCTCTTTTAGCACTGATGCCACAGTGTAAGTATACAGGGTGGAAAAAACTAACAAGACTTGGAGGAAAAGTACCTACATTAAATATAGAAGATACAGTCAAATTAAACATTACTTTAAAAATAAGGATATCTGCATTCAAACATTTTTTTAACAGTCTAACTATTGAAGTCCCTAGAAGAGTTTCTGGATACCCTTTTCAAAGTCCAATTCTACATTAGAATAGGACTTTGAAAGCCAATCTAAATCTAGTCTAGTGAGCAAAGCTGCTAGCAACAGTTAAATATGATTTTCTCTCTGTTTTAGATCCCGAAGCTCTCCTATTCTTCAACACGCGCAATGATATAAGATATGTATCAGTGAAATCGAAACACCAAGTTATTGCAGTAACAGGAGTCAAACAGGTAAGTGACTTGACTCCATAGGCGAATGCTCGCTCGATATTCAGGATCACATCTCTCTCTCTGCATCGTATTCCTCATTACAGAGGGTTGTGACCCCTTTCCATTAATAATGGTAGGAGTTTTCTTGGGATAATAATGCGGTTGGTTCCCACATCCTTCCACATCATGATCACATATACAGGGTTAATTTTTGGTCACCAGCAAATTACCTCTGGGATGGTTCAGAATCAATAATACAATCGGTTTATTTTCAAGTTTTTTTATAACATTTTTACTAAAATTCACAAGTCTCTGTTGATAGTTTCATGTTTAAGCAAACGTTATTCTATAGAAAATGTATTAGTTCCACTAATTGCTGCGGAAAAAAGGGATGATGCCTATATCAAAAATAAATTATTTGTAACTGATCATTAGATAGAGGGTCTTCAAAAAAACCTCAATATCACATCCTCGGTTAGTTTTAAGTTAGTTTATATAATTATAGACCATTTTATAATATAGATTAAAGAAAAAAAGTGCGACCATAAAACCTCAAACCACGCAGACGAAGTCGCGGGCATTTGCTAGTATAGATTAAAGAAAAAAAGTGTGTTGAAATTTGCTTTCATTATTATTATTTCATACAACTTCCATACTAGAAGGGCGTTTTTAAGTTTATATAGTTGCTGATCATCCCTATTTTTTCGTGACGAGGACTACTGACGCATGCCGCGCTAATGCTAAATACAGTCCCACCAACTTATTTAAAATTTTAACAATTTTTATGACTGTTTAGTTTTTGTTTTATATAAGCAATAAAATACAGAATACTTGTGACAGCGACGCTGTCACAGGGTCAGATAAGTTTGTGGGATTATAGGTAACTTGGACTTGTTGAAGATAGTTAATGTTAATTGGGTATTTGACTACTAGTGAGAAAAAATATTTTTTAGTGATTATTTTATAAAGGATCTCGCAAAAGTCGTAATATCCACGTCCCCTGCTAGTTTTATTTTGAATAACCATTTTAAACTATCGATTAAAGTAAAAAAAGTGTGTCGAACTTTGATGACATCACAACTTAAAATTTCATACAAAATCCATACTACGCACGCGTTTCGACGTTTGAAAAAAAAATGCTGATTTAACTAGTTGTCAAATACCCAATTTTATATTCCGTTGTGCAGGCCCACTCGGTCTCGTACGACGGCACCTATCTGTATTGGGTGGAAACGGCGCAAGGGCACCAAGCTATAATGAGAGCAAGACTGGACGACGTCAAGGATTCGAAACAGGTAGGTATAGTTAGCGCCAATCAAATTGTCGTCTCTGAACTGAGGTGTGAGTGCTTGTTTGCGCATCTCTCACACAAACTGTCGAAGTCCGTTCCATACTACGCACGAAAATATGCTATTGCGACGCGTCTTGGGGTCAACTTCAGACGCGAGTAAATAATTGGTGCGAGTTATAAACATATAATTTAATATTATATTATGATGTCCGTGAATATACCTCCAAATAGGTTTGAAACAGTTTGCATTTCCGGTATAAAAAGTGTCCTATTGTCACTTTTCAGGTCTTCAACTATACCCATACAAATCGTACGCTGTTGCGCCGTGATTGAAGGACAAACGAACAAACTAACAGACTTTTGCATTTATAATTTTAGTAAGGATGGATTCTGTCCAGTCTAGTGAAAGCTAAGAGTCGATTATTTTAGTTTTTAGATACTGGCGTCATACAAAATTCATGATTAATTAATAAAAAAATTTGTTAATTTTGGAATAGCTGACCTAACTTTTTAAAATTTCATTCGCAGCTTATTACATAGACTCTGTTCAGGACAATAATAGCCGTGGGAAAAATGATTGGCAGTTAACCCCGAACGTATGAGCATTTATTCAGCACATATTTTAATAAATAATACCGCGGGATAAAAGTAGACAGCGCCATCTATTATAGAAATGAACAACTGTCCTATCAGACATACAATTTTACATAGGAGGTTGTATACTCCCCATAGAATATCTATGGATATTTTCTGATCTGTCTCTGATTGTTACCAGGTCATAGCAGCTCTGGGCATAGAAGACCCGGGCGACATAGCGATAGACTACTTAGCGGATATAGGAAATTGTACACTCTCCATTAGAATATCTATGGATATTTTCTGATCAGTATCTGATTGTTACCAAATCATAGCAGCCCTAGGCATAGAAGACCCGGGCGACATAGCGATAGACTACTTAGCGGATATAGGAAATTGTACACTCCCCATAGAATATCTATGGATATTTTCTGATCAGTCTCTGATTGCTACCAGGTCATAGCAGCTCTGGGCATAGAAGACCCGGGCGACATAGCAATAGACTACTTAGCGGATATAGGAAATTGTACACTCTCTATAGAATATCTATGGATATCTTCTGATCAGTCTGACTGTTACCAGGTCATAGCAGCTCTAGGCATAGAAGACCCGGGCGACATAGCGATAGACTACTTAGCGGATATAGGAAATTGTACACTCTCTATAGAATATCTATGGATATTTTCTGATCAGTCTGACTGTTATCAGGTCATAGCAGCTCTAGGCATAGAAGACCCGGGCGACATAGCGATAGACTACTTAGCGGATAACATATACTTCGGCGACGCCAAACGCGGCGTGATATCGGTTTGTCGTTCAGACGGATCAGTTTGTACCACGCTGCGTACAGACGCTAAGCATCCGCGGTTTGTCACCTTGGACCCGAGACAAGGGTGAGTGAAGCGACAACGATATAATATTTAGCACTTAGCAGAATATGTCTTCCATTTTTTGGTGAGTATCAGAAGGTTTTAAAGGATGTTCCAAAATGTCTTCCAATTTTTTGATGTATTCCAACAAACTCCCAACAGCTGACGACCTCCGTGGCGCAGTGTGTAGCGCTGTTGTCTTAACGTGTGGAGGCCTCGGGTTCGATCCCCGGCAGGGTCAATTTGGGAATTCATAATTTCTGATTTTTCTCTGGTCTGGCCTGGTGGGAGGCTTCGGCTGTGGCTTGTAAGCGGCAAAGACGTGCCGCCAAACGATTACTCGTTCCGGTACGATGCCGTGTAGAAATCAAATAGGGGTATGGGTTTAATATGACTGCCATGCCCCTAACTGGTTAGCCCGGTACCATCTTAGACTGCATCATCACTTAGCATCAGGTGATAATCGCAGTCAAGGGCTAACTTGTAGCGGATAAAAAAACACTTATCTGGCCCGGTGGCCAAAATTGGAACTAATTTTTGTGCCTGTTTAGTTTTATTTTAAATCATTTGCTAACACTCCATGGTTTATTTCAAGTGAAGAACTTCACCGAAACCTGCAAATACCAACAATAAAGGAGGAAGTCCGGGGGTTAGCAAAAAGCTATATGACTAAGGGCTAATTTTTCATTCGTCAGATAAAGTTTATCGGAGGAATAATTTTGACGTTTTGACAGGTTTTGTATTGAAAATCCGTCAAAGCGTCAAATGTATTCCTCCGATAAACTTTATCTGACGATTGAACAATTAGCCCTAATATATGACTTAAATGAGGACCAGGTTTAAACAACAGTTTACTTTTTCAACCTATTTGCTTATAGTCCTAGTACTGATTGTAGATTCCTCTAAGAAAAAAATAATATTTTTAATAGATAGTAATGAAGCTGTCACCAGGTCAGATTTTGTGGGACGATAGTAAAATTTACTGTGTCGACAGAAAAAGGGGGTAGTTTAATTTTATTAGTGCAAAATAAGATACCTACTTGTATGATAATACCATTGAAATATCGGTTGAATGTTTGTTGTAGCAAAATGTACTGGGTGGATTGGCACAACAAGGATGTAATCATGCAAGCCAACATGGATGGCTCGAATTCAACGGCGTTGGTCGATAATTTGAGCTCTGTGGCCACTGGCTTGGCGTTGGACGCTCCCAACGGAAGACTGTATTACGTTGATCAAACTATTAAAGTTGTCAGACTTGAGGACAAAAGGGTTTACGTAAGTTGGAGTTATTAATTTTCTACAATGTTTGTTTTTACGTCTGAAATTAATATGAGCCATCTTTGATTCCGAAAATAGGAGTATATGCTTTACTTTGATATGTCAGTCAATTAGGTACTTGACAACTAGCAATTCTTTGTTCAAACGTCAAATCGCGTGCTTTGTAGATATAGGATTTTGTATGAATTACTGAATTGTGACGTCATCAAAGTTCAACGCAATTTTTTACTTTAATCGATGGTTTGAAAAATATTACTACTTTTAGGAGATCCTCTATTTAATAATCACTAAAAAATAATTTATATGACTAGTTGTCATATACCCAATTCTCGGTTTCGGATTCATTGATGTAGAATTTTAGTAATACTCGGAAGGCTAAAATTTGTATCAATCGATTTTCGATATTATATTCACGTGGGAAAAGTCAATAATAGTATGTCAGTAAAAATACTCTTAGGTATTAAAAGTAGAGCTACAATACAATAATTAAAACTAAATTATAATAACATTATCATACAGTGGCGTGCACAGGGCTTGAAGCTAGGGTAGGCATTAGTTAGTCAGAATACTTATTTACTGACTGATATAATGAAAATGAACATTGACCTATTTCCATTTGGTTAAGCAGTGCTTTTATGCCTCTATGAACCGCACGCCACTGATACCATAAGGTATATGCGCTGGCCCTCATGTTATAATTAATAATACGTACTTTATTAGCCGTTCTTCGAGGAGCCTTTCCACCATCCGTACTCGCTGGCGGTGTTCGAAAATACGGTGTTCTGGAGCGACTTTACGTCCAACACGATACAGACAACAGACAAGATACACGGCACTAATATCAATAGAAACATTCTGCTCGGATTGGACGTGCCAGTCTTCGGTAAGTTAAATGACACTAGGTCTATAGACTAGTGTACCTTAGGGTTGGGACCGGCTTAAGGTAGTCAGAAAAGCTTTATGTAAGCTTTAGGTCTATTGTATTGGAAAATTAAGCAAATCGCCATTTCTGCGTCGGCGAAGCAGGCGACCTCCTTTTCACTCTTAATACCGTATATCTAATGCGTTTTCTGAACAACTCGAGCTCGTTCCACGTCCATATGATTGGTGAGACACTTAGATTAAACAAATCGCAGACAATTCATAAGTAACAAAATTAAAAAAACACGACCGCCCTGCCTAAAAACGAACTAAAAAGTTAAAAACTAAATTAATCTAGTTAATTTAGAATCTTAATGACTTTTTTAGTAAACAATATTTTTTGTGAATCACTGGTTATTGAACTATAGTGTTATATATTTTTGGAATCACATTTTATTTGTCACACAAACAAACAAACAAACAGGTAGACAGACAAACAAACAAACAAACAAACAGACAAACAGACAGACAGACAGACAGACAGACAGACAGACAGACAGATAAACAGACAGACAGACAGACAGACAAACAAACAAACAGACAGACAGACACAAACAAACAGACAGACAGACAGACAGACAGAAAGACAGACAGACAGACACAAACAAACAAACAAACAGATAGACCGACACACAAACAGACAGACAGACAGACAGACAGACAGAAAGACACGAACGAACGAACGAACGAACGACCACTGTTTACCACCATGTTTGTTGTATCACCACTTGCCAGCAAGTTTGATTGCAGCCAAGCGCTAACCAATAAATAAATAAAAACTTTGTTTGGTTGCAGACATGCATATCTACCACCCGGTTCTTATGAACAAGACCCGCAACCCGTGCTCTCAGCATCAGCATGACTGTCAGCTCTGCCTTCTCGTCTCCAACTCGAGCCACGTCTGCGCCTGCCCCGATGATATGCAGATGGTTGCGGGCCGTTGTCAACGTGAGTACTGTTACTGAGTATATAGACACACCTGGCTCTTATGAACAAGACCAGCAACCCGTGCTCTCAGCATGAGCACGACTGTCAGCTCTGCCTTCTCGTCTCCAACTCGAGCCACGTCTGCGCCTGCCCCGATGATATGCAGATGGTTGCGGGCCGTTGTCAACGTGAGTACTGTTACTGAGTATATAGACACACCTGGCTCTTATGAACAAGACCAGCAACCCGTGCTCTCAGCATGAGCACGACTGTCAGCTCTGCCTTCTCGTCTCCAACTCGAGCCACGTCTGCGCCTGCCCCGATGATATGCAGATGGTTGCGGGCCGTTGTCAACGTGAGTACTGTTACTGAGTATATAGACACACCTGGCTCTTATGAACAAGACCAGCAACCCGTGCTCTCAGCATGAGCACGACTGTCAGCTCTGCCTTCTCGTCTCCAACTCGAGCCACGTCTGCGCCTGCCCCGATGATATGCAGATGGTTGCGGGCCGTTGTCAACGTGAGTACTGTTACTGAGTATATAGACACACCTGGCTCTTATGAACAAGACCAGCAACCCGTGCTCTCAGCATGAGCACGACTGTCAGCTCTGCCTTCTCGTCTCCAACTCGAGCCACGTCTGCGCCTGCCCCGATGATATGCAGATGGTTGCGGGCCGTTGTCAACGTGAGTACTGTTACTGAGTATATAGACACACCTGGCTCTTATGAACAAGACCAGCAACCCGTGCTCTCAGCATGAGCACGACTGTCAGCTCTGCCTTCTCGTCTCCAACTCGAGCCACGTCTGCGCCTGCCCCGATGATATGCAGATGGTTGCGGGCCGTTGTCAACGTGAGTACTGTTACTGAGTATATAGACACACCTGGCTCTTATGAAAAAGACCAGCAACCCGTGCTCTCAGCACGGTAAAAAAATATACTAATGACATCCTAAGGGCAGCTTCTGTACATAATATTTACAGCTTTTGTTAGTCAGGAAGGTATTCCGGTTATATATTTTTAATATTATAACTAGCAGATGTTGTCCTTCCCTGAACGTAGGACCTGATTGCAGCGCCCCCTAACGGGTCCAATTATAAATATAACCCATCTTTGGAACTCGAACACTTACAAAAAATGACATCAAGTTGGCCCAGCTATGTTCGAGTTTTTGCGAGACTAACGCACGGCAACCGATTTTTATCTAAATAAGAAGATTTATGCCTCATACACGTCATTGGTGTTTCTACAAAGTCTTAATCTTGTTAACTTACAGTTCCAGCTTGGTGCAAAAATGTGTTCCTCAGTGCGGACTTTTGGCCTGAGGGCATAGTGCACCGTCGCTATAGGGAAGTGCGAGAAAAATCCCTACCGTAGTATTAGTCTTTTTTATAACTTATTGTTTTTTTGTATTTACCAACTTATAGTATTTTATTTTATCTTATAATATTTTATTTTTTAAGTAATAATGTATTTAACAGACATCCCCGGCTACCGGCCCCAGTACCTCATAGTTGGGTCAGGGTCTACGTTCACCCGCGTTTACTACAACCGCATCGGCAACCCTGAGACCCACGGCACTAATCTCGACATCGGCAGGGTGCAAGCCATGGCTTATGACTCGATCAGAGGTGAGTGCTGCAGCCTTATTGTGTTAAATCTGTATCAATCATTGTTACAATCCTAATTGCTTTAATTCGATCCCTGGCGGAGTCAATTTGGGACTCAGCTAGTCTATACTATCTACCCCAATAGGGGTGAAATGGGGGTTGGAAGCTTACATAAGGGCTCCCAAGTTTTGAAGTTAGAGACTTGATTTGATTGAAAATCGGGATTTATGCTATTGGTTTTAAGTTATAATAAACTGTATAAACAATTTTAGGAAAATCTACCCCAAGAGGGTGAAATGGGGGCTGTAACTTTGTATGAGAGTCCTGTGCTTTTGAAGTTAGAGACGTGAAAATCGGGATTTAGGTTATTTGATTTAAATAATAATAACCTGAATGAGCAATTTTACGAAAATTCACCCCAAAGGGGGTGAAATGGGGGTTGGAAGCTTACATGAGGGTTCTAAGTTTTTGAAGTTAGATACTTGAAAATCGGCCTAAAGGTTATTAGTTTAAGGTAATAATAAACTGCATAAGCAATTTTACGAAAATCTACCCCACAGAGGGTGAAATGAGGGTTGAAAATTTGTTTGCAAGTCCTATGTTTTTGTAGTTAGACACTTGAAAGTCAGAATTTAGGTTATTAGTTTTAAGTAATAATAAACTGCATAAGCAATTTTACGATTATCCACCCCAAAGGGCGTGAAATAGGGGTTGAAAGCTTGCATCAAGGTTATAAGTTTTTGAAGTCAGCATTAAGGACTTATTAGTCTTAAATAATAAAAACCTCCCGATGCTATATAGCTGCTATAAGTAGGCTGCATCGGGAAAATCTCATAGGAAATCAGAAATTGTACGCGGCCGAGTTCGCATGCGACCGCTATTTAGATGGACGGATGTTTGTTATTCAATGACTCCAGAACAGCTGAACGGATATGGATGAAATTTTGCACAACGATAGATTATTATGTGTTATAAATTATTTCTCTGTGCCAAATTTCATCCAGATCCTTTCAGCCGTTCTGGGGTGATTGAGTAATAAACATCCGTATTTATGTGCTATGTCTCTTTCCAGATGCCCTCTACGTATACGATAGCCAGAGAAAAGCCATCAGCCATATAAATATGAGTGACTTTGCACTAGGAATGACTGAACTACTTCTATATAAGGGTCTGGAAAACGTCGTCGATATGGATTACGGTAAGTCCTTCTGTCTGTCCTGTTTAATAATTATTATGTAGGCGGTTTTAAGAGCCTTTATATACACATTTTTAACAAGAATCTTATGAGGCCAATCCTGGAGTACGCCATCTTTAAAGTAAACTAATAAGACAGCTCTATTTATTAATATTCCCTGCGTAAAGGTTGCACTAGGTTTAGAGCTGTCATTTTAGTTTAGTTTAGATTTTGTATAAAGCAGTTTTTAATTTTTACAATTTTATGATCTGGTTTTATGTTTTATTTAATTTTATTTTATTTTTGTAAGTTTGTAATCTTATTTGACATTAATTAATTATAATTTTATATGACATTCGTAAGAGCTATACACAAGCTAAAATCGAAATAAATGAATATGAATATGAACATGGGCCCCAAGAACTCTAGATTTTATATTTGCCTTTGTAAATTTTGTTTGTGTTTTATGTGCAATGAAGACTGAGGTCATTTAAACCAACTCGGTAACTAAACCAACAAACATTTATTGTTTAGATTTCGTGTCGGATACTCTATATGTGCTGGACGCGGGTCGACGTGTCATAGAGGTGCTTTCGCTACGGAACAAGCATGCTGCGCTGTTGTACTCCTTCAGAGACCGGGAGATCCCTCTCAGCTTCTGTGTCATGTCGGACTATGGGTGAGTTGTCTGACGGATGTCGTGTCGGATGCGGGTCGGCGCGTCATAGAGGTGCTTTCGCTACGGAACAAGCATGCTGCGCTGTTGTACTCCTTCAGAGACCGGGAGATCCCTCTCAGCTTCTGTGTCATGTCGGACTATGGGTGAGTTGTCTCATGGATGTCGTGTCGGACGCGGGTCGACGCGTCATAGAGGTGCTTTCGCTACGGAACAAGCATGCTGCGCTGTTGTACTCCTTCAGAGACCGGGAGATCCCTCTCAGCTTCTGTGTCATGTCGGACTATGGGTGAGTTGTCTCATGGATGTCGTGTCGGACGCGGGTCGACGCGTCATAGAGGTGCTTTCGCTACGGAACAAGCATGCTGCGCTGTTGTACTCCTTCAGAGACCGGGAGATCCCTCTCAGCTTCTGTGTCATGTCGGACTATGGGTGAGTTGTCTCATGGATGTCGTGTCGGACGCGGGTCGACGCGTCATAGAGGTGCTTTCGCTACGGAACAAGCATGCTGCGCTGTTGTACTCCTTCAGAGACCGGGAGATCCCTCTCAGCTTCTGTGTCATGTCGGACTATGGGTGAGTTGTCTCATGGATGTCGTGTCGGACGCGGGTCGACGCGTCATAGAGGTGCTTTCGCTACGGAACAAGCATGCTGCGCTGTTGTACTCCTTCAGAGACCGGGAGATCCCTCTCAGCTTCTGTGTCATGTCGGACTATGGGTGAGTTGTCTCATGGATGTCGTGTCGGACGCGGGTCGACGCGTCATAGAGGTGCTTTCGCTACGGAACAAGCATGCTGCGCTGTTGTACTCCTTCAGAGACCGGGAGATCCCTCTCAGCTTCTGTGTCATGTCGGACTATGGGTGAGTTGTCTCATGGATGTCGTGTCGGACGCGGGTCGACGCGTCATAGAGGTGCTTTCGCTACGGAACAAGCATGCTGCGCTGTTGTACTCCTTCAGAGACCGGGAGATCCCTCTCAGCTTCTGTGTCATGTCGGACTATGGGTGAGTTGTCTGACGGATGTCGTGTCAGACTCTACTCGTGTCGGACGCGGGTCGGCGCGACTCATGTTGACTCTTACATATGAGCACCACATGTAAGAGTTGATGGAATGCTCAAGTCCATGAGCTTTCGTCAACAGTACAATTTATTTATTTATTCGGCACCAGAAAATTAGAAACAAAAAACATTAACATTGAATCAAGGTCTTTCAATAATAATATTTTGTAAGCAATTTTTATACTCTAATTCATCATTAAAATGGATGATATGATTATAATTTGCTGTCGATAAAGATTACGAAATAAAATATTTGAACATAATTTAGATCACACAAAATATCTTAAACAGGCGGATGCTGGTGGCTGTTTTGGAGAGCGAAGAAAACAATCGGATCCACATCGACAGTATGGGACTGGACGGCTCTAACAGGGAGCATATACTGATGAACAACGTTGTTGGTGAGTACACCTTTCTGGAACCTTCGCCTCTAGTTCAAAGTCAAAGTCAAAGGCAAGTAATATTTACTCAATTTAGGTTGGTACACTACACTTATTGACGTCCAGTTATTTATAGAATATAATGGTGATAATCAGTAATGGTATCTTAAAACTAAAGCTATGATTCCAATTAATACTCTTTATTTCATGTTGGAAATTCTTGAGACACTTACTAGGGAAGATTCCTTTGACACAAAAACAAAAAATAATTATGTGGATTGTAAGACGATAAAAAGTTCATAAACACGGTGAAAGAATTATTCGGATATTTTAAAAAAAGACGGATATGTCGCGTGATGGCATATTTTAAGTTAATCATTAATAGTACATTACTGCAGCGGCCAGCAAAACAGGCATTAAAGGACAAACGTGTAAATGTGGGACGAGGCGAAGCCGAGGCACACATACGTTAGTCTATCAATACCTAGTTGTGGCCAAGGCTTGTATAGTACTTTTCTCAAATAATGCGCGGAAATTAAAACTAAGTACCTAGTGCCTAGACAGAACTTTTCATTTAAAAATATTTTTCTTTCGATTTTGGCGGTAACAAGTTTTCTAATACGGCTCTTGCCGCCTCTAGAATTTCAGGTGGTGTTAAAGTAAGTTCATCACACTCATTGTCTTCACTTGAACTCATTTTGTTAAATACATTTCAAAATAAATGACGAACAACGAAAAACAATAATTTTTCTCGCGTTAGTGTTCATTTGTTTTTTTTTTCAATAAACAGCTTTCTATTTGCAAGTTAGTTCGAAATTTAAATAAAACCTTTCATAAGTTACCTCCTTGGTTGCAATGTTTCGGAGTAAAAGATCGTTCCATTTTTAAATTACATGTCAGATATGAATTTACTATGTAATTTATTTGGCCGCTAAACCACGACAGATATAGATTTTCATACAATTTTTGCCGGCCGCTGCTCGCATGTATTTGGCCAGTACAGCAATTTCGATTTATCTCGAAGAAGGTTGTCAAGATAATGCTCAAATTTTCAAGCATGTTTGAGAAATAAACATTAAAATGTTTATACCGCCCGATACTGCCCACGTCGGCTAGGACAATGGTCGGCAAGGTGCGGCGTTTGCTGTTCTTTCCTTTTTTGGTTCTGCATACATATGCGAACAATCTTTTTCAAGCATGAACATTATCAAGAGTAAACTGAGAAGCCGCTTTATTGATGAGAACTTGGAATCATGCCTAAAATTAAAAACAACAACATACAAACCTGACTTACTCAAACTTTCCAAGGAAATGCAAGCACATTGTTCGCATTAATAAATATTTATTAAGTATGAATTTTAGTTTTATTTAGTTTACTACTTATTTAGTGCAATAAAAGTTTACTAAATAAGCAGATTTGGCTCTCAATTTTTTTTGAAATTGTTGAAATACAAACTTATTAGCCAAAGAGCCAAATATGAAAGGACATGACCAGTAATCGCCCTCCGATTCGGGACAATGCACAGGATTTCCGTTTTTACAGTAAGGTTTAAAAATTCAAAACGAAACTATTATGGATTTATTATTCCAAATAAGGTCAGGGTTCAAATAACAAAAATAACAGTACGTTTATTGTTTAAATCTTGAGCGTCCGCTTTCCTCTTTAAGCACTACTCCATTTTGACGTTCCATTATATCCATGCCTAATAATAATCTTGTAACCCTACATGAATACCATTTAAGTACCTTAGTCATTATATTATGAATGATTTATTTTTGATCAATTAAATAGTAATGAAAAGGAAATGTATGTTTTGTTTATAATTATTTTTATTTTTTGACAAGTCTCAAACTAATAGATCGAACAAAGCATTTTGAAATACTGCTTTTAAAGGAACGCCCTTTCACATTGCATATGCCGCCATCTGTGGTCGAATAGTTGAACTGGAACGCCCTTTCACATTGCGTATGCTGCCATCTGTGGTCGAATAGTTGAACTTGTTAACTAAAAGTAGTGAGCAATACTTAAAAATATTTTCTAGACTCACCACAATACATAGCGCCATCTAGTGTGGGAAAGCAGTTTTTGGTGAAACTTTTTTTATTTATTTTCTCAGTTTTCAGAGCCTTCAGACTCCTGAAACTCTTTTATCTGAAAACTATAAAATATAACAATTACAATAATAAAGAAATAATACTTGAAAATATTTTTTTAGACTCGCTCAACACAATAAATAGCGCCATCTAGTGTGGGAAAGCAGTCTTTTGGTGAAACTTTTTTTGTTCATTTTCGCAGTTTTCCGAGCCTTCAGACTCCTGAAACTTTTTTATCTGAAAACAGTGAAATATTACAATTACAATAATAAAGAAATCATTGCTGAACATTGATTTTTGACACCTAGGCAAGCTGCCATAGTTCCACCGGTCAAGTCCTTTGGCTCTTTGGCTAATAAGTTTACCGACCACTGGCCGCTAGGGGAACCGACTGCGTGACGTCACTGCAGTGTCTACCGTCCGTTCACGTTCGTCCGTATCGTTCGGCCACGCGCCGAACGATTTGGAAACGCCGTCGCACAGCAAACGCAAGGGTCATAACTTCGTCATTTGTGATGATAATTGAAAAAAAAATTGCCGATAGAAGTGAAAACGAATATTTAATTTTTTTTAATAAAAAAAAATTGTAAAAATATTTAAAATATAAACCTTAAAACTAAGGCATTCAAGTTTAATTACGAACGTACTATATTTATACACACTACTACTTAAGTCCTTTTGTCTGTAAATGTAGAACGCGTGACCAACACCGTTCCACATTTTTACTCCCTACCAAAAAGTTTATTTAAAAAAACTTATTAAAAAAATCTACGTATACGTCAACGTATCAAGACACGCGGAAGCGTGTCCAGCCAAAGTTCAAAAAAACTGGCGAGCAGCACCGTGTGTAATATTACACGAACCATTTGGAGCCACTTTTGACCCCCTCATAACTCAAAAACTATTTCACATAAACATGTCAAATTTGGCGCATATATTGAGACCCGTGAGATACATATGTGCTCCAAATTTCATAAGCACACCTCAAATGGTTATTTAGATATAAACGTACAAAAATCGTCATTTTTATGATCAAAGGTATAGATCAAAACTCTGACACGAGGCATGCTACCATTGCTTAAAGCCGTATTATTTTAATATTGTTGACGTTTATGTTGTAGTGTTATAATCATTATTTTAAGGACATCAAAGTACATTCAACCGTTAGTTTAAACAATACTGCTTTAAGCGGTGGTAGGAACTCCTTAACTATTGAAAATGACACATAATTATTATTTTAATGTAAATAATAATGAATAATAATATAGTTGCATTAAAACCTTACCTTCGTATTCATACATTTTGTGCAACGAAACTTCATTGACAGAAAAGAAGAAGAAACGTATTTGAAGTCGTCAGTTCAAGCTGTCAGTCATTGTGATTTGTATTCATTGTTTATAGTGGTTTTAGTGATATCGACTGTTTACCGTGCTTGTTTTCAATGTTTCACAAAAAACTTTTGATTTTGAACTTTTGCAATCAAAATTGATGAGATGTAGAAATGTGCTGTAGAGGTAGTCTGACCATAGATGTAATCTGTCAATGTCAGTGTAACTCTAGGTACACTATATATTTTTCTTGAGAATTCTCGTCTTTAATTATCTTGTACAATGAGTCGTACAATAGAATTACTGGTGGGTGACACACTGACCTTACACCAAATAATAAGTACCTACTAATGTAAAACGTAAACTAAACTAATAGAAAAGTCCTATTACAGTGTAAAGGATTATTTGAATGATAGCAAGGCATGGGTATGAATTGTTACAGCGGCTGATTATGTAATGTTATATTACAAGTACATATATATAATTTCAAATATTTGTGAGATGGTGATAATAAAAAAAAAGCGGAGTTTATTGCGGGCTCTTCTCAAACCAGGGCACGTTTGGAACCCTCGTAGCTTTAGTTTTAAGATATCGTAGTTAATTATCACCATCACGTCTTATGCTCTGTAAGCATGACGTTCAGGTGTACTTTGTAGGTACATATTTTGAATAAATATGTTTTGAGTTTGAGATTGAGTTCAATAATTTCTGTACAAAAAGTAATGATATCCCATCAAAAACATAAATGTAAAATGAGAGCCAAGTTCAAAATTGTGATATATATGCCTTGGTTGTTGACTTCAGCGACAAAAGAAGTGAGATCTAAATGGGTGCCAAGTTCAATGGTCAGTCCTGCAATTTATATATCCCATCAAAAACATAAATGTGAAATGAGAGCCAAATTGAAAATTGTGATATATATGCCTTAGTTGTTGACTTCAGCGACAAAAGAAGTGAGATCTAAATGGGTGCCAAGTTCAACGGTCAGTCCTGAAATTTATTTATAACAACATATAATATTTTATAACAACTTAAAATATCATTTCTTCTTATAACTTAGTATAAAATGTTGAAGACTAAGGCTTTGGCTTGGCTAGTTTCCATATACGAATTATTATTAAGTAGGTACCTAAAAGTACAGTTTCTACCAGCAAGCCAAATTTTCGGAAGAATAAAATAAGAACTTACAGCTTTACAACTTGTGAACGCTATAATTCGTATATGAAAACTAGCCAAGCCAAAGCCTTAGTCTTCAACATTTTATACTACGTTATAAGAAGAAATGATATTTTAAGTTGTTATAAAATATTATATGTTGTTATAAATAAATTTCAGGACTGACCATTGAACTTGGCACCCATTTAGATCTCACTTCTTTTGTCGCTGAAGTCAACAACTAAGGCATATATATCACAATTTTCAATTTGGCTCTCATTTCACATTTATGTTTTTGATGGGATATATAAATTGCAGGACTGACCATTGAACTTGGCACCCATTTAGATCTCACTTCTTTTGTCGCTGAAGTCAACAACCAAGGCATATATATCACAATTTTGAACTTGGCTCTCATTTTACATTTATGTTTTTGATGGGATATATTTTTTTCAATGTATAACTACTCATTTAAAACATTTGTTAAAATAAACTGACTTACTGACTATAATTTATCAACGCACAGCTCAAACCGCTGAGGTTATACGCTCGATAGTTATATACAGTAGGTTCCTTGTATGTCCAAGTAGTAGGTACGCACTAAGAACGGTTTTTTTTAATTTGACCCTTAAATATGCGAAACACCATTGTCGCTGTAACGCGTAAAGTTTGGAAAGGACGTTGTCTAACCTTACCTAACTCGAGTACATCTAAAGCGCCGAGCAAAACGCGTTTCGCAAGGAATGTTTCTGCGCTTGTTTGTTTTACTTTTTACTTACGTGACTAAAACTTACACTTGTAAGTTTTACTCACGTAAGTCGCGTGTATGAGTGACTTACGCAAAGTAAACAGTCTTGTAGCATATCGTATGCAATTGTTAGTTACGTGCTCTATACTCACGTAAAAACTTATAAGTGTTATCATGGCCTAAGGGAAACTAGACTACAAATGATGTATTATTGCAGGGCCAAACGTCCGTCTGCGGTATTCGCCGGAGATGAACATTGTCTACATCGCCGATGACGGAAACCGAGTCATTGACGTCATTCATCCTGAAGGTAAATACTCTTAGGAGTTCTTTCATTGGTTGACATGATACCGACGATATCATATACACACATTATTTTCTTACTAATATTATAAATGCGAAAGTTTGGATGGATGTATGGATGTTTGGATGTTTGTTATTCAATCACGCCCCAACGGCTGAACGGATCTGGCTGAAATTTGGCACAGAGATAGATTATAGTCTGGAATAGCACATAGGCTTCTTTTTATCCCGGAAAATTAAAGAGTTTCCGCAGGAACCAAAAAACCTCAAACCACGCAGACGAAGACTAGCATATTATATATCGGTATTGCCAGCCATAAAGCGTCATGGATGGTCAAAGAGGTATTATCAGCCAATCAAAAATCCAAGTGAGTCTGGCTTGGTTTGACATTAATTTGTGTTTCTCAGGATCAGGAAGAGAGATGTTCAGTGAGGTGCTGACGAGCGTGGCTAGCTTGGCCGTGAGCGACACGCGCGTGTTCTGGACGGACAGACGCTCTGCCCGCCTCTACTGGGCCAACGTGCACGAGGCGGCCCGCAGCGTGCATCAGACGCGCCGGATGGAGCTCTGTGAGTATACAGGAAGATGTTCAGTGAGGTGCTGACGAGCGTGGCTAGCTAGAGTGGAGCTCTGTAAGTTTTCTGGACGGACAGACGCTCTGCCCGCCTCTACTGGGCCAACGTGCACGAGGCGGCCCGCAGCGTGCATCAGACGCGCCGGATGGAGCTCTGTGAGTATACAGGAAGATGTTCAGTGAGGTGCTGACGAGCGTGGCTAGCTGGGGTGGAGATCTGTAAGTGTTCTGGACGGACAGACGCTCTGCCCGCCTCTACTGGGCCAACGTGCACGAGGCGACCCGCAGCGTGCATCAGACGTGCCGGATGGAGCTCTGTGAGTATACAGGAAGATGTTCAGTGAGGCGCTGACGAGCGTGGCTAGCTGGGGTGGAGATCTGTAAGTGTTCTGGACGGACAGGCGCTCTGCCCGCCTCTACTGGGCCAACGTGCACGAGGCGGCCCGCAGCGTGCATCAGACACGCCGGATGGAGCTCTGTGAGTATACAGGAAGATGTTCAGTGAGGTGCTGACGAGCGTGGCTAGCTGGGGTGGAGATCTGTAAGTGTTGTTCTGACAGAATTTCGGCCACTGCACCCAAGCTGCGCAGAGAATATTGTAGTGCACAATGGTGCATTGTCTATTCTTCCACTCAAATAGCGGGACGACTGACGGGATAAAAATACTTCACGACGACCCCAGAAAAGATCAGGCGCAGAACCAACGGCTTTAAGCGCACCCTGAGACACAGAGGTGTATTTAGCCCGCCCGCAGCGTGCATCAGACACGCCGGATGGAGCTCTGTGAGTATACAGGAAGGGAGATGTTCAGTGAGGAGTTGACGAGCGTGGCTAGCTAGAGTGGAGATCTGTAAGTGTTCTTCTAACAAAATTTCGGCCACTGCACTCAATCTCAACGGAGATGGGCAAGCTGCGCAGAGAATATTGTAGTGCTGAATTGTGTGCGCACAGTCGTACATTGTCTATTCTTCCAGGTTATTCTTCCACTCAAATAGCGGCACGACTGATGGGATAAAAATACTTCACGAAACCCCAGAAAAGATCAGACGCAGACCCAACGACTTTAAGCGCACCCTGAAACACAGAGGTGTATTTAACAACGCCTATCTTGGCTGCTGCTGAGAATTTCTTGAACCCCCATTTGCCTGACAGCCATGACATCCTCTTTCTTGCTTTATCATTAATCCCTTGGATTCCTTAACTCACAATGCACACAAATCAGCTGCAGCATTAAAATGTTTTCAGCGGTTAATTTGAGTTTCGTTTTTTACAGCAATATTCCCAAACGAAACCCACCTGCATGTCCTAACAACCACTCTCCCCCCTGCCTCCAACAACCCTTACCGTCAGCACAAATGTTTCCAGTCACCCACCCCTTGCTCGCACATATGCGTGCAAGCCCCCCACTTGCCTCACAACACTAACGTATCCAGCATGGGCTATACATGCCGATGCCCCCCCGGCTTCCTCACGTTCGACCGATGCATGGAGTTCCTGGAGTGCCACAAAGATGAGTTCTATTGCCATAAGAGTGTGGAATGTTTCACGGCGAATAAGAAATGTGATGGTGTGAAGGATTGCAAGTTTGGGGAAGACGAAGAAGGTTGTAGTGGTAAGAAGGTTTTTGTTAAGAAAAGTCGGATATTATAAAGAAACACTGGTTCGTCACATAATTATACTTTAATTTCGCAAGTCACACAAAACCCATAGAGGCAAGAAGGTCTTGTATTAACTCGCTTTAATTTTAATCCTAACAGTTAATTTAAATTAAAAATAATGTGAGTTCTCTCCTTATTTTTTTCTCCTTTCTATGGCCTATATTATATTAGTACTCACTTAATGGACGTAATGATAGTAGCGGAGACTTTGTTAAAAATGTACACACACCACTGGTAGAATAAATACAATACTAACCGACTTATAAATTACATCTACAAACGTATTCAAAAATAAATAAAAAATTAAAAAGGGCAACCACCGAGTTTCTTGCTGGTTCTTCTCGGCATTTTTGATAAATCTATTTGAATAAAAAAACTATGAGTTCGAGTTTGAATGAATTATGAATGTCGTTTGCAGATTCAGTAACAGAAAGCCCTGAAATGTGTCCAGAAGATCAGACAAATTGCCATGGCGTATGCATCCCTAAAAATCACGCATGCAATGATCATATAACATCAAGTAAGTTACTTCCATCACACATATTTTTCAGAAAGTAAAGGACATTGTTCCGTCCCCATACAAAGTTCGCCTAAGAACCAACTGTCATAAAGCATTGATAATTGGGTTCAAATTAATACCTTTTTTTACTTGAGAGCAGATTAAAACTACGGACACTTGCAAGAAAATTACTTATTACCAAAAATATTTTCAATTTTGAGTTTATTTCAGCATTCACGATCAATCTACTTGAACAAATAAATATCATCTCTATCCATTTGTAATAGAGCTGTAAACAGTATGTAGATAAGACAAGATTCGCCTGTAGTTCATCAAAAACATTACAGATGGCATTATTAATAATGCAGGCATAGGCATAGTTCATTGAGAATTTCACAGATGGCGTTAAAAATATTAAATTATTGTACTTTCAATAGATGGCGTTGCGAGATCCAGAATACTAGCGCACTTAGCACTTTAAGCAGCTTTTATCTTGTTTCTTACGATACAGATCTAGCGCTCAAGCGGTGGTATTATATATTATTTAAAACTGTAAGTTATTGATCTGTGGTTAATAATCCAGAGACGGAAACGTATAGTAATCAATTTAATACCCATTTACTTATTTTATAATTAATTTGAAGTGTCCGTTAAATTCTGATACTTGGAATAAAGACTATAAATTAAGCTAAGAATTACTGTATATTTCAAACGTGTGTTGATTCTTAGGCGAATTTGGTCAATGTCCTTTCTTTAGTTATTCAGGGTATCAAATAAATATTATAAATGCGGAAGTTTGGATGGATGGATGTATGGATTTATGGATGTGGATGAAATTTGGCACACAGATAGATTATAGTCTGGAATAACACATTTTTCATGTCATTTTTTTTTTGGAGGTAGGTAGTCGCGGGCATCAGCTTGTTAAAAACTAAAGCTGCGAGGGTTCCAAACGCGCCCATGCCTGTAAAGAGCCCACAATAAACATTTTTATGTGCGGCGAATGTATATTAATATTAAAAATGCGATTGTTTGGATGGATGGATGGATGTTTGTTACTCAATAACGCCAGAAAGCCTGAATGGATCTGAATGAAATTTAGTCGGGATCAACACATAGGCTACATTTTATTCCGGAAAATTAAAGAGTTCCTAGAGTTAGAGTTCCTGAGGTCTAGGAACTCTCGGTCCATGCGGTCGAAGTCGCGGGCATCAGCTAGTAGTACATGTGTCTTTTCTGCCCTAAACCTTTACCAATGTCTTCGCTGTCACTCAAACTCCTATTTTTTTTTTGTTTTATATGGATAGTTTTAATAATAACACACTTCGTATTGAATCAACGTTCATCTTTAATTTTAGGTTTAGCAATACAGAGGACACACGCCATGTTTTATATTTATTTTTTATATCAGTTGTCCTGACCACAGATCTTTATCTCTGTGGTCAAACCACAGAGTATATAGCTCTTATAGAACACCTATTGCAGCACCCGTCGACCCAGTATCCAAACCAATACAATGTAGTACCGAAGAGTTCCGATGTTCGGACAACTCGGTATGCATCGAGCGATCGCTGACCTGCGACGGCCATTCCGACTGTGTGGACGGCTCCGATGAACATCCGGACGCGTGTGACGTCAGATCCTGTTTCGACACCGAGTTCATGTGAGGAATATTGCTTTTCACCTCTCTAGCTCGAAAAACGCGCCGTTACTGCTTAAAACCAGTGAGCAAAGGTCGTTTTTGCTCATTGGTTTTAAGAGTGAGCAAAAGTCGTATTTGTTCACTCGGAAAAAAAGTATTTTTGTATTTGAAACCAGTGAGCAAAAGTAGTTTTTGCTCACTTAGTGGTTAAATGGTGAAATGAAAAAATGATAATTTTTCATTAGGTGCGCAACGGGCTCGTGTATCCCGGTTTCATGGCGATGCGATGGAAGTGTAGATTGTACTGATGACTCCGACGAGGTCGGTTGTGGTAAGTTAAACAAATTAACAAATTTACTATTATCGTTTAAACTAAACGGTTCGTTATGCCAAACTTTCAGAACTCAAGCACTGAACTTACAACCCTTAATTATAGGAGTTTAATTATATTCGGTCAATCAAATAGTTTTAACAGGTTATTAAATAAATCCATTCATATTTATCATTTCAGCTAAGTAGAAGATACTACTTTATGTATTCTAGTTAAGTTTTATACAGCGTTTCAGAATCGATCTGTCATGATTAGACATTCGTCGTTCACGTGTAGGTACGATAAAAATTTACTTTGACGTGACGTTGTAAACCTCCATCAACAGTATTTATTTCAGGGGCGATTATGTAAAACCTGAATCAATCATTGTTACAGTCTCAATTGTTTTGATTGGCTGAATTTATGGTATTTTGGCTGTATCAATGGATTTTTGCCAATAGTGTAAAAGTAATAACCAATCAGAGGTGATTGCGATCGTTACACTGTAGCTGTCATTTTTAGCCAATCGTCATGCCGATGTAAGATAAGGTAGGATATGTTTCAACATCAATCAATCAAGCAATCTATTTTATAAAGTGCTTGAAGGAATCCCTTACACCGTTACACGTCCCACTTGATGTAGTAAACCCAATTTCGAGTGGGGTTCCATGACATTTTTGATTTCGGTCATATTTCGGTAGTTTTTGACATGCATAGGGGCACAGTGGCAGTACGAAAGTTTACGATTTTAACTTTAACTAATGCGTTATGTACGGTCGCGGTCTGAAAATTTTTACCAGTTTTCAAATTAGATTCTATAAAACACTGTGTGTATTGAGGTCTAAGACAGTTAAGCAATGTATTTATTACGTTTCAAAGTGATCAATAGTTTTCAAAAACGAATTCAACAAAAAGAGTATTAATGTCATTTTTATAATAAAATTCATTTCCTAATTATTTCAAGTTTGACACATTAGCATCGTCGCATTTGAAGCACTTTGAAGTGGCATTTACTAAAAATATTGAAAGAGGTTTGCTACATCTATCCTATCTAGTTTCCACATTTGCCACCTACTGAAAAAGTTAAAAAATCTGTGTTTAATTAAACCACATAAAGACCTTTTTCATCATATCTATTCGAAAAACGAACATTGGCTTCAGAGGAAAGCGGGAGCAAAATTAAATTTTTAGGCCCATGGGACTTTTCATTTCTCTGTTCTGGTTGGTCCGCGTTCGTGCTTCTGATTGGTGCTTAAACGTATAGGTAATGTCCATACGTAGTACGTTGATACTCCTAGCTTTTTCTCATACGTAATGATGAAAAATAGTGTGTGTCACTCGGGGCCAAATTTGTTGTTCTCGGGCGGCGTATATTGAATTCCTCGCTACGCTCAGGATTCTACTTGAGAATCCCTCACCACCCTCGGGATTCTACGATAGAATCCTTCACTTCGCTCCGAATTCAAAATAGCGTCCTCGGGGAACAAAAATTTTCTTTGGCCCCATATAACACAAATAACTATTGAGCTGATACAGGTGGGTCCATGCAATTATAAACCTTAAGCGCAAAACACACAGGGAACGGGCGCGGGTCGGGTGGAATTCCTTGTGTATGTATGGATGACATCACACAGAACGCGGCCAGGGGTCGGGCGGGTGACGCTGTGTGATGTCGTCCATATAAATACAAGGAGTTCAACCCGCCGCATACCCGACCCGGCCATCTCTATTACAGAGATGAGAGCGTGCCCCGTGGGCTCGTTTGCGTGCGGCAACGGCTCGTGCGTTCCAGTGTACGTGCGCATTTTTGATATATGCATCACCCCTATTACAGAGATGAGAGCGTGCCCCGTGGGCTCGTTCGCGTGCGGCAACGGCTCGTGCGTTCCAGAGTACGTGCGCATTTTTGATATAGGCATCACCCCTATTACAGAGATGAGAGCGTGCCCCGTGGGCTCGTTCGCGTGCGGCAACGGCTCGTGCGTTCCAGTGTACGTGCGCTGCGATGGCAAGGCCGACTGTGCGGACCACGCGGACGAGCAGGGATGCGACCTGTCCGACTTCATAGAGGTTTCCGTGAGTATCTATACTGATACTAATACTAATTACTTTACTAATTTAATATTTACTTTTACTAATTAATTTATTAATTAATTAATAATATTATAAATGCGAAAATTTGGATGGATGTATGCATGTATGGATGTTTGTTACTCAATCACGCCCCAACGGCTGAACGGATCTGGCTGAAATTTGGCACAGAGGTAGATTATAGTCTGGAATAGCACATAGGCTACTTTTTATCCCGGAAAATTAAAGAGTTCCCGCGGGAACCAAAAAACCTCAAACCACGCATACGAAGTCGCGGGCCTACGCTAATTACACTGTACAGACTATAGTATGGTTTCGTAGTGTTGTCAAAGTTGTCTGGAAGAGATCTCTACTTTACTACGTTTACTTATTTACAGTGGCGTGCAAAGTATTCGTGGCCAGGGTATGCATAGATTAGATAGATGCCTATTTACAGGCAGGGCATGATTAAATATAAACATTGAGCTTTTTTAACTAGCGTAAGCAATGCTTTTGTGCCTCTATGTCGTGCACGCCACTGCTTATTTATATCAATTTTTGGAGTGAAAACTTCTTTAGGCGCGTTGAGCACTTTTTGGTAGGGGGTAAAAATGTAGAAACCCGAGACCGACACCGTTCTTCTTAAGACAAAAGGTCTTAAGTATAAATAATATAGTAAATTCGTAATTAAACTTTAATTCTTTAGATTTAAGGTTTATATTTGAATTATTTTAAAAGTGCTGTGTTGTTATTTTAAATTATTTTGAATATTCGTTTTCACTTCTATCGGCAGTCCCTATGACTGCCAATTTTTTCTTATGTGTTCTTTGGTGTGCAATAAAGAATATAATACATGCATACACAAAGCAAAGTGCAAATCATGACCTCGGCTCGTTCCCGTTCGGCAAAGTCTATCCAAGAACGTCTAAATTTCAGTAAATCTGGTATTGTTAACCGCACAACGCGGACGTGGTATTTCAATGAAAATTTCTTAGAATAGGGATAATGACAACTCAATCAAATCAGCAACTCTTTATCAAACTTAAAAACGCGCGCGCTGGAAGTTGCATGAAATTCGCAATTGTGACGTCATCAAATTACAACGCACTTTTTTTCTTTAATCTATATTTTAAAATGGTTATCATATTTAAAACTAACCGAGGATGTGAATTTTAGGTCTTTTGGAAGACCCTCTATTTAATAATCGATTAGAAATAATTTATTTTTGATATAGGCATCATCCCTATTTTGTAGTCTTACTTGTTTAGTAAAGGCAATGGTGTGTAAACAGGAGCACGTGATAACTTGCTCGCCGTGGGAGCACCCGTGCGAACACAACAAGACACTGTGTCTACCGTACACGGCTCGGTTCGGACATTACTTTTTAGTTTATTGTGTTGTGTTGTAACTGCCTCGTTGGTCTTGTGGTTAGCATGTTCGACTGCGGCTGACGAGGTCTCGGGTTCGAGTCCTTGTCCATAACAAGTATTGGGTTTTTCTAAACAATAAATTCTCAGTACTAGCCCGGAGTTAGAAACTTGGCGGTATTTCACCCCCGTGCCTCGGAGAGCACGTTAAGCCGTCGGTCCCGGCTATTATCACTAACAATGATATTAGTCGTTAAAGCCCGCCAACCCGCTTTGGAGCAGCGTGGCGGTTCTATGCTCTTATCTTCTATGAGAGTGGAGGCCTGTGCCCAGCAGTGGGACGTTAAGGGCTGTAGTGGTGGTTGTGTTATATTCGTTGTCCTGTCCTGTCAGTTGTCCTCGATAACAATTGTGGTGTGGTTCCGAATAAACACCTTTTCTTTATTTCAAATACTTAATTTAATTATTATTATATATGGTGAAGGATATATACGTAAGATATACAGTAGTTTATACACTAATTAACACTCGTATTTATTCAAATTTATGTTTTCGCTAAACATAACATTTTTCGTTTTCGGTAAAAATTGGTAATTAGTTTTTTGACTAACTACTTAACATATTTATTTATTTATCCAAATTTAGGTCTACTTGCACAAGACCGTTTCTTGCCTGTCCTTTTCATATCAACTCCAGGAAAAACTTATCAATAATTATAGAAATTAAAAAATACGACTGCCCTGCCAAAAAACGAACTAAAAAGTTAAAAATCTAAATTAATCTAGTTAAATTAGAATCTTATTCACATTTTTATTAAATGATATTTTTTGTGAATCACTGGATATTGAACTATAATGTTATATATTGGGACCATGGTCGCCCCATCATTCTTTTATTAATTTTGCCTAGCCACCCGGAATAAACTAGGGACTTTAACGATACCTCATTTATCAAAATCGGTTCAGGCGTATAGAAGTTATGGTGGAATATACAAACTCACATAGTTACATACATACATACATGAACCCTGAAAACAATATACTCCTTTTTTCAGGTAGTCGTAGTCGTAAAAGGGACAGCATCACAAAGTTTAACCTAATCAGTTAAGGCAGTGTTGTGCAAGTCGTCCTTAATATGTGTTCGGTGAAGGGTTAAACTTTTTTGGTAATTAAAAAAATACAAACACGTAAAACAATCCTCAGATGCAACGGCAAGGTGGATTGTCCGGGCGGCACAGACGAGGCAGGTTGCGACTTTCACTGCGGAGGGATAGAGAGCAGCTTGTTCCCTTGCAAGCAAGAATACAAGTGTGTCAAAAAGTTGCACGTCTGCAACGGCCGCAAGGACTGTAGCGACGGCTCCGATGAGACAATCGAAGCTTGTATCAAAGGTATATTTTTAGTTTTCACTAGCTAATGCCCGCGACATTGTCCGCGTGGATTGAGGTGTTTCGGTTTTCGGGAACTCTAATTTTCCGGGATAAAACTAGCATATGTGTTATTCCAGACAATAATCTATCTCTATGCCAAATTTCAGCCAGATCCATTCAGCCGTTGGGACGTGATTGAGTAACAAACATCCATACATCCATCGAAACTTTCGCGTTTATAATATTAGTAAGATTTTCCAACACAAATTAGTCCATGACTGTCATTTCACTTACTGGTCTTTAGCGAAAAAAGTACATTGATACTAAACTACAATGGGAAGCTTACATGAGGGTTTTAAGTTTTTGAAAATCGGGGTTTAGGTTATTAGTTTTAAATTATAATAACCTGTATAATCAATTTTACGAACATTAACCCCAAAGAGGGTGAAATGGGGGCTGTACGTTTGTATGAAAGTCCTTTGTGTTTGAAGTTAGAGGCTTTAAAATCGGGATGTAGGTTAATAGTTTTAAATAATAATAACCTGTGTAAGCAATTTTACGAAAATCCACCCTAAAGGGTGTGAAATTGGGGTTGGCTTAGCTTGCATGTAGGTTATAAGTTTTTTAAATCAGCATTAAGGTTATTAATTATTAGTTTTAGCTGCTATATGTGCCTAGGCTTTTTGCAATGGGAAAATCTCATAGGAAATCAGAAATTGTACGCGGATGAAATGGCTGGCGATCTCTAGTAATAATAATATTATTGAATAGAAGCAGGCGTTACTTTGCGGAAGTCCATCATAGTGAATGAACTAGAAGTTTAATTCGCTATAATCCGCTACAGTAGACAAATCTGTGTGGTACAGTGCGTGTCTTTCACCTGCAACATGCGACACCCACCACCCAGCAATAGGCATGATGACAGTAACCATGAATCAATGGAATTATGAATTTATCTAATCAAATAGGATTCATGGATTATAAAAAACGTATTTATTTTTCTATTTCGAGTGAGATCGCTATTTATTTTGATAAAATAAAACTATAAAATACGTCAATCCGCCATATTAGATTAAACGCCAAGAAGCGGATGACGTCACAATTGTTTGTTTTGAGCTTTGACAATCACACTATTGTTTACTGCACACTGCACAAAGTACATTGGTAAAAACAATAGTGACGTCACAAACGACGCCATGACACCGGCTAGCGTTTTGGCGTGAAATTTAAAATTTAAATTTCAAATACCAATTTTATCTATCAAACCTTATTTTTCTGCTGAAATAAGATATTTTTTCGAAATAGTGGATACTTCCGAACATAATCTGACCATTTTTCAAAATCATTCATCATGCCTATTCGCACAGGCACGATTGATGAATGTGTGTGAATTTCACAATCGTGCATTGCCGAGTCAACATCTCCTGAAGATGCTCCGGTGTCGGAGTGAAACGTACGTTGAGAGTGATTTGGAGGATTTGTGTGGTGTGGTGTTGTGCCTGTGCGAATTGCTGGGTGGTGGGTGTCGCATGCTGCAGGTGAAAGACACGCACTGTACCACACAGATTCGTCTACTGTAGCGGATTATAGCGAATTAAACTTCTAGTTCATTCACAATAATATTATTATCTCACCCTCAAAAATACTATTAAAATTCGGATTCTGTTTGTAATTTTGGTTAACAGTGAACAAAACGGTGCCCCTACATCCGGTCCACGTGACTGATAGCTGCAGCGACGGGTATCGGTGTGACAGCGGCCAGTGTGTAGAGTGGAGGCAAGTGTGCGATAACACCACGGATTGCATCGACGGCTCAGACGAAGGCCGCCTGTGTGGTAAGTGTGATAATGAAAAAAAAAAATACCCGGCTGAGTTTGTTGTGGGCTCTTCTCAGAGCAGGGCGCGTTTGGAACCCTCGTAGCTTTAGTTTTAAGATACCGTTACTGATTATCACCATCATGTTTTGTAAGCTATCATAAAGTGTACAGTATACAGTCCACGTCAAAAGTCCATATATAACTTAAATGCTAAAACTGTGTGCAAGCCATCTGAATCACTCATCCTCGCTAACATAATCTGTCCAAAATTTTAAATTTATTTGAACAACATTAGTATCAAACCATTGAATATACTACTTAGATTATATTGCCATAAATTGTCAACAATGCTAACCTACAAGATGTATTATATTGCCATAAATTGTCAACAATGCTAACCTACAAGATGTATTATATTGCCATAAATTGTCAACAATGCTAGCCTACAGGATGTCATGAAGATTATTTTTGTAAGTTTGAGAATGACTTTTTAACAAACAAGACATCTTGTTTTCTATATGGACTTTTGACGTCGACTGTACCTAATTTGGATTAATAATCCATAACAAAAAATTAATATATACCATAAATATTAACAATCCATACTAATATTTGTGGAATGGTGATAATGAAAAAAAAACCCGGCTGAGTTTGTCGTGGGCTCTTCTCAGAGCACGGCGCGTTTGGAACCCTCGTAGCTTTAGTTTTAAGATACCGTTACTGATTATCACCATTATATTTTACAAATAACTGGACGTCAATAAGTGTAGTATACCTACCTAAATTGAATAAACATTATTTGAGTTTGAGTTTGAATTTGTGATTCTTTCAAGACTCTTACTGGAACTTCTGCCAGTTACCAGTGGACACTTGGACTTAGGCTGAGATATCTATTGAACTCAACGACCTCAATTTACATAGACGGGCCCTGTCAAACAAAGAATGTGGACTTATGTTACTAACGCCATCTAGTCTGAAAAGCGGGACAGCGCTATGGCGGGGACAAGGACCAGCTCATACAGGTGAAGGGCACGACCTACAAGTCGGACGTCCAACTTTTTTCTATGAAAGGGCCCATCTAGTACCTATATATATATCGATGATTGAACTGAGATCCTCCTTGCCTCCTTTTTTGATAGGTATGCTTCTTTATGTGTGGCACAATTTGGAAATAAATGTTTGAAATTGTGAAATTAAATATTAATATTTTGAAACAAAACTTAAATTAGCCTAAGTTTTAACTCATTGTAGATGTAGAAATAATCTATTATACTTTCTTTTTTTTTTGAGTTATCTTTAACTCGTTTTGGCTCTTTCTATTGTATCACGTTTTATTTAATTAATTTATATTATACCATGTTATTTATGAGATACTGATATGCATGTAGTGTTTGCTTTCATATGATTTTACATACATTGGCATGTTTCGATGAATTTACGTAACTTATGATTGTCCTATGCAAAAATCGCTAGTGAACCTTATGAATAAAAATAAAATAAAAAAAGTTTCGTTCTTTCAATTTTTTCTGTGCTTAGACTTTGCTTAGAGATAAACGAGACATAATTCTGTCTCGTTTTTATAGGTTTCTTACCAGATTTGGTTGGGTGGTCGGTGTTATGACGCCATCGATTTAGGCTGTGGTTTCTGGTGGCCGCGGAATTTCCGAGGTTTGATATGACGCTAAAATTTGTCTTACAGATTTGTCTTACAGATTTCACACTCGCGATCAAATTTTGATTTTATAACACGACTTTAGTCAAACGATTTGCCGTCAATGACCAAAGATGCGCCACAATTAAATATCATTTGCGTCAAACGGTGAAGGAAAACATCGTGCATGCCAGAGAGTTTTTCATAATGCTGTCGAAGATGTGAACACACTCGCGATCAAATTTTGATTTTATAACACACGACTTTAGTCAAACGATTTGCCGTCAATGACCAAAGATGCGCCACAATTAAATATCATTTGCGTCAAACGGTGAAGGAAAACATCGTGAGGAAACCTGCATGCCAGAGAGCTCTTCATAATGATGTCGAAGATGTAAAGGGCAGGTGTCCAGCAGTTGGCCAGCGTGGTGGAATATGGCCGACCCCTTCTCATTTCGAGAGGCGACTTGCTCATTAGTGAGCCAGCAATGGGTTGATAAGAGAGGCCGAAGTTATTGATATCAGTTTTTTTTTATATCGATTTCTGTGTAGGCGAGGCGTGCACATACGGTACATGCGAGCAAATGTGCCACGTGAGTCCACGCGGGCGCCAGTGCACGTGCGCGGCGGGGTACGCGGCGCACGGGAGCACGTGCCGCGACGTGGACGAGTGCCCGCAGCGCCCGTGCTCCCAAGTGTGCCACAACGTGCCCGGCTCGTTTGTGTGCGCGTGCCACAGGGGGTACGCCCTCAGGTGGGACACGTATTACTGTTATTTATGACTAGCTGATGCCTGCGACTTCGCACACATTTGACGACCTCCGTGGCGCAGTGTGTAGCGCTGTTGTCTTAGCGTGCGGAGGTCCCGGGTTCGATCCCCGGCAGGGTCAATTTGGGAATTTATAATTTCTGAATTTTCCCTGGAGGCTTCGGCCGTGGCTAGTTACGACCCTACCGGCTAAGACGTGCCGCCAAGCGATTTAGCGTTCCGGTACTATGCCGTGTAGAAACCGAATAGGGGTATGGGTTTGTTACGAAGACAAAAGGTCTTAAATATAAATATACCACATTCGTAATTAAACTTTAATGCCTTAGTGTTAAGATTTATAAATATTTTTTTATTTACAAAAAAGAATAGTTTTCACTTGTATCGGCAGTCCCTATGGCTGCCAATTTTTTTTTAAATCTAATTGTGAAACTGGTAATTTATTGTACATTTTACATATGATAGTGGATGAGAATTTGAGGGTTCGTTAGTCTCACTAAAACTCAGAAACGGCTTGACCGATTTTGATGGATTTTTAATGTGTGTTTGTGTAGGTCCCGGGATGGTTCATAATTCATATTCACAATGGAACCCGGTAGGGGCCGCTGAGATCGGGTTCTAGACAGTGGCGAAACTTTTATAAATGTTAAAAAGGCTGGCTTGCCAAAAAAAACACTCAAACATACAAACTCAATAATTGACCAAGCGAAGCGAAGGTCTCTGAGTCTACTTGAGTGAATTTTAACTCAGTAATTAATCGATCCGTTTAAATTATGTACGTGTTTAAATTTTGCGCGTTCTTGATTCAGCCAGTTTAATAACTGGATTGTTTTAATGTTTTTTTTTTTAATTTTTCATAATTCATATTCACAATGGAACCCGGTAAGGGCCGCTGAGATCGGGTTCTATTCTAGATTCAAGGCAGGACAACGTCTGCCGGGCCCACAAGTAACAAATAAGAGTCTTTGTAGATTGAACGATCTATAATAGCATAGAATAGAATAAGCTTTATTTGCATAATGTGTGTATATGTCACCGTAAGATTGTAAAAACCGTTACATTATAATCTAACTCGCGAAATTGTAAACTGTCGAAAGATCGTTCAACCGTTCAATGTTCTGAGTGTCAATTTTTGAAATATTCATTGTATTTACGTTTTCTTGTCTGTTTCTTGTAGGTTAGGTTAGGGTTCGACATAAATAATCAGGTAGTGCACTTAGGTTCTATCGGGTTAATATACCTAACAGATTACAATTTACCGAAAAATAACGCGTTAAATTGTAATCTTTCGACAGTTTGCAACAATTTCGCGAGTTAGATTATAATCTAACGGTTTTTACAATTTTACGGTGACATATACCTAAGATGTTATGTCTAATGCAAGTCCAGCACCCTAAATACCCTAATTTCTAATGTACTAATCTCACTCCAGGGCCGACCGTCGTTCGTGCAAAGCCATCGTCAACAAACTGGCCATCCTCTACACACTGGGCAGCTCGGTATGGTCCATGACCAACCATTTACACCATTGGCGCTTCCGCAGCGGTGAAGGCAATTTCAGCGACCTCGACGTTGACGTCAGGTGAGACAGCTCTTAAAGGACATTGTTCCGTCCCCATACGATGTTCGCCTAAGAATCAACCGTCATAAAACATTGATTACTCGGTTCAAATGAATACCTTTTTATACTTGAGAGTAGATTAAAACAACGGACACTTGCTAAGAAATTACTTATTACCAAAAATATTTTCAATTTTGAGATTATTTCGACTTATAACAAATAAATATCATCTTTATCCAATTGTAATAGGGTTGTAAACAGTATTTAGATATACAAGATTCGCCGTAGTTCATCAAAAACATTACAGATGGCGTTAACAAGAATGCAGGTATCGTCATAGTTCATCGAGAACTTCACAGGTGGCGTTAGAAATATTAAACTATTGTACTTTCTATAGATGGCGTTGCGAGATTCAGAATACTAGCGCACTTAGTACTTTAAGCAGTTTTTATCTTGTTTCTTGCGATACAGATCTAGCGCTCAAGCGGTGGTATTGTATATTATTTTAACCTGTAAGATGTATGTATGTGTGGTTAATAATCGAGAGACGGACACGTATAGTAATCAATTTAATACCCATTTATTTATTTTTTAATTAATTTAAAGTGTCCGTTGAATTCTAATATTTGGAGTAAAAGTTATAAAATAAGCTAAGAATTACTGTATATTTCAAACGTATGTTGATTCTTAGGCCGATAGAAGTGAAAACGAATATTGAATTTTTTTGTAATTAAAAAAAATATATAATAATAATAATAAAAAATTTCAAATATAAACCTTAAAACTAAGGCATTAAAGTTTAATTACAAATGTACTATATAAATAACTCCGGCTGTATTGTGTAGTGGCCCTTGTGGGCTCTTCTCAGAACAGGGCGCGTTTGGAACCCTCGTAGCTTTAGTTTTAAGATACCGTAACTGATTATCACCATCATGTTTTGTAAGTTATTGGATGTCAAAATGCGTACAGTGTTTAAAACACACAAAAATATTAATAACGTTTCTCTCTAATTGTATAGAAACAAAAAGGTGTATGTAACATCGAGTCAGGCGAAGAAACTTTTCCAATTCGACCTGTTATCCGGACAGGACTCGATTGGGGATGGCATTACCAACATTGGAGTACCTAACAAGGTATGGATTTTGTGTACGTCCAAATGACTTTGGAATTGGGATTAGATGTCAGAAATAAATTTTTTTTTAGCCATTATTAAATAAATAAAGGACCTCGCATAAGACGTAATATCCACGTCCCGTGTGCGTCGAATTTTGATGACATCCACCACCACTACCACCACCTATTAACGTCCCACTGCTGGGCACAGGCCTCCACTCTCGTATCAGAGAGGGAATTAGAGCTTTGATGACATACTTCAGTATAAAATACTTGCTGTGTGAAACATATAGGTAATATATTTCATACAAAATCCCATACAGTAGCTGACCCTTTTCGTGGCCTACGTTGTCGCGTAGGCAAGTTTGTCATTTTCTATGGCGTCGTATCGCGTCGCGTCGCTGCAGTCACTGACCCGTTGTCCTAGGTAATCCGTTGTCCTACGTGAGCGACAAACGCGACACTGCGACTCAATACAACGCGACGCGACCGTATCAAACAGTAGCTGACCCTTTTCGTGGCCTAAGTTATCGTGTAGGCAAGTTTGTCATTTTCTATGGCGTCGTATCGCGTCGCGTCGCTTCAGTCACTGACCCGTTGTCCTAGGTAATCCGTTGTCCTACGTGAGCGACAAACGCGACACTGCGACTCAATACAACGCGACGCGACCGTATCAAACAGTAGCTGACCCTTTACGTGGCCTAAGTTATCGAGTAGGCAAGTTTGTCATTTTCTATGGCGTTGTATCGCGTCGCGTCGCTTCAGTCACTGACCCGTTGTCCTAGGTAATCCGTTGTCCTACGTGAGCGACAAACGCGACACTGCGACTCAATACAACGCGACGCGGCCGTATCAAACAGTAGCTGACCCTTTACGTGGCCTAAGTTATCGCGTAGGCAAGTTTGTCATTTTCTATGGCGTCGTATCGCGTCGCGTCGCTTCAGTCACTGACCCGTTGTCCTAGGTAATCCGTTGTCCTACGTGAGCGACAAACGCGACACTGCGACTCAATACAACGCGACGCGGCCGTATCAAACAGTAGCTGACCCTTTACGTGGCCTAAGTTATCGCGTAGGCAAGTTTGTCATTTTCTATGGCGTCGTATCGCGTCGCGTCGCTTCTGTCGCTCGCCTAGGACAACGGGTTACAGAATTCACATTCACGATCAAATATTTTATTTATATCGTGTCAGTCCAATGATCTACCGTCACTGACTAGCATTGTTGTTTCAGATGGCCCTGGATTGGGTGACCGGGAACGTTTATTTCGTGGACGAATCCCCCGGGGAAAGCTGTGTGAGGGTGTGCAATGTCCAGGCCAGGCGGTGTGCCACGCTGCAGAAACTACCCTCGGATAAGGTAAAAACAAATTACAGATAAAGAATTGACGAATTTGTTCACTAAATCACTAACACATGAACAAAGTGTCTATTAGCAAAAATAAAGACTAAGATACGACATTGGACAATTTCTTAGCACTTAAGATAATTATAAGCTTAGGTTAAAGAAAAATTACTTATTAGTCAAATAGTCTAGCTAGATTGTAATTATATTGAGCACCCCTGTTAATTGGTATTCAATAATAGAAAAAAAAAACTAGATCACTTTGACCCGGCAAATCTTCTCATTTTCTACTGAATATGCAGTATACTACTGATTATTGTTGTATGAATTACTTTTAATAATTTCAGCTCAACAAAACTCATGTTTTTAATTTGCACGTCAGTAACAACGAAACATGTTTGGTCAAAAATCTCTGTCTTCTTAATTGTACAATGTTTCCAGCAAATAAACTTTTTTTATATATAAGTGACCCCGACAAAAGCCATAGTGCATACCATATGACATAATGTGAAAGTAACCAAAATAAACTAATCTCGCCGTTTCTATATCTGTCAACTGGCGAATCTTTTTAACCGCATTTGAAGCAAAACTAAGCCTGTTCGATAAGTCATTTATGTGATTGCCCCATTGGTACATGTTTCCATCAAATAAACTTTATTTTATTTTTATAAGTGGCCCCGAAAAAGCCATAGTCCGCTCGGCATCACTCTGGTACAAACGTATCAGACCTGGTCAAAGTGACCAGCTGTTCTGCTCTGAAAGTGGACTCCTTCAGATAGGTCGTGTAGGTCTTCGAGCATCTCTTGCTTTAGTTTCACAACAGTTCTTTTTCTCATTTGATTAATCAGAATACCCCCTTTTTTCTACCGGCATATTAACAGTTGAATTTGCTTACAAGATCTCTGCATTGGCAGAGATATAGTAACAGCGCATCGTCAAAAGTGGGACCGACAAAACCGTAGCGACATTACTCTCTGGTTTTTTCTAATTTGATTAAGAAGAATACCTTTTCTACCGGCGTATTAAATCTTGAATTTCCTCGGCAGGTTACCGCACTCATTTTCATTCAGGTCATAGACTCAGCAAATCGTCTAATGTTCTAGTTTATTAGTGGCACGGATAAAACCATAGTGCGGTCAGCATTACTTACTGGTGGAAACGCATCAGACCTGGCCAATCTGAACTCTGGAGCTGTTCTGCTCTGGAGCTGTTCTGCTCTGGAGCTGTTCTGCTCTGGTTCTGTCCTGCTCTGGTTCTGTCCTGCTCTGGATCTGTCCTGCTCTGGAGATGTTCTGCTCTGGAGCTTTGAGTTAAATCTTTTGCTTTAGTTTACAACAGTTTTTTCTAATTTGATTATAAAGAAAACCCCATTTTTTCTTCTGGCGTATTACGGTATTACGGTCTATTTGGGCTGCAATTTACAAACACCAGCCTGTGTTTTTTGTCTAGTGCTTTGGTCTGCAAAATTGTGGTGTAATTTTTGATATTTTTTAAAGGCATTAAATAAAATAAATAATTTTGAAATGGTCGACAGGTCACCGCGTTTGCCATAGACCCGGCAAATCGTCTAATGTTCTACTGTATAAGTAGCACCGATAAAGCCATAGTCCGCTCGGCATCACTGTCTGGTGGAAACGTGTCAGACCTGGCCAATGTGAGCAGCTGTTCCGATCTGGAGGTGGACTCTTTCAGCCAAACAGTCTTCATCGCATCCGAACAGCCCTCGAGGATATTGCAAGTCGGCTATTTTGACAAAAGCCAGTAAGTATATATTATTCTTTTTTTATTCCACTGCAAGTTTTTGACGACCACCCTAGCACAGTGTTGAGCGCTGCTGTCTTAGCGTCCCAGACTCGATCCCCGGCAGGGTCAATTTGGGAATTTATAATTTCTTTTCTTAATTTTCGGATGAAAGTTTCCGAAAATGTTGCAACGGGTTGCAAACCCGTGCGCGATTGGAGGTAGAGTTCCTTATATTGAACACGTGTTTAAAAAGAGATTTAGAACATCAAACCTGTGCGGGGTTTGAGGCAATACTGCCTTCTATTGAACACGCAAACGGAAATACGCGAACCTTTATACGCGATATATCTTTGCCGGTAGGGTGGTAACTAGCCTCAGATGAATAGGGATGATGCCTACATCAAAAATAAATTATTCTTACTGAATATTAAATAGAAGGTCTTCCAAAACACTTAAAAATTATATGCTCGGTTAGTTTTAAGTTTAATAACCATTTCAAAATATAGATTAAAGAAAAAAAGTGCGATGAAATTTGATGACTTCACAACTATGTATTTCATACAAACTTGCATACAAGAAGCGCGTTTTTAAGTTTGGTAAAGAGTTGCTGATTTGATTGAGTTGTCATCATACCTATTTCCGCCAGATAAAATGCAAAAATTAAAAATTCCCAATTCAAAATATCATTTCGGTCCTTCATCTTCCTGACTCATTAAGATAATTTTCTGCTGTTCAAAACTCTTTACTTTTTATTGCAGAAAAATAGTCCTGATTCCCTTCACCAAGAAGCAAAACGTAATTAAACCTCGCGACATCGCGTTATTCGAAGACCACATTTACATCCTGAGCAACACTCACCTTAACCGCTGTCCACTCTTCGATACCACGGCTTGTGACACCTACGACCAACTTAATGCGACAAACTTTGCCATCCGCCACCAAACTGTGCAGAGAGACGATATTACGAACGAATGCGAGGCAAAAGTTTGTTCAAATGTTTGCGTGTTGGGACCAAGCGGGCCGGAATGCGTTTGCCACGATGGAAGTATTTCCAGCGATGGAACTTGTCCGTGGGTGAAGACTAGTGAGGTAAGATATCTTTGGGTACGCTTTTTAAAAAGTGTGACCCTGTCCAATAATAAGTCTGTAAGTATGCACATGTCAATCCGACAAATTTTGAAATTCGCCTCCAAACTGTGCAGAGGCAAAAGTTTGTTCAAATGTTTGCGTGTTGGGATCAAGCGGGCCGGAATGCGTTTGCCACGATGGAAGTATTTCCAGCGACGGAACATGTCCGTGGGTGAAGACTAGTGAGGTAAGATGTGCTTACGTCTTTTTTGTCATTGTGACCCTGACCAATAATGGAAAGGGGTTTTCAGCCCACTTTTTTCTAAATTGTTATATAATATGTCTGAAAATTTGCGCACGTCAATATGACAAACTTTGTCATTCGCCACCAAACTGTACAGAGAGACGATATTACGAACGAATGCGAGGCAAAAGTTTGTTCAAATGTTTGCGTGTTGGGACCAAGCGGGCCGGAATGCGTTTGCCACGATGGAAGTATTTCCAGCGACGGAACATGTCCGTGGGTGAAGACTAGTGAGGTAAGATATCTTTACGCTTTTTAAAAAGTGTGACCCTGTTCAATAATAAGTCTGTATGTATGCACATGTCAATCCGACAAACTTTGTCATTCGCCACCAAACTGTGCAGAGAGACGATATTACGAACGATTGTGAGGCTAAAGTTTGTTCAAATGTTTGCGTGTTGGGACCAAGCGTGCCGCAGTGCGTTTGCCACGATGGAAGTATTTCCAGCGACGGAACATGTCCGTAGGTGAAGACTAGTGAGGTAAGATATCTTTACGGCATTTTGTCATTGCTAAAGAGTGTGACCCTGTCCAATAATGGAAGGGGGTTTTCAGCCCACCTTGTTCTAAACTGTTATAAAATATCTGTAAGTTTGCGCAAGTCAATGCGACAAAGTTTGATATTCGGCACCAAACTTTGCAAATAAACGATTTTAAAGATGCGATGAAACACTTCCATATTATTATTCCATATTCCATACGAGTGACGCAAGATATCTTTTCTTTTTTGTCATTGCTAAAGGGATGTGACCTTTGCTCTAAACTGTTATATATCTACTTTGCACTTAAGTTTGCGGCGCTTATGCCGATGTCCATCGATAATATATCCGGTACCACGGAGGAGGTCAGGTGATGAACCTGGGAGTGCACCATGGAATTGCTCAATTTCTCATCAATACTCAATTATCTATATCATTTATTCAATATAGGTTCACTGTAGGTACACTTATTGACGTTAAAATTACTTACTTATAAAACATGATGGTGATAATCGGTTACGGTATATTAAAACTAAAGCTACGAGGGTTCTAAACGCGCTTTGGTCTGAGAAGAGCCCATAACAAACTCAGCCGGGTTTTTTTTTTCATTATCACCATCTCATAAATCATCTTAACTAAGGAACTATCAGAGCCATTAGAGCAAATTATTGTTAAGCCTCCTTGTCATTTAAGTAATCCTTTACATGACTAGTGAGGTAAGATATCTTTACGGCATTTTGTCATTGCTAAAGAGTGTGACCCTGTCCAATAATGGAAAGGGGTTCTCAACCCACCTTGTTCTAAACTGTTATAAAATGTCTGTAAGTTTGCGCACGTGAATGCGACAAAGTTTGACATTCGCCACCAAACTTTGCAAAGAAACGATTTTAAAGATGCGATGGAAGTATTTCAGCGTATCCGTTGTTAAAGACGAGTGACGCAAGATATCTTTTCTTTTTTGTCATTGCTAAAGGGATGTGATCTTTGTCCTAAACTGTTATATACCTACTTGGACTTAAGTTTGCGGTCACGTGATGAACCTGGGAGTGGACCATGGATTTGCTCAAATTCTCATCGATACTCAATATCATTTATTCAATACAGGTTCACTTATTGACGTCAAAAATTACTTATAAAACATGATGGTGATAATCGGTTACGGTATTCTAAAACTAAAGCTACGAGGGTTCCAAACGCGCCCTGGTCTGAGAAGAGCCCACAACAAACTCAGCCGGGGTTTTTTTTTTAAATTATCACCATCTCACAAATCATCTTAACTAAGGAACTATCAGAGCCATAGAGCAAATTATTGCCAAGCTTCCTTGTCGTTTAAGCAGTCATTTACATGGTAAATAAGATTTTTCAATGAGTTTACGTTTTACATTAACTTTGAACTTATTCAGAGACATTATCAACATGTCTTCTGGGAGCTTATCATGTGATCATATCAAAAAAGAATAATTGGATATGTCACCGTAACATTGTAAAAACCGTTAGATTATAATCTAACTCGCGAAATTGCAAACTTTCGAAAGATTACAATTTAACGCATTATTTTTCGGTAGATTGTAATCTGTTAGGTATATTAACCCGATAGAACCTAAGTGCACTACCTGATTATTTATGTCGAACCCTAACCTAAACTACAAGAAACAGACAAGAAAACGTAAATACAATGAATATTTCAAAAATTGATACTCATACGGTGACATATACATAATGTTATTTACAGCGTTATTTTAATTAATTATTAAAGTCTTTTTTACTTTAAATACCACAGGGCCCTTTGAAAAGGGCAGTGTAATAGGCCCAGATTTGATTTTCAAATCCTTTATTATTAATAATAAAGGATTTGAGTTGCTAAATGAACAAATAAACGTATCAAATTCACCTTTACTCAATTTATACAGTAATGGGGGAGGGGGCGGGATTCAGTATGAGCCATGCCAAAAAGGTATATAAGCCGGAACTTGCGATACGATAGTCACTTCACAATCGTGCATTGTCGAGTCAACATCTCCTGAGGATGCTCCGGTGTCGGAGTGAAACGTACGTTGAGAGTGTTTTGGAGGATTTGTGTGGTGTGGTGTTGTGCCTGTGCGAATTGCTGGGTGGTGGGTGTCGCATGCTGCAGGTGAAAGACACGCACTGTACCACACAGATTTGTCTACTGTAGCGGATTATAGCGAATTAAACTTCTAGTTCATTCACTATCATGGAATTCCGCAAAGTAACGCCTGCTTCTATTCAATATTTCAAATCGCTGTTTGTTCAGCTGGCGCTATTCAACGGCTGGACGTACCAAGAGTACAAGAGTCACTCTGTGTCGTACGCGGTGGTCGCATCTGTGCTGCTCTTGTTCGCGATCTACCTCTGCGTGTTTGTGTACTGGCACTTCATTAAGAAGAAGAAGCCGGACTATATGCAGTGAGTACCTACTATCGTCAACACGAGTTTAAGGGTACCACCTCCCTGGCACCTGACTGCCTCGTTGGTCTAATGGTTAGCACGTTTGACTGCGGCCGACGAAGTCCCGGGTTCGAGTCCCGGGTCGGGCCATAATTAAGTATCGGGTTTTTCGGATTAGAAATTCCCAGTACTAGCCCGGAGTTAGGAAGTTGGCGGTGTTTCACCCCCGTGCCTCGGAGAGCACGTTAAGCCGTCGGTCCCGGTTATTATCACTAATATGATAATAGTCGTTAAAGCCCGCCAACCCGCATTGGAGCAGCGTGGTGGGTCTAAGCTCTAATTCCCTCTCTCATATGAGAGTGGAGGCCTGTGCCCAGCAGTGGGACGTTAATGGGCTGTAGTGATGATGATGATGATGACCTCCCTGGCATAGATTCTTAGCGTGAGAGGTCCCGGGTTCGATCGACGGCAGCGTCAATTTAGGAATTAGGAATTTATAATTTCTGAATTTTCTGTGGTCTTTTTTTTTTTTTTTTATCCACTACAAGTTAGCCCTTGACTGCGATCTCACCTGATGGTAAGTGATGATGCAGTCTAAGATGGTTAGCGGGCTAACCTGTTAGAGGCACGGCAGTTATATTAAACCCATCCCCCTATTCGGTTTCTACACGGCATCGTACCGGAACGCTAAATCGCTTGGCGGCACGTCTTTGCCGGTAGCGTGGTAACTAGCCACGGCCGAAGCCTCCCACCAGGCCAGACCAGGGAAAATTCCGAAATTATAAATTCTCAAATTGACCCTGCCAGGGATCGAACCCGGGACCTCACTTCCGCACTTTAAGACAACAGCGCTACACACTACGCCACGGAGGTCGTCAATTTTCTCTGATCTAGGGGTATGGGTTTAGTATAACTGCCATGCCCCTAACAGGTTAGCCCACTACAATCTTAGACTGCATCATCACTTACCATCAGGTGAGATCGCAGTCAAGGACTGGCTAACTTGTGGATGATTAAAAAAAAACGTTCGCACGCGTACGGATTTCACCACAATTGTTACCGTACCGCGTGAAATTATATCAAGCCAGCGAATTTTATTCGCAACTGCGAAGCAAGGAAATCCATTAAAAGTATGCTTATGAAAAAAGCATAATATACTGTTTAAGATTATGTTAATGATAAAACAGCTGTGTGTTAGAATAATAAATCTTGTTAAATGTTTTGAGCTTAGTAAAAATATTGTAACGAGCGAGGAGCGGGGAGCGAGAGAGAGGGGTAGCAGTGAGTAGGAGGGGTGGGGAGAGATGAGGTGAGGAGAGATGAGGTGAGGAGAGGAGAGGAGAGGAGGGGAGATGAGAGGAGGGGAGATGAGAGGAGAGGTGGCTACGTATAAAACACGGACATCGTGCCGTGCTCGGGCATTACTATACCGTGTATTTTTGAAGTGATGGGTTGTAAGTTATTGTGAAAAGTGAAATAAAAGTTGCTGTTGATTGTGTATATAAATTTAAGTCTTTCATTTCTGACCGTTCGTAACAGTCAGAAGTGGGATGAATAAGGCCCACAAAAATCTCACAAGGTAACTGAGAAAAACAGGAACGTATGTGAGGTCGAAGAAGATGCGAAAATCAGATAGAGCCTGAGGTAATTCGACAGTAGTTGACATCACGAGTAAGTTCCAGCGACAAGGATAGCAGTTTGCAAAAACCTGTTTGATTTCACTGTAATGAGACAGGACACTATTGCAGAGCAGTGTAAAGAGATACCAAAGGTAAGCGATTCTTTTTGTTAATGAGGAGAGTAGAGTAAGATAAACAAGTTGTAGGTTTAGTCGGTGGGTTGTCACTAGGTGAAATAGATGTGGAGAATATTGGTGCCGAAAAGCGGTGTGATTTTATTGATTTATTGATATCACATTCAGATTGCTTTGCCAGTTCACCAAAAGATTTAGGCGAGACGTATAGATAATGTAGCATTAAGGGAATTAACCTACCCACATTTAGAGAATCTATGTTCTGTTTAGTTTCTGTGTATCGGGTTGGTGGTTTTCTGTTTTTTCGGCATACTGCCACGAAGTAAATCACGTTACCCAGCAAGCCTTATAGGAATCGAACCCCACGAGCCAATCATACTATGTGCAGGGTACCATCGCGGGTTAATTTATTTGCCGAATACCTTCGCGTGCTAATTTATGTCTTTGTTTCATGTGAAATGTATCGTTGGTGAGCGTGGTCGGTCTCTGGCGGTGTACAGCCCGCCTGCTGATGCTTCCCGCGGCATGATGCTGCCAGCACGCCATGCGCAGCGCAGCGCCTTACGTGGGCGCTGCTTATAAGAATGCCACCACCGGGTTCGTGTTGTTTTGGGCATGTGGCCTGGTGTGTCGACGCAATCGCGAAGTGAAAACTGTGAGTCCGTTCCATATTTTTTATTTTGTGTAAATTTGTTATTACGTCTGAAACTATTTACTAAAGAGCGCCCTACCTACTACTAGGTTACTAAGGTACTTTGGATTTGTTTGCTTTGTAATGCAATACATAGATGCGTGTTGGTTGTTAATTATTATGCTACCCACATTACAACGGTCATTTAAGCGTATTGTGTTACATGGAAAGATGTTTCCCGGCGACTCAATGTTCAGTGTCCAGTGTTTTTGTGACAGTTTAACGTGGATAGATTCAGCGGTTTGAATATCCTGATTACATTGATTAGAGCTCCCGTTACTATCCTCGCGGCGTGTAGGTGTTTCAGTTATAATTTTAGAAACGGGGCTGCGTCGTAGTAAGAATGGTGAATCTGAGTGGTTTTCTTTCTGACCTTCGGGTCATTGGTTTGTGTCGTGCGCCCGGTTTTCTTGTCGCCTGGTCGGCGCGATGCCTTTTCCAAGTGTTTGTGGGTGGGTGTCTGTCGTGAGTTGGTGACTGAGCTGGTGTGGTTCGCTGTGTGGTTCGTGTGTCGGTCGTGCAGCGTGCGTGGCGCGAGTGTTGCCATGGTGAACAATGACTGTTTGGGGTTAATCTGACCAATGATCTTACCGCAGTATGGTGGTTGCCTTATGTGTGGTTGCTATGCGGGGATTTGAAAGGTGCTTTAAGTCATTATTGACGCTGTTGTGATGTTTGAGCAGGTGTACCAGAGCTTGCTTGGGATTCAGATTTGTGATAGGGTGGACTTTGCTGGATCCTGGGTTTGGGGACTTTATAAATTAATTCAAGTTCTTGATGGTGAGGGATGTTTTGAGTTCTTTGACTGGTGATCATAGTTGCAAGTGCGCTCCCGATAGCTCCGAATATACCTGAATGTGAAGTTCTCTTGGAGTTTGATTGCGATGAACAGGTTGATGAAGATGTTTAGGCGTGAACATTGGATGGGTGTGGCTGCAGACGTGTCTCCTTCGGCCTCTGTATCGGTGTAATGAGCGTCCGGTTGTGTGGTGTAGCCTGGGTCTCTGAAGGGCCTACAGTTGGTGGCATGGTGTTGCTCGAGTCTCGAGGAGATTACTGTTTTGGCCTGGGGTAGCCCGGGTCTCTGATAAGACTGCAGTTGATTGCACGGTGTGGCTAGAGTCCCCATGGGGATGCAGGTGTTTGGAGGAGAGATGATCGCTACTTGCTGCGTGTGGCAGTTGGGCCAAGTGTTGAGTGTTTCCTTTGATGGATTGTGAATTGGGTGACTGTTGTTTTATTTTAGATCGGTAGGAGCTTTTCAAGGCTCGATCCAGATCACAACCAAGTGTTTCTTGCAATTGGGTGAATTTAATTGGACCCTATAGAGTTATGAGTGGTTTTACCAGGAGACGGGTGTCTAACTTGATCTCTGTTATTATTGAAGCTTCGTAAGGTACCTGACTTGGATACAATAGACAGGACTTGGATAGTGATCTGAATGGCGACCCGGGTGATGACGTCGCTGTTTCCTAGTTTCGTGAGTTGCCCAACAAAGCTTATTTCTTTCCTTGGTTTGTTGCTGTTTTGTGGCTTGCGTTGCTCTTGAGTGTGAGCAACGGATGGAGATGTTCGGTTTGGTTAGGTCGACGGCCGGATACAGGTTGTCAATTGTGGTGGTAGGATGGAGGTTGTGAGTGTTCTGGTGATCAGATGGAGGTTTACAGTGAGTGTGTTTGTGGTGGGATATACGACACATTGGGGAGCTTCGCAAGGTGATGAACCTTGGTTTGTTTCATTTGGCTTAGGTGTGTTAAGAGATTTTTGTTTGAGTGTCGTTCAATGAGCTACTTTATTTGGGTTGATTTAAATTGGAGGTATTTGAATAAAGGTTGTCTTGATATACAGACGGCAAATTTCGTTTTGTCAGATGCTGGGCAAGGGATATCCCTGACTGATAATTTTAACGTTTCTTTCGGTGCTGCTTGACAGACTTAACTTAACTGCTAATCCTACCTTTGTTTTGAATAAAGAATTCTAGTAGAGTCGGTCCTTATTGAAGTAGTCATGACATTTCATAAAAGGCACAAGTTTTCCTTTTCATGCCTTAGCATTACGTTGCTAGACATCGTGGCGAGCTGCACACAGCCGGTCAGCGCATCTGGCGCGCTTAATGGCTTCGTGGACTTATGCATTGAGAAGCCTGTCACATCAGCGGGATGATCGCTTAATTTAGTGAACAGTTTTCATTTTGGCTTGATTTTGACGTTGATTGTTCCCTAATTAAAGAGTGCTCAATTCCTTGTTGTGTAGCTGCTGCGTGGGCTTATTGGTGAATTTTAACATTCAATCGTAACGCTGATAAGAAGGGTAATTAAATGTAGCGTATTGTGTAGCCTACAAGTTTTATCACAGGTGTCATCTTAATAATTTAAACTCTAAACGCACTTAAATGTACTCAAGAGATGGTTTACATTCACTCCCATAATCCTATGTCCCTAGAGCCCTGAGCTAGATTCTTATTCGAGCAGAAGTAAAGGTAGGTAAAAGATTAGTTGCATGTATCTATAGTGCTGGCAAGTTTCACTGTGTGAGAAATGGGTTGCCTGATCAGCGAGGTGGTCACTTAGACACTGAACAGTGAGGATGTTGCTTAGACAATGAACAGCGAGATGGTCGCTTGAAAGATGGACAGTAATGTGTCTCGTTGGGGTGATGAATGGCGGGTTGGCTGTTGGGATGATGAACGGTGGGTTGGGATGATTGCAGTGATACCAGTAGTGTTAAGGAGATGATCTAATTGATATATCAGAGAGCTAAAGTTTTGATTGTTGTCTCGCCAATTGCGGGGCAATTGTTGCAGGATGGCCGACTGTAACGAGCGAGGAGCGGGGAGCGAGAGAGAGGGGTAGCAGTGAGTAGGAGGGGTGGGGAGAGATGAGGTGAGGAGAGATGAGGTGAGGAGAGGAGAGGAGAGGAGGGGAGATGAGAGGAGGGGAGATGAGAGGAGAGGTGGCTACGTATAAAACACGGACATCGTGCCGTGCTCGGGCATTACTATACCGTGTATTTTTGAAGTGATGGGTTGTAAGTTATTGTGAAAAGTGAAATAAAAGTTGCTGTTGATTGTGTATATAAATTTAAGTCTTTCATTTCTGACCGTTCGTAACAATATACAAGACTAATGTCCTATATTATAACTGGACGACTCGTCCGTGTGGGTTAGGCTTTTTATTCCGCAGGAACTCTGTATTTCCCCCGGGATAAATCTGTGTACTAAACATTAAAATCGGTTGAAAAAAGGCAGTGAAAGCGTAGCAGACAGGCAAACACACTTTCGCATTTATCTATACTTATAATAAAAATGTAGGGTTTCTTGAGCACCCTAGAGCAGTGGCGTGCACAGGGCTTGAAGCTAGGGTAGTTAGTGGGAATACCTATTTACTGACTGATATAATGAAAATGAACATTTACGTATTTCTATTTGGTTAAGCAGTGCTTTTATGCCTCTATGAACTGCAGGCCATTGCCCTAGAGGTGTACTAAGGAAGGATCTTTCGCCGTTCTGCCTCCGAGGGGGTCAAATTGGGGGTCAAAGTTTGTATGTGGTTTTTAGGAACCTAATTCTAAGCTAGTGTTAGCTAGTATATGGATTTCATTATTTGTATTCAAGTAGACATGGAAATTTTAGGTTTCTAGTTATTTGTTATTCATTTAATTATTGATTAAAAGTAAAATTAACAACTTGGAATCCGGGTCGTCGTTTTGTTTTAAAAATAAATAAATGGTTCCGTGCTGGAGCTGACGCGTGTCAGCTGTCAACGGAGGTTGACAGATAGATTTATGCCGGGAATGGATTTTGTACGTAGGATTAGTGAAGAAAATAATTACATTATTGATTTGTCTTAAAGTACCTAAAGTACTAGCTAATGCCCGCGACTTCGTCTGCGTGGATCGAGGTTTTTTAGCTCCCGCGGGAACTCTTTTATTTTCCGGGATAAAAAGTAGCCTAAGAGCTATTCCAGCCTATAATCTCTGTGCCAAATCAGCTAGATCCGTTCAGCCGTTGGGGCGTGATTGAGTAACAAACTTCCATACATCCATCCAAACTTCCGCATTTATAATACAAGTATGGATAGGTACACAGCCACGCGGGTATTATTCGAAGCGAATATACATTGTGCCACGAATTGCATCCCCACAATATTCCCCCTTTTACAAAAAAAAAAACCATACATCCATCTTAACTTTCGCATTTATAATATTAGGTAAGAATTAGTAAGAAGTAAGATTAGTAAGATGAATAAACTACAAAGCACGCATCAGGGACAGATGTTTCCATATATCAAACTGTTAGTAATTTTTTAGTGAAAATAAAATGGAGGAGTACCTACACCATTAGTGTTTCATTGTGGAGCCTTGTTGGAGGGATTTTCTTACAGAAATAAGTTAATCATTTATTTTTCAGAGTGAGATACAAGAACGCACCGGAAGGCGTAACGCATACACCGAGCCGCTTCGTAGAGATGCCGGACGCTGCTTGCTATAACACTGTAAAGTAAGAACTTTTAACACTAATATAAAGGCTACTATGAAGTTTTATAATTTTTTGATATTATGTTAACAGTAATTTTTAACCGACTTCCAAAAAAAAGGAGGCTCTCAATTAGGCGCGTATTTTTTTTGAAGTGAAAACTTCTTTAGGCGCGTTGAGCAGTTTTTGCTAATTTATATTGAAGTGTAAAACTTCTTTAGGCGCGTTGAGCAGTTTTTGGTAATTTATATTGAAGTGTAAAACTTCTTTAGGCGCGTTGAGCAGTTTTTGATAATTTATATTGAAGTGTAATACTTTTTTAGAGCGCGTTGAGCAGTTTTTGGTAATTTATATTGAAGTGTAATACTTTTTTAGGCGCGTTGAGCAGTTTTTGGTAATTTATATTGAAGTGTAAAACTTCTTTAGGCGCGTTGAGCAGTTTTTGGTAATTTATATTGAAGTGTAATACTTTTTTAGGCGCGTTGAGCAGTTTTTGGTAATTTATATTGAAGTGTAAAACTTCTTTAGGCGCGTTGAGCAGTTTTTGGTAATTTATATTGAAGTGTAAAACTTCTTTAGGCGCGTTGAGTAGTTTTTGGTAATTTATATTGAAGTGTAATACTTTTTTAGGCGCGTTGAGCAGTTATTGGTAATTTATATTGAAGTGTAAAACTTCTTTAGGCGCGTTGAGCAGTTTTTGGTAATTTATATTGAAGTGTAAAACTTCTTTAGGCGCGTTGAGTAGTTTTTGGTAATTTATATTGAAGTGTAATACTTTTTTAGGCGCGTTGAGCAGTTATTGGTAATTTATATTGAAGTGTAAAACTTCTTTAGGCGCGTTGAGCAGTTTTTGGTAATTTATATTGAAGTGTAAAACTTCTTTAGGCGCGTTGAGTAGTTTTTGGTAATTTATATTGAAGTGTAAAACTTCTTTAGGCGCGTTGAGTAGTTTTTGGTAATTTATATTGAAGTGTAAAACTTCTTTAGGCGCGTTGAGCAGTTTTTAGTAGCAGTTTTACATCTAAAAATGTAGATTCGCGTGACCGTGACCGACATGCTTACGAACATATAAATATACTACATTCGAAATTTAACTTTAATGCCTTAGTGCCTTTAATGCCTTTAGTGTTAAGGTTTTTATATTAATAATTTTAATCAAAATTAAAAAATTATTTAAAAAAAAAATATTATTAAAAAAATAATCGTTTTCACTTCTATCGGCAGTCCCTGTGACCGTCAATTTTTTTTTTAATGTATATCGGTGCTTATATGCATGATTTCTGAACCGATTTGAAATTTCATTCACTCTTTAGAGTGAGCTCTCGAGGTGGTCCCATAACATTCTGACTCCAAATCCTCAATCCTGACACTAAAAAGATAAAAGTGAAAATTCTTTCCAAAAAAAACGACTTCCAAAGCCACTGTAAAGTAAAAAATAATTTGAATTTCTACGCACTATGTTGAAGTCGGGCGGGTATAACAAGGACAAGCAAAGGTGACGCATCAGGCTCGCCCGATTATAGGGATATGGCAGTTACATAAAAGCCATTAGTTTCTACATGACATCGTACAAGAACACTAAATCGCTTGGCCGTACGTCTTTGTCGGTAAGGTGGCAACTAGCCTTGACCGAAGCCTCCCACCTGACAAAACTTAACTCAAACTACAAATTAGCCTTTGACTGCGATCTCACTTGGCTGTAAGTGATGATGCAGTCTAAGATGGTAGCGGACTAACCTATTCTGGGTATGGCAGTTATCCCTAATACCCCCTAGTACCTCTAATAGTTATGTACACGTCAATGCCCTTCTTCCAAGATAGATATTATAGTGAACAAGTGTGTGCACAAAAACAAGTGCACTCTCTATTCCCTTACTCTCTTAATCCGATGGGACTACAAACCGACACGACCGGAGACATATCAGGCACATAACCGACCGGCTTTACATGCTCTCTGAGGCACGGGGGTGAAACACCGCTAACTTCCTATCTTGGGGGAGAAGTTCTTGAAAGAAAAATCTATTACCCAGGGAGTGTAATATGTCATACCCTATCTTGAGGTTGAGGTTTTTTTGGTTCCTGCGGTAACTCTTTGATTTTCCGGGATAAAAGTAGCCTATGTGTTATTCTATTCTAGACTATAATCTAACGAAAATTGGCACAGAGCCAAATTTCATCCAGATCCGTTCAGCCGTTCGGCCGTGATTGAGTAACAAACATCCATCTATCCATCCATACATCAAAACTTTCGTATTTATAATATTTTATATTATATACTTTTGTTGCAGTGGTACAGCTCATGAGTTCGTGAACCCGCTGCAATTCGTGAGAAACTATTGGCAGGAGTCATTTAATAAGAAAAAACCTATTGTAAGTTATTGTTTTACAAACTTTCAGACATAAGTCAGCCAATAAAGCTAAAAGACCTGGTCGCTCCGGAGCCGATCCATGTCGATGGGTCTATTCTCGAAGCTGTTCAGGAATATACATACCTTGGGCAAAAACAGCTTTGAGAAGGAGATCGATAGGAGAATACAGCTAGGCTGGGCAGCATTCGGAAAACTTCGTCGAGTCTTTTCGTAGCCCATACCGCAGTGCCTGAAGACTAAGGTCTTCGACCAATGCGTCCAGTAATAACCTACGGTGCCGAAACGTGGACACTGACAGCGAGACTTGTTCACCGACTGCAGGTCCCTCAGCGTGCTATGGAAAATGCTATGCTCGGAATATCTTTGAGGGATAAAGTCCGGAACGAAGTGATTCGCCAAAGAACAAAAGTGACCGACATAGCTCTTAGGGCTGGCACGCTGAAGTGGCAGTGGGCTGGTCACGTGTGTCGGAGGACCGATGGACGTTGGAGTTGGGTGGAGACCGCGCCTTGGTAAACGGAGCGTAGGGCGCCCCCCAGCGAGGCGGAGCGATGATATCCGGAGGGTGGCTGGCATCGATTGGATGCGGAAAGCCGAGGATAGAGCATGTTGGCGCTATTTAAAAGAGGCCTATGTCCAACAGTGGATGCATAATGGCTGTTGATGATACACACACGCACGCACGCACGCACACACGCACACAGCACAGTACCCATATAGATTTACCTACTGTAGCGGAATATAGCGAATTAAATTTCAAGTTCTTTCACTATCATGGACTTCCGCAAAGTAACGCCTGCTTCTATCCAATATTTAGTAATAAATAATTAAAATTGTTTAGATTGCTATCAGACACCTGTGCAGTAATATTAATAAATATGGGCTTCTATTACAGGGTACAGCTGGCCTTGCATTTGAAACACAGCAAAATTTCTCCGATACAGAATCAGATTTGGATGTGAGAGAAACCAAGAGAATGCTTAGTAATATGTTTAATCAAATCTAATTAATTACATGATAAGTGTTGAATGCTTAATTTTATATTTGATTTATTTGATTTTTTAAAAATATTTATCAGTATTTATAATAATAAATACCTTCGTATATGCTTTAATCAAGAAAGTGACCAAGTGTTGAATGGTTTATTTCATGTTCGATTTATTTGTAATTTTTTTTTCAATATTAATATTAAGGGATAGGTGTGTAAGAGTATAATTACCAGCTGTACCAGAGTACCAGCTGTTAATAATTGATTAGGTATTGTGATAACTAAGTGTAGAATGCTTTATTTTATGTTTGATTTATCTGAAAAAATTGTAATATTTATCAGGCAAGTATAAATAAAAATAATAATAATTACAGTAGGTAAGTATTAATAATCAGAGAGAAATGATTGCTACTTTATTATGAGAAATAGTTATTAACTTAAGCCTTTCATAGAGTTGTTATGCTGGAGCATAATTATTGAAGCTTTATTTATATTTCTTTAAATGTCTAATATGTGAATTTGAATAATATAATGTTATTTTTGGAATCTGTGTTTAAATTTCTTCTATAAATAACATACCCTGGTAACTAGCTAACACAACACAAACCACTGTTGGCATCACTTGGACAAAATCACAATACCAAGGGCTGGTCTTCACAAAGGGCCTACGCCTATAGACGGCACAGGAATTTCATGCAATGAATAGAAGTGTAACTTAATAGTATGACCATAAAATTTAAATTTCAATGATCAAACTCATACCGCTAGTGCCTAGTGTTTTTATACCAACGTACAAAAACACTTTAGGCACTAATGATTTAGGCTTCACGCACGACACCTTATTAGGTATTGAATTTTCAATTTTATTGTGATAGTGATATTTCTATTTGTTGTGAGTTCTTCAGGCCCTAATGCAATCAAATATTGTTATTTCTGCTTAGATTGGTTGGAAATCTAATAAATTGTAGATTAACTTGTGTGTTTGATGTGAAAGTCGTTTTAATTAGAGGTGAGTGCCAGGTTTTTTACATATTGACTTTGATTGAGCATCAGCTGTCAAGTGCTTGGCAAATCCATACAAATTGTAGTTAACATTATCATTATTGAATCTGAGGAAAATCTCCTGTTGGGCACTCAATTCAATCTAACTACATACTGAATTAATATAAAAATACCTTTTTTGAATCATAGAGATTGCATCCCATAGCATTGCAGCCTTTTACTGTACCAATGTAATGGACAAAGGATTTCTATTAAATGAAACACATATAATAATATGTAGGATCAAGTTTATTTAATTTCTATTACATTAAAATTAAGAAAAATGACAGTAAAAGCAAAAATTACTTCCACAATTTCTTGATGGACATATTCTTTTCGGAATCCTTCTGCATCACCTTGGCAACTGCCATCTCAAAGTCTTCCTGAGTGACGTGGACCCTGCGCTCTCTGAGGGCGTACATGCCAGCTTCTGTGCACACACCCTTGACCTCTGCACCAGATGCTCCAGGCATAAGCTCAGCAATCTTTCTCAAATTGATGCCTCTAGTAAGGTTCATCTTCCGAGAGTGAATCTTCAAAATGTCCAATCGAGCTTCCTCATTTGGTGGTGGGAACTCAATCTTCCTGTCAATGCGGCCAGGTCTCAACAATGCTGGGTCCAAAATATCAATACGGTTGGTAGCCATGATGACTTTGATGTTCTTTGTAGCCTCAAAACCGTCCAGCTGATTGAGAAGCTCCAACATAGTTCTCTGCACCTCTGAGTCACCTCCGCTGCCAGACTCAATACGAGATGAACCTATAGAATCAATTTCATCCATGAAAATTATAGATGGAGCATGCTCCCGAGCCATCACGAAGAGCTCACGTACCATACGACTTCCTTCTCCAATGAACTTCTGCACTAATTCAGAACCGGAGACACGGATGAAAGTGCATTCTGTGTGGTGGGCGACAGCACGGGCTAACAAAGTCTTACCAGTACCTGGAGGTCCATATAAAAGTACACCTTTAGGTTGTGCTATACCTAACGCGTCAAACAGCTCAGGATGTTTGACAGGCAGTTCAATTACCTCTTTGATCTCCTTGATTTGCTTATCCAAGCCTCCTACCATTTCGTAAGTTGAATCCGGAACCTTCTCTACCATCATAAGAGAAACGAGTGGGTCAACTTTGTTTGGCAGGATTTTGTGCAGCGTGTAGCTTTCGTTGCGCAGCGCGACACGACAGTTGGCCGTGACATCGTTGATATCGACGTTTTTGTCCAGATCTACAACGAACTTGCCTTCTGGATGCACTTTGACTAGCACCTTCTTCTTGTCCATCGGCTTCACGACCTCGCCGACGTAGGATCCCTGCTCCTGCAAAAGTTGCAGCTCCTCGCGCAACATACGCACTTTAGCGTTGAGTTCATTTCTTTGCGCTTGAAGACGCCGAAGATTTTGGGACTTTTCGGCGACGATGAGTTGCAACTCTTCGATCTTTGTTGTGTAGTACGGGCGAAAGCCTTCGCCTTTTACGGAGTCCACCTCCATTTTTGTGAGCGTCATCTTGATAAATTTAGTTGCATTCAATAATTCAATGATAATATTTTAATCACAACCAATAGAAAAACCTCGCACTCCACTACTTGCTTTCGTTGAAGGTTGAAGTCGTTGATGTTAAATGATGTTATTAGGATTTTGACAAATGAGTATGACAAAAACAATTTTCCAAGTCACGGTGGCCAGGGTTGCAAGACTAAATGCCGAAAACTTACCAAAGTAATCTTCAGTACAATCGAATGACACTAAAAAATACACCAAAAAAAAAAATGGCAAAAAAATATAGTGAAAACGAATATTTAAAATAATTTAAAATAACTACACAGTACTTTTAAAATATATTATACTATAAATTAAAATATAAACTTTAAAACTAAGTCTAAATATAATTAAAAATTTTAAAGTTTAATTATGAATGTCTTAAGAAGAATGCTGTCGCGAGGTGTCAATCACGGTTACACATCACTTTTAAATATAAACATCAAAGCAAATGCATTAGGGTTTAATTTCATTCCATTTATAATGAAGACCTTTTGTCTTAAAATGAACGGTGTTATCTCGCGTTTCCATATTTTTACCACCTACCAAAAAGTGCTCAACGCGCCTAAAGAAGTTTTCACTTCAAAAAATGAGTTGCTCTAATGCGCTAGTAGTTTGTGCTCTGATGACTCTAATTAGTTTGAAGTGTGAGATGGTTACAATAAAAAAAACCTGCTGCGTCTGTTATGGGCTTCTTTTCAGACAAGAGCGCGTTTGGAACCCTTGTAGCTTTAGGTTTAAGATAGCTTTATTAATAATATCACCATCATACGCACAGTACACGCGCTATATAAGCCAACACGCACGCTAACCACGTCTTAAACATACGCGTCATCATGAAATGTGAGATACACGCGCTACGCCTGCACTCGCATAAAACATGCATGACACAGGTGTTACACAAGCGCTGTACACGCACAGCACACGCGTCCGTTACGTACGTCAAACTTTTACGCTACATTCGTCCTACATGGCATGTTGGACAAATGGACATGATTTGTATAATATCATGACTCCCAAAAAACCCAAAAATTAATTAATCTTTAAAATTAAATACTACACCCATTTTAAATATCGAAATGACTAATATTTCCGATTATAATCTTTACCATATTACACAGTATTTAAATTCAATGACTTTAATTGTAACAGCGTCAGCAATTTGTATAGGCCTGGATCCACACAGTGGTAATGTTGTTTTTATCCCAAATTCTCATGGATCAATGTTTTTTAATACCCGATTTCAAATTACTTTAGTACTTTGCTTTTCTAATTTCTACTAATAAGTAGAATATTTTATGGCATGGTAATTTTTTAAAGTTGGGTTGTAACGATTGTCTGTGGTTATTTAATATTGCTGCAGGAAAAGTAAATCTTTCGATTTTCGGAGAAAGGTCTAGTATGGGTTACGTGGATTACGGCTGGGTTAGTTTGTACTTTGTATGACCAATATTTTATTATTGATTGGTGATTGTAGCACTAAGTTCTCGCTTTTTGGATTACATAGTAAATACGATAGAGCTACAGAGGTGCGATTGTGTAAGGATTGCCGATCAAATCGTCAAAGCTCGGCGTCAAAGTAATCTAATTCAATGCTGGGTTTATTTTACTTTGACACGGAACTTTGACGATTTGATCGGCAACTTTTAGACAATTGGAGGGCAGAACTGTTCAGGAAGATTTGTATATGCAAGCAATACATACAGTTTCACACACACGCTGTATTTTTCTGGTTCTGGTTTTTTAAAATCCGTTGCGATTCTGAATTGATCGCAACGGAATATTTCATCGCAATTATTTATTTATATTTTTATAATTGTATAATTAAAAAAATATAAATAAATAATAATTAGAACTTTCGAATAATCGGGCTGAAAGGTATTTAGATAGCTATTATAACATAGGCATTTACTAAGAAAGGATTACTGAAACATCAACCCGTAAGGGGGTAAAATTGTTCTTTGAAATTTTTATGAAAATCGGAGCTAACGTGAGCGAAACCGCGGGCAAAAGCTAATCTTAGATAAATTTGACACATGGTCTACTTACGTCAGTAATTAGTATAGAGTTCAAATATTTACATTACGGGCGATAAGGCTTGGCGATGAGACGAGAAACCAATCAGTTGCTTTTTGGACTGTAACACGAACGAGCGTTCGAAGAGTGTGTGACCGGTGCAAGTGACATTATTAGCAGTGACAGAAAAAAGTAAATAAAAATTAATTTGACAGGTAACTTAACCTCCCCTTGAAATAATCAATCAAGAATTTTGTCAACAAAATAATATTGATTCACTCTAGCATTAAATTTTATTTTATTGCAATGTGGTGATGGATTAATTTGAAAAAAATATAATTTTATCTTACTAATTCTACGTAGTAATAACGATACAAACATAGCAACATGTCTTTTAACAAATAGATTTTGTGAGTAAAACAGGTAATGTTTTTACTATTTTCATTCATATTTTACCTGTAAAGGTGTGTTTTCTCGAGTGCAATTTATTTATTTTACGTCGTGTTAGTGTTTCCTTAAAAGAAACTTATATGGTAGTAAGAAAGGTCGGTTTGTCGCTAAATAAAGGCCATCATAGCGCCTCTATACTCGTGACAATCTATATGAATCATACATATTGATGAGTTTTTAAATAATCTAATATTCTTTATAAGTTTTTACTCATAGTGTTGGTTTTTACAATACATAGGTATAATACTTTTATTACTGATACTACTCGTTATTACGTCAATTTTGTATATTTCGTCGAAATATATTCTTTACTAGCTGATGCCCGAAACGTCGTCCGCGTGGAATATATTTTTTTAATTTCACGGGAACTTTTTAATTTTCCAGGTTAAAAAGTAGCCTATGTCACTCTCCAGGTCCTGATATAAACCCATGCCAAAAATCACATCGATCTGTTGTTACGTGATTGAAGAACAAAGCAACAAACATACAATTGCATTTATAATATTAGTATGATTAAATATGATATTACTTTGTTACTTTTTAATATGATTGTATCTCAGAGGAAATTGGAAAAGGTTTTTTTTTTGTCTGTGTTAATCTGCCATCAGTGGCAACTTTTAGCAGATGTGGTGATGTTTTGCTTAGTAGTACATATCTGTATACTTAATGTAATTTTAACCATCTGTTTTGTTTACAATTATAGAATGGGCAACACCAGCAAAAAGCTGGCAGCAAAATGCACTCTCCTCACAAAAGAAGAGCCAAAGTATGTAGCGCAAACATTCCGAGCAGCCAGCAAGAACTCCGAGCGTATCAGGGAGGAGGACCTCATCGTGAGTGGCAAATTAGACCCAGTGTCCTTAGAAGTTTGTTCATTTTATGTTCATTTTTAGTTTTTAGTTTAATTTGCACTTGGTTTGGTGACAGATTTTTATAGCAAATGGTTTTTAGGGCCTCAAAAAGAAAAGAGGAATCCTTATAGGATCACTCTGTTGTATGTCTGTCTGTCTGTCAACCACCTTTTTCTTGGTCATGCATGGAGGTATCAAGTTGAAGTTAATATCAAATACTTAGGTATACAGTCCTTTGGAGCTGTAAAAAATCAAGCTTCTAATTCAACTTGATCAAAAGATACCACCATTTACTCGTATGCCGCATATTTTGCCACGCGACAACAAAACAAAACCTATAGGGTACTTCCCATTGACCTAGAATCATGAAATTTGACAAGAAGCAAGATCTCACAGCACAAGTACAAGAAAAAAATATCGAAAATCGGTAATTAGCATTTCGTAATAATAATAATATAAAAAAGGTACATTATTTGTCACCAATCCAACTTCCTTTTTATTCATTTTAACTATTAAGTTGTGTTTGCTTCAGAATTTTGACTAAGTTGCTTCTTCAAGTTTTGTTTGAATTTTGACATAATCAAAAACTGAGAAAATAAGTTTTTTAAACATAATTCATGTTTGGTTTTATTTATTAGACTTTTATGTTTCATAAGCTTTTTAGTCACATTTACTTAGTAATTACTTTAGGCAAGTGACTATAGTGATTTACATGCATTCTTTGTGCTGTTGATATTTTATTATATTTTGATTTTGTGCTCACTTCCATTATTATTTATCATTTTTGTTATTAACATGTTTGGTACATATTTGTATTTACTACTTAGGGCCAAAGTGATATATGACATACTTATGGATGCAGGGGACAGAATATACAAGTAAACATAACTAAAAAACACAATTGCGTCAGCATTGCTTGGAGCCGTTTCAAAAATTGCGCCATAAAGCCGCCATATTTATTGTCTTTTTTTTTTCAAAAAAATTCAAGCCCCTGTCACTCAGATGATGTATGGATTCGACTAAACATACATCCAAATCTGTTCAGGTATATAGAAGTTATGGTGGAATAAAGAAACTCACATACATACTTACATGAACCCTGAATACATTACACTCCCTTATTTTGGCAGTCGTATAATAAAAAAGAATATGTTATTATTATTATGGCTAGGGTAATTATTAGCTTGTTAGCTCGTGCAGCATGTCGGCGATATCGCGTGACTTCCAACGACGAATCACAGTGCAGTGTTCGGGAGACTAGGGACCACTGCACAGCCGAATGCTGCACTGTGATACGTCGTTCTCTCGCACTCACTTCGCTCGCAGTGACTTCGGCCTATTGCGCATTATAAGAAAATTTCTTGTGACTTACGTACTACGTAAGAAATGTCTTATAAGAAATTCAGTCGCAATTCTGGTTTTATGAGACCATACGTATTACAAGATATTTTTTCTTGTGTCTGATCAGATACGCGCATACAAAATATGAGATATTACTTACAAGACAAGAAATTTTCTTATAATGCGCAATAGGCCTTCCAGTGTGAGTCATCGTAGGAAGTCGCACGATATCGCAGGCATGCTGCACCAGCCCTTAGATAGGTGGAAGGGGCGGGTATCTCCAAGCTGGCATAGTTTTCAATACAAAATTCTATCACCCTAATGCCAAATTAGTATATAGGTTAGAGGAGTCATCATCATCGTCGCGTGCCTTCTTCAAACCGAAGTTTAGCGGTCATCATGCGAAAATCTTTGCTATCTTCGGCCGCATCTTTTAGCCTTGGATAGCTAAGGCCTGCCCCCCGTCCCCCCCTTATATAGCCTAACCACTTACGCCTTTGGCGACTTGGAGCTTTCTTTCCTGCAGTCCTTCCTTCCAAAACTAGTCTCAGAAGTGAGAATTGGGCTCCTCTTTGCAGATGTCCGAAGAAAGCCAGTTTTCTCCGCATGATGGTGGGCATGAGTTAGTGTACCTTAGTGTATACGAACTACGAATAACTATACCTATACGGGAAATGTAGTACCAATATAATTTAGTAGCCGTGTCTGTCATTTATATGGGCGTCGATTCACTGTATGAAATTACGCTGCGCTATGTACTTAAGTATATTTCCCATAAGAACATTAACGAGTAACGACTGCAGAACTTGTAGTTTATGCAACAATATATATAACGTTTGACGCAAAGTTAGTTTGTTTATTGCTGGAACCATTAATAGTTGTTCTTGGGAGGCTAATTGCGTCTTTCGGTGAACTACGGATTTAGCGACAGGAACGCGTGTTTTTGCATTTATACACGTATTAAACTGACTGACATTGTAATATCTTGGAACTTAAGAATTTATGAGTAGGTTTTCCCAAATGTCCCGGGATTCCCAATTGTTCTCGTAACAAAACATCGTGAGGAAACCTGGGTTCTACAGAACACTCCAAAATATTCTTGTCGTTGGGAGCCGCTGGTAGCAAGAATATAATGGAGTGTTCTTTAGAACCCTGGTTTTCTCACGTTGTTTTGTTTGCCTTTTCCTCCTCGCTTGCCGATTGCCCGTCCACCTAGTGGGGCCGTTCAAAGAAAGCTCTTTCCATTGCTACAGTTAAGTCTACATCAAATGGTCCCGTACACTACAACAGGCAAACAAAACAGCGTTAGGAAACTTGGGTTTTACATATCACTCCATAATATTCTTGTCGCTGGGAGCCGCTGGTAGCAAGAATATATTGGAGTGTTCTTTAGAATCCAGGTTTTTTCACATTGTTTTGTTTGCATTTTCCTCCTCGCTGGCCGATTGCCCGTCCACCTATTGGGGCCGCCCAAAGAAAGCTCTTTCCATTGCTACAGTTGAGTCCACATCAATTGGTCCTGTACACTACAACAGGTAAACAAAACATCGTGAGGAAACTTGTGTTCTACAGAACACTCCATAATGATAATCTTCTGTGTTCCCGTATGAATATAATATGGGGCTCTTCACAGACCGGATAAACAAATGTCTCAAAAGCGGTTCGTCTGGTGCAGCAAATGTTCATGTGCGGCGTTAATCACTTAACATCAGATGACCTGCTCGTTTGCTCGCTATTTATATATATATATATAAACTCAATGGTGTGTGAAGTCTGCTAATCTACACTAAGCTAAGGTGGTGGATTATATCCCGATGGGCTTGAGATGACGATGATTATGACGATTTACACATTCCATAAGTTCCCGTCCTATCATTAAAACTGGTCAACACTAACCATAAACCCAATCGATTCGAAACGGAGTCGTTATTCAGGTATTTGTTTGTTCGTTTTGATTTACGGCTTGCTAAATCGATGTTGAGGTGTAAACTTGGCTTCAAAATAGACTGCACGATTGGCGTTTGAGAATTTGCTTTTAACAATGGCATTTGCGATTTCGCGCGGTCAACGGGAAAAGAACTTGTATACAGCATATAGAATTGTATATATTGTAAACTAGCTGATGCCCGCGACTTCGCTTGCGTGGATTGAGGTATTTTGTTCCCGTGGGAACTCCTTAATTTTCCGAGATAAGAAGTAGCCTATGTTATTCCAGACTATAATCTATCTCTGTGCCAAACCTCTTGATCCGTTCAGCCATTCGGACGTTATTCAGTAACACATCTATCCATCCATACATCCATCAAAACTTTCGTATTTATAATAATATTAGTATAGATTAATTTTTCAAAAGAGCAACCACCGAGTTTTTTGCTGGTTCTTAAGACTCGGTAGGAATGTCATTCCGAACCAATTGTAAATTCACTCGACGATTCAAAAGCACTTTTAAAAGTATATTTGAATAAAAACACATTTGAATTTGAATATTGTGGGTAGCTTTCGTCTCGACGTTTCGCTTTCGATTCCTCTAGTGGAAGGCTTTGAAGCCTCCTTAGTTACCATCCACGGGAAAGACGGCTGCCAATCGTTTAAGCATTCAAATATGGGTTCTTATCTCTAATCGGTTTCTACACGGCATCGTACTGGAACGCCAAATCGCTTAGCGGCACGTCTTTGCCGATAGAGTGGTAACTAGCCACGACCGAAGCTGCCCACCAGATTGGGCACGATATTATAAATTCCCTAATTTTCCTGCCAGGGATCGAATCGGGACCTCCCATTATAAGACTGCAGCGCTTATCACTGCGCCAGGGAGGTTTCTTTCTGCAACAGTCATATCCAGATTTTCTCATCAGATGTGTTGCAGGCGTTTTTAGATAGAAGCAGGCCTAACTTTGCGACTCGGAAGTTACGAACCAAGGATTAATTCGCTATAATCCGACAAAATTGAAAAATATAAATGTGATACAACATTCCACAAAGTGTCTAATTAATTACCAACGTTTACACAATCATAACATGAACAAAGTAGGCGTGAAAGGTCATTATTCATTAGGGATATAGGGTACGTTATAGCCACCACTCCTATCTTACCTTGACATGACTACTCAATATAGGTCGTTTTATTAGTTTGGAAGTCGCCCGACCTGATAATTGCTCGCATCGATTTCACTTTTATCAGTATGCTAGATATTTTAATCTAATCAAGATATCCTGAATAGCCAATAATGAGGGAGGAATTCTAGCAGGGCGAGCGTAAACAGGGCTTATATGCCTCTATGGTCTGCGCGCCTCTTTAGGTACGCCTACCGTGTGTGAATGCGTCCGTGCCAAAAGTGGAAACCATAAAATGCTTACATACTATTCATACTAATGTTATAAATGCGACAGTGTGTCTGTATCTCTGCTACGCTTTCACGGTCCATCTTCAACCGATTTTGGAGAAATTTGGTATAGAGGTAGGTTACATCCCAGGAAAGGATATGGGTTTTTATTGCGGAAAATTAAAGAGAACCCGAAGATCTAAAAACCATAACCCACGCGGACGAAGCACGGCCATCATCTAGTAATATAATAAATGCGATAGTGTATCTGTCAATCTGTTAATATTTTTTCACGAATCACCAGTTTTTGTGGGTACAGAGACATTTTGTATTACGAGGACGGACATAGGCTCCCTTTTATTCTGGAAAATCAAGGTTTTTGGTCAATTCAATCACAAACGTGTGTGAGTCCACTTTGACACGACTGATTGCAATGTTTGAACGGCAATCGGTTCCGTATAAATCACTCGTTAACGAGTAAACAATCCTTGCCAGTTCCAAAATGCACGTTCCTGTACGTTATTGCGGTCAGCGCAGTTTACAATTGTCGGAAACTATAGGCACGAGGTGGTTTTGATTGATTTCGACCAATTTAAACTTCAACTACAACTCAACGTTCTATAGGAGCCTACTGGGAGATGGTTTACCTATTCGATTGCGTTAAAGTTTTAATAGTTATTTTTCTAACTTTTATACTCATTAAAGAGTAAATCATTCGTTTTTCTTCGCTGGTATTTGATCCCACATTCCAATGCGAAAGTGTGTGTTTATTGGTTAGTTCTTCAATCACGCCGCAACAAAGCGACAAACTGTATTTTTGAGGACGTAGAGTGTGACATAGAGTATTAAGTAGTTCCCGTGGGAATTAAAGCGGACGAAGTTGCAGGCATCTGCCAGTAAAAAATAATTTATCACAGAGCACGTAACAACTCGTCACAATTATCGAAAATTCGGAAAAGTGTAAAAGTTTCCAACAGCCGTTACTTCGGTAATACTGGGTGGATTGAAGTGATACAAAAACTATTGTAACAAATCGGGCTTCTCTATTTCTTATGTAAGCAATTTTCCATTAAGACATTAAAACTGTAGACAGACAGACACGCCAATTACGATCAAATGCATATACAATGCTAAATCACTAATGGAATCATAAATTATTCTATCATAAACACGGGCACGGGTCGACGCCTCGGCAGCACTGTTTATTTTCTTCGCGAACAATGCTGGAAGAATTTTTGGGTACCTTTTGTAGCGTTGGGCTTTGGAATAAGCGATTCTTTGTAAGCGTTTTGTATTGGGACGAAGTGTGACTTATGCTTACCTATAGGGAGCTGATGAGATTTAAAAAATCAAGAGTATAATCTAATGATATAATATATCAGAAAAGCTTAGCTTAGCTTTATCTCTGTGAAAAAGCCGTAGTTTTATATGACGTGGACATTTGTGTGGATTTAGATGTATAAACTATTAGGTCTTTACCTATGAAATTGCCGTTCTTCAGTACTGGTCATTTCAAATAAAAAAAAGTTTGTAATGGCTCTGTATTCTAAATTCAAACTAATCTTGTTTTAAAACCATGACATTCTTTTTACAAACTCAGTCTTTTGTTTTTGATTAGCGTTGTATTTTCATTACATTTCAAAATTTTTCGTCATAATGAATACTTTAAAAATTCGGGTAATTATGGAATATGAGTTCCGTCTCGTAAATAATGATTCGCTTTCATCTAAAACAAAAACCGACTTCACTCAATCAATCAACCGACCGTTTATTTTCTCGAAAAGCGCCTAATCAATTTCGATAACATTTTAAATATGGGACCACCTCTTAATTACGATCTACCAAACAAAAAAGAATCATCAAAATTGATTTATTATTGGCGGAATGATTGCGTAACATACATACAAAAAAACATACAGTCGAATTGAGAAACTCCTCCTTTTTAAAGTCGGTTAAAAAATGAAATGACTGGTTTCTATGATCCAGTATTTCGTGGCCATACTCTACTACAATCCAGGTATAATCTATTGTTATGAACTAGGAGTGAAAGAAACCATGCCCGGCATAAATATTGGAGATCGCTATGAAATATGGTGCGCAGTTTTTAACGAAGTTTTCCTGTAAATTAAAATAGAATGTACTAAAGTTGATTTAGGAAGTAAATATTAACATAGGTGCAAAATATTCCCGAAAACATGTGGAATAATTTAGGAAGAGCAATGATAGCCTAAAGGTTTTGGCCTTCAATATAACCTACCTAGGTTCGAATAATTTTCGGAGTTATGTATGTTAACTAAATAACTTAACCCAAATAATATTTAATTTACCTTTTTTTCCTTCTATTAGGTATTAGGTAATATAAACTATATATTTTTTACTTTATACGACTGCCTGAAAAAAGGAGTATATTGTTTCCAGGGTTCATGTATGTATGTATGTGAGTTTCTTTATTCCACCATAACTTCTATATACCTGAACAGATTTGGATGTATGTATGTATGTATGTAATACTTACATCATTCGAGTATGTGAGTTTGTATATTCCACCATAACTTCTATACGCTTGAACCGATTTTGATAAATGAGGTATCGTTAGAATACCTAGCTTATTCCAGCGACATAGGCTAGTCAAATAAAAAAAAAATTGATGCGGTGACCATGGTCCCGCATTAAAGACTAAAGTCGAAAAAACATATTCGAAAATAAGATTAACTATATAATCATCATCTAGAAAATGATGAGTAGATTCCAAAAATATATAACACTATAGTTCAATATCCAGTGATTCACAAAAAATATCATTTAATCAGAATGTGAATAAGATTCTAATTTAACGAGATTAATTTAGATTTTTGACTTTTAAGTTCGGTTTTTGGCAGGGCAGTCGAGTTTTTAAATTTTTAAAATTATGACTTGTTAAAGAAGAGTAGCTGTGTTATGGGTTCTATGAGTTTCTTGCCGGTTCTTCTCAGTAGAATCTTCTTTCCGAACCCGGGTAGGTTGTAACTTGTAGGTACATAAAATAAATCATTTCATTTTAATAAAATTGTGAAATATCACTTGCTTTAACGGTAAAGGAAGACGTGAGGAAGCCGGCATGCCTGAGAGTTCACAATAATGTTGTTCTGAATGAAATTTATCAATTCTCATTTGATCAGCATAGTTGATCATGGCCTAAACTTTTCTCATTCTGAGTGACTCATGACTATGGTTTGTGATGGACCGGTGTTTTATTATATTTTCGTCAACTATAAACTGCGTTAATATTCAAAACTATATTTGAAACTATGCTATTAATTCGACATATAAACTTCACTAACTTTTATGAAATCGTTTTATAGCAATTTTTTATGGATCGTAACAAGATCGTAACCCACTTTTCCAGATTAATAAAATTATTCAAACATTTTCAAAGCTTGACACAATGTTCACTTTATGATTTCGTATTTTTTTAAATATACCTACGACCTCCGTGGCGCAGCGTTGAGCGCTGTTGTCTTAACGCGCGGAGGTCCCGGGTTCGACCCTGGCAGGGTCAATTTTGAAATTTATAATTTCTGAATTTTCCCTGGTCTGGCCTGGTGCGAGGCTTCGGCCGTTCCTAGTTACCACCCTACCGGCCAAGACGAGCCGTCCAGCAATTTAGCGCTCCGGTACGATGCCGTGTAGAAACCGATTGGGGTATGGGTTTAATATAACTGCCATGCCCCTAACAGTTTAGCCCACTACCATCTTAGACTGCATAATCACCTTACCATCAGGTAAGATCGCAGTCAGGGGCTAACTTGTAGTGGAATAAAAAATAATTGGCAGTCATAGGGACTGCTGATAGAAGTGAAAACTTATAACTTTTATTATAATTTTAGTATTAAAATTTGAAAATAATATAAAATTCTCAAACGCCATAGGAATATTTAAAATAAAAACAAAAAAACGTCACAGCATGTCGGTATCGCGAACCCATAAGATATTCCCCCTAACAAAAGCTCAAAAGGCTAAAGAAGTTTTCACTTCAAAAACTGATGATGCATCAATATAACAAGTCAACATGCCACACAACCCTTTATTTATTTACTAGCGAATGCCCGCGACTTCGTCTGCGTGGTTTGACGTTTTTTGGTTCCCGCAGGAACTCTTTAATTTTCCGAGATAAAAAGCCTATGTGCTATTCCGGACTATAATCTATCTCTGTGCCAAATTTCAGCCAGATCCGTTCAGCCGTTGGGGCGTGATTGAGTAACAAACATCCATACATCCATCCAAACTATCGCATTTATAATATTACTAGCGACCCGCCCCGGCTTCGCACGGGTAGCACTAATAATCATAATTATTAATCCATACCCAATGTAGGCAGTGGGCACTGGGCAGAAAATCAGGTTTTACATTAAGCACGGCGATATCTATCTAGGCGATAGATATCTTTATAACTTATTATTATACATATTCATTTAAACGTTACTCACCTGAAATTGTCGCCTTGTCTTTTCAAAACCAACTAAAATCAATATGGCGACCCTCAGTGACTATTGACTCGCAAACATTTGTAGGTAATAATATTGCGGCTATAAATTAAGATGTAAGCTATCCTATCTTTCAAGTTGAATCAAACTGCACACGGTGTGCAAATTTAATTTAAAATCGGTTAAGTAGTTTAGGAGTCCATCGCGGACAAACAAGGTGACACGTGATTTATATATATTAAGAGATAAGTAATATAAGTAATAAGTATTATGTATAAGTAAGTATTTATTTCCAGAAATACTGGGGCCCACAAATAGATCCTCGGCTCGCGCAATACCTGAACAACTTCCTTTTCGGTTCGGGCCAACAGAAGTCGCCAACGGTGGACTTCAACCGATTCGCGGAACTATACGTTTACAATGTACGAGGTAAGAGTGCCCCCTGACGCAGTGGTGAGCGAGGTTCCGGGTTCGAATCCTAGCAGGGGCAAATTGGGAATACATGATTTCTGAATCAACAATCATCCTTTCAACCTCTTCATTATTTTCCAACCTCTCGTACTGATAATAATTTAGAATCCATACTAATATTATAAATGCGAAAGTGTGTCTGTCTGTCTGATACGCTTTAACTTATTTAACGCTTTATTTTTTCAATCGATTTTGATGAAAGGTATAGAGATAGGGGAATGTCATAGCCTACTTTAAGTCACGGAAAATTAAGGAGTTCCCGTGGGAATAAAATTAACTTAAATGAATACATAAATTGATTTTAATTGCCAAAAAGTTCAGCCTCAGGCATATTCCTCTAAAAATTGCATTTAATGAACGAGAAAACGAGTAAATTTTTTATAAATCAAAAATTATACATGCATTAAGCATTTTGATTTATCAAATGGAGTTAAGTTAATATCAAATATAGTTTAAAAGTTTAGTTATTTTATTTCGCAGGAACAGTAGAAGAGAGACTGATAGTCATATACAACTGTCTCGGTATGGACTACAACGAAGATGTGGAGTTGCCCTATCAGTTGTTGAAAGAGGTAATTACATTATAATTATTGTTTTTTAGGGTTCCGTACCTCAAAAGAAAATAGCGCTTATAGAATAGTTTCGTTATCCGCCTGTCTGTCTGTAAACCATCTTTTTCTCGGAAACGCGTGGAGGTGTTCGAGGAGGAGTTAAACTTAATATCAAATATTTAGGTCTACGGTCCCTTGTAGCTGTCAAAAATCAAGCTTCTAAGTCAACGCAATCAAAAGATACGGCCGTTTATGCTGCATATTTTGACATAATAAATCAAAGACTAAAACTAAATCCAGAATCATGAAATTTGGCAATAAGCAAGGTCTCACAGCACAAGTATAGGAAATAATTAAAAAAATTAAAAAAATACGACTGCCCTGCCAAGTTAATAATCTAAATTAATCTAGGTATATTAGAATCTTATTCACATTTTTATTAATTGATATTTTTTTGTGAATCATTGGATATTGAACTATAGTGTTATATATTTCTGGAATCTACTCATCATTTTCTAGATGATGATTATATAGTTAATCTTATTTTGGAATATTTTTTTTCAACTTGGGTCTTTAATGCGGGACCATGGTCACCCCATCAATTTTTTTTTTAATTTTCCTAGCCTATGTCACCCGTAATAAGCTAGGAATTCTAACGATACCTCATTAATCAAAATACATACATGAACCCTGAAAACAATATACTCCTTTTTTCAGGCAGTCGTATAAAAATACGAAAATCGATAATTAGGGTTCCGTATTCATAGGGTGTCGAATTTTTTGTCAGGCGCTACCAGATAAGCGCCCTATGTAAGCCAGTTATTTCACAAGTGATTAAGTGCTGTTATGACAATTTTATTGTTATTTACTAAAATAATAACCGTTCGTCTGGCAAAACCGCTAATTCGCACCGTAATAATTATAAATATTACTTGTACGAGCTACGTAAACACAGTACGTCATTCAAATCACGGTGCTTTCACTACGAGCAAATTGACTGGAAAACGTATTTGGTATAGTTTAGGAACCTATCGATAGATGGCGGTGATAAATTTTGAAATATCAACACTTAAAATTATTTACACTGGCATCCCCTTTTTCTTGTGTCGTTGAATGTTTCATTTCACGCAGTAGTTTCAATAAATAAAATCAAAATATCATGTAATATCAAACAATTTTGACCATAAAAAATATTTAAATAAATTCACGGCTAATTTAGTTGTATAGCCATATTTTAATATTAATTTTAGCGTTCTATAGTTGTAAGTTTTTAAATAGTCACATTAAAATGTCACCTGTCAGTTGCCAATCACGAAGTTTTTGTCATTGATTGTCTTGTCAGTTGTCACTCGTGTTATTTTATTCATTGAAATTGAAGAATTGTCTAAATTCATTATAAATGCCTCCTGTAATTTATTTTTGTACAGCTGGTGCAAAAACACAAATAAAATATTAAATGGTGCGACAAAAAATGTAGATGTACAAGATTTTAACCAAAAGTGCTGTATTGAATAATATAACAAAAGAAAAAAATGAATTATGTTTTTCTTTTCATTTTGACACACGCTTTATGCTCTTTTTGTTTAATTTATTTTAAAGCTAAGTACCAGAAAGAGCTAAAGCGTGTGTCTGTAATGTCCTCAGAATTTACTTAAAAAATTTTAATATTGGGCAAGCTACCTATATAGTAAAGTTGATTATCTATAGCTATATACACAAGAAAATTAGTTCAGGAACCAACCACCAGGAGCGCTGGTTTCCATAGCTCGTATATTAAGTGGGAGTGATAACTCTATACCCTTTTATACATCCTACTCTATGATTCAAATCGTTACGAAATACAGCTATAGATTAAAGTTAAAAAGCTTATCGCTCTTCGTTATGGTTTAAAAAAAAACAAAAATGGCCGCTTTTTTCTAGCTCAATAAAATAAATAATAAAACCAGTATCTTTATTTTTATTCTATGGTTTACTCTATGGTTAGTCGTTTCACAGTATAAAAACACGGAACAAAGATTCTTTTCTATTTTTTTTCACTCTAGAACAAAAACCCTTGCCCGAGTCTAACTCGCACTTGATCGATTTTTTAATGATCGAGTGACCGCCCCGATTCGCCCCCGTTGGGATGTAAAAAACTTCGGCCTTATTCCTTGTCTCCATTAGGCCGCATATGCACTTGTAAGTTTATACGTAAATAGCGTTCGTAAGTAACTTACACAATATGCCTTTGAATAACCTTATGTTTGAATCCTATATTATATAATATTAGCTGATGCCTGCGACGTCGTCCGCGTGAATTGACGTTTTTTGGTTCCCAAATTTTCCGGGACAAAAAGTAGCCTATGTGTTATTCCAGGCTATAATCTATTTCTGTGCCAAATATCCAGGTCTGTTCAGCCGTTCTGGCGTGATTGAGTGACAAACAACCATCCATCCAAACTTTCGCATTTGTAATATTAAGTATAGATGTCACCGTAAAATTGTAAAACCGTCAGATTATAATCTAACTCGCGAAATTGTAAACTGTCGAAAGATTGTGAACCGTTGAATGTTCTGAGTGTCAATTTTCGGAAAAATATTCAGTGTATTTACGTTTTCTTGTCTGTTTCTTGTAGGTTAGGTTAGGGTTCGATATAAATTAATATACCTAACAGATTACAATTTACCGAAAAATAATGCGTTAAATTGTAATCTTTCGACAGTTTGCATTTCGCGGGTTAGATTATAATCTAACGGTTTTTACAATCTTACGGTGACATAGACATATTATTATTTCAGTATTGCGAAAGCATAGTATCGACATACATAAAGATGGTGAAATCGTCCTCGTCCAAGCGTGTCCGGACGTGGCAGGACAAAGGGTTCAGGGCCAGCGCGTCCAACGTGCAGGCGCTAGGCGAGGCCGTAGCCGCCACCGTCGGCGGCGACCTGGATTCGCCGCATCATCATTGTACTGCTTCACAGCTTTCTAAATGGTGAGTGTGTATGCAACACACATACGTCATTACCATCCACACATACGTCATAAGTCATTACCATAATCGTCATTTCAACCTGCCTCCTTGTTGTATTTTTTTTAATCCACTACAATAGGGATGATGACAATGTAAAAAATGAATTATTTCTTATAAAATAAAAAATAAATAAAAAAAGCTTTTATTTCTACTGTCACTTTACATTATTTTTGTTATTTTTCCATTACATTATTATTGTATTATACACAGTACATTATATTATATTGCATTATTATTGCACATACATTGCATTATTATTATTATTTTTGCGCGTCATTGTGTGGCAGAAGTCGCCTCCTCGGCGTAGGTTTCTTACTTATTATTAGATTAATAGAGGGTCTTCCAAAATACCAAAAATTCACATTTTCTGTTAGTTTTAAGTTTAATAATCATTTTAAATGTATGTGTGTATGTATTTCATACAAACTTCCATGCTAGAAACGCATTTTTAGGTTTGATAAAGAGTTGCTGATTTGATTGAGTTGTCATCATCCCTATTCTAACCTGATGGTAAGTGATGATGCAGTTTAAAATGGTAACGGGCTAACTTGTTAGGGGTGCGGCAGTTATATTAAACCCATACCCCTGTCGGTTTCTACACGGCATCGTACCGGAGCGCTAAATCGATAGGCGGTACGATTGCCATTCACATATACGTCATTACTCATTACCAGCCACACATACGTCATTAGTCATTACCAGCCACACATACGTCATTACTCATTACCAGCCATATATACGTTATTACTCATTACCAGCCACATACACTTCATTACTCATTACCAGCCACACATACGTCATTACTCATTACCATGTATGCGTCATTAGTCTTTGACTCATTGCCATCCTGAACCAGCCCCCCGATTATGTAAGGAAATCGTATTCGTAACCATCTGTCAAACGTATAATTCGACCTGTTTAAGGAGGTCATAGATGCTTGCACGTCAAAACGCATGTATGTACTTCTTAAAAAGTTCGAGTTATACGTTATGAATTGTCAAATGAATACGATTGGCTTACACAATTGGGGCTCTGGACTCATTACCAGCCACATATACGTCATTACTCATTACCATGTATACGTCATTGGTCATTGACTCATTGCTATCCAGAATCTGTCTCCTTATTACGTAAATATACAGATAGTGTAACGATCGCAATCACCTCTTCCTCTATAGGCCAAAATCCACTATGGCAGCAAAAATACCATACGTACCATTCACACTTGCAGTAAATTAATTCCAATTTTTGGGATTAATCACACTCATTTGGCTCAATTCAGCTTTTATACATACGAAAACGCCTTTTTGTGGATACGGATGTACGCATGTTGGATAATAGATATTGAAACTATAGGTTATTTTTGAAAGTACTTTGAACTGGTGGGTGATTTAAAAGTTCTAGATGCACAAAATGGACAAATTAATTTAAAGGCACAGACAAGTAAGATATTATTAACTGCGTACATAGACAAACTTTTAATAAAGACATTTTTCCACAAACAAGTTCTTATTTTTATTTTTGGATTCATGCCTTTTGAGATTTAGTTATCTTATCAGCATCCACTACATCACTACAGCCTATTAACGTCCCACTGCTGGGCACAGGCCTCCACTCTCATAGGAGAGAGGGAATTAGAGCTTAGACCCACCACGCTGCTCCAATGCGTGTTGGCGGGCTTTAACGACTATTATCATGTTAGGGATAATAACCGGGACCGACGGCTTAACTTGCTCTCCGAGACACGGGGGTGGAACACCGCTAACTTCCAACTCCGGGCTGGCACTGAGAATTTCTTAATTGAAAACCCAATACCTAACAGTTTTTATGCCCGACCGGTAATCGAACCCAGGACCTCGTGATCCGCACGACTAGACATCGACTAGACCAACGAGGCAGTCATTAATCAGCATCCATTAATTATTATTTCCCTTCTCTTTTTCGCGTAGGTTACAAAACAACAGTCTTCTCAAGCAATTGGCTGAGCTGGTTTACGTGAATCTCTACGGGATCAACAAGAAGGCGGGAGACGAGAGCCCCACACCCCTACCGCCCGCGGCGCCGTCCCTACTGCCCGCCGCAGATGGTGAGTTCCTTGCCGGCTCGCCTCAGTAGAATCATCTTTCCGAACCGGTGGTAGATTTATCTCTCTTGACCTAGCTCTTCTCAGACCAGACCTTCTCAGATCAATTTAGGGACCCTTTCTCCGTAAGTCTTATTACACTACACCGATTTAAGTGTAAGGGTCCCTATTAAAAGTGCAGTGTAATAGGCCTATTACAAGCCAACGCTTGGGCCGATCGTGCCTCTCTATCGCTTGTTCCGCGCTCTCACTTGCACGCTCAGGCTCAGGCGGAACGTCACACTTTTTGGTGCGTGCAGCCGGTGTTCATCGATTTATAAGACGTTATGACGTCAATAGACCTCGTCCAACCTACCTCCCATTCGTCCCAACGTCATCCTAAGCCGAGGTCCTTGTATGGCTTTGTACTTTGGCTCTTCATGTTCCTAAGCCGAGGTCCGATCCTTATAGTAGGCGCACTTGGGAAGACCTTGCCCCCACCGGTGTCAACGAGCCCTAGGGCTCTTTTCTCGGCGACGCTTAGCGCTCGCCCATCCCCCCGGTGACGCTGTAGGGCCAGTAGCCAGCAGGGCCAGTAGGGCCTATGCAGCATACTCAATCCCTGAAACCCAGTCCCACGCATGTTGGGTGCTGCAGACGCGTGGCAAAGGTATGCCCAGTTAAGGGGCATAATGTTGAGGAGGGAAGAAAGAGAAAGAGAAGAAAAGAAGAAGAGCGAGTAGAATAGAATAGAGGGTCAGCACAAAGTAATGCAGTTACGGTTCCATGCTGACCTCGAAGACAGGGGGAGGTTATTTTAGTCCGTGCAAGTCGGACATGCCATGCCGATAGGCAGAAGTCTGTAGGGATTTTTTCCTCCCCCGAAGAAGAAAAAAAAGCATACTCAATCCGAAAAAAAATAGACCCTGTATTCTCCTCAGGTCTAGAGGCGATGCCAGATTACCCCGCCTTCATAGATCTGTCCCATATCGTGTGGATAAACAGCCATCTGCCACAGCAGTACCAGCACAAGTGGCGCTTCCTCTTCTCCACCAACATCCATGGAGAATCATTCTCCACCATGACTGGTAAGTTTACTTATATGAAAATAGATGATGCCCGAGAATATGCCTTTATGTCCTTTTCCGGGATGTAACTTATCTCTCTACCAAATTTTATCCAAATCGATTGAAAAGATGGGCCGTAATAGCGTAGCAGACAGACAGATAGACAGACAAACAGATACACTTCCACATTTATAATATTAGTATGGAAACTAGATGGTAGATTTTAGGGGTTTCCTGGGAGAACGTAAGAGGATTTGAATAGCTGCCAAATACGCAATTATAGGTTGACTAGCTTTTTCCCGCGGCTTCGCTCACGACCAATCGAAGCTATATCGATTATCGATTTTCATACAGATTTTGAAAGCCCTATTTTACCCCCTTAGGGGTTGAATTTTCAAAAATTATTTCTTAGCGGATGACTACGTGTAGCTATGTGTATGCCAAATTTAAGCCCGATCCGTCTAGTCGGTTGAGCTGTGCGTTGATAGATCAGTCAGTCAGTCAGTCACCATTACCGTTTATATATGTAGATTTTCCAAAAGGTTATTCGTATCCGCCAGGCAGAATTATAGATCAAGGCCCCTCGGTGATAATCCTAGAGGACTTTTCGGGGCACATATTCGGGGGCTTCGCCACCGCGGCGTGGGGCTTCGGGCCCAACTTCACGGGCACAGATGACGCCTTCCTCTTCACATGTGCACCCAAGATGAGAATGTACCCAGCTACCAACTACAACAACCATTACCAGTATCTGAACCATCATACGAAGACGCTGCCTAATGGCTTGGTAAGTCTATACCCTTCTTCCTGCCCTTGTCCCACGCTTCACACACACAACATATTTTCTTCTTTCACTCACTTCTGTTATCCGTCAACCTATCATTCACCCCTTTTATACGCCGTCAACCTATCATTCAACCCTTTTCTTTGGTCTCCCTCAACTCTTTTTTTCAAACAGAAACAGTTTTAAGCATATTTTAATTGCTAAAACTACTTGGTTTAACAATACCTCAAAAAGCAAGTCGGCAACGAAACAGCTGTAGTTTTGTATGGCGGCCATTATATTACTGCACTAGTGCGAAAATTTATTGCACTACTTTGCAGGCGTTACTTATAACTGTGCGGTTATATTTTTACCGCTCAAAGGTGGAAAAGTTTATAGTTTTAATAGCTGTGAAGTAAGAGCAACTTTACGAGCAAACTCAATCAAATCAGCAACTCTTTTTCAAACTTAAAGACGCGCTTCTAGTATGTATGTTTGTATGAAATACATAGTTGTGACGTCATCAAATTTCAATGCACAATTTTTTCTGTAATCTATACCTTCAAATGATTTTCAAACTTAAAACTAACCGAGGACGTGAATTTAAGGTCTTTTGGAAGACTGTTTTTAATAATCTGAGGTGCAATTATGTAAGAATTGCCTATCCAATCGTCAAAGTTCGGCGTCAAAGTAAAATAAACCATAACAACATTGAATTAGACCGTGTATCCATTCTCATACGTTTAGGTATGTACGATACCATAAACTTATGAGAATGGATACACGAAATTGAGCTCTAATTCAATGTTGTTATGGTTTATTTTACTTTGACGCCGAACTTTGACGATTTGATCGACAATTCTTACACAATCGGGGGGCTGTTAGGAATAATTTATTTTCGACATAAGCCTCATCCCTATAGTGTTGTAAAATAAAGTTATTGTCCCTGTTCTCTAGTTGATGGGAGGTCAGTTCCAATTCGGCGGCATCTGGGTCAGCGCAGAGCCCTTCGGCGAAGGGGCTTCGGCCGAGTCTTGCAGCACCTTCCGGGGGTGAGTAGAAAACTAGGTCTTATTGGTTGAATCCCGCGGATTCGTCTGTAAAATACTTCCGTTATCTTGTGGGACTAACATTTTGGTACAACAAGCCAAAGAAAAAGATCATATTAAGTATGGATATACTTAATATGATATGATAAAGGCTCTGTCTTTCTTTTGTAAAAAAAAAATAATATTTTTAATATAGTTAGTGATAGAATATGAAATCTGTTAGGTACCGCCGCCTCAGCAAAGAGCCTACGTTCCGGATCCGCAACCTGGAAGTTTGGGGAGTTGGAGACAAGCCGGTCTTAGATAAAGACGAGGTAAGATATAATATAACGACTACTAATAGCCGTATCCTTAGCATTCGACCTAATAAACAACTCTTTCAACAATATATTTGTCTTCTAAAACACCTAATATCCTAATTCCCTTCCCCTGACAAAAGCCTACAGTGTCAGAGTTTATACAATTGTTGGGCAAACAGCCCGCGAGCGATGGATTAAGAGACTCTTTATTTATGATTGCCTGGTACTTTGTTAATTAAAGCAGCAGGTATGGGAACAAAAAAACTAGCCATTAGGGAAGAATTTAAATCCGATTTTAAGTACCTTATAGTTTGTAATCTAAATTAAGAAAAAAAATGTAGGGTCTTCCTTGTCTTAAGACCAGCCCCCCGATTGTGTAAGGAAATCGTAATCGTTTGTGAAACAGATAATTCGTCCTGTTTAAGTAGTTCATTGATGCCTGCACGTTAGTAAGCATGTATGAACTCCTTGAACAGGTCGAGTAATATCTCTTAAAGTGTCAAATGATTACGATTTTCGTTAGAGCAGCAGATATGGGAACAAAACTTAAAGAATGGGAGCACATACAAGCTGTACAGAGACCCAATTGTCTAAGTAAATCGTAATCATTTGACAGCTTAAGACGTATTATTCGAACTGTTTAAGGAATTCATACATGCTTTTGGACGTGTAGGCATCTATAAACTCGTTAAACGGGACGAATTATCCGTTTGACAAACGATTTCGATTTCCTTAAACAGTCGGGGGGGCTGGTCTTAAGACAAGGAAGATCCTAAATTTTATTTTCTTAATTTAGATTACAAGCCTTTAGGCACTTAATATCTGATTGAAATTCTTCCCGGCCATATGGGCTCCTCCAACCTCATATAACATCTTAAATCTCCTAAAACACCTAATATCCTAATCGCCTTCTTACCCCAGAGGCCAATAGTGTCAGAGCGCAGTAGCGTACTGGGTACGCGCAAATCAGAACGCAAGTTTATGCAACTGTTGGGAAAACAGCCTGCGAGCGATGGATTAAGAGACTCTTTTAATTTATGATTGCCTGGTACTTTGTTAGTTAGAGCAGCAGATATGGGAACAAAACTATAATAATGGGAAACTCGTTAAACTGGACGAATTATCCGTTTGACAAACGATTACGATTTCCTTACACAGTCGGGGGGCTGGTCTTTAGAGAGGATAAGAAAAGGAAGACCCTACATTTTGATTTCTTCATTTAGAGTACAAGCTTTTAGGCACTCAAAATCTGTTTGAAATTCTTCCTTAATGGCTCCTCTAACCTCCTTTAACATCCTTAAATCTCCTGAAATACCTAATATCATAATCCCCTTCCCATCCCAGAGGCCTACAGTGTCAGAGCGAAGTAGCGTACTGGATACGCGCAAATCGGAACGCAAGTTTATGCAACTGTTGGGAAAACAGCCTGCGAGCGATGGACTGAGGGACGGCCCTGATTTATGATTGCCTGGTACTTTGTTAGTGTTGGAAGATATTACAGAAATAACGTCGTAAGGTATAGTTCGCGCACGAGTTGAATGCAGAGCATATGTATGGTGACATATACATTTACTCTGCATACAACTCACGCGCGAACTGTAGTTTAGAAATTAATTTAGTGTAATTTTGTATATCTTGCTGTAGTAAAGTTTTGCTATACAACCGGTAATTGCGATTTGTTATATAGTTGAGTATTAGTTTAGTTTAGAATACGTAAAGGAAAAAATATTTACGAAATACTGTAATACTTGTATGAGTACATAATATAATTCGTTTGACATAATTCACTCCACTATGTATGTTTTTCTTCTTATTTTATAACTTTTTGGTACTACATAACTTAAAAAAATTAAATAACTAGAAGAACTGTTTAGTAATTGTTACTTTATTACTGAGCGATAAAGCTGAAATTTGGGAAATGAAAGTCTCTTTTTCAAATATATTAAGTTTTCAAAGCGAAAGTACATTACAAGTAGTTTTCTAAAAACTTCTCTAACTTGTAACTTACCTATTACCTATCTGTTAACTTTAATAGGCGCAATAGTGTCCTTATAATTAAGACCACTATTTTGTGTGTATTTGGATAGGAGCAGGCGTTACTTTGCGGAAGTCTATGATAGTCAGGGACACCTAACTTAATTCGTTATAATAATATAAATAACCACACGTTGTAAAACACCGTCGTACCACATAATATTTGACTGTTTTAGCGGATTAGAGCGAATCGGATATTTGACTGCTAGTCAAATAAACATTTTTTTAGTGATTAATCAATAGAGAATCGCCCAAAAGTCGTAATATCCACGTCTCCTGTTAGTTTCATGTTGAATAACCATTTTAAACTGTCGATTAAAGTAAAAAAACTGCATCGAACTTTGATGACGTCACCATTCAGTATTTCATACAAAATCCCATACTAAGCACAAAAAAGTGATTTGTCTAATTGTCAAATACCCAATTATAGTCTGTCATACTTATCTGACCCAGTGGCCAAAATTGGAACTAATTTTTATGTCTGTTAAGATTTTCTTTGTAATTTTATTTTTCAATCTACTAGCGTTACTGTCACCGGGTCAGATAAGTTTGTGGGACTATAAGCTCCTTGTTCCTTGATTGCATGTATCTATACTAATATTATAAATGTGAAAGTTCGGATGGATGTATGGATGTTTGTTACTCAATCACGCCCCAACGGCTGAACGGATCTGGTTGAAATTTGGCACAGAGATAGATTATAGTCTGGAATAGCACATAGGCTATTTATCCCGGAAAAATAAAGAGGTCCCGCGGGAACCAAAAACCTCAAACCACGCGGGCAATTGCGAGTTTCTACATAAATATAAGGGCTTATAAAATCTACCAGTGTATTTAGTTTGTAACGTTCTTTCTGTGTATAGGATGAGCGCGACTTGAGCATTCTGGACACGAACCCTGACGCCAAAGCAATCCTCGAAATGGCGGGTCGCGCGCGTCACAGCGAAGGCCTGCGGGAGGAACCGCCCCTATAGACGTGAGTACTGTGACAAGGCTACACAATCAACGATTATGCTATAGACGTGAGTACTGGGACAAGGCTACACAATCAACGATTATGCTATAGACGTGAGTACTGGGACAAGGCTACACAATCAACGATTATGCTATAGACGTGAGTACTGGGACAAGGCTACACAATCAACGATTATGCTATAGACGTGAGTACTGGGACAAGGCTACACAATCAACGATTATGCTATAGACGTGAGTACTGGGACAAGGCTACACAATCAACGATTATGCTATAGACGTGAGTACTGGGACAAGGCTACACAATCAACGATTATGCTATAGACGTGAGTACTGGGACAAGGCTACACAATCAACGATTATGCTATAGACGTGAGTACTGGGACAAGGCTACACAATCAACGATTATGCTATAGACGTGAGTACTGGGACAAGGCTACACAATCAACGATTATGCTATAGACGTGAGTACTGGGACAAGGCTACACAATCAACGATTATGCTATAGACGTGAGTACTGGGACAAGGCTACACAATCAACGATTATGCTATAGACGTGAGTACTGGGACAAGGCTACACAATCAACGATTATGCTATAGACGTGAGTACTGGGACATGGCTGCACAATCAACGATTATGCTATAGACGTGAGTACTGGGACATGGCTACACAATCAACGATTATGCTATAGACGTGAGTACTGGGACATGGCTACACAATCAACGATTATGCTATAGACGTGAGTACTGGGACATGGCTACACAATCAACGATTATGCTATAGAGGTGAGTACTGGGACATGGCTGCACAATCAACGATTATGCTATAGACGTGAGTACTGGGACATGGCTGCACAATCAATGATTATGCTATAGACGTGAGTACTGGGACATGGCTACACAATCAACGATTATGCTATAGACGAGTACTGGGACATGGCTACACAATGCTATAGACGTGAGTACTGGGACATGGCTACACAATGCTATAGACGTGAGTGCTGGGACATGGCTACACAATCAACGATTATGCTATAGACGAGTACTGGGACATGGCTACACAATCAACGATTATGCTATAGACGTGAGTACTGGGACAAGGCTACACAATCAACGATTATGCTATAGACGTGAGTACTGGGACATGGCTACACAATCAACGATTATGCTATAGACGTGAGTACTGGGACATGGCTACACAATCAACGATTATGCTATAGACGTGAGTACTGGGACATGGCTACACAATCAACGATTATGCTATAGAGGTGAGTACTGGGACATGGCTGCACAATCAACGATTATGCTATAGACGTGAGTACTGGGACATGGCTGCACAATCAATGATTATGCTATAGACGTGAGTACTGGGACATGGCTACACAATCAACGATTATGCTATAGACGAGTACTGGGACATGGCTACACAATGCTATAGACGTGAGTACTGGGACATGGCTACACAATGCTATAGACGTGAGTGCTGGGACATGGCTACACAATCAACGATTATGCTATAGACGAGTACTGGGACATGGCTACACAATCAACGATTATGCTATAGACGTGAGTACTGGGACAAGGCTACACAATCAACGATTATGCTATAGACGTGAGTACTGGGACATGGCTACACAATCAACGATTATGCTATAGACGTGAGTACTGGGACATGGCTACACAATAAACGAATATACAGTGAAAAGAAAGAAAAAAAGATTTATTCACCAGTAGTCTCACAGATAAAACTAGATACAAATGTTACACTTTCGTCTGTGACACCACCTAGAAACGGTGTACAGCTCAGCGTTTTGCTTTAGTCATAATATACTAAAAATGCATTTGTCACCGTTAAGATTATAATCTAACTCGCAAAATTGCAAACTGTCGAAAGATTACAATTTAACGCATTATTTTTCGGTAGATTGTAATCTATTAGGTGTATTAACCCGATAGAACTTAAATAAATCTAACGGTTTTTACAATATTACGGTAACATATACATACAAGTAAAAATACACACAAGTGCATGGGAGAAAACATTTTTGAATTCAGCAGGCTTAGTATGCACAACGAGATATCTCACAACGAGAAAGAGAGAATGTTGTCATTGCCGGCTAATTTTTCGTTTACCCTAACATCCACAAAATGCGGTATATTACAAGAAAAAAACAGCCGGCATGTAACTCATGTAAGGGTTAGTGGAGAAAATTACCACATCTATTAATATTACTTTTATCTCTACTTTTGACGTAACGAGACAAGTAGCCATGTTAGCTACGGTAGACAAATAGAGATAACGGGTAGACATAATTTTACACGTTGTGCGCATGCTAACCGTACGGGGATGGTATTAAGGATGGGTTGCGGGTCCTAAGTACGGGCTACAAGTATTTTTTTCTAAATGCGATAGTGTGTCTGTTTGTCTATCGATCTCTCTGTCTGTGTGCTACGCTTCATCGGCCCATCTTTTCAACCGATATTAATGAAATTTGGATGGGAAGGACATAGGCTATTCTATCCCGAAAAATTCCTGCGGGAATAAAAAAAAACTTAATCCACGCAGACAATGTCGCGGGCATCATCTTGTAGTTTATAAGCAGAAAACCAAAAAAAAGTTTGTTAGGCTACGGGCCATGAATTGATTAATTTATTTATTTTTATTTATTTATATATTTGGTACCAAAGTTAAAAATTAAACATAAAAATTTAAAGTACATACATGTACAAGGACAACTTATCTCTTGAAGAGATTTCTTCCAGCAGCCCTAGAATGTGAGAATGGTGAAAAATAGATAAAACTGAGTAGGTACTTATAAATTAGAGAAAAGAAAACTTTTTATTAAGACTTATGATAAATATCATAAAAATATATTTACATAATATACATAATATAATATATACAGGAAATACATAATTTAATAACGTACATACAAAATAAAGTACTAATATATATACATAACATACATAATATACAATAATAAACGTAAAATAATATAAAAACTAAAAATAAATTTGCGACTTTGAAGTGCATTAATTCCGAATTAACTGTTTATATCACGACTTTTTTTTTTCATTTGGTTTTTCTTGTTTTCAGGTATAATCATAACGTTTGCGAGGTATTTTCCAGAAACACATCAAATGTATGCAGAGGTAACACGAAGTCTTCTCTTTCGAAAATGGCTAGTCATTTGATAGTGAAACGCACTAAATGTCCAAATAAAACTAGTTGTTTAAGATATTTATTGAATTTTATACAATTAACTTATAGGTATTGTACATATCTAATGAAGTTTTTTTCGCGTAGTTTAGGTTTCTTGAAGATCCTGTGGTTTTTAGTTTAGGTTATTTGAAAATACAGTAGGAACTTTTTGATTTTCCGGAAATAAGAAGTCAATGTCCTTCCCCGGAATGTAACCTATCTTGTTTTGAGTTATATATGCCTATTACACTGCACTTTTCACAGGGACCCTTACACTTGAATCAGTATAATATATATATAAGTATCAGTATAATATATATATAGTATAATATATATATAAGTATATAGTGTAATAAGATTTAGAGACTAAGGGTCCCTAATTTGATCCTTTTGCTGTGTAATAAGCGACGCTCTATCTAGCGGCCACGCCCACCCTTACCACAGGGCCCTGTGGCAAGTGCAGTGTAATAGGCCTATTATAGGGTAGCGGTTGCAATCAGACCTTCGTACTTGCCTAGAAGATGCCTATTCATCTTGTTCTTAGGTTCCTATACCTTACGTCAAATTCGGTTGAAAAGAAGGGCCGTGAAAACACAAGACAGACACACTTTCGCATTTATGTAAAGTCTATATTAGTATAAAGTCGATTTTTTTTATTTATCAACATTTTAAAGTAGTGTATGTTTTATAGCTAATAATTTGTGTATTTTGGTGGCCTTAGGAAATATTTTTATGAATATCTTATTGTATGTTGTATTTTATATCAAAGCCCTGAGTGTAAGCTTTCCAGAGTTTTCTAGTAAAAAAAATGCGTTTAGTTGTCAAATGTCAATTTTATATATGCTATGGGACTAAAGTTACCCACTTTGACTATGTTAACAACAACAAAACGCATTATAAGTAGGAAAAAATATGTTATGAATGTACTAATCTTAGGTAGGTGTAATTGTTTAACAACGTACTTATACGTCTTGATAGGGAATACCAAAACAAAACTTAAGTGCCAAGGGATTTAGAACCTTAAATTAAGAGTATTTAATATTAAGGTATTTAACATTGTACTTGCTTCACTGACGCACAAATATCTCTACATTCCTCTATCACTATCAATAATCTTACTGTCGATTTTTTAGTCTGTCTAATGAAAACTCAGAGCGCAAAATGGCGCCAAATTAAAAAATATAGTCCGTCAAATAGCTAAATTTATCTGGACCCGTTGGTATTTTTATGCCTGTTTAGTTTTGGATTTATATTGACGCAGTCACCGAGTCAGATAATAGGCCTATTACACTGCACTTTTCTCAGGGACCCTTACATTGAATCAGTGTAGTGTAATAAGATTTAGGGAGTAAGGGTCCCTAAATCGGCCCTTACTGCTGTATAATAAGCAACGCTCTAACTAGTGGCCACGACCACCCTTATAGGCCTGTTACACTGCACTTACCACAGGGCCCTGCTGTAAGGGTGGGCGTGGCCGCAATTTAGAGCGTCGCTTATTACATTGCAATAAGGATCAAATTAGGGACCCTTCTCCCTAAATGTTATTACACTACACTGATTCAAAGTAAGGATCCCTGTGAAAAGTGCAGTGTAAAAGGCCTATTACCATTGGGTGTTGCCTAATGTGTCATTAGATCATTGGTTGTCATTTATAGTCCGTCAAATTTTTCAGACCCGGGACAGCGTCGCTGGTATCTATTGAAAAAAAAAATGAGTCATTGGAACTGTTGATAGAAGTGAAAACGAATTTTAATTTTTTTTCAATTTTTTTTGTGTCTTTTAAATATTTTTTTTTAAATTAAAATACAAACCTTAACTTTGAACCATTTATGTGCATATTTTTATTTTAAAAACCTTGAAACGTCAAGGTACGTGACTTCAAACTGTCATTTTGAGTAATATTGCATAAGTATTGCTTTAAGGGTTTGCAGTATGGCCCCAGCTTTTACATAACAGGCCAAGATAGTTTTTTATTTTACTCAAATATCACCAGAAAAGTGCACCTTATTTGATGTGCTTTGACTTATATAAATTAGAATTAGGTGTACAAATGTGATTAGATATTTATATAACATACTTTATATTAAATATAATTAATGAATCTACATATAATATAGTAAATTATGGTGTTCGAATATTTATTATCTAATAGGTGTTCATAAGTACTTAATAAATTTTGTTTGATCTAAAAGAATATACTATTGAGTCAAAGTGAAAAGTGATAAATAAAAATGCTTGTGCATTGGAATAAATTTGTAGGATACATTTTTATCTGTACCTATTAAAAATATGCTTTTAAGATAGGTACCTATATCTTTTTGTGCCTTTCGAGTCTTGTTCTTAGTCTAGACTCAATTTTTTTCTAAGTATATGTTGTAGTAAAATCGTGGTTATGTGTTTTTCAAAACAACAATAAATGTTTACCTATTATGTTACAGTTCTTGCAATAGGTTATTTGACAACTAGTCAAATCAGCAACTTTATTTCAAACGTCAAAACGCGTGCTTAGTGTGAGATTTGTATGAAATATTGAATAGTGACGTCAGCAAAGATCGACGCACTTTTTAACTTTAATCGATAGTTTAAAATAGTTATTCAACATAAAACTAACAGAAGACGTGGATATTACGACTTTTGGGAGATCCTCTATTAAATAATCACCGAAAAATAATTTATTTGAATAGTTGTCAAATACCCAATTCACGAGTGCGTATGCACTTGTATAAAATTTGTAAGTAAATAACTGCCATGCCCCTAACAGGTTAGCCCGCTACCATCTTAGACTGCATCTTCACTTACCATCAGGTGAGATCGCAGTCAAGGGCTAACTTGTAGTGAATAAAAAGAAAAAAAGTTTTAAATTTTTGATAAGTTTTGACGACCTCCGTGGCGCATTGTTGAACCCTGTTGCCTTAACGTGTGGAGGTCCCGGGTACGATCGCCGGCAGGGTTTGGAAATATCTGAATTTCCCTGGTCTGGCCTGGTGGGAGGCTTCGGCCGTGGCTAGTTACCACCCTACCGGCAAAGACGTGCCGCCGAGCGATTTAGCGTTCCGGTTGCGTAGAAATCGTATAGAGGTATGGGTTTAATAAAACCGCCATGCTCCTAACAGGTTAGCCCGCTACCATCTTAGACTGCATCATCACTTACCATCGGGTGAGAGCGCAGTCAAGGGCTAACTTGTAGTGGATAAAAAAAAAGTAAAGTTCACGCGCGCTCGTGAATTGAAAGAATAATACCCGAAATATCAAATAGTAAAGGCGATCGTCCATTGCCGAGCACGGAGATAGTTAGCGTTTCATGACTATGTACAGTCAAGTAGCTTTTAGCTGATTGTATTGTGATACAAAAACCTAACGCCGGGCAAAGATGAGATTTAAAATATCATATCCGTCGTCGTCATATACGTCCACTGCTGGACCTAGATGTGGGGTCTAGTATGGCTAGCATGCGCACAACTGGTAAAATTATATCTACCCGTTATCTCTATTTCTCTACCGAAGCTAACATGGTTACTTTTCTCGTTACGTCAAAACGAACCTTTACATGTCGGCTATTTTTTTCTTGTAATATACCGCATTTTGTGCATGTTAGGGTAAATGAAAAATTTGCCGGCAACGACAATATCTCTCTCTCTCGTCGCGAGATAATCTCGTTGTGCGCATGTTAAGCACAAGTCAGCGGCTCCCTGTGACTCGTTTGATGTCTCGTCCACCTAGTGGGGGGTCTGCCAACGCTACGCTTTCCATTGTGGGATCACCGTTCCAGCACCTTGGGACCCCAACGTCCATTTCTCCGATATATATGCCCCGCCTATTGCCAGTTCAGCTTCGCAACTCTTCACGCTATATAGCTCTAGTTCTCCTGCTCATAATAACCTTATATTAATACTTAATTCGACCGTATGAATTAAGTTTTTTTCACTCCCGCGGGAAATATAATTTTCCGGAGTAAAAACTAGCCTATGTCCTTCCTCGGGATGCAAGTTACAGCTTATCCCTTTACCAAATTTCATCAAAATCGGTTAAATAGGTGAGCCGTGAAAGTGTAGCAGATACAGACACACTTTCGCATTTACAATATTAGTATGGATTGTATGCATAATTCGTGCATAGCGTGTGCAGCAATGGGTTGTTGCCTATATTGTCTAGCCTGTCTAATGAAAGCTGAGGGTGCAAAATGGCAGGAAATTAAAAAAAATAGTATCCATCCAACAATCTGACCATAGAGAAACGCTGCCCAGGGCTCCTAATATACATAATCAAAGGCCCCTGGGGCCATACTGCCGACGCTAAAGGCCATATTGTTGACTATCGTGTTTTAGCAATAAAACCCTTATTTTAGGAACGTCAAGGTACGTGACACTCTCATTTTGAGTAATATTCTTAAGTAATGCTTGAAGCGTTGGCGTTTTTGTTTAGCCTTGATTTTGGTTGTATGTGGCCCCTAGCCATTGTTTAAAATATAATCGACTCTCACTCCTCAGTTTTCGCTATAGTCTAGGCAACGGGGCGGTCCGTTGTATGGAGACCTCCGCATTAAATCCTCAGTCGATGAAACTTGACTGGGTTTTAGTATTGGATGATCCAAAACTTATACAAAAAAAATAACCAACAAAAAAAAACATTTATACCTAAAACTTAATATTTATGACTGAATATTTTCTCGATTTCTTTTTAAAATAATAGTAGGTAGTTTACACTCAAAACCGAAATATCTAACGAAATAATCATGCAGAACATCGATATTTAAACCGATTTTATTATCCAATCTAAACTGCGCTTACGCGATAATGGACCTTCCTGCTTTAACGATTGGGTATAGCATAAAAAAACTTACTTCCTGTCTGATTTTTTATTGGATATTTATAATATACGTTAAACTCATGATACTTTATCGTACTGTAAAGTTTCGTCGGCTGAGGACTTATTGTTGGGGTCAATCAGCTTTATTGCCTAGACTACTAGGCAGACTTAGAAAAGTAAAATTATTTTTACAAAAATAAATGCCTGATTGAACATTCAGATGATTTGTCGTGTATAATAAAATGATTTTAGTTATTGAATGTAAATAAACTAATTTAAATTGTAAAAAATTGTTTATTTTCTTGGATTCCTTTCGGACTGTAGTTTTGGAAATTACGTGGGAACTCTTCGATTGACTACCAACTGCATCATCACTTACCATCAGATGTGATTACGATCTCAAGTCAGTCAGTCTAGAGCTTCCTTGTAGTGGACTAATATTATAAATGCGAAAGTATGTTTGTTTGTTGTTTTGTCCTTCAATCACGCCGCAAAGGAGCAATGGATCGACGTGATTTTTGGCATGGTTATAGTCGAGGACCTACAGAGTGACATAGGCTACTTTTTATCCCGGAAAGTTAAAGAGTTCCCGTGGGAATCAAAGAAAACTTAAACCACGAGGACGGAGTAGCGGGCTCTTAGCTAGTAGTGGATAAAAACAAAGACTACCCATCCCGACAATGCTATCTCGTTAATATCTTGTAAGTGGTTCGGCTATGAAAATGTAAATCACAAACAGACTCACTTTCACATTTAAATATAAGTATGGGAGTAATATAAGGCTTCATAAAGTTGTATTTCAGATAAAATACTCAAGATTCTTAAAATGAAACCACAATTGATACTTTCGACAACTTATTTTTATTTGTAAACTAAAATAATAATTATAATAATGTGGATATCTTAATTCTATAAACAAATATTCTACATAAATCCATACGTCTATACTAATATTATAAAGAGGTAAAGTTTGTGAGTTTGTGACGTTGTAGGGTGTAATCTCTGGATCTACTGAACCGATTTTGAAAATTCTGGTACCAATATAAAGCCACATTATTTGTGAGTTTTATAGGCTATATTATAGGTATTATCCCGAAAAATTAGGGTGTTTCCGTGGGAATTTGAAAAACTTATTTCACGCGGACGAAGTCTCGGGCAAATCTGCTACTAGGGAATATTGCTCTAACATTTTCAGGATTACGTACCTAAATGGTAAGAAAGCAACCCTTATTTATTTTGTTAACCTATGCTTTTTATGTTTGGCTTTGGCCCTAAGGCTACGTTCGCACTGCGAAAGGTATTCGCTGGAATTTTCTCAATTCTGACACATTAGAAATCTTATGGAGGTGTACGCACATGCGAAGAACATCGCTCACGCGGTGCGGTAAGAATAGGCATAATGCCTATATCAAAAATAAATTATTTCTAACTGATTATTGAATAGAGGATCTTCCAAAAGACCTAAAATTCACATCCACGGTGAGTTTGATAACCATTTTAAAATATAGATTAAAGAATAAAAAGTGCGTTGAAATTTGATGACGTCACTATTGTGAATTTCGTACAGCTTCCATACTAGAAGCGCGTTTTTAAGTTTGTTAAAGAGTTGCTGATTTGATTGAGTTGTCATCATCCCTATTATATTACCTACCCTTATTCTGAGATCTATAGAGCGTACTTTGACATGGCTCAGACTTTGCTTAGAGATAAAACGAGACAGAATTATGTTACATAAGTCCGTCTCGTTTTATCTCTTATGTAACATAATTATGTTACGGACTTATGTAACATAATTCTGTCTCGTTTTAACCATGTCATAAGTCGAGCAAAGTCAACGTTCGCTTCAAAGATCTTACACTTAAAGTAGTTAACTTTAAACTGCCTTAACGGTGGTCCCCACATTATCCCCTGTTACACCTGTGCTCACATCATCTGTCGTCTTCTTTTTAATGGACAAGTCAATAGGGCTGTCCCACGGCTGGGCAGCGCTAGTCTTGGCGGAGCCGTTGTGGCATATGAACCCGTATAGTGGAACTGGAGGTGCTTCGGTAGAATCGGCCGCGTGATTCCTGGTGTGCATCCTAGTTAAGGAATATAATTTTCGTAAACAAAATCTATACTTCTATACTAATAATTATGAAAGTTTGGATGGATGTTTGTTACTCAATCACACTAGAACGGCTCAACGGATTTGGATGAAATTTAGCACAGAGATTAATATATCTCTGTCTAATCTAAGTCTGGTATAACACGCAGGCTACTTTTTATCCCGGAAAATCAAAGAGTTCCCGCGGGAACCATAAAACGTCAATGGATGTTTGTTACTCAATCACGTCAGAACGGCTGAACGGATTTGGATCAAATTTAGCACAGATATTAATCTATCTCTGTTTCATCTAAGTCTGGAATAACACACAGGCTATTTTTTATCCCGGAAAATTAGAGTTCCCGCGGACCCAAAAAACGTCAATGGATGTTTGTTACTCAATCACGCCAGAACGGCTGAACGGATTTGGATGAAATTTAGCACAGTATTAATCTATCTCTGTCTCATCTAAATCTGGAATAAAACACAGGCTATTTTTTATGCCGGAAAACTAAAAAGTTCCCGCGGGAACCAAAATACCTTGATCCACGCGGACGTAGCCGCGGGCATCAGCAAGTTTTTTTCTCAAATAAGTAGGTACATATGTAAATTAAATAGGGGGCTTTAAATAAATAAAAGAAGCGGTCGACACTCCGGTCTGCAGTGCTTTTCGCAGGGCCTCCATTATAGAGAGATGGTGAAACATCCGTAAAGGTTGTATGTTTTATAGGCCTATTACACTGCACTTACCACAGCGCCCTGTTGAATGGGTGGGCGTGTCCGCTATTTAGAGCGTCACTTAATACACAGCAATATGGATCAAATTAGGGACCCTTTCTCCCTAAATCTAATTACACTACATTGACTACAACTGTAGGGGTCCCTGTGAAAAGTGCAGTGTAATAGGCCTATTAGGCCGCCTGGGACGCTGTGTGACGGACCGGCTAAAAATGACAGCTATAGTGTAACGATCGCAATCACCTCTTGTTGCTAAATACTCTTCCACTATTGGACAAAATCCATTGACGCAGCAAGGATGCCATAAATTCAGCCAATTGCAACAATTGATACTGTAACAATGATTGATGCAAAAGTTACGCGGTCGCCGTGCAGGTACGAAATAAGCAAGTTTACCCTAAAATCTCGAGGGAGCTACGATCCTCAAGGTTGAGGAAGCGACGCGGGAAGAAAGAAGAAGTAAACTAAATGTAAACTGACTTAAATTCTAGGTACTACTTACTTGTATTTGCGGCAGGCGTCAGCGCGGTGTCTCTCCAGGTACCTGTGTTGGCTGAACGCCTTCCCGCACTGGCTACAGCGCCATTCCCACGAGTGGTGACCACGCGTGCGCTGGTGGGCGCGCAGGTTCGACCTGGGAACGATACCATTCCACTTTGCGTCGTGAAGATTGAAAAATCATCACATTATCGCACCACCAGTGCTAGGTTGTCCTAGGTGAGCGGCAGAAGCGACGCCATAGAAAACTGACGTATCTACGCGACAATGTCTGTAATTTTCTATGTGGCGTCGCATCTGTCGATCACGTAGGACAACGGGTCACCTAGGACAACGGGTCACCTAGGACAACGGGTCACCTAGGACAACGGGTCACCTAGGACAACGGGTCACCTAGGACAACGAGTCACCTAGGACAACGGGTCACCTAGGACAACGGGTCACCTAGGACAACGGGTCACCTAGGACAACGAGTCACCTAGGACAATGGATGAGCGACAAACGCATCAACGCGACGCTTTGCGACGCGACGCGATAGAATCAAACAGTAGCTGATCCTTCACGTGGCTTACGTTGTCGCGTAGTTACGTCTGTCATTTTTTATGGCGTCGTATCGCGTTGCGTTGCGGGGCGTCGTATCACCTAGGACAACGGGTGATATAGATTGTAGTCTTACAGCTCGAAACATGATAGTTAGTAAGGTATCATGTTTCGAGAGAGCCTATAGTAATAGGCTCTCATGAGGCAGATAAAATTTTACTTATTGCGCCATCTAAATTGGACAGAAGCTGATTCTTCTATTTACCAGAACCGTGCGCCAACAAATGTTTAAGATGCCCGTTTCCTCCTCTGCTGAGGGTTCTTGTCAAGTTATGATCTCGCTATGGAAACCCTCTGTCTGCGAAACTTTTTTCACATGTAGGAGTCTACTCACTGATCTGCAAAGGTCCTGCGACAGTAAAAGTTGACGGTAAAGGAAGGGCGCTGTTGGATGTGGCCTTTCAACATCCAGGATTGTTCGAAGCCTTAACCTTTCGCCTCCTACTAGCGTAAGTCTGTCATCGATCCGCAAAGGTCCTTCCACCATGTGGGTGCGGCCTAGGGAAGGGCGCTCATCAGTATTCAGACGCAGGTAGCCTTTCAGCATCCAGGCCTGGTTGAAGTCTTTACCTCTAAGCTTTAGGTATATCCTGAGTATCTCACCGATCAGCAAAGGTCCTGCCACAGTGGGGGTGCGGGCAGGGGAAGGGGCGCTCTCCCGTGTGTAGACGTAGGTGACCCTTCAGCACCCAAGGTCGGTCGAAGCCCTTGCCACAGTAAGAGCAAAGGTGGTTAGGGCGAGCGCGGCGATCCCAGTCTTGTCTAGAAACTGGTAAAGGAAGAATAAACGTACACGGTCAGTTTTTGCTCATTTCGTAATTGAGGATTAAGTAATTAAGTACTTTGGTGTGTCGCAACCTGGAGAAGGTAATTAGGTCAGGTAATTAGGTCACAATATAAAGCAGGAAAGTGGTTGAAAATAGCGCCAAATGTAGCATCATAGTTGCAGCAAATATATACCTACTGATGCAACTATTTATTGCAGACAGTAGTAGCAGAAAGAAAGCTTGCTATTTCTTGTCTTAGATTTTCGCTGACATTCGCAAGTCGAGTTGAATTTATGGTAAGTAAATTCTGGTTGCGTCAATGGATTTCGGAAAATATCAAAAAGTCAGTAACTAATTAATAGAGGTGATTGAGATCGTTAATCGTTACACTATAGCAATCATTTTAACCCCCATATTAGGGTTGCCGTATTATGGTAAAAATTTGGTATACTCAAGCTTAGTAAACGTTTTAAGCTTGTTATATAAACCTAAATAGTAGCTTTTCTTACCTCTGTCTATTTCACTAAGCGCGCTTATTTCCTCCAAATCAGTCGGCGCGACATCCTTATCAAAAGACTCCTTGCACACCTGTAGTTCTTTATTCAGTTTCTCTTCCGCGTTGTTTTTCACCAAACTTTTTAACTTCTCCGCGATTTTATCAATTTCTAAACCTTTATTGACCGGTTTTAATGGCTCTCTATTCTTTATTTCCTCGATGATCGGCGCTAAAGGTTCTTTTTTCGAATCCTTTTTCTTCTGTGCTTGTATTTTCATTTCGTTTACTATCTCTGTACTTAATAAAGGTTCGGAGAGGTTTTTGTTTTTCTTTTGGGCCCGCGTTTTCTCTGTGAACACTTTTCTTTCAGTTCTTGCCTCGTTAGACCTGAGGTTGTAAGTGAATTTATCATTGTTTTCTTTTTTCACAGCTTTTTTGGCCACTTCTGGAGAGCTTACGGGTTTCTCACTTTCTGAAGCGTAGTCATAGTTTTCAGTGTCCACGAAATGTTTGATGAATTGGCTTTTCTTCAGCAGCTGAAGGTAGAAGCGGGTGGATATGGGCACTTTGTCGTGGTAAACTGTTTCATTTGGTTTCAGCAAGGTCTTTTGCTTCTTGAGTAATTTCGGTGCACGCCCTAGTCTTATATCGTCTGAAAATTAAATTTTTATTTCTGGGCTGATTTTTAAATACGTACTAGTTAGTTAGTTAACAATTTGAAAACTTAAATACTTTAAATTTGAAAGCTTCTATTAAAACTTCTTTTTCTTTACAAAAAAATTCGTAGGTAAAATTTTGCAAGTAAATTACAGAAAGTTATAGACTTACTAGCTTTCGCCCAAGCTTCGATTAAAACTTTAAATCGTTTGAGAAGTTGAGGCGTAGAGAAATAAAAAGCCGCACAACCTATCTATGGCTATACTTATTTGAAAATAACAATTTCTGTACCTACTTGAAACTTGACAGTTGTAAAAAGTGTTATCCTTATGGTAATTACAGCAAAGTGTAAAGTCAGCTCTACCTGAGGTTTTTTTTGTAAACACTGTATTTTTTTACTCAGTTATCTATCTAGTTGGCCTAGGTCGTAAAACAGAAACGGGCTAAGCTGGAATGTTAGTTGCAGTTAACCAATCATTAGTTACTATGCCGCATCGTACCTACCTGAATGCTACATCGCTTGCTGGCACGTCCCTACGGTGTTAACCAGCCATGGCCGAACTATATAACCATGTCCATACAAATCCATACTTACTAAATATTATAAATGCCAAAGTGGCTGTCTGTCCGTCTGTCTCCTGCGCTTTCATGGCATACGCTTTTCAACAAATTTTGATGCAATTTGGCTTAAAGATATATCCTATCTAAGATAGGATGCATAGTTTTTATCCCGGAAAATTAAGAAGTTCCCATGGGAACTGAAAAAATCGAATCGATGCGGACGAAGTCGCGGGCATCCTTCATAAATAGAAGTTGGGTATTCTGTACTGTGTGAGTACGTACCTACTACATAATTAATATCTACTGGCCAAGTATCTTATAAAAATAAAATACTAAAGGATACGAAATCCTTTATTATCGATTTTTTAATGAGTTACGAATAACATACTCATTTGTCGGACACTTTGCATACAGTGGTACCTAGCAATGGCGATTAAAGGGTCTCGTACTGTACGAGACACTATAGTCGCCATTACTAGAATAGGTAATGTACGAGCCGTAGGTATATTACCTATTCTGTGCTCGTACGCAATTACTTGTGAGTACAGATACTACTAAGATAATGCTTGATCAAGTTGGAACAAGTCATAATTAAAAAAAATTAAAAAACACGACTGCCCTGCCAAAAAACGAACTAAAAGTTAAAAATCTAAATTAATCCAGTTAAATTAGAATCTTATTCACGTTTTTATTAAATGATATTTTTTTGTGAATCACTGGATATATATAGTGTTATATATTTTTGGAATCTACTCATCATTTTCTAGATGATGATTATATAGTTAATCTTAGGTATTTTCTATTTTTTTTATTTCAAATTTAGTCTTTAGTGCGGGACCATGGTCACCCCATCAAATTTTTTTTTTAAATTTTACTATCTTAAGTCACCTAGAATAAGCTAGGGATTCCAACGATACCTGAATTTGATATATGTATCAAAATCGGTTCAGCCGTATAGAAGTTATGGTGGAATATACAAACTCACATACATACATACATTCATGAACCCTGAAAACAATATACTCCTTTTTAGGCAGTCGTATAAAAAGATGGAAAAAGCAAACTAAATTGGAGAGTGGAAAAAAAGTTTAATAGGCTACGCGGCTAATTTTGGGAAAATACCAAGAAAAGCTTAGTATTTAATAACGTAGGCAATAAAACTTTCGTCTGTATTACAGTAAGCTTTTACAGGCTACCAAATCGATTACAAATACGTACAAATAATTATAATACTAGATATTTTTAATCAACAACTACTTTTAATTCAAAGTGTGTCCAAAAACCTGTATCATGTATGAAACTCCCTCGCAGAGGCCGTATAGACTTCATGTAGCATCTAGGCATTGTATTTGATACTATGAAATATTTAAAACTATTGAAAATATATAAGAAATTTAATAAAATCCAAGTTTAGCATCACTTTGCTGTAAGACACTTGCTATTCGACATGATTTTGACGGCTAGAACATTTAACATTTTGTTTCTGAAAATTCTTATTTCGAAATACGGCGGCTGAAACCGGCTGCCAGTGTAAGCATAGAGGATTTATTGTATTTCATTGTAAAAAATTATAATATTATGAGAAGTTCTTATCGAAGGAAAATGTATAGGATTAATTTATTATATTTTTGAATAATTTTAATATGGTTGAAGCTAAGTAAAAGGTATATCTAGCTGATGCCCTCGATTTCGTCCATGTGGTTACTAGTTTTTCATAAGACACAGGGTAACTTTTTAAGTTTCCTAGTAGCTTTCGTCGCTTTCCAGGTCCTGAACTATAAAATATCCATGCGTAAAATCACCTCAATCCGTTGCTCTGTTGCGGCGTGATTGAAGGACAAATATCAATAACCAACATATAATATTAGTGTGATTTTTATAAATATAAGTCTTATATTAAGATTGAGCTGTTGGAATTTCTTAAAATCCTTCCGTAGCGGCCTATGAAAAAATTTGACTGGACAGACATAGACATCGACGACCATAAGGGTTGCAAACCTAGGTACGCAACCCTTAAAACTATGAATCATATTATCTTATCTATCTCTTTGCCAAATTTCATCCAGATCCGTTCAGCTGTTTTGGCGTGCATCCATCATCCATACATCCATTCAAACTTTCGCATTTATAATATTAAGTATAGATTTAGGTAAATGTATTTTATTGAGGAAATACCTAACCATCAGCTAGCGCAAACCCAAGATTGACCACGGAATCGCCACTGTCCCTCTAACCGCCAACGCCCTCCGTTCCATATAGATGTATCCATTGTCCTTCATGTTTTTTTTATTCACTCCAAGTTTGCCCTTGACTGCGATCTCACCTGATGGTAAGTGATGATTCAGTCTAAGATTTAATTTAATTTAATTTAATTTATTTGAACTACCAACAGAATTACAAGTAGTAGATAAACAAAATGTTGAATTAGGCAATAGGTAACAAGCAATTCAATCTATAGGTAGTTACATCATGCACACAGGAAAAGTCGTACATAACTGACACAAGTATACATTGGGGAATTATTAATAAATTATTAAAATAATTAAGATTACTGATATAAGACTATAAAAAATAACTATCAATAATTATATAACATTCATTATGCATAAAATTTATAATACAGAGTTGAGAAAAACAACAAAGAGGATGATAAGATGGTAGCGGGCTAAACTGTCTGCTGTAACCACGTGACCAAGGTAAGTGAATTGGTGCACCCTGTTTGGGTTCGTAGAGAAAAACACCACAGATAAAAAATATTACTGTTATCTCTATGACGACACGAGACGAGACTTATGTGTAACCATGTTAGCTACGGTAGACAAATAGATATAACGCGAGAAAATGGGTAGACATAATTATCTCGTAGTGCGCATGCTAGGCAGGCTGATCAGCTCTGCACCGCACAATCTCACCGGTGGCACAAAGCTAGGAGAAAAACTGCCTGCAGCAAAGACCATGAGCATTTGACGACCTCCGTGGCGCAGTGTGCAGCGCTGTTGTCTTAAGGTGCGGAGGTCCCGGGTTCGATCCCCGGCAGGGTCAATTTGGTAATTTATAATTTCTGAATTTTCCCTGGTCTGGTGGAAGGCTTCGGCCGTGGCTAGTTACCACCCTACTGGCAAAGACGTGCCGCCAAGCGATTACGCGTTTCAGTACAATACCGTGTAGAAACCAAATAGGGGTATGGGTTTAATAAATGCCATGCCCCTAACAGGGTAGCCCGCTACCATCTTAGACTGCATCATCACTTACCATCAAGTGAGATCGCAGTCAATTAAGTCCATGCTTTTCTTCATAATCCTCACACACACGCAGCAGATCCCTCAACTCCATCCCCCAGACTCAGCAGCACCATATCATCCGCGTAACTGATGTTATTAATCATTTAATCATCAATAGAACATTCCGCATACATGCTGCTAAGTCCCTCAATCAGCTCGTTCACGTACAGACTGAAAAGCTTCGGAGAGCTTCTTCCACCCTGCCGAACTCCTGATTATAAATTTGAAGATTTTTAATGAAATCTATTACAATATCTTTAGACATGGAAGTGTTCGCAACTTTTAAAAGCTTACATCGTCATTATGTGACGCAGTAGAATATCTCACATACATGCCGCTAAGTCCCTCAATCAGCTCGTTCACGTACAGACTGAAAAGCTTCGGAGAGCTTCTTCCACCCTGCCGAACTCCTGATTATAAATTTGAATACTTTTTATGAAATCTATTACAATATCTTTAGACATGGAAGTGTTCGCAACTTTTAAAAGCTTACATCGTCATTATGTGACGCAGTTGAATATCTCACATACATGCTGCTAAGTCCCTCAATCAGCTCGTTCACGTACAGGCTGAAAAGCTTCGGAGAGCTTCTTCCACCCTGCCGAACTCCTGATTATAAATTTGAATATTTTTTATGAAATCTATTACAATATCTTTAGACATGGAAGTGTTCGCAACTTTTAAAAGCTTACATCGTCATTATGTGACGCAGTTGAATATCTCACATACATGCTGCTAAGTCCCTCAATCAGCTCGTTCACGTACAGGCTGAAAAGCTTCGGAGAGCTTCTTCCACCCTGCCGAACTCCTGATTATAAATTTGAATATTTTTTATGAAATCTATTACAATATCTTTAGACATGGATGTGTTCGCAACTTTTAAAAGCTTACATCGTCATTATGTGACGCAGAGTAAGCAGTTATTCAATAAGAAACATCTCGTAATGATGTTGTAACATCTTATGGTACAGCATCCCGTCGTCTCTACGTCATAGTAGTTAAAAATACATAAAAAACTTCGTCATAAAGCTTTCAACGATTCGTGAGCGAGAAGAGAAACTTAACTTACCCTTAGCACGACTTTGCACATCTCGTAAACTTTGATAGATTTCGAGCGCCGAAACAGAATGACGTCATGGTAAAATAGATAGGAGAGCATTAATAGTTACGTTTAATTTGAACAAGGAATTTGGGCTCCCTTAGCACAACTGTTATAAATAACTAGATGATGCCCGCGACTTCTTCCACGTGGAGTAAGGTTTTTGATTCCCGCGGTAACTCATAAATTTTTCGGCACATAATCATATAACCTACATCTGTACAAAATTTCCTGAGAATCGGTTGAAAAATGGGTTGGGAAAGCGTAGCAGAAAGACAGACAGACTTTCGGATCTTACATATGGATTGCTACAGTCTAGATAAATAAATAAATTGTGATTGGGCTTGTCGATTCTGTAAAACTATGACAGAAACGGTAAAGAATTTTTTTACTTAAGTACCTAAAATCGATACTCGAAAGCAAGCGGCACAAGACCATGTCCTGTGGCGACCTTAGTCCGGTTATGGACATCTCGGTTGAGACGACAACGATTAGATATCTATCAACGTTGTCGAGATGTATTATCTCATAATAGCCCAACTGAAAAGCGTGCATATGACGCGCGCGCGGAAACCCTGTGGGGGGAAGAAAACTGGCATCGATTATTCGCGTCCGAGACCGCGTCGAGATCGGACGTGTTTTCTATCGCAAAAGTCGCGCTCTCGCACCGGGCGATGCTAAACAACAGGGCGTTACGCGTGTGCTTTTGTTTCCCTAAAGTACATCGTGTCTAGTGTTTAAATCGGACATATGCGGTGATACTGAACTCAGCCGCCGACGCCATGGGCAATTCTTGTAGCTCAGGGCAGGCCCACAAAGATAAAGACAGCATCTCGCAGCATTCGGAAGAGTGAGTACTTAGCCACCTCTCAGATGACTTAATCTTAACGCGTGAAGGTCACACCACAATGGAGACGATACTGGCTGGAAATAGTTGTTGTTAAAATTATTGGTAAGATTAAGCGCAGCTGTGATCAAAATAAATCAATAAGTTGACAGTTCGGAGCCTACAGGTTGTGAAGGATCAAATTGGACGAAAAACCAGGACAATTTCTTTTATTTTTTGGAGTTCAAGAATTTTCATTTCACTTGTCTTACTGTTTGTCTGTGTTTAACAGTCTTTTTATAAATTACAAGAGCTGTTAAGGTAAGAACCATACAGTTAAAGTTAAAAACAGCTGCTGGTACGGCTACATAGAGGCGTTATTTATAAAAATAAATAGGGTACGCCATGAATATGAACAGATAAAAAACCCTCCTTGAGTGGATAACTCTTTGTAAATATATTTTAAAATAATTAAGACGGTTGACGTTAACAAAGTAAATAAAGTGGATTTTTAACAAAAATAGCCACCACCACCCATCGCCTGCTCACTACAGAGCTTAGTCTCCCCTCAGAATTAAGGGTTTTGGCCACAGTCCGCCACGCTGGCCAAAATTGTATTGACAGACTTCACACACCTTCTAGGCAGAGGTTTCTTTAAGATGCTTTCCTTCACCGTTAAACCAAGTGATATTTAATAACTAACAAATAAAACGCACTGACTCCGAAAGTTCCGAAGTGCTTGCCCATGCTTCGAACCACTGACTACCCGAATAGCAGGCCTCAATCATAATTCTATCACCCATCTATCACCGCTTCTTCGTCTACCAACTAGCATATTGTATACGGAACTCTACCTTATGGGTTTTGACACGCACTTGACTAAATTTTTTCATTTGTAAGGACGTTTCATACACAGGTTGGATTTATATATAACTAGTCGACGACGACGATAATTGTAATATAATTGTACTTACGCATGGTACGATACGCCATATAAAGATCAGTCACATCGGTTCAATTGTTGCGTCATGAAGGTGTAACAAACATCCAAACTTACATACTTCTGAATATTAACTTTCGCATATCTTATATATAAAATTCTCGTGTCACAATGTTAGTTACCGTACTCCTCCGGAACGGCTTGATCGATTTTTATGAAATTTTATGTGCATATTCAGTAGGTATGAGAATCCTCCCCTAAAACAATCCTTCTCCATCCTCCTCAATCCACGCGGACGGAGTCGCGGACATCAGCTAGTTTTTTTTATATTATCAAATAAGATTACATGTTTAAGTTTAGTTTCCTAAGAGTAAGTACAGAAAAGGAAAAAAAGTAGCAGAAGCTTTCAGTGAAACATATTTACAGATTTGTTTTAGTGTCAAATGGATCCAAAAGGTCACGATTTTTAAGTCACAAATCCAGTGGAGCGCTGGCTGTGAATGCATACATGAAATTGAGCTCTAAATCGGTGCTGTCAAGGTTTAGTTTACTTTGACGTTAATGTGATCGAACGCTAGATTACAATACGATTTACGATTATAAACACTTAGACTAAGTGTACGTTCTCGAAAACATACTATACTTTCATTTTCTTTTGTTGCCATAACTACATTTATTTTATTTTAATAAGTTGAGAGCATAAGTTTGTAGCGAAGATCAGCCGGAAGTACCTATTATTGTGTGTGCCGTATCATAATTGTACCTACATATAGTCCCACAAACTTATCTAACCCGGTGACAGCGTCGGTAGTAGATAAGAAAATTAAATTAAAAAGAACTTATAATAACAGGCATGAAAATTAGTTCCCATTTTGGCCACCGGGTCAGATAAGTTTGACAGACTGTACAAGCATTTTTATAGCCTGAACTCTATATATGGAGCACTTAAGATGACAAGTCGCGAGCATTATTCTCACGGAAACTAGCCCTAAAGTCACGAAAGTCTAGTCACGAAAAAAGCCTAATTTACTTTTCCGGGATTTAACTGTAGCAAACATCAATATCGGTTTCGAAAAGATGAGCCGTGAAAGTGTAGCAGACAGACAGACGCGTTTTCGTATATTAGTAGTACTAACCTATGTAAGTATGGATACAGAATTAGAATATGGATGATGCCTAGGTCAAAAGTAAATTATTTCTTCCTGATTATTAAATAGAGGGTCTTCCAAAAGACCTGAAATTCACATTCTCGGTTAGTTTTAAGGTTGATAACCATTTAAAACTAGATTAAAGAAAAAAAGTGCGTTGAAATTTGATGACTTCACAACTATTTTATACAAACTTCCAAACTAGAAGAGCGTTTTTGAGTTTAATATAGAGTTGCTGATTTGATTGAGCTGTCATCATCCTTGAGAGAAGGAGGTCCTTTTTTGAAGTCGGTCAAAAACGGGGGTAGGTACCTACGTCATCAGCTGCAGTCAAACCACTAGAGAAGAATTACACCTAGAAGGCTGCTTTGTTCTTTCATACTTAGGTATTACTAGCTGATGCCCGCGACTTCGTCCGCGTGATTTGAGGTTTTTGGTTCCCGCGGGAACTCGGGATAAATAGCCTATGTGTTATGCCAGACTATAATCTATCTCTGTGCCAAATTTTACCCAGATCCGTTCAGCCGTTGCGGCGTCATTGAGTACCAAACATCCATCCAAACTTTCTCCACCGGCTACTTAACTATGGAATTTCCTCCAGAAAATTTCCACCTTTAATATATTTTTATTCAGCCTTATTATTATGCTTTTATAAATGTAATTTTTATTTTTACCTATATGAAAATAATAAGTAATAATTTCGACGTCCAGCGGCCGTGGCGCCGTGGAAATAGATCCGTATAAATAAATGTGAAATATAATGTCGTCGCGTTGAATGCCACCGGCCGCCGCGTGTCAGCGTACTATTGCAAAAACCGTCAGATTGCAATCTAACGCTTTTTATACGACTGCCTGAAAAAATTTGTATATTGTTTTCAGGGTTCATGTATGTATGTATGTGAGCTTGTATATTCCACCATAACTTCTATACGCCCGAACCGATTTTGATAAATGAGGTATCGTTAGAATCCCTAGCTTATTCCGGGTAACATAGGTTAGTAAAAATTTTAAAAAAATTGATGGGTTGACCATGGTCCCGCGTTGAAGACCAAATTTAAAAAAAAATCGAAAATAAGATTAATTATATAATAATCATCTAGAAAATGATGAGTAGATTCCAAAAATATATAACACTATACTTCAATATTTAGTGATTCACAAAAAAATATAATTTAATAAAAAATGTGAATAAGATTCCTAAATTGTACAATTCTAAATTTACAATTTGATGACCGCATCCGGACCCAAGCGAGCCTACCTGTGAAATACGGGGGCTTAGGCATACGTTCCATCTCAAGTGTAGCACTCCCGGCTTTCTTATCTTCCGCTTCTGGCTCTATTACACTCATCAGTCCTTAAGCTTTCCTTCGGCTGTGGAATGTCAGGGTCTTTGGGACAAACCGCGTGTTGTCTTGACACATGCGGATCTCGTAGCACAGTGTACCTCAGATACGGATAAAGCCCGCATTTTAGCCGTATCCGAAAAAGAGTCAGGTCACTGGCTACACGTTCTGCCATCTCATAGCCTGGGAACGATTCTCGACCGGACAGCGCTTTGTGTGGCAGTTTGCTTACGCTTGGGAATACAGGTATGTGAGCCTCATGTCCTTGTGGCAACCGCGTGAATCAGTTTGCCACCACTGCCTCCATCCCTGCACAACTGGAACCCTCCGGTTTGTTCAGGGATGACGGCAGAGGCCGGATGGGATGACAATAGTACCGTGGTCGATGGGTCGTGCACTGGTGTGGGATGCAACCTGCGTTGATACGTGGGCAGCGTCCCATCTATCAGGCTCGTGCCTAAAGGCGGGTGCTGCTGCCGAATCTGCTCAGTTGCATAAGCGTCGCAAATACTCAGCCATTACTAAGGACTACGTTTTTGCGGCGCTTGCTTTTGAGACTCTGGGCCCATGGTCATCGGACACGAAGAATTTTCACGCCTCTGGTGACCAAAGAGCTGGCGCCTATTTAGCCCAACGGCTTAGCCTTGCCATTCAACGAGGTCATAGCGCCAGTGTTTGGGCACCATGCCCATTAATGATCATTTGGACGGCGTGTATTTTTTGTAAATATAATTAGTTTTTAATTTAGATTTTAATTTATTTCTTACTTTTAATTGAAATAAATTAATGTTATGTAATCTTCTAAGATTCCTAAGGCTGTATATGCAAATCGCTTCTTATGGAGGTAAACTCCAAAAATAATATGGCAGGGCAGTCGTATTTTTTAATTCGTTATATTAACTATCTCGATAGATTGTAAACTGTCGACATATTGTGAACCGTTCAATATTCTGAGTGTCAAGGTTTGAAATTTTCATTGTATTTACGTTTTCTTGTCTGTTTCTTGTAGGTTAGGTTAGGGTTCTATCGGATAAATACTGCACCAATCAGATTACAATCTACCGAAAAATAATGCGTTAAATTCGACAGTTTACAATTTCTCTAGATAGATTACAATTAACTGTTTTCACAATCTTACGATGACATATACACCATATACCATCCATATACAATGGAAGAAATATAGTTACGTGCGCGCTTTCAGGGCTGGCAGACTTGGGTACTTGACAGCTATTCAAATCTGAACTCTGTCCTCAGGAATTCATTGTTTTTTTTTGTACTTTAGTTAAATTCAATAATAACGATTTTTATTTTTAATTTTAGGTAGATAAGTAATTCAATTAAATATATGAAATATATATTTTCAAAGTGAAACTTATAATCTCAGATATACGGTTGAATTTCGCTTCTTCATTTGTGTGTGCATAAATTAATATATAAAACAATAACAAAAATATCGTAATTTTCGTTAATTTTCTGTGAAGCGCGCTTACTAAAGAAGCTTGTCTTGTGGAGGTATTAGCAATTAAAGATGTTTGTATATGTACCTACTAAGTTAATAATTTAATTGAATTAAATAATTGACTGATATCTATACTGATATTATAAATGCGATAGTGTATTTGTCTGCCTGTCTGCTACGCTGTCATGACCCTGTTGTTAAACCGATTTGGATGGACTAGAGTACAGAATACAGGTAGCATCCCGGGGAACAAAATGGCTACTTTTTATCCCGGAAAATAAAAGAATTCCTTCGGAATTTTCATAAACTGTACATCCACGTGGACGTGAAGTTACGGGCATCACCTAGTCAGGTACCAATATATTTTCCTAATGTTTTCTCTGCTCAGTGCGTACTTTGATCCACTTTAATCAAAGGGATATAATCAAAGTAGCGAATCACAATATGATACCCAAGCGTTTTCTATAATCCTTACTAAAATAGACAGGTAAGAATATAGGCGCAACCGCGTGAATTTATAAACTCAGAATCGGATTCTAAATTCAGAAAGAAGTATTTTTTTAAACAAGGTTTTATCATCCGCCATATTGAATTTAGTGTGACGTATTTTTATTTTTCGTATTCTTCTCAACAACCCCTTTTAATTGATATCCATATCATGGGGATGCATAAAAAATAAATAGTCCGCCATATTGGATTTAGGATACTTGGCTCACCATGGATTGTCATCCAGAGGGGATCGGTTGAGGTTTGGAGAATGTTTTTAAAATTCAGTTTCAAGATTTGACCTTAACAAACCAACAAACCAACAAACATTGCAAGTTAAATAAAAGCTTGTAACATTATTTTAAAAAGATCCGAGGTCCGAGGTGATCGGGTCGGTTAGATACCGACCCGATCACCCAAACGAACTAGGCTATCACGACTTCTGGATTTCACTGCAGAGGCTCAATTGTATATGCAATTCGTAATCATTCGACAGCATAAAACGTATTATTAGAACTGTTTAAGGAGTTTATACATTCTTTTTGACGTGCAGGCAACTATGAACTTCTTAAACAGGTCGAATTATCTGTTTGACAAACGATTACGATTTCCATAAGATAGTTCGATAAATAGCCGATGCACCATAGAGGTATAATATATATTACTCAGTGCCCTGCACTATTTTGTCTAAGGAAGACGTATCAGCCCTAACTGCGATCTACGAAGCACGTGCTAAGAATGCGTGAAACGGTGTTAATACGAGTACATTGTAATTAAATACGTTCCTTTGAGACTCGAAGATGGACAGGCCACGGTGACTCATGGACATTCCATGTTATTTCATAGTCACTTGTTACAATGTTATTATTTGACTTGTTATAAATGATAGAGTGACAGTGTATAAGTACTCGTAGATAATAGGTTAGAATACCTAACAGGTAGGTACATTAGATACATTGTGGCCAATACTGTTTAACACAATCTCTAAACTCCGTGGCGCAGTGTTGAGCGGTGTTGTTTTAACGTGCGGAGGTTCCGGGTTCGATTCCCGGCAGGGTCAATTTGGGAATTTATAATTTCTGAATTTTCCCTGGTCTGACCTGGTGGGAGGCTTCGGCCGTGGATAGTTATCACCCTACCGGCAAAGACGTGCCGCCAAGCGATTTAGCGTTCCGGTAGGATGCCGTGTAGAAACCGAATAGGGGTATGGATTTAATTAACTGCCATGCCCCTAACAGGTTAGCCCGCTACCATCTTAGACTGCATCATCACTTACCATCAGGTGAGATCGCAGTCAAGGGCTAACTTGTAGTGGATAAAAAAAACTAAACTAAAATGACAGCTTTAAATCTAGTTTTGTCCCTTTCCGCGCTGCCAGGAGCATTATGAAACGGTTAGCAATATTTTAATTCTGTCATTTTAGTTTCGTTTAGAGATTGGGGACTACAGAATCAGCTTCTGACCGTCGATATTGATATATTACTAATATCGTGTCTTTATATTACCGTGATTTAGTTTTTTTTAGGTCAAATTTTTTTTTAAAAATGTAGTCTTACGGAAGAATGAAATTATAACCTATGGTATTGGTAGACTGTAGTAGGTATATTTTCCATCTTACAATTATTAATGTAGGCGATTTAAACAAAAACGATTGGATTTTTTAGCTATAGGTATTCGTAATAGGTTCTACGGTAGGTCTACACTCTATTGGTTCTACTTAGACTCTACGAATTGTTAGGCATTAGTCGGAAATCAAACAATTCGTAGGCTAACTTGTCATCGATTCAAAATAATAAGGTGTAAATCCATACTAATACTTTTTATAGTAGTGTATTGTCTACGGTCTATCCGTCTGCATGCTACCCTTCTGCGGCTCAATTTTTGAAGTTTAGTACAAAGATAGCATTAATCCATCCGACACTTGCATCCCGTAGACGTAAATAGGTACTTTTGATCCTGGAAAATAGAAGAGTTCTCAGTGAATGCAGTGGCATTCATTGCATTTATATTGGAAATTAACACACCGTTGTGTTATTTTCCAATATAAAACACTAAATTTATTTACAAGTTTTGCATTTCTCGTCAAGCATCATGAATAAAAATACTTTCAATTCACATAAATTCCACAAAGCATTAAGGCCTCGCAAATATCTACCGCCCAGAGCGTTACATTGGCTATGGCCGATTCTGGCTGCATTTTAAAATCTTTAAATAACGCGAATGGAGTCGCATCGTCTGTCAGTGGCATGAGCCCATGGCCTGCTGTTATATAATGGTGTTGGTGCGTATTATATAAATGGCTTTTAAAGCGGTTGTGTCAATTATTCCGAGTGATAAGAGTGTCTGACTTCATAAACATCTTGTCACTATCAATCAAAGGTGTATAACCTTTAATACATAATTATACTAATACATGATGATGCCCGCGGGAATTCTTAAATTTTCAGTGATAAAAAGTAGCTTATGTCCTTCCCCGGGATACAACCTGTCCCTGTAGCAAATGTCGTCCAAATCGGTTGAATAGATGGGCCGTGAAAGCGTAGCAGACAGAAAGACACACTTTCGCATTTATAATATTAGTATGGCGTATGGATTTAAGTATCTAACACTAGAGGAACGTTCGTCCACCATCTCCATAGGCTGTTGAGAAAGCCCTGTTCGGAAAATCTTTTAGGAATTCTTTGATTGCTGGGGTAAAAAGCCTCCGTAAATATGTCCTTCCCCGGCATGCAACCTATATCTCTGTACAAAATGTTGTCAAAACGGTTAAAAAATGGATTCTGAAAGCGTAGCAAAGAGAATCCATGCTTTCTTACATAATTTTTACAATATAATCTTCAACAGTTTTGAATAACAGCTTCAACAGTTTCAGGAGTCAGACATAGTCATAATAGATTTCATAAACGTATGTAAAAGCAAGATAAGAATTTTATTTATTAAGAAAGAATACGCTTATTTGCCATGAACAACCTTCGGAATTTTTTTGAGGCGGAGCGAAGGAATCACGAGCCTATTGTCATTTCTACATACTTCGGCAGATCGCATTTTTTTTTAATTATTTGTTATTTTTTATTATGATTTTCGATTCAACTTCAAACTTTCATATTAATATATAGAGATGTTTAATAGCAAATATTACAACGTTATAAATCAACACGTTTTTACATTAACAAAGTTTTCCAATTTGACTGAGTCAATATTATGTTTTTTTAATATATTCAAAGGTCGATCCCAACTTCTCATTGTACTTGAATTATAAAATAAAATTGCTTTTTAGTTAGCAATGTCCTCCTCCGACCTCGGGGTGCATATTTACTGACTTAGTTTCACTTTCAAGTTTCTTCCAAATCGGTTAAAGTAACATGTATGGGCCAAAAAAACGTAGCAGACGGATAGACAGACACACTTTTGCATATTTTTTTAAGCCCATAGAATAGAACTTAAATAAATAAATAAATAAAACTAGCTAACTAACCTAATTACTATATAAATCATGCCCGCGTGGAATGGTGGCAAGAATGCTGGCTGCATATCTTCTGTATTCCGACAGCCAGGCTGATTTTTTGCGTAAAAAATAAGCCAGCCTTTCTGTCGCCTGAAGAGGCAATTTACCGCTGTGAAATATCTTCTTGCAAAGAATGTTTCCCACTAAGAATTTACTTTCGCATAATTATGATATTATTATGTAATATTAATTTGGACCAATTTTTGTTTTTTTTATCATTCCTTCATTGCAGCGGTTTGGATGATATTTTTAATATTTAGTATTTGATTTCAATTTTAATGTAAGTTTTTCATAGTTGAGATTTAATATGATATTTACTTGATAGGTACTTAACAAGTTTGGACCACGAAGTTTTTTTGTTAGCATTTGACTGCAATCTCATGCTGGTGACAATAGGCATGATGACTGATTTTGAAAAATGGTCAGAATATGTTCGGAAGTATCTACTATTTCGGAAAAATATCTTATTTCAGCTGAAAAAAAAAGGTTTGGTAGATAAAATTGGCATTTGAAATTTCAATTTTAAAAATAACGCCAGAACGCTCGCGGGTGTCATGGCGTCGTTTGTGACGTCACTACTGCTTTTACCAATGTACTCTAATGTACTGCGTGCAGTAAACAATAAGTCTTCGTACAGCAATTTAGATATTTTGTGTGAATAACATGAATTCTAAAGTGTGTAAGTCGTGTGCGGTCCCCCAGTGTGTATGATAAATAAATTGTTCAAATCACATTGACGTAAGTTTTTGCTTTATTCTAGTACTAGCTGGTGCCCGCGACCTTGTCCGCGTGGATTGAGGTTTTTTGGTTCCCGCGGGAACTCCTTAATTTTCCTGGATAAAAAGTACATATAAATCTTCCTCTTGAATCACTCTATCTATTAAAAAACCCGCATCAAAATCCGATGCGTAGTTTTAAAGATCTAAGCATACATAGCGACAGACAGCGGGGAGCGACTTTGTTTTATACTATGTAGTGATGCTGTTTTGCTTATAACACAAATAACTGCAAAAAGTTAGAGATGCGTACCAAGAATGGAACCCATGGCATGGCACCAACACCGCTCATATTAAGTTATACGGTATAGTTTTAAAAAACAACATTTCATACCTATCATGAAGTGCTTATTATATAAAATAGCAGATTTTACGGGTTTAGAACCTATAAATTATTATGCTATTATTGTACTTACATGGAAGTTTTGACGTTGCGAAATTCTGCTGAACAAGTCTTTGTTTGATGTAAGATACCCAGCATCAACAAATCAATCCTGGGCAAATTAGAGCTAGTAGCTTTGGTAAATCCTTGATCCATGGCTAACGATTTTTAATTTCTTAACTTTGGATTCGGTAAAACAAAACTAGATTAAGGAAATGATCTTTGGGAAACAAGAAAACACGAAAATACTTGATAAACATTTAAAACGCCTGTGCCCTGTACATATAGAGATTGTTGGTCGATTGTCAAAGCTCGAAAACATTAGTGACGTCATGGTGTTTTATACAATATGGCGGATTGCTGTATTTCATAGTTTTATTTTATCAAAATAAATAACAATCTCACTCGAAATAGAAAAATAAATACGTTTTTTATATTCCATGAATCCTATTTCATTAGATATATTCATAATTTCATTGATTCTTGGATACTGTCATCATGCCTATTGATAGTTGCAAGATGGTAGGGGGTTTTTTTCTGGTCCTTCGAGCCGGACGTTATATTTCTGGTCGTCCGTGCCGTGTATTGTGTATGTTGCTTGTGGGCAGCGGTGCGGCCGCGTGCAGCGCGCCGGTGATCGACCTGACGGGGCGCGCGCGGCGCGTGCTGAGACCTAACGCTAAATCGGTTGACGGCATGTCTTTGCCGGTAATTGATAATTAGCCAAGCCATAGTCCAGAGAAAAAATAGAAATTATAAAATAAATATAAGAGCTGTGATGTTAAAAGTAACGTGTCTTTAAAGTTTTGAAAAATTAATCGCTGTAAATTGAAGAAACCTCTTATCGCCACTGCACAGAAGCATAAGTATTTCAGGGCATGAATAGAATAGAATAGAATGTATACTAATATTATAAATTCGAAAGTTTCGATGGATGGATTTTTTATTTATTTATTCATAATTAAAACTAGAAAAGTAACAGTAAAACCACATACACAAATAACAGTAACATAAAATAAAACAAAGTTGGACTTACATCATAATTTGGCCATTTGCGTGGGTTGCAGATTATACTCTGGAATAACCCATAGACTGCTTTTTATCCTGGAATATTAAAGAATTCCCACGAGAACCAAAAAACCTCAATCCACGTGGACGAAGTCGCGGGCATCAACTACATATACCTAGTATATTTTATTTGCATGATTGTAAGTAAGTACATGTTACGGTGTTACTAAGTATTATGGTGAACAAGTTACTAGTCCTAGGTTTAAAAACATGCATAGGTATTTAAACCTAAGACTATTCGCACGTTGCAATCCGCTATCTAAGCCGCAGGCAATTGGCATTCCCATCTTATAAGATGTCAGTAATCTTACAACCTGAAGCTTATCCTAAACTGTAATGAAGCCATCTTTTGCGAGTCAATTTTCTTTTCATTTTCATTTATTTGGCCTACCAACACCATATCATTTAAAACATAGATCAGAAAATTTACAAAATATTAGGTAACTACTAAGATAAAATGATTAGCCACTTAAAGGTAAACAGTCAATATGTCACCGTAAGATTGTAAAAACCGTTAGATTATAATCTAACTCGCGAAATTCTAAACTGTCGAAAGATTGTAAACTGTTCAATGTTCTGAGTGTCAATTTTTGAAATATTCATTTTATTTACGTTTTCTTGTCTCTTTCTTGTAGGTTAGGTTAGGGTTCGACATAAATAATCAAGCACTTAGGTTTTATCGGGTTTAAATACCTATCAGATTACAATCTACTGGAAAATAATGCGTTAAATTCTAATCTTTCGACAGCTTAGAATTTCGCGAGGTAGATTATAATGTAACGGTTTTTACAATCTTACGGTGACAAATACAACGATCATCACTTTATTTTGCACCCGAGCGTGCCAACGTCGTTGACATGATATTTCCAAACAGACGCAGGCATAAAACATGACTTAAAATAGTCCCTACACTAGTACTTGCTTCGCTTGCAAAACTCGTAAAACACGGTGATCGTTATAAAATCTCTTCCCAAAACAGTGACCTAATATTAAAACCTTACAGAGGCCATTCAGTAGTGAATACACTTTTAAATCCCCAAAAAAAAAACTATTCCGCCATATTGGAACCGTGCCAGCACGCGGCCGGTGATTCAATTAAATTATTTGTTTGTATGGCGACCCAATGCCTCTTTAACGTTTATTTTCGAATATATTGATGTGGCGTTAGTTATGTGCAATTAATTTTTATGTTTTTGGTTACGTGATGGCGGCGTTAAGTCGTTCCAACATCAATCACCATGATTTACTCACACGCGTAACTCACACTTGGTCTTTTTATGTAGAGACATCATCAGCATCATTAATTTCCAACACGTTGCCGGCCCACTGCTATGTGAAATCTCTTCTCAGATAGACAAAAGTTTAGACTTTAGGCCATAGTCTACCACACTGGCCAGGTGTAGAAACTACAACTTTGGGAAAAACAACTCTCGGGTTTCCTGAATCATGTTTTCCAGTTTTTTTCACCGTTAAAGACAGATTTTTAAAATTCTCAAAGCTCACATAGCTCGGAAAAATTAGAAGCGCCTGCCCGGGTGTCGAAAACTCCTTAATTTTCCGGGATAAAAGTAGTCTTCGTCCTTCCTCGGGATGTAAATTACCTCTATGCTAAGTTTTATCAAAATCGGCTGAAAATATGGGCCCTTAAAGCTTAGCAGGCAAATAGACCAACTTTCGCAATTTTGATATTACATTTTTTTTATCCACTACAAGTTAGCCCTTGAATGCGATCTCGCCTGATGGTGAAGATGTAGTCTAAAATGGTAGCGGGCAAATCTGTTAGGGACATGGCAGTTATATTAAACCCTAATCGGTTTCTACACGGCATCGTACCGTAACGCTAAATCGCTTGACGGCACATCTTTGCCGGTAGGGTGGTAACTAGCCACGGCCACATCCTCGCCTCCCACCAGGTCAGACCAGGAAAAAATCAGAAAATATCGGGGATACCGGGGATCGAACCTGGGACCTCTGCACGTTAAGGCAACAGCTCTAAACGCTGCGCCAGGGAGGTTTTCCAAACTTTAAATACCTAGTTACCACAGTAAACAGTTTGTATCTGTTTATTGTGTACTTACTCCGTTGTATGTCTAACACGATGCATCGTTAACAGGCTAATAGTACTCGGCATGTTAGTAACGTCACAAACACGTCTGCCATTGAGTAGCTCCTCGCAATTTAGCAGTAGTCAGAACAAATAGATAATGAGTAATGACGGCTATGTAAGACCCTCACGGTTTTTGTACGCAGTAGGTAGATACCACTACACTCATATAGGATGAGTGTAGTGCGTGCAATGTTAATAGATTTTTTTTCAAAAGCTATAGCTTCAGCTGTCTCTGCTTTGAGGGACACATCGGCCAGTCTTAGTTCGTATTTTTATTGAAGTGAAACTTCTGTAGATTCGTCGTGATTTGAAAATTCAATGAAACGAAAAAGTGACACTAAAAAGAGACAAACATATAGGATTTAGCCTGCGAGAGAAGGGAATCAAAACCTACGTACTTCCCGTGAACTCAGAATCTTGGTACGAAGCAATGTCTTATAGCACAAATAAAGGAAAAATTGCGAAAAGCATAAATTTTAAGTCACATCATATGATAAAAATCACACGGTGCGCGAGTCGGATTCGCACTTATCCGGTTTTTTTTAAAACTTCTTTCACCTCCTGTAATATGTTTTATACAAGAACTCTCTTGAAACTTCCAATAAACAATTCTGGCGGCAATATTGTAAAACAATGCGATTTGCGGTGTGGTGGACTGTGGCCTGTGGTTTGTGGGCTGTGGTCTATGGGCAGTGTCAACACGTAACTAAAACAAAGCTGCGTGCGTCATTGCAGAACTAGGTCGCAGCAACTGGACGACTCCTTTTGAATATTATAGATACATAGACCTCGTTGGTCTAGTGGTAAGCATGTTCGACTACGACTGATGAGGCCCCGGATTCGAGTACCGGGTGGGGCCATAATTAATTATTGGGTTTTTTGACAAGAAATGCTCATTACTAGCCAGGAATAAGGAAGTTGACGGTGTGTCACTCTGTCTGTTTTTCTCGTGCCCGATTTTCCGTCCCATCGGGCTATAAGAGTAAAGGAACAGAGAATGCACCTGTGTGCACACACTTGTGCACTATAATATCTTCCGCCCAGACGGCTAATATGTATGGAGCAATCTCTGTACGGAATTATGTCGGTTTTTTAAAATCTTATTTTGTGAGCCCTAGAATAGAACTCGAAGACATCGGTGGGCATTGGGCAATGTCTTCCTAAGGGCGCCTCCTGTGAGGCTCGAACCTCGGCTTAAGATGACATTGAGAATGGTAAGGTCGGTTTGACTAGACCGTCCGTATGCTCCCTAGGCCCTGATGTAAGTCAACGGCCTAGGGACTTTCATAAGAAATCAGGGGACCTTGTCTTCGACGATGAAAACGCTGGACCACTCAAGTCAATGTCAGTCAGTCAGTCAGTCTGGTTTGGGATTAACTTCTGAGGACTTATCAAGGTTTGGTTTTCCACAAGACTCGCGGTCGGGGTAGATCGCTCAGTCCGCCCCACCCAGTCCGACACTAGTAGTATCTTAGATGAGTTTTTCTTGGCAACATTTGGATTACAAATTATTGAAGCTCAGTCGTCGCCAATTTTCAGCATTTATGAGGTCGCAACTATAATTTGTTTACAAATAGTATTCAAAGCCTCGGTCACACCACCCGCAACAGCGGTACGGTGAGACGAAAACGCGTCCAACCACGGAGCATAAATTTTTTTGAAGTGAAACTTCTTTAGAATCGTTGTGATTTGAAAATTCGATGAAGCGGATGAAATTTTGTAATTTTCTGTTTGATTGTTTTAGTGTAGTAATAGAAAGTCTGATTTGTTAATTGCTTTTTATGTTTTATTTTAATCCGCCTCCGCCGTAGACGAAAAACGAAACGAAAAAGCGACACTAAAACGAGACAAACATTTTCATAATAGGATTTAGGAGATCGAATACAATATTTATCTCATTATCTCGTAGGCTACTTTTCTGAAGTTTCACTTCTGCCGTGTGTGAATTGCACACACACACACACTTTTTGTATCTTAAGTGTGTGCATAAAGTTGCTTTCTTAAAGGTTCTTGATTGATGGGTTGTCTGGGGAGACCACTTTTAGTGATAAGACCGCCCTTGCGCACTTTGTTTTGTTTTTCTTTTTCTATGTATTTTTATGTTTTGTGTAGCAATAAAGAGTTTATTGCCACACAAAACATAAAAATACACTATTATTATTACGATTTCCTTACACCATAGGAGGTCTGATTCGAATATCTTAGATCTATTTTCTTTTAAAAATAGATGCGGGTGTTTCCTATGGTGTGTGTTCACCCTAAAGGTATGTTCTGTTGAAGTCCTAACTGGACTTGGCATTTGGCCCTACGTAGGATAAATGTGACTTGGGATATTACTCATAATTTAATCAGTTGTGAATGTATTCTGCTAAGTCAATGGACTATCATTCATTCATAATTAGGCAAGGTGATATAGATTGGGCCATAGCAGCCCTCACGAGTGAGCTTTAAAATAAAACTAGTTTATATTGAGAAAATCTATTGATGTAACATGCATGATCAGCCAAGTGCGAGCCAGACTCGCTCACTGAGGGTTCCGTGCCTTGACAGATGGATGGTTTGGCAATTGGCAGTATATTTAATTTTTAGCGTTTTTTTTTTTATTGCGAGATATAGAGATATTATGCCTATTCACTCTTGACTTGAAGGTACTTAGTTATATGTGGCAGGAAACACGTGCGCTCGGAGAGTGTTCCACACCCTACCGGTTCGGATCAGAAACGTCGAACAAAAACGTGTCGTGCGAGTAGATTGGACGTCAACCACATAAGGATGCCAACGCTGACGATTTCTCGCGGTTCTGTGGTAGAACGGAGAAGGAGGAACAAGATTGTGAAGTTCCTGAGCACACTCTCCATACTATCAAGAACATATACCAGCGGATGCTGCTAGTAAATGCGCTTTCTTGATTTTACTCCCGCCCGCCTGTTTTGATTTCGTGATTTGATAACACTTTAATAATTCTCCGGTATTCGGTAATTAAACCTTACGAGGACGATGTCGCGGCATCGTCTAATTATGGTACCTATAGGAGAGCTGGCGACGAATTTCGGGAAGGTCCTTTTGGCAAGCTGAAATTGTGAAAAAATATAATTTCGTCAATTGGCGAATCCAGTCCTGCCAGTCTGGTAGAGCGTTTGCGGTTATTTCGCTACTGCGCAGCATTTGCAAAAATTTGCCAAAAAAAACACAAAAAGTATTTTTTGCCAACTTGTTTCTTTTTAAAATCTTTTAATTTAGTACTTATAGAATTCGAAAAAAAATCCCAGACGTTTTTGTCGGCTACAAAGTATACCATAGCCATACCTCTTCAAAAATATTTTATTAAAATTTCCAAGAAATATACTTTTGGCAATCTGAAATTTAAATCACGTATTTATTGAGTAATTTCAATAATACCTGCAAATCACCAAAAACAAATTGCGATTTTTAACAAGTTTTCAAATGAGTAGGTACGACATACGAAATAACCGCAAACGCTCTACCAGGCTGGCAGGACTGCATTCGCTAATTGACGAAATTATATGTGTTCACAATTTCAGCTTTTTTTTATCCACTACAAGCCCTTGACTGCGATCACACCTGATGGTAAGTGATGATGCAGTCTAAGATGGTAGCGGGCTAGCCTGTAGGGGCATGGCAGTTATATTAAACCCATACCCCTATTCGGTTTCTACACGGCATCATCTTGCCAAAAGGTTTGCCTGGTGGGAGGCTTCGGCCGTGGCTAGTTACCACCCTACCGGCAAAGACGTGCCGCCAAGCGATTTAGCGTCCCGGTACGATGCCGTGTAGAAACAGAATAGGGGTATGGGTTTAATATAACTGTCATGCCGCTAACAGGTTAGCCCGCTACCATCTTAAACTGCATCATCACTTACCATCAGGTGAGATCGCAGTCAAGGGCTAACTTGTAGTTGATAAAAAAAAAAAGGATCTTCCCGCTAGCTCTTGGGCCACTAACTATAACAATGGCCGCGAAGTGTGACGTCACGTGGGTCACTGGGTGAGTAGGTCACGGAGCCTTTGAATGACCAGACAAAGAAGACCATTACGCACGTTACACATCATCGCCGGAACATCAAAAGAATAGACTCATTATGTGGAATAGGTACTTACCCTCTTTGAAATCTTTGCTTCTATATGTCACCGTAAGATTGTAAAAACCGTTAGATTATAATCAAACTCGCGAAATTGCAAACTGTCGAGAGATTACATACAATTTAACGCATTTTCCGGTAAATTGAAATCTCTTAGGTATATTAACCCGATAGAACCTAATGATTTTTTATGTCGAACCCTAACCTAACCTACAAGAAACAGACAAGAAAACGTAAATACAATGAATATTTCAAAAATTTACACTCAGAACATTGAACGGTCTTCTTCACAATCTTTCGATAGTTTACAATTTCGCGAGTTCGATTATAATCTAACGGCTTGTACAATCTTACGGTGACATATATTATACTATATAATATCTCATATATATCTATCTGCCGAGGATCCATCAGCTCTTTTCTGTTCTCTGTAGAATCTGTTTTTAGCCCCCAACGCACACAGAGGAGGTTGTGTGCTGTGTCTGATAAACTTATACACAGTGTCGGTTCGTTTGGTAACGGATGAACCGATTATTATGATTTACTTTCTTTGTGACAGGTGTGATTGTGAAAGATGACTTGATCGAGTGTTCGTACTTCTTAGCTATGATTCAAAAAACAAAGAGCTCAGTATAGTATTTTTTTTTAATCCATTACAAGTTAGCCCTTGACTGCGATCTCACCTATAGTAAGGGATGATGCAGTCTAAGATGATAGCGAGCTAACGTGTTAGAGGCGTGACAGTTATATTAAACCCATACCCCTATTCGGTTCCTACACGGCAACGTACCGGAACGCTAAATCGCTGGGCACGTTTTTGCCGGTAGGGTTAACTAGCCACGGCCTATGCATCCCACCAGGTAAACCTGGTATTAGGTAGTATCCTAAAAACGACTGATAATGATCTTTGGGTTACACGCAATTTACCGAAATACATCAGTAGGTACCTGCAAATCCCGACTGTAATTGATGAAATCAATAAACATAGTACAAATGCATCGAGAACGCTTGCTAATACACCCCAACCGGGCCAATCGACTGACAAATAACCACAAATAACCTACTATCAGTGCAAAAAATAAAGCGTCTGAAATGGCCGAATGTGCTCGACAGTGTACAGATATGAGGAGGCCAGTCCTCTTGTCTGAAAAAATCATAGTCCTTAATCAAATCTTCTTATATATACAGTATGTCGACTGTAAATGTTGATTCTTCTACTTCTATAGGGGCCTTTCGTTATCCATTGTTGGACACACATCAACCATTTGACTCCCTTCACCTATTTTTGGGACTACAGTTACTTATGTATCTCAATAATAATTGTAATTTTTTTTCTATGTGTTGTTTTTTTTAATTGAAAATAATACAATAGAACATAATGCTAGCTAGCCTAACCTAATTACTATATAAATGGACACCACGTGGAATGGTGGCAAGAATGCTGGCTGCATTTCCGCGCTGGACATCCAGGCTGATCCTTTGCGCAAAAAATGAGCCAGCCCTTCTGTCACCAGATGAGGCAATTTATTTTAAACTTGTAATTTTTTGTTATTGGCTAAGTGTATAGATTAAATTGGACTATAATTATAGTCAACAGGCCAACATATTGTGTAAGGCTGCTGGCGAAAAGAATTGCGATGTGATTGTGATTAAAATGGTTACATGACAAACACGGACAACAAGGTTGCTAGTATTTTAAAGTGGGATAAAAACTTTTGGGTCGACATATTAATGTATTATCAGTATTATCTATGGGGCCGTCTATGTGGGTAGGTGCTCTTACCAAAGCGCCAGCGGTCTATTTTTACAGCGCTTCGCTAAGCCCAGCCACGCTTCCCCGCTGTCGGGTAATTACCGCGCGTCATTACGAGCGCATTCCTCGGGGCGGCTCGCGACCCATTTACCCGGTGACGCACGCGTGACGTCACCACTCACACACACACACACACACACACACATGACTAGTCTACCGTCAGACGTATCCTACCTCTATGGCAGTGGCGTGCACAGGGCTTGAAGCTAGGGTAGGCATTAGTTAGTCAGAATACTTATTTACTGACTGTTTTAATGAAAATGAACATTGAAGTATTTCCATTTGGGTAAGCAATGCATTTATGCCTCTGTGAACTGCACGCTATACGGCTCTATGGGTCTACCATGGTGATTAGTGATTACTGATGCTACGGAGGCCTTAATTGTGTAAATATGCAATCATCCGGTAATTGCAAGTGTGACGCCATGAGCTATGATGCCCTTACCCGAACGTCATCATCCGGTAATTGCAACTGTGACGTCATGAGCTATGTTACCCCTACACGAGCGCCATCATCCGGTAATTGCAACTGTGACGTCATGAGCTATGCTACCCTTACACGAGCGCCATCATCCGGTAATTGCAACTGTGACGTCATGAGCTATGATGCCCTTACCCGAACGTCATCATCCGGTAATTGCAACTGTGAAGTCATGAGCTATGTTACCCCTACACGAGCGCCATCATCCGGTAATTGCAACTGTGACGTCATGAGCTATACTACCCTTACACGAGCGCCATCATCCGGTAATTGCAACTGCGACGTTATGAGCTACGATGCCCTTACCCAAACGTCATCATCCGGTAATTGCAACTGTGACGTTATGAGCTATGATGCCCTTACCCAAACGTCATCATCCGGTAATTGCAACTGCGACGTTATGAGCTATGATGCCCTTACCCAAACGTCATCATCCGGTAATTGCAACTGTGACGTCATGAGCTATGTTACCCCTACACGAGCGCCATCATCCGGTAATTGCAACTGTGACGTCATGAGCTATACTACCCTTACACAAGCGCCATCATCCGGTAATTGCAACTGCGACGTTATGAGCTATGATGCCCTTACCCAAACGTCATCATCCGGTAATTGCAACTGTGACGTCCACGACGACCTTCCACAGTTCAAATAAACTTGTATTGTGGTTGTTTTACAAGTTCTATAAACTAAATGAGACTAGATTTAGCCAAGTCAATCTAATTTAGTTTAAAGAACTTGTAAAACACCCACAATACAAATTTATTTAAAATGTGAAAGGTGAATTTAGGTAATACTCATACGATGAAAAAAAAAGTTACCACATAAATGGCAGGAAATTTTACTAGTTTAATTTAATACGTAACTACTATTTTTATCGTAAAAGTGTCAAAAAACTGTTTTTGGGCGCCATTTTTCCAATATGGCGGCGCGAGCGGCAAAGATACGAGGTGGCAAAGTGCAAATTCGGAAAAAGCACGTCGAAATCTATAAAATAGACCAATTTTCAAAACTCCCAAGCCGAATGACTGGGTTATTAGAGATTGACGCAAAACAATAAAATGTTAAAGCTATATAGTTATGCCTACTGCCTAAATAATTGATAATGTTTTAGATTAAGTAAGCTAATGTAGATGAGATGTTATCGCAGTGTTAAAAAAATATAAAATATGCCTAATGCCTATAAAAGCAGATGTTCTGGTTCTTAGCGTAATTGCTGCCTGCCACACGTATGGCTTGCCGGATTAAGTAGATCAGCAATAAAGCTAATATTATAGGAGATGATTCAGTATTTGGTGGATTTAGGGCTCGCCTCTGGTTAAAATAACGGTCTTTCCGCATGCGGCTGGGGATCTGACTACTTATCGCCGCTTAAAGACGGGTTATGGTTACCAAAAAGGTCGTGCACAAAATATCGCCGAAAGACCTTTTGGAGATCAAGTGATTTAAGTAGACTATCTAATATGTGAGAACAATAAAATATTAACTCAACTCAATAAACAATAGTTCGAGTACTCGTGCTCTGTTTCTTTTATGACCAATGGTGCTTGAGACTAACTTGCGTGCAAAAAACTTCTCTTACTTCAGCAATTTTCCGCGCAGATTATGGCTATGAAGGATTATGAGTGCCTAGTGGGAGATTTTGTTCTCATTCGATCGCCGAATTATCAACTACTAGCAGACGTGCCCGCGACTTCGTCCGCGTGAAATAAGTTTTTAAATTCCCACGGGAACCCCTCAATTTTTTGGGATACTATATATGACACTCACAAATAACGTGGCTTTCTATTGGTACCAGAATTTTCAAAATAGGTTCAGTAGACCCAGAGATTACCTCCTACAACGTCACAAATTTAAAGACTTTACCCCTTTATAATATTAGTATAGATAAATGGTGGTTAACGTCCATGTCGCGATCGAATACATAAAAAAACTCCCAATCGGCCTACTGATAGGTACTTCTATACGACATTCGAGCCAAAACGCATGCGTTTTTCCCTCGCGCAGCTAAAATTTTAGTTTGAAATTTAACAAGGGCTTTGGGTTTTCAAAGTCGCAGGGGGGTTGCTTTCTTGCGGCATGATTTAAGGATTAATTAAACACTTTTTAGCATTTGAATAATATATTTAATGCCACGTACAGATTTAACGTAGCGTGTAGCATTATAAATAGCGGACACCTAACGTGAGCATTTGGTGACACTATATTATTAAGTAGGTATGTTTTCATCGGTGTTATTTTTATCCCACATCGTAACTCGCGGTCAGGGTCTCTCTTGACCTGAGCACTGAGCATCATACTTCATATCATACTAATATTATAAATCCGAAAGTATGTGTTTGTTTGTTGGTTTATTAGTTTGTTGGTTTGTCCTTCAATAACGCCGGAACAGGGCAACGGGACGAGATTTTTGCATGGGTATACTTGAGGACTTGGAGAGTGACATAAGCTACTTTTAAACCCGAAAAATTGAAGATTTCCCGTGGGATTTAAACAAACTTATACCACGGACGAAGTCGCGGGCATCAGCTAGTTGAGAATAAGGTTCTTAAAAAAAAGAAAATTTCAAAAAACTGTGAAAAGCATAAAATTCTTAATTTTTCACCGAAAACACAAATACCAAGTTTCATGGATTTTAACTTGAACCGCCTATTTAACCTCTTTGGGGTTGGAATTTTGAAAATTCCTTCCTCTAGGTTTCTCAAGGAATATTGTCTCAAAATTTTAAATTTCTACGTTCAGCCGTTTGGGCTGTAGGTTGTCTGTCAGCCACTCAGGACCATCTTATCTTAAAAATCTGTATATTTAGCCTTAAGTCTCTCAACTATGATAATATAATAATAAGCATAAAAATGATCTCTTCAAAAATCATAACTTTAATTAAATGTAGATGAAGTACTCGTACCTAACTTATAAGAAGAATTTGGATGAAAGATAAGCAAAGCAAAGTTAATTGTATTTTATTTTAATATAGCGAAAGTTCATGCTGAGATACAATTTTACTTTTTTAGTACTCAACTTACTCAACGACTTCGTATAAAGAGAAAAATATTCATAATAGTCCGTTCTGCATCTAACCTGCGTCCTAGGTGAACGATAGAAGCGATGCGATGCGATACGACGCCATAGAAAATGACAAACTTGTCTAACAACGTAGGACACGTGACGTCTGATACTGTCGCACAGCGTCAGTAATCAGTACCAAACACTCTTAAGAGTTCCTTTTCTATCATTTTGACACACGCAGAAAAAAAGAAATTGGTTGAACCTTATTTAAACCTAATATAACACTATCTCGAATTAGCCCTTAGTCTAGATCAGTAATAATTTATAATAAAATACCAAATTTGATAACAGATGAGACTTAGGAAGTAACATTCAAAAGAAAATTAAAAGACTGGCTAATACAAAAATGTTTCTACAGTGTAAAAGACTTTTTGAGTGAATATACCTCAATTACTTGATCAGCGTACCTATGTTAAGTTTTATTAATATTGTTATGTTGACACTATTATTTATACTAGATATTTGAATTATGTAAGGACAGGACACCACAATTGTGATGTATATAATAAGTATAATTATTTTAGCAACCCTGGCGGGGCCTCATGTCCATGTACTCAATGATTAATATTATGTATTAGCAAGTAAGGCATGAACATGAAAGCTATGAAATAAATAAATGGCCAAATGACAAGTCCAAGTGTGGTTGATGTCCAGTCTGCTCGAACGGACATCAACCACACTTCAAGGATTTGTCATTTGGAAACGGTTCTGCTCTACGTTCCTGATTCGAACCGCCAGGATGTTGAATACCCTCCATCACATGTATTGCCTGCCACGTACTATAACTTGCAAGAGTGAATCGGTGTCTTTTAGGCAAGTGCATTCCAACCTATACCTCATCATTGCTTTGTAATAAGCACGATTGTCGTCAACCGCAAGCCTATTTCGAAATAAAAATAAGATAATCTGGTGCAAGAATCATCAAAATCGGTCCACGCGTTTAGCCTGTAGCTGTCCTGCAAGGAACAAACAAACATATATAGACTGATGAACAGATAGCCCTGTGCGTTCCGCAGTCGGGTAAAAAAGTCATATTTCGTAAGAAGATACAGATACAGTTCATATATGTATATCTCACCGTAAGATTGTAAAAACCGTTAGATTATAATCTGACTCGCGAAATTGTAAACTGTCGAAAGATTGTGAACCGTTCAATATTCTGAGTGTCAATTTTTGAAATATCCATTGTATTTACGTTTTCTTGTCTGTTTCTTGTAGGTTAGGTTAGGGTTCGACATAAATAATCAAGTAGTGCCCGGCTGCAGGTTATTGTAATCTTTCGACAGTTTGCAAATTCGCGAGCTAGATTATAATCTAACGGTTTTTACAATCTTACGGTAACATATACATATATCTAAAGAGAGTAAATATTAGACATGCGAAAAATTTCTTTGAGAAAGAAAAATTTTATGCCAATATAATGTAAACTAAATTTTTCTTTCTCAAAGTACATTTTTATTTTCAAAGGAAAATACCCGAGAATGGATATCGGATTTTTATTATCTTTATCTTTAATACATTAGACACAAAGAAGTGAGTGAGTGAAATAATTTATGTGTACTTTCAAAACTAAGTTTTCGCAGAATGTTTTTACCATTTAAAATTTATTATATAATACTGGATGATGCCCGTGACTTCGTCAAAAGATGGGATTTTTGACGTGATAAAAAGTAGCCTATGTCCTTCCCCTGGATACAAACTATCCCTGTAATAAATTTCGTCAATATCGGTTGAACAGATGAGCCGTGAGAGCCTCTATCAGACTTCTCTTAGATCTATCGATTTTAATCCATACTAATATTATAAATGCCAAAGTAACTCTGTCTGTCTGTGTGTTACACAATCATGCCTAAACTTGTGAACCGATTTAAATGAAATTTGTTACAGAGATAGTCTAGAGCCTGAGAAAGGACCGCCACCACCACTTCAGCCCAATAACGTCATAATATAATATTTTTTTTTAATTACATAATTTAATTTTTTTATTTTATTCCCGTGAGAACTCCTTAATTTTCGATAAAAAGCCTTCTTCGGGATGCATTCTATCTCTATACAAAATGTCATCAAAATCGTTTGAAGGAATGGGCCGTTAAAGCGTAGCAGACTGACAGGCCGACAGACAGACAGACACACTTTCGCATTTATAATACTTAATTGTTTGGATTTATTAAATCTATTTATTCAAAGCCTTCCTAAACTAAAGGTTACTTTTCTAGACATTGCAATAAGTAATATAATAGCGCAGCCATTTCTAGTCGCATTTATTGCATTTTTATTTCAGTAAATAAATATAAAATTCTCCTCGGTCTTGCAAAGTACCCACTCAGTGTAAAAGTACTATAAGGCTACGTTCGCGCTGCAAAAATAACCGCGCGAATTTTTAAGAAATCATACGGAGGTGTACGCTCTTGCGAATAAAATTCGCGCGAAAACAAAATCGCTGGTTGGATATTACTTCACGCAGTGCAGTAAGAATTATTATATTCGAGCGAATATTTTGCGCTATACGGAGTTGTATGACGCTCACCGCATTTGCAGTGCGCTGTAGGTGAAATCTGTACGCGAAATGCAAAATATCTTGGATGAAATAAACGGGATAGGAAACGTAAGAAAAATGTATGAAATCACGTTCGAATAACTTTTGCGGTGCAAGGGAGAGTACCTTGTAATTTCTCTGCCCAATTATTGACACTAGTGCATGAAAAAGCCGATCCCTATGACAACACAATATCAGATTTGACGACCTCCGTGGCGCAGTGTGTAGCGCTGTTGTTGGAGGTGCTGGGTTCCATCCCCGGGAGGGTCAATTTGGGAATTTATAATTTCGGAATTTTCCCTGGTCTAGACTGGTGGGAGGCTTCGGCCGTGGCTAGTTACCACCCTACCGGCAAAGACGTGCCGCCAAGCGATTTAGCGTTCCGGTAATATGCCGTGTAGAAACCGCACAGGGGTATGGGTTTAATATAACTGCCATGCCCCTAACAGGTTAGCCCGCTACCATCTTAGACAGCATCATCACTTACCATCAGGGTGAGATCGCGGTCAAGGGCTAACTTGTAGTGGATTTAAAAAAAGAAAACAAAGATGTCAACTCAGATCGCTGCTAGAGGAGTATGTCGAATATGGCCGATAACATATTCGAACCCGTGGTGAATTCGTCCAAGCGAATATAAATCGCCAGAATAAAAATCGCGCGAACGTTTTTCGCAGTGCGAACGTAGCCTTGCCTATTCCGTGGTAAAAGTGTATATTAGGTAGGTAGTAGGTACTCGACGGGAGTCCTCGATACTGTGCAATGTATTTTAGCTCTAAGTAAAGCTTCCTAGGTTGTATTATCTTCCGTGTTTGCCGTTGTTTTAACTTTTATAGCTGTTTATTTTTCCGTTGTTAGAGTATACGGAAGTCGCGATTATATGATACTAGACGATACCCGATACTTCGTCCGCGTGAAATTATAGTATAGTAGTATTAATTCCTGCACGAAGTTTTGAATTTTCATGGATAATTTTCATCCCCGAAAATTCAGCCAATCTGAATACAATATAGGTACTCGTAGGGTGAAAAAAACGAACGGCCATGGAGGGAAAGTAGTAAGGCGACTTGGTCTGCGTGGATTGTGGTTTTTTTGATCCCGCGGAAATCATATTGCACTGCGCTTGCTCAATGATTTGGTTAGTAAAAATCCCGGACTTGACGTTTTCCACACCCCAATGACCCAGCTCACGAAAATAATAAAGTTGTTATTAGAGAATAGGTAATTTTAATTTCATTTATATTGTATGTGTTTGTTATTGTTTGTTTATTTAATTTAAATTTAATTAATGTGTTATTATTGTTTTTCTATTTTTAGTGTTTTTGTTTGTCATGTATGTGTAATTTTAGTAATTTATATGTAATACCTATTGTAGCCTGATAAGACGTATTGGGAAACTGTAAAGTCCTATCGGCTATGTCCTATAAATAAATAAATAAATAAATAATATTATATTCCTGGAATAAATTTTCCTATAAGTTATTCCAAACTACAATCTATCTCTGCGCCAAATTTCATCCAAATCCGTTTACCCGTTATGGCGTGATTGAGTAACAAACATTCATCCAAACTTTCGCATTTATGATATTAGTATAGAAGTATAGATGATAGTTAAAGATTTTTAGGCCAGCTTTTTTATTATGATTCGAACTACGAAAAGTTCAGCTATGAGCTAACAAAAACCAGTTCAAATATTTGAAAGCTCGGCTTTAGGGTTGTTACACTTTTTATTAAAAAAACATGAATGATTATAGGCAATATTACATGGATCTCTTTGGCGATTAATGCTAGAATCATTAATATATAAGCTTGAGTGGTTCATAAAGGGGTACGTTTAAAATATATAAAGAATGCTTAGGTAAATAAAATCTTTTGATAAAATCGATGACTGAAATATTATAAAAGAGGATGGAGTTTAATTTCAATTTTTTTTTTTCAATTTCAATCAGCTATATAATTAATACTTAAATGGCATAATATCAATAGGCGTTGAAGTTGTTAAACGAGAAACAGCGAGGTTTTGCTACTTCTACTTAATAAGACAAGCATTCTGAAACGGTGGTAAGTGTAACTATAGGATTCATAATCACTAAGTTTAGTAAAGCTTTATTTACATATTATACCATATAAGCCCAGAGTTTCGGGACGTGAGGTTGTAAAAGTAATAATATAAGGTAATTTTTTTTTGTAAAAAATAAAATAATTACACGTGTATTGTGATGTATTGAATTCTGAAGTACTATTTGTAGTATTCGTTAAATCTAGAAACACCGAGCATACTAATATTATAAATGTGAAATTGTGTATGTTTGTTGGTTTGCTAGTTTATCCTTCAATCACGCCGCAACAGACAACAAACAAAGCAACGGATCGACGTGCTTTGCACGGGTATAGTTGAGACATAGGCTACTTTTTATTCCGGAAAATTAAGAGGTTCCCGTGGGAATTAAAAAACTTATTCTACGCGGACGAAGTCATTAGTAAATATAACAAAAATAATGAGTGACACGCTGGAATATCATATTTATGTAAATATTACGACACTAAACGTAACGAATTTAACTTTAAACGGATTCGCATATTACGTATTCGCATTTCCCTCAAGGACGTATGATCAAATGGGTCGGAGGCAGCCCTGCTCGGTATCTGGGTCGAGGCGAATACGCGATTGACGTCACGATGACGTCAGAGCCCCTCCCCCAGCCACGCCTGTGTCTGAACATACTTGCTCTGTTTGTTTGTGTGCGCTGGGTACACTACTCTGTGGCTATAGGTGGTTTTGTTTGTCTATGGGTTTGTTATGCGTTTATCCATGTTTATCCAGATTTTAGCATTATAAGCTAAGCGGTGATAGCTTAGTGGTTTAGACGATCGGCTTCGTTTGCAAGAGGTCGGGTGTACGATCTCGGGCGTGCACTTCTAACCCGTTTTCTTAGGTGGCCCGTTGTCCTAGGTGAGCGAAAGATGCGACGCAACTCTTTAAAAATGACGTTACGTCTACGTTGTCGCGTAGATACGTCTGTCAGTCATTAAAAAACCTCTTTCCATCAAAAAAGTTTCGTCAGAAAATCAAAAATTTCCCGCGGGATTTCTAAAATAATCTCAACCGAAGTAAAAGATGCTGAGGTAAAAGCTAAAATATCCACATTCACTTTACTCTGTATCAAAGCATTTTTGACATTCCGTCGGGAGGGTCTAAAATCTAAATTATCGGAATGCTGGGATCAAGGCGTAAGAATTCGGGGCGACGCGACCGGTGGCGAGAAAATTGTCAATATTTTTCATATTTCCCAAATTTTACCTCAGGATGTACGGTCGCGGTCTGAAAATGTTAAGGGGGAGATCACAGGAGATAAACGGAGTTTTTTAAGCAGTGTATCCATCAAACGTGATATAATATATGCTTGTAAAAATAATATCAAGACCTTTAAGCCCCCATTGACGCATCTCAAAACACAATATAAAAAAAACTCTGCATTGAAATTTATTTTAAACGTTTTAAAATACCTTTTAAAGCAATTTTTCTCCTTATTGGAACTAATAATTTGCTCTAGAAATATAGGATAAAATTTATATTTCTAAATCAAACACATTGCCGGATTAATTTGTATTGAACAGTATTTTTTTTTTAATGCGTTCTTGTATTTTATTTCGACATGCGTTTGCTCGATTTCACCCCCGCGCGTCTATATTTTGATCTCATGAACTCGCAGCGCGTGTGAGGTCTCAAATGCCTTAATATTAGCAAGGTATTTATTACATTCCCTATATATCAAAAGTTTTCAAACATCGAATGCAACAAAAAGAGTCTTCAATGACCTTTTTTAGCGAGACTCATTTCCTAATAATTTCAAGTTTAAAACATTAGAATCATCGTGGAATCATCGCATATAATAAAGTGTCATGAAAATATTAAAAAAAGTTTTATACATCAATCCCATTATTTGTCACCATAGACTTAATATATTTATTATACCTACCTACCGTTGTCACCTACTGCAGCCACGGAAGCGACAGATACAATATGTTAAAAATATATGATATCTATGCCTAATGAAAATACATATAGTATATCGACCGTAAACATTTTCTGACCGCGAATGTACAGTGCACATACTGCCAACGCTTCAAAAAGCTATATTACTCTAAATGTCAGTTTGATGTCACGTACCTTCACGTTCCTAAAATAAGCATTATAATTCTAAAACACGAAAGTCAACAACAATGAAACAATATGGCTTTAAGCGTTGGCAATATGACCCAAGAACTTTATAGCACAATATTACAAAATGAACAATAATTAGATCTAGCAGTTTAAAAACGGGAGCTACGGCGTAGAGGCTGTGTAGACGCAGCGTAGACCTAAAGTTATTGAAAATCACATGCCGGGGCTTATTTTCTGAATGTGATTGTAGTCACTTGTATTAAGGTTGAAAATGGCATATAATTAATTAGCGAACCAACTGCTGGAACCAGGGTCCAGCATATCAGCACATTAGACCTTCACCCTGAAGATTCTTAAGTAAAGGTTTAAAATGGCATAGCTCCGACGCTAAAAACATCGTCGGAGTTCGTTTAATTTTTAAAGTTCAATATAGCAGAATACCTAAAACATAGTTTAGCTCCATCAAGCGGCAAGACTTGTCACGCAAAATAAAATCGTAACCCATTAAATTAAGGTTGAAAATGGCATATTAACATAGCGTAGACCAAACTGCTGCGCTCGCAGGTCCCCATCATACCGGGTCACCAAGCCCTCGATAGACGCGAGCGCTGAGCAACCGCCGCAAGAGCTGCTGGAACCGGTGCCTTCCTTCAAGGACAAGAAGCCCCAGCTCAAGGGACCACGCCCACCTGTTGGATCAAGTGTTTCAGGTAAGGATTTAGGAAAAAATTCCTTATGGGACGATGCGGAAGGGTATCCTAGCCGGCAAAAACGTCCGTAACGAAAATGAGTAAGATTATTTTTACGAAGACAAGGCTTCTGTCTGTGAATGAAATCTTTATCTTTAAATGCTGGCAATCCATTTGCGGTTTTCTTGGTACCTACTGTAAATATTTGCGGCACCGCATGGTTTTCCCTGGACAAAATATGATGGTATTTATGAAATACATGCTGAAATATAAACTGTACGTATACGTGTCTGTGTACATTCTCAAAAACTCTGTTTCAACTTCGTTAATTCCAGACTCTATCTCCCTATCATCGCCAGTGGCGTGCGCGTCCCCTCGCGAGGATGTGGTGGGTCTACCAATGCCTGCCAATGTGGCCGAGCTGCCGGAAGAACACCGGTCCTACTTACTCGGCAGGATCACCGGCCAGCGGACTAGAAGGCGACGGGCGATGGTCATCTACGTCTGTGCTGCAGATTCACAAGGTATGCTTCTCTTGGCTACCGGAACGTAGATTAGCTGCCAGAGGAGCACTGCAGGAGCAGGATCATCAGCCAGGAGATGATGCATATTGGTCACCTAAGTCTGTGCTGCGGATTCACAGGGGATGCTTCTCTTTGTGAGCTGGTATTGGCTTATTGAGAGATCCCTCGAAAAGTAGCCAAGCTCCAGAAAGAAGCTCGGGTTGGATCACCCGGAAACGGACCAGGAGACGACGTCATCAGATCATCTACGCTTGTGCGTCACAGGGTATGCTTCTCTTGTAGCGTAGCCCAGCTTCTAGAAAGAGCGCTGCTCCTTCTTGGACAGCGGAAAGTGGACCAGTAGATGGCACATATATTGTAGGCGACGCAACTATAATGTCCTTATATTTAAGTGAGTACCTATTTTTCTATTAAAGACGAAAGATTCCAGAATGCGCGCAGCGGCTGGGCTTTGACCACTAAACAACACCTATTTAGGTCTATTTCAATTATGCTTATGCTAAGTCACCGAACGAACGCGGTCATGGCAACAGCCTATACTAGTACGTACTGTATTCCGGAGTCTGTTTTCCAAATGATCCCGTATTTCTATTTCTATCATCAACAAAGGGCATCGACGATCTTTATTTACTGATCGATGTCTGCCAATTGAGCCTCACTGTCTCAAGAGAACCAATCGATATAACAAAGTATCAAATGTAAAAGGTAGGTAGCGTCACTGCGTAGCTGTACAAAATCTGACGATACTTCAGATAGAGTTGTTCATTGCGTTTGATATTGCTATCAGCCATAATGGAGCTTTTTATCTTTACATTACTACAGTGATAATGATTGATTTATTAGGTACTCTTTGTAGACGTATAACAAGTGGTCTATATAAAATACAACAACAAAAAAAAGATCCTTGAACTTTGATTCCCAATTATGGCCAAAACTGATACACTGAACTGATGACATTATATAACACCTCAGCTCTGCAAGTTATGTTTGGAGGCTTTAAAAGTATTAACGTTTTAAAGGTTTCCAATGTTTGGATTGTCTGGTTTGGATGAATGGATTGAGGTTTTTGGTTCCCGCGGGAATTATTTAATTTTCCGGGATAAAAAGTAGCCTTATTGTTATTTCAGACTATAATCTATCTCTGTGTCAAATTTCATCCAGATCCGTTTAGCTGTTCTGGCGTGATTGAGCAACAAACATCCATCCATCCATCCGTCCATGGAAACTTTCGCTTTGTAATATTAGTATAGAAGTATAGACGCGCGTTAATCAATCTACTAAGTTGAGGTTATAACAATGTGGTGTTCCGTATTTGACCAGACTGCTGCTCGGAAAAGGGGGCCCTACACTGCGGAGTGGCTGCGCGTCTGCGGGTCCGAGCCAGGAAGCGTGGCTGGCGAGTGCACATAGCTGACCTCCACTGGCGCTCGCCGCTGGAACAGCAGCGCGACCATCGGTTCCCTGTACTGTGCGTCTCTGAGCTAGCACGTGAGTACCCTATAGCTTTAACTCAAAACCACGATGCAATGCCAAATTACCTCAAGGTGTTACTTTAATATATCTAGACTAAAGAATAAAATACGCGCACACATGCGCGCAGTAGCCTTAAATGCCTTAAGAAGTTCAGAAGCTTCGCTTCAACGATATGTAATATTTTACATAACAAAACCCCAAAACATTCCCAGGTCAGTCGGAGCTAGGAGCCATAGTGCCGGTACTGTTCCTCAACTCAAACCTGGGCACACCGCTGTTGCCACACACGTTAGAATGTGCGGACTTCAAAGCGGCCCTGGAAGCTGCAGAAGACGAGAATGACAAGAACTTGCTTAATAAATGGTAAGATAAACAAATCTTTCAGATACTGACGCTATTTTATACGTTTTCAACTTCAACTTCAATCTTTGTTTTCCAAATAAAGTTTTTTAATTACATACAGACATAAATAAATAAGTTTCCCCTAACGCCCAGCATTAATTAGTAAACTTTTCCCTCAAAAAGCCTCATTACGTTATCAGGTACAGTCTAGACAGCAGTGCAACCCCGCCCTGCTACCGGCTAGTGCGGGGCGCACCAGCTCGCTGGAGACGGGAAATGGCGAGGGCGTTGAGCGTCCTCGTACGCACTTTGCCGCAGGAAGCTTGCGATGCCTACCTCACCACTGTGTTAGAACAGGTACATAATATTCTCCTGAGAGAATATCTTCCACGGCAGCCATTCTCAATACAGACGCGCCCTACTATTCGTCTCATAAAGAAAGTGGTTCTACACACACAATTTTTATAAAATCATGTGTTCTTTGGTAGTTATCATGTATACTTTCCAATTACAAGCCTATATTTTCACATTCAAGGATGCACTGCATGCTAAATAGCGCTATTAACACAATAAATATGAGCGAGAAGAATCTTCGTGGGTTGAACGATGTATGACCTGCAGTGTTCGGGCGAAGAGCTAAGTGACGTCATTCTGAATCCAATATGGCGGACGTATATAACGCTAAGCTGGAGGACGTATAACGCTGTGATCTTTCAGGAAGTGCAACACACAGTCCTGATGAGTTCGGAGGCAGCTCGTCGTTGCGTGTGGGTGTGTCGAGCTGGGGCGGCGACGGACGCCGACGCTGACGCAGACCACCAGCGCGAACTACAGCGGCGGCTGGCTAACTTGCAGAAGGATCTCAAGGTGATATATCAGTGTGTTCCTGCAGGAAGGAATCGTACGGTCCTGATGAGTTCGGAAGCATTTCATCGCTGCTGGGGTGTGGGAAGAATTTAAAAATGAACGAAAGTAAGTCAACTAATGTTCTGAGAAGAGCGTTTGACGACCTCCGTGGCGCAGTGTGTAGCGCTGTTGTCTTAACGTGCGGAGGTCCCGGTTTCGATCCCCGGCAGGGTCAATTTGGGAATTTATAATTTCTGAATTTTCCCTGGTCTGTCCTGGTGGAAGGCTTCGGCCGTGGCTGTTACCACCCTACCGGCAAAGACGTGCCGCCAAGCGATTTAGCGTTCCGGTACGATGCCGTGTAGAAACCGAATAGGGGTATGGGTTTAATGTAACTGCCATGCCCCTAACAGGTTAGCCCACTACCATCTTAGACTGCATCATCACTTACCATCAGGTGAGATGGCAGTCAAGGGCTAACTATTAGTGGATAAAAAAAAGCGTCGTGTTCAGTAGTAGGTCGGCAATAGATTGAAATGATGATGATGATGAGGTCAATTTCACCTTAGCTATATCGATCCCGGTGACAGCAGCGCAAGGAAGGCACCACTTGGCATTTTGGAATACTTTGTAGTATACCATCATGATGTCAAATGTTACATGTATCCAAAATTCAATAAGGCCGTAAAAGATAATATCGCAAATATAACTTCCTTTTCTACCTAATTTATTTTTTATTTTTATTGAAAATAATACAATAGAACTTAATGCTAGCTAGCCCAACCTAATTACTATATAAATCATGCCCACGTAGAATGGTGGCAAGAATGCTGGCTTCATTTCCGCGCTGGACAGCCAGGCTGATCCTTTGCGCAAAAAATGAGCCAGCCCTTCTGTCACCAGATGAGGTGAAATATAACCGCGAATAAAAATAACCGCGGTGAAATATCTCGCAAAAAATTTTTGCCACTAAGACTCCACGGCCCAAGGGTCTCCATGAGAGAGGCATACTTCCGCCGCTTGCCGGTTTCAAAAAGGCATTTTTAATATGTAAGACACATTAAAATTTACTTTTTAGATACGGCAAATTATTCTCCAAATGATCCGACGATGTTTTTAACATTGTTGCAGCTCCACCTCAGTGAACGCAACATAATCCGCGCAAGCATTCGCGGTCGTCCCAACAACGGGTTCAGTGACGACGACTACACCACCGGCGTGAAGAGCGCGCTCGGCGAGCGGCTCGAGGCTCTGTTCGACGCGCTTGTTGTGGAAGCGGAAACGCCCGCCGGATATTGCGGGATACCCTCAAGGTATGATATCTGATAATGGAACACAATTTGAGGTAGTTACAATAAACATAAGCTCTTTGGTCTAATAATGATGTCCTCCAGAACAAATTTCATCCACGGCGGCCTATCTCCAGAGAGATTAGATAGTGCACAAGTGTGTGCGCATACCCAGATGCACTATCTGTTCCTTTAGTTTTACTCTCATAGCTCGATGGGGCGGATAATTCGACACGACTGGAGAGGGATCAGGCGAATTACCGACGGCAATACGTACTCTCCGAGGCACGGGGATGACACACCAACTTCCTTACTTCGGGCTAGTACTGAGAATTTGTTGTCAGAAAAATCCAATACTTGTAATGCCACACCTCGTCAGCCACAATCGAACACATGCTTACCACGAGACAGTCTCGGTTCGAGGTTCGGTTTCGAGGTTCTTTCAAAGAATTGTCCTTATCGACTAGGTTGGTGCCCCGTCGAACTATGAGAGTGACGAAATAGAGAGTACCTGTGTTTGCTCATATACTTGTCCACCGTAATATTTTCTCCGCCGTAATGGGCCAAGATCGGTCGCAATAGCCGAAATTAGATGATTAGAATATTATAATTTTTGTGGACATAAAAAACATTTCATATCTCTAATACTTACATAAATCACTCAATCGTTCGTTTTTTGCAGCCTCTTCGATGAAGTGAGTGAGCACCTCTCATTCTGTCAGAAAGTCACTCAATGTACCTCCAACAGAGAAATCACATTAAACGAGCTCAAAACGTAAGTACACACATTGACCATGTGCCGCTGATGCTTAATTTATAATTGTATAATTTTATAAGTACGTCAACCTTATCTGTACCGGTGGAACTAATTTTTATGCCTGTTATGTATTTGTTTATAATTTATTTTTAGTATCTGCGACCCAGTCACCGGGTCAGATAAGTCTGATAAACTTTATTATACTAATGAGTTTGAGCATCGAGTTCATGACATCAATGATTGTCTATTAAACTCATGCCTGACTAGTGACTATCATACCTATGCCTCCAGTTCATACTTTAAAGCCCGGGGCATACATACACTAGAGGCAAAGGCGAGAACGGCGTTCCGCTTCTTTCATCCATACTAGGGTAATAAATAATATAATAAGTCTGTGATCCATACTACCACCACCACCACTACAGCCCATTAACGTCCCACTGCTGGGCACAGGCCTCCACTCTCATATGAGAAGGGAATTAGAGCTTAGACCCACCACGCTGCTCCAATGCGGGTTGGCCTTAACGACTATTAACATTGTTAGTGATAATAACCATACACATATTATAAATGCGAAAGTGTATCTGTCTGTGTGCACGAACGTTGTTCGTTGTTCTTTAGTTTGTGCCAGCACAGCACAATTCGTATGCACCAGTTCGCGTTGCTTGGAGAAAACATGTAGAAAACACGAAGGATTTAACTTATGGAATTAATTTGAAATTTTACTCCAATTACGTATACAACATCTGTCAAAATGTCCAATCAATCTTTGATATTGTGAAAATTGTGGGAAAGGGACACAATAAAGACAATTTCAATCTTGCTCGGCTCGTTTTTATCTTCTATGGTTAATCAAATGATGAGACATAAGTAAGCCTTCCGTGTCATACATTACCTACATACTATGGAGAGCAGAGTAGAGGTGTAACATCTCATAAGGGAGAAAAGTTGAAAAGTCAAAATCAAATCAAGAGTGAATAGGCATCTTCTAGGAAAGCGCGCTCCACCTTAGGCTGCATCACCACTTTAAGCAAGTCTGATTGCAGCCAAACGCTGGCCTATATAATTTAAAAAAAAAAAGAAAAAAAAGTCCTGTGGTTGCTATAAATAACCGTTGAAAAACCTTCCACAGTGGCGCTGGTGTAGCAAGGGCAATGTAGCAATTGTAGATTATGTTGAGTTAAAAAAAAAAATTCTAAAGTAGTTAATTATTGAAAATTTCAACAACTTACGTTGTACAAAATAATGATGAATGTTTTCTTTCCTTGTTTATTTCTCAAACCTAATCTAATAATATTTGGCGCTTCCTTTATAATTTACCCTGATTGCTAATGTGGCGCCCCCGATTTAATGCATTTCGACGGACACTTTTTATAAATAGAGATGTTACTCCTCTACTCCCTCCATACTAGATACCTCCTACCTCCATGATTTATGATGGTGAATATTGTAATCTGTGCAGGTATATCCGCGGTGAGAGCTCTGTGCCGCTAGCGCTGCTGGGAGGCGCGGGGTGCGGCAAGGCGACTCTCATGGCCCGTGCGGCTGCGCTTGCGCCCACCGTGTTGCCCGATGTCGCGCTAATACTGAGGTGAGGTGAGGAGAGGTATGTTAGACTGATCCACTCTACTCGGTGGATCCATTTATTGGTATGGCCGGCATTTATATAGTGTATTAGTGGGCCCGGCAGACGTTGTCCTGCCCTATCTTCCTCGCAATTTTTCCATATTTTCTCACCGTTTAAACCTTCCCTGGACTACGACAAACATTTCAAAACCAAAATCAGATAGATTGGCCCAGTCGTTCTCGAGTTTTAGTGAGACAAACGAACAGCATTTTATTTTTATATGTAAGATTATTATTGTCCAGGCCGGAAATAAAGCAGTTGACGACTGAGTGATATATTACAAGGTAGAGGCGAAACCGAGAACTTTGCAAGTTCCAAAACTGAATAAAACGTCCGTATAGGCGCCGCCAATAATTTAGTCGCGTCTGAAGTTGACCGCAAGACGTAACGCATAGAATATTTTCTCGCGTAGTATGTGTCTACGTTGATTTCGACAGTTTGTGTGAGAGCTGCGCAAATAAGCACTCGCACTCAGAGACGACTATTTGATTGGCGCTAACTATACGTTCTAAGTAAATTAACTTTCAATTAAATGAACCGGACGCGACCTTGATAGTTTTCAAACTTTTGAAAACTAACGCACATCAAAAGCACCCTTGTCCATGTGTCCATTAAAAGCCTCACAACTGTCCAGCAATTCTATGATTGCAATGTTAGGAATTGCTGGTGCGCGTACCGCAAAAACCGATTGACGTATTGTTTTTTTAATAAACCAATTTCCGAACTAGTAGGAGAAAATCTCAGTCAATAGGTACCCTACAAAGTTTATTGGCAGCACCAATTCTTTTGCAAATATCTCTCATTTATCGCTTTGCATGAACTTCAAAGATATATTTACAGAGATCCATACAGTATCAAGCCATTATCTAGCCCTGCCATGTCGCCGGCACTTCACGGCTCTACAAAAAGAGACCTTACTCAATTAACAATAAGTACTAAAACGCTATCGTTTCCCTAGGTTCGTAGGCCTGACGCCGCAGTCTAGCAGCTCGCACCAGCTTCTTAAGTCCATCGTCGACCAACTTCACGTACTCCACACCGGCACCGTATATCGAGGACGTAATGTACGCACAATCAAACCTCAAACCTACATACATGCTTTGCTTTACTACTGTTAATGTCACATTAATAGGCCCCAGTCCCGATCCTGACCTTTCACCAACATCACCAACCTTGGACGATGTTTGTTTCACCCAAGTCACCATCTTGTTGTCATCACCAACTCAAGTGTGGAGAGCTCTCGAGGATGCAGGGTTCTTCATGTTTTTCTTCACCGTTATACCAAGTGATATTTGATTCCTTCAAATGCACTTAGCCCCAAAAAAGTATAGAATCGAAACCAATCTTTACGATAACCAGATACCAGAAACAATTAACCTTTTAAGAAACTTCACTGAAGACTCCTCTAAATGGGAATAAAACCAGCAGTAAAATATGTGATTTTCTTTCTTCCATCAGGAGGCAAGCACGCTATCAACAGCTCTGGCGCGGCTTCTAGCAGCGCTGGGCAGGGCGCGACCTGTGCTGCTGTGCATAGCGGGGGCGGACGCGCTGCGAGGGGCAAGGTGGCTGCCCTCGCGGCTACCAGAGAACGTTAAGATGATCGTCACTGTGACGGAAGGTCAGTATCAGCTCTGGTGTGGCTTCTAGCAGCGCTGGACAGGGCGCGGCCCGTGCTGCTGTGCATAGCGGGGGCGGACGCGCTGCAAGGGGCGAGGTGGCTGCCCTCGCGGCTACCAGAGAACATCAAGATGATCGTCACTGTGACGGAAGGTCAGTATCAGCTCTGGTGTGGCTTCTAGCAGCGCTGGACAGGGCGCGGCCGGTGCTGCTGTGCATAGCGGGGGCGGACACGCTGCAAGGGGCGAGGTGGCGGCCCTCGCGGCTACCAGAGAACATCAAGATGATCGTCACTGTGACGGAAGGTCAGTATCAGCTCTGGTGTGGCTTCTAGCAGCGCTGGACAGGGCGCGGCCGGTGCTGCTGTGCATAGCGGGGGCGGACACGCTGCAAGGGGCGAGGTGGCGGCCCTCGCGGCTACCAGAGAACATCAAGATGATCGTCACCGTGACGGAAGGTCAGTATCAGCTCTGGTGTGGCTTCTAGCAGCGCTGGACAGGGCGCGGCCGGTGCTGCTGTGCATAGCGGGGGCGGACACGCTGCAAGGGGCGAGGTGGCGGCCCTCGCGGCTACCAGAGAACATCAAGATGATCGTCACCGTGACGGAAGGTCAGTATCAGCTCTGGCGCGGCTTCTAGCAGCGCTGGGCAGGGCGCGACCTGTGCTGCTGTGCATAGCGGGGGCGGACGCGCTGCGAGGGGCAAGGTGGCTGCCCTCGCGGCTACCAGAGAACGTTAAGATGATCGTCACTGTGACGGAAGGTCAGTATCAGCTCTGGTGTGGCTTCTAGCAGCGCTGGACAGGGCGCGGCCGGTGCTGCTGTGCATAGCGGGGGCGGACACGCTGCAAGGGGTGAGGTGGCGGCCCTCGCGGCTACCAGAGAACATCAAGATGATCGTCACTGTGACAGAAGGTCAGTATCAGCTCTGGTGTGGCTTCTAGCAGCGCTGGACAGGGCGCGGCCGGTGCTGCTGTGCATAGCGGGGGCGGACACGCTGCAAGGGGCGAGGTGGCGGCCCTCGCGGCTACCAGAGAACATCAAGATGATCGTCACTGTGACGGATGGTCGGTATCGGCTTTGGTGTGGCTTCTAGCAGCACTTAAACAATTGAAAAAATCATCAGCAAATAGCAATATCGCATACATGTCAAAAATCTGTATCTAGATGATGTCTAGTCAATGACTAATAGCTCTGCTCAATGGCATCTAGACTAGTCTCGAAGCAAACATGAGCTTTCCAGTAAGTGTCCCTAGTCTTTATCGGCTAGGGCCAAACCAGCCCAGATGTAGGTTAATTTCATGTAAATAACATGATCCAAAGAAAGCCAATTTCCATCACACGCGGCAATGATTTGTAAAGTAATCACAGATTTAAAAATTTCGTTTTAATTTGCAGAAAAAGACGAACCATCCAGTTCCGCAATAATGGCAGTACTATCATCAGAAGACGGTCCCAAAGTGGTTCGAGCGCCTCCAGTGGGGCCCGAGGAAGCGAAGGCAGTACTAGCGGCGTGTGCTGCCACCTATAGCAAAACTGGGGCAGCCTCGCCACCTGAGGAGGCTGTGAAGGCAGTTAAAAAGTGCACCTTACCTCTTTATGCTAAGGTATATTTTCTCTATTTCTTTATTTTATTTAAATTTGCCTTATAGTAGGGTCTGAAGAAGCGAAATCAACATGAGCTCCCTCATATACAAGAACTGACACAGCCTGGCACTAGAAGCCAGAAATGGCGCTGAAAGCAAAGTTGAGTGTGAAATCTGTACTTAAACCAAATGGAGCGATGTCAACCCGCGGAAATACCGTGCCCACCAGAATCCACAGCTTGAAGTCATTATGCGTCATGACATTTTGAATAGCGCACTGTAAAGTTAAATTTTTCTCATAATTAGCAATTTCAAACCACCTCTTAAACCGATGAGCAACTGAAGCTTTGTTATTTTAAAGTGTTACTCCATCCTGTTCCCCAACTCCCGATTGTTAGATTTATAAGCTCGTCGTAATTTCTCCAGATCTTAGCGTGGCAGATCTCCCTATCAGCGGAAACGTTCACCGAGCAATCTGAGCCAGAGACGGCGTCTGAACTAGTCATCTGCGAGGATCTAGAAGGCCAACTGGAACAGATCCTGATCACCACAGAAGCGGCCCTGGGTATGGAGAGAGTACGGGCCTGCCTATCGTTGCTCACAGCGGCTAGAAGAGGGCTGGATGATACGGAAATACTGGATCTCTTGGCCCATGATGATTTGTTTAGAAGCGAGGAGACCTACTGTGAGTATGGCCTTTGGGTTTTTTTACAAATTAATTCTCCTCACTTGCATATGTTTTGTTTTGTCACTATTTCTTGGTCTGTACAGTACAGTAAACTGTCTACAGTACAGTAATCTGAACTGAATCTGAAACTACAGATTTACATCTGTAGTTCTTATACAAACTGTCGAAGTCAACGCACTTTATATACTAAGCGCGAAAATATGCTATTGCGACGCTTCAGACTCGACTATTTTATTTGCGCCAGCTATACCTAAGCCAAAAATATTATTTGTTTACAAAATTTAAATTGCTCCGCTCGACTTACAGTTGATTTTTCAAACGCTGTGACACAAATGTACAGATGGACTGTACGAATCTATGAGGATTCCTTGGATTACAACAGGACCTTAAAAAAGAAACCCGCTGCAGATCAAATGATTTAACATACCTACTGTAAGAAAGAAAGAAAGAAAGAAAGAAAGAAAAAAAGAAGGAAAAGAAATTTATTTCCAAATTGTGCCATACATAACAAGCATACCTAAAGAGGTAGATCACCCCTGCACCTCAACGATCTAAACAATATCTATAATGTAAACAACAATCGATGAGGAGCAGGGATGAACCATATCACGCATGGCACAACCCAAAAAATGGCCCAGGCTCATCATAATGCTGTATGTTCAGTGCAAGCACTGCCCAAACCCTGTTTCAGGTGACACCACGGAAAAAAGCTACGTAGCTGCAAGCTAGTAGGATACTCATAAAACTACTTATAATTATACTTATAGTAATAGCGAATCTATCTAACTAATTATCTATCTATCAAATTAAAGTGCTACACGTCCACAAAAACGACCGCCATGACACTGTATGTTATGTAAATAATACAATAGAACTTAATGCTAGCTAGCCTAACCTAATTACTATATAAATCATGCCCACGTGGAATGGTGGCAAGAATGCTGGCTGCATTTCCACGGTGGACAGCCAGGTCCTGATCCTTTGCGCAAAAAATGAGCCAGCCCTTCTGTCACCAGATGAGGCAATTAACCGCGGTGAAATATCTCGCAAATTTTTTTTGGCACTAAGACTCCACGGAAAATGTTATGTTATGATCAAATTACACATTTCTGACGTTGTTTCAGTTCCATGGGCGCCAGGAGCGCTGCTATGGCCTCAACTGGGGGCCCTTTTGGCGCCCTGGCTCCGCTGGGACTCGCGAGGGGCTGCGCGGTGGAGGGACGCGGCGCTCGCTGCCACTGCCGCGGACAGATACGCGGCAGACGTACACGCCGCAAGGCACACCCTTGTTGAATACTATGAGGTAATAACCTATACGAGGCGTTTTGTACCCCCAATTTTTCACGTCACGCTTGTCTACAATCATAATATGCAATGGAGAGTAATGATGAGGTCTAGGCTGGATCGCGCTTGTCTGGAATACGACTATTCATACTGGCATTTGTACACAGAATCTCTAGCACGGAAACAGTTCGTGTGAGTAGTTTTTTTTTTCTTCACCCATGTAATTTCTTAATGGAGTATTTTTGTCGTATTTATCTACTGGAACCTCAATGCTTGGAATGGGTTGGCCTCAATGGGTTGGAAGATAGCAAATAGCAATGTACCTTGAAGGTACTTCAGTTTTAGCTACGTGGGAGAAAACATGGACGCCGGAAGGGTCTACACCACACCGTAGCAGTAAGTATCGGCAACGTTGAGCAAAAACATCTCTGGCGAATATATTGGACGTCGACTACACTTATGGTGGTGGTGATGATTTGGTCCCCCTCGATGTTTGATTCAAACATAATATGGTTTTATTTTTCAGGGTAAATGGTTCGTTGAAAACGACCCAAAAATGACTGGTAGATTAGTATCACAGGAGAATAAATTTTCTGAAGAATGGTAAGCTCTTTTACGTTATATTTAACTTGTATGTTTGCTTTTGTGTCGCCTCTTAAAAACAATAAAATTACGCATTTATACGTGCCTTTGTTGAGGTCCATTTAATATAATTTAATACAATATCGTATACAGAGTTCGTTAGAGAGTTGATCAAAACTGTTCTCTTAACTCAATTATCTTAAGTGCACCTGTTATTTGGCATATCCTGTACGCAAAAACTGACTGTACTTCCACTACAAAATATTTCCACTATTTTCAGGTATAACACGAGAAAGTTCGACGAGCTGCCATTCCAACACTACCACCTTCTAAAAGAAGATCCAAAAGCCTTCTCCGTCAAGCCATACTTCACCCAACTGAGCTGGGTCCATGACAAACTTGCGGCAACAAACTGTGGCCTTTTTCTTGAAGACATAGCATTAGTTCACATAGATCCGTTACCAGAACATTTAGAAATCCTTAAAGAAGTCTTCGAAATCCACTCGTATGCCTTAGATTACGATCATAGGCAGTTCTTTGGGCTTCTAAGAGCTACCATGGAGAAAAGACATCGTGATGGAATTGACATACACAGTGATATAGTCCAAGAATGGATGAAGGAAGTCTTCGAGCCGCCAGTTCCTACCTTTTATCCAGTGAATGAAGAATTCTGGAAAGTTATAGAGATTAGGGAGAAGCGGGATTTGTCAATGGTCGAAGAGTTTGATAGCAAGTCTTATAATTTGATAGTGCGGTTCGATACTAGGGGCAAATTTGTGGCGACGGTGTCTACGGAACGGGAGGAGATCTGTGTATGGGATGTTGTGAGGTGAGTTCTAGAATTGTCTACAATAACCATCACCTTTTTTATAGTCCCACAAACTTATCCCGATGGCCAGAATTGGTACTATTTTTTTTGCCTGCTTAGCTTTGCTACGTCTAGCAATGCATGGTATTTTGAATATGAATTTCAAATTGATAGTTTTAGCCGTTTTTGAGAAAAAGTTTCTGAGAGAAAAACGGAGAAAGTTTCTGACAGACGATTTTCTCAAATACAACGAACTCAAATAAATAACCAAAAACTTCTTTTCAGGTGTAAGTTAGTGAGAAAAATAGTAGGAATAACGCACCCAATAAACCTAGTTCCAATCGATGAGTATCGTTGTGTGGTGCTGTGCAGAAGAGAACTGAAGGTGTATGATCTGGACCAGGTATGAAATTACACAAAAACATGTTAAATGGGCCCTTTGAAAGTATAAGAAACGAATACTCTCTCGATCTTCTTGATTGCGGATATCTCGCATATCTGTAAAGATATATTTCCGACCCCCACAAATACGATAACAATATTTTATGCTACGAATAGGTGGTGGCATTACATTCCAATACTTATTTGTGTATATAACTTATAAACCTTATAAAACAGCTAAGCGTATGCTTGCAGGGCAAATTCGTAGTAGCACTAAAAGGCGTGATGAATCAGAAGATGCCGTACTATGGCCTCCACGACCCAAAGCACCTCGTGGCGCTCTCCAGAAACCGGATGTACGTCAACCTCATGAATATAGAAACTGGTGAGATTTTTAATTACGGGTATCAAACCTTCAAATCCATCCATATTCCTCAACCTAACCCTAAAAAGTCTCACTTGACACCTAACCCTATCCATCCTTTTTCTTTCTTCAAACTACTTTAACCCAGTGACGAAAGAATTTCTTCATACAAAAGGTACCGAGAGATGAATTCTGACTAGTGGCCCATTACAATAGCCTCCTTAGCACAAAGGTTGCAATTATTACATTTACTTTAGTTATAGTATAAAAAATTAGCAATTTTGCATTTGTAGCCAAAGTGGCAGAGTGCCAGTCAGTAATCACAGATTCTAAGCTTTTAGCCATACATAAGTACCTACTGTTTGCCGAAAGTATTACAGAAATACGAGTAAAGACCTTTCCTCTTGGAATAAATATAGTCTAACCTTAACTAACCCTTTTGCAGGTGACTGTGTGACTACGTTCAAAGCAGGAGAGGACAGATTCCTCAACTCACTTCTGGTTTCTGGTGATGGAAGGTACACGTACTTTTTACTTTAAAAAATTCTCGACATTTTGACGTTCGTTTTTATATAACCGTAATAAAATTGATGATTTATTTTACAGGGTGTTAGTCTGTGGTGATGAGACACAGAAACCGTTTCCGCTCCTAGTCTGGTCGTTGACCTCAAGAAAGCTGCTATATGATCTCAGAATACCTCATCACGATTTCATCACCTCAAAGGCCGCTATTACTTACGAAGGTATTTTGATCATTCCATTGTACTTAGTATTATAGTACTTTAACATCACAAGAAATATATTCTAATAAGTATAGTTATAAATAAAGAAATATTAATCCGGTTTGAAGGACTAAATAAATTATCTGTCATGCTTTGGTTTGTTCAAACTCTGAGGTAGACTATATTTACACAATATTTAGTATGGTTTTTAGTATTAGGAAATTAGCAGTGATTTATAGCTGTAAGATTAGTAGTAATTAGTATGATTTAGTGTGATGACACATTCCATTTGTAAATTTTTATTAGCTGGAGCCTTGTTAGGCTACAAACAAAACTAGCTAAAATACTAGTGCGGAATTTTGACGTATGGAAATATGAGGAGACTGCTGATTTTGTTGGGAATTTCCCTGATATTCCGCTGAATTTGCCCCTGGATCTTCCAAATGTCTGGATACTTTAGATCTAAGATAAATCGTACACATAACATAGACCTAAATTATAAACAAAATACAGAAAACAACGCGTGCGCAAGGGCAGTCTTATCACTAAAACTAATCTCCTCCGTTTCATATGAACTTTGAAAAACCCCTTTTAGCTTTGGATAGGATCAGGCCTTACTTTGCGGAAGTTCATGGTTTAGCAAGAAAATATTACAATTATTTTGCTATAATCCGCCAAAGAAAAAATCTGTATGGTCAAGCATGCAGTTACAAGCGAAGCACCGTTTACCTTTCCAACCAAGCAAGAAAGCCAAGTTCCCAAGCAAGCAATGCCACCACCACTCACATGCACCACCACACAAGACTTTTATACTATTCTCGACGCACGTTTCGCCCCGACACCGGAGCATCTTCAGGAGATGTCGACTTTACAATGCAAGATTGTCTAGACAATCTACAGAATAATACAGAATAATTAATGAATATGATCAATGTAATTTAATACAGAACTTTTTCTGTTGGCGGATTATAGCAAAATAATTGTAATCTTTTCTTCCTTTTAGCTTTTATTGTGCCATGAGTTACAAAATATATCTTTTCACCCTAGGTTCCTACGTATGCGTTGTATCGCGTGAACTAGACGAGCCTAGCCCTAACTTCATCGTAGTGTACGACCTGCAATCGGGCACTTTGTTCAAGAAATGGAAACCTGGCTGCGACACCGTAGCCCTAGCGATCAGCTCTATAGACGGGTGTGTGGTCTCCGGACTTGCTGACACTAGGATACTGGTCTGGGACTTAGTAACGGGTAAGTGAGGGTCAATTTGGGAGTTTATTATTTCTGAGTTTGCCCTGGTCTGGCCTGGAGGGAGGCTTCGACCGTGGCTAGTTACCACCCTACCGGCAAAGATGTTTTAGCGTTCCGGTACGATGCCGTGTAGAAACCGAATATAGGTGTGGGTTTAATATAACTGCCATGCTCCTAACAGGTTAGCCTGCTACCATCTTAGACTGCATCATCGGATTGCGTCATCGGATTGCAGTCAAGGGCTAACTTGTAGTGGATTTCAAATAAACAATTATTAAGTTCGCGCAAACCAACAGAGCTATCTTGATTGAAACTACGAAGTAAAGAATTTATGCAAAAGCAGTGCGTCGTTTTATTATTATTCTACACTGTGGCTATACGCAACTGGTAAGGGACATTGGAGCGAGATGGTTCATACCTTTCTCACAAAATCTGGGGCAGCAAACAACCTTAAAACAGAAGTGAGACTGCTAAGAACTGCTTCTAATGCCACAACAACTTTGAATCAAACAGTTCGCATTTTCCAGGTAACTGCAGATTGACCCTACGAGGCCACGTGGCAGCTCCATCCCTTTTGAGGTTGTCGAAGTCGGGAGGAGTGCTGTTGTCTACAGACCACACGTGCAAGGACCTCTCTGTTCGATTATGGGACTTACATACTGGTGACTAGAATATTACAGTAATACGAGTAGACAACAAATGAATAAATTCTAAATCTAACAGAGGAGCTGAGAAGCACCAAAATCGGTTGTCATGTCGGTGGAGTTTGTATAAACAATTTAAGTTACGCTAATGATATGGTGCTTCTCAGTCCGTCTATTATGGGGTTACAGAAGCTGTTAAGTATTTGTGAAAAATATGCGATAAGTCATGGACTTAAGCACAACGTTTCCAAAACCGAAATGATGGTCTTGAAATATGAAAGGGGTCCGGACAATGTGCGGACCCCTGTACAAGTATCTCGGGCACATGTTGACGGAGAACCTCAGTGACGACAACAACATTGAACGCGAGAGGAGGGCTGGGAGTGCACTTACTAACAATACTATCCTAGTCGGTGGTATGGGGTTATCTCAAAGAATCTCTAACTTTCAGAGTTAATTATTCCATGCGACATTTTTGGTCCTTTAAACCGGATAACTTTTTTTTCAGGTAAACTAATAGCAGTATACACACCGCCGGAGAGAATAACATCCTGCGAAGTTCTTCTCGGTGGGTCAGTGATAGCCTTAGCCTTGGAGAACTATAAGGAGATCCTGTGCGTCAAACTGTACGGCCCTAACGTAGACTCGGTTAGGAACGGGAAGGAAAGCGAATTTGACGACACAGGCGAGTATTCATCACGTCACTTTTTTAAAAATTCGTATTCAAGTTAGCTCTGGACTTCGATTTCACCCGGTGGTGGATGATGCAGTCTAAAATGGAAACTAAGTGGACTAACTTAGTACGGGGTATGGCAGTTTTATTAAAACCTTACTCTTCGGTTTCTATGAGGCATACTTAATCTAAACCGGGATGAGATCCAACTCATAGTTCACTCAATAAGATTAACGACATGACAGATGAGTTTGAGATAAGATGTCAAGCACGTATGGGTCGCCCGTAGAGGCATTAAGAAATAGGGCAAGTTACAATATGTAACTGTAACAGAGACAAATATATTTAGTCCATTGTTTCCCCATTAAATTATAGACGCGACTCGGCTACTTACATGATGAGGGATGGAAAATATAATATTTGTGTCTCTATTTATCACATTTAGTTATTACTAGCGAATGCCCGCGACTACGTCTGCGTGGTTTAATTTTCCGGAATAAAAAGTAGCCTATGTGCTATTCCGGACTATAATCTATCTCTGTGCCAAATTTCAGCCAGATCCGTTCAGCCATTGGGTCGTGATTGAGTAACAAACATACATACATCCATACATCCATCCAAACTTTCGCATTTATAATATTAGTAAGATAAGATAAGATAAGAAAGATATCTTTGCTCTCTTTCTGGTGGGAATGAGAAAGGCTTCATTGGCTCCATTTGTTCCTGCCTTCATGGGGTTGTCATGTAAAAATCTTTACATTAGTCTACTTTTTGGCCACGACCTTTCTCTTTTTGAAAGATTCTCTTTAATTATTCCACGATAAAAGATGGCGGTCTCAAAATAGCTGTTATGTATGGTGGCCTTAAGTTTTCGCTTTTAAAAGCTTTAATTTTAATCAATCTTATTTTATCAGGGTACGGCCAAGTGGAGAACGACGGGAAGACCTTCGACGTTCGAGGAACCGAAAATACCTGATAAAACGCCATAGCTGATAACGCGTTTTAGCAATAATGTATGGTTACGTGTCATTATTCATTAATTTATTAATATAGACGAATAGTGTTACTGTACGTGTTCGTCGCTTTTAAAACAAAACGTTCTGCACGAAAAGTGCAATAATCTTTGTTAATCAGTCGTTATTTTAAATCCACTTCCACCTTGACTGATTTCACTTGGTGATTATTAAATGGACTGCATCATCATGTAGTCTGATGAATACTTACTGAAATGTCTAGTAAATAAGACGCTTTTAAGTAGAGTCCCTAAAGCGAAATATGGTGCACTGAGGGGAGAGTAAGAATTTCAGGTCTTTTGGAAGACCCTCTATTTAATAATCAATAAGAAATAAGTACTTTATTTTTGACATCTTATTATCTATTATTGGAACATACATATTATATTAATTATTAATACATATTATTAATACATTTTACATATTATATTAATTGCATTACCATGCGACTACTAGCGGGGATTACATATTTTGGGGATACCCGACCAAATTTTTTGGAATTTCCCATCGATTTGTCCTCTAAGCTTTCAATAGAACTCTCTAAGCAATAGACAGTCTGTCTGACAGACTACAACTTTTTGACTAATGCGACATTTTTTAGAATTTTTCACATTTGATGAATACTTCTTGTACTTATAAGATTTGTTTGAACGTTTTGTTTAAAAGCGACGTAACTTCGATCGATACAAACATAAATGTAAGGTAATAATTTAAATGGTAATAATTGTGCATTGTGTGCTGGTAACACAATGGTGTTATGATTTAAGGGGCAGGCCTCAAAGTTTTGTTATTAAGGGCGCCACTAGGTTGGTAGGTGAAAAAGTTAAAGGTAAAAAATGAAATGAGGATAATAATAATCGGCCTATTGACACTGCACTTTTCACAGGGACCCTTACACTTGAATCAGTGTAGTGTAATAAGATTTAGGGGGACAGGGTCCCTAATCCTTGATCCTTAGTGCTGTGTTAAGCGACGCTCTAAATAGCGACCACGCCCACCCTTACCTCAGGATCCTGTGGAAAGTGCAGTGTAATAGGCCTATAATGGTGTATTTTCGGCATTATGTACGTTTTTAATTAAAGTTGCGATCAACAGGCATAAACATAAGCATGCAAAAATGCATCCTTAGATATTAAACAAGTACTTACAACCAAAGATTGCGACATTAATAGTGTGAAAGTCATAACCTTACTTTTTTATTACCTGGCTTTACAGCTCTGGATTCCAGCCCTTTCGAGATAACACATCATAACTTTTGTTCTTTTCTGACAACATCTTAGAGTGGATGAGCACAGTTTGATCTTCATTACCTAAAACAAATTTATAAAAACAAAAGGGATGGCCAGACCCATTAGAAATGGGTTTCATTTGATGGCATTTTTCATAGAATGAAAAATGCCATCAAATGAAAATTGACTTATGATACCAGAGCACAAACTAGTGGCGCTCTTTGTTAAGTTTAAAACGTAATGTAAAATTATTACATCAAACTATTTATTAATACGCTTATTTTATTTACGTTAGTTGAAACACAAAGACATTTTAAATAATTCTTGAATAGTTTGGCGATTCTTACTTGTTACTTTGTATCGATTTGCCAACTTTCATAGATAGATTACTAAATATCCATATAAAGTAGATTGGTTTATCTGTCTGTGGCATCGAACCTCCAAAAAGGATGAACCTATTTTGATTTAGTTTTTTTGTTTGAAAAATGACTGGGTTAAGTTTGATAGATGACTAGATAGCTATGATAAAAGAAAATCTGTTCAGCTCTTTTCTAGTTGATGAAGGGATGTGTCATGTGAGCAAGTTCCACAGGTTTATGAAGGAAATAGAAGTTTAATATAATTTAACTTCTTTAGGAAATTTTTGATAGGGGGTAAACTTGTGGATTCGCGTCACCGACATGCTCTGCGCCAACATGCTCGCGTTGTTACGAAGCAAAAAGGTCTTAAATATAAATATACTACATTCGTAATTAATGCCTTAGTTTTAAGGTTCATAATAATAAATTGACAATGTAATGCCAAGAGTGTTTTCACTTCTATCGGCATTTTTTTTCTATCGATTTTTTTTATTTATGTATTATGGCAAACCAACAGCTTATTGTTCTAAATAGTCTTAAAAGGTAACTTATACATAATAACAGGTTTTCACAACTAGACACTACGAAAAAATAGGGGTACCTGTTATTTTTAGTGTCTCTCGGTGAATATCGCAAGCTGCAAGTGCAATCTATATGTCACCGTAAGATTGTAAAAACCGTTAGATTATAATCTAACTCGCGAAATTCTAAACTGTCGAAAGATTGTAAACTGTTCAATGTCCTGAGTGTCAATTTTTGAAATATTCATTTTATTTACGTTTTCTTGTCTCTTTCTTGTAGGTTAGGTTAGGGTTCGACATAAATAAACCAGTAGTGCCCGGCCGCAGGCCGGTCACTTAGGTTTTTTCGGGTTTAAATACCTATCAGATTACAATCTACCGGAAAATAATGCGTTAAATTCTAATCTTTCGACAGTTTAGAATTTCGCGAGTTAGATTATAATCTAACGGTTTTTATAATCTTACGGTGACATATACACACTGTACCACTTAAATTTGTCTACTGTGGCGGATTATAGCGAATTAAACCTCTATTTCCTACATTATCATGGACTTGCTCAAAGTAACGCCTGCTTCTATCCACCCTACCGGCAAAGACGTGCTTCCAAGCGATTTAGCGTACCGGTACGATGCCGTGTAGCAACCGAATAGGGGTATGTATCTGTTTACTGTGGTATGGGTTTAATATAACTGCCGTGCCCCTAACCATAATAGCCCGTTACTATCATAGACGCATCATCACTTAGGTGATGATGCGTCGCATCATCAGGTGAGATCGCAGTCAAGGGTTTACTTGTGGTGGTTAGAAAAAAATACCTCAGAAATAATAACTAAAATTGCTTAGTATTCTATTTCAATAACCTCCGAGAGGAGGTTATTTTAAATTTTAAATTGATACTTGTTGTCTAATTTAACGTTAACGGTAACCACCACTCGGACCCAGCTGTAGGTATTTGTTGGTAATTTGTGAGAATCGCCTTATTTTTTCAAGCTCAACTTCGCTCAATTATTTTATTTCTTTTTGAGGCCAAGCTGAATAAGCCTTGATAGCTGTCTAATGTATGCGTCAGTTTGTAGCATTTTCCCTTTTGCAGAATTAAAGTAATACTTAGGTAGGTGTTTAATTTTGTTATTAGCCTTATTTTATTATCTCGCGAGGTGTGTAAAGTAGAATATTCAAGGTAGGGGTAAATGATGTCTTCGTCTTGGGCGCCCCTAAACCCCCGTCCTTCAATCAGGATTCTAATTAATAAATAAATAGATGCAACACCCTCGCTACGCTCGGGAGTTACTCTAAAGTCCCTCGTTACATTGCATGAGCCCCATGTTTACTTCTAGGTATGTATTTGTTTTTAAAATGTGTTTCAAATAGGCAACAACTGATACAAGTACCTATACATAAGTTATATTAATATAATATTTTACCGTTTATATTTAATTGATTGAATTGACAGAGTAATAACAGATCTTTCTTGATAGGTAAATTATAAGCCAATTATTAATCTAGAAAAGATATATACTAAATCCAAATGCCTCTTTGATCATTTAATTTATGAATGAAGATTCTTAATTAATTATTAACTAAATTGGTAAGCGGGAGCTATAATATGAAGCTGGCAATACAGACACTAGTGGGTAAGATTTGGACAAGGCAACAGTAATGAGTAAAACACTGTCTACACACTACGTAAAAGCTGTCGGAAAAATGCTACAAACATGTTTTATACACCACGTATTACAACATGACAGCTACATCTCTTTGTCCTTACTTATTTGGAAAAAAAATTGCTTACGTGTTTTTCCAACAATTTTCTGCTATTTGATTACATAAAAAATTACGCCCAGGAAAACTGGACGTAGATACAATGTTACAGCCACGTGAAATAGTCTAGGCAATAAAGCTAGTCAACCCCAACAATAATTCTTCAGGCGACTAAACTTTACAGTAGGTATGATAAAATATCATGAGTTAAACGTATATTATAAATATCCAATAAAAAATCAAAAAGGAAGTAAGGTTTTTATGCTATACCTAATTATTAAAGCAGGAAGGTACATTATCGCATAAACGCAGTTTATGTTTGATAATAAAATCGGTTTAAATATCGATGTTCTGCATGATTATTTCGTTTGATATTCCTATATACCTACTATTACTATAAAAATAAATCTTTAGAATATTCAGTCATAAATATTATGTTTTATGTTTAAATACCTAACTGCCGGGTGGATTTTGTGTTGGATATTTTTGTATAAGTATTGGTTCATACCATACTACAACCCTGTCAAGTTTCAACGACTGAAGATTTAATGCGGGGGTCTCCATACAACAAACCGCCGCATTGCCTAGACAAAAAATTAAAAACAGCGCTTAGAAAAACCTAGAAGCCTTAGAATAAGATAAATTAAATTAACCAAAATTGAAACAAAAAATTGCGCCCAAACCAAATAAGAGTGTTATCATATACTAATTAATTATTATTAAGTAAATATGATAAAAAATAAATAAAAAAAACGTTAATGTTTTTGATCTATTACGCTTATTAATTAAATTATAATAATATTATTATTAATTGTACCTAATAAATTAATTCTCTGTAATGTTAATGTATCTACCTTAATATTGTAATTTGTACCTATCTATTATTATTTATTAGAGAAAATGAAAATTTCGACTAAAACTGTACGCACATCCTACAAGTAGGGCAGCAATTCATATTATAATTTACGGTTACAAGCGCGACTTCACTACTTCGAAGTTCTACCTATTATTATTTTTCAATTCTGTGATACACACTGACCATCGCACCAAAATGTGTATTATACATGTCACGAAAGAAGTCCCACGGCAATTTGTGAAACTTATACATTTTACGTACCTACATTAATTGCATTACCTACAAGTTGCATTCCATGCGACTACTAGCGCTGCACCTTTAAGGGACCTTTTTCGTGATATATGGACTATAGCTGACTACTTAGATTTTTTACGCTTATCTAATGTATAAATCTACTTTTACAAATTATATTATGACGTTTTTGTTAGTTTGATCTTTTTTTGAAATTATGACGTTTTTGTTAAGTTGATCTTATTTCGAACAATTTTTTTGCTAATACGCGAAGGAAATACCTATTTAAAAAAAATAAAGGTGATCGCTAAGCTTACCTACTGAAAATTCGCACTTCTTCTGGTTCTGATAGGATGACATTCGCATTTTTCATTAGCACCTTATGAAAAATTTGCTACTGGGGCTGGCCGGCGATATCATTAGTAAACAAGAACCTTACTAAAGACGCAAGCACATCAGTGTTGTTTTGTGCCGTGACACGAAAAAATGCTTTACTTTAAAACTGTAAACTTAGTGTATATTATTATATACTCTTTGGTAAGTAAGTCTCGACCTTGCCTCAAGTATTTTGCGCTCCTATTGCGATTGTGTCCGCAATTATTCATGATGTGAGATTACCTACTTTGCAAATTGCAATACACAATAACAGTACCTAATGTGTTAACAGCTTAGCTACATAACAATTATAATTCAACAATAACTTAAGTATGTATCTACTTACTTATTAATTAAATAGGTAGGTATATAATTATTGTAGATCGCAGTAAAAACTTATCATTATTAAAGTTTTGTTTGGGTAGAGATTGTCTACTTAACGATATTAATACGATTTATTTCGATTGTAAAGTGATGCACAAAGAAATCTTATCATAAAAAGACCAACTTTTTATACACGGTAAATGTCTTGTCTTTTCTCTGCATTTTTGTTAAACTAATAGTGAGTAAGTAAATGTAAGTCCTAAGTTCCTTGTAAAGTTCTTCAACCTACCCTCAACTTCAAATAATGAAGCCTTAATTTCTAAAGATGCGTACACTAAAGTGTTGTAGAATGTTGTGACGCGACAAAAGGTGGTCGGAGTCATAGGAAACGAATGTAGGCGTGCTTTCGACTCGACTATCTGTACCCTTATTCTAAGTTTTAATTTGATTTGTCGTAAGCATTTGGATGATATAAGCGTCAAAGTAAAATGAACTTTAATTGGTTTAGAGCTCAATTTCGTGCAAGTATTCATAGCCAGCGCTCAAAACCATACTTTCCAAATTAAAATTGCTTGTACTGAATTTGTGACTTTAAATCAAATATTGGACTTTAAATCAATGGAAATAAGGATCATTTTACTTTATCTGTTACTAATTTCATCGAATGCTTATACGATCAATCGAATTATAACTTTGCATTACAACACATTACAACACTACCATGTCTGCACTTTAATCATGCGAAAAAGTTTAAACGGCATTTTCCGAAAATAGAGACATTAAAAAAAACTGTTTTTAGATCAAGACAAAGATCGAGTGAGGCTCAATGCACATTGCATTAAACAATAAAAACGACAACAAAAATTGACAAATGTCGACACGGGCTTTACTCTGCTTGTACAGGCTTATCTACCTTGTCTGGCGACTGGCACTTAATTTAGGCCCAAGCCAACCGCCCAAGCAAATAAAGTAATTATCCCTCATTACGGCAGACTCAAATTTAAGAAATGTGTCATGTGTTTACGATGATATCTCTAGTGAAGATAAAGTTCATTCAACTTAGATTTTTTTTAAATGACGCGCGTCGTTTCTACTCTTCTCTTATCTCTACCAATAAAGCGCCAAGCCACGGCACGAATTATAATTATACGTATGTAGGTACCTATTATGTAAGTTGAAGTTCGGAAAATGTCTGCTAAAACTTCGCATTTCTTTAATCTTAGTAATAAGTGTATGTAGTTCCAACAGGCTGGTCCCTGTATTGATATTCTGTATCTCAGTAAGTACCGATTGAGTAGGTATACATTTTAAAATTACTACCGTTTCGACGCGGACGTACCTATTGAATTGAATTGTTAAAATTATTTATGTATTCCGGAATGATACGTATAATAAATCGATGTCCTGATTAAAATTATCTTAATATTATGTTTTGTTTCATTTCCGTTCCATAATTTCGGTATACCAGAATGCGTTAAGCGTGTGACACAGAGTACATTATGTATACTGGCGTGTGATCAGGGACGGCCTTAGCCATTGTGAGGCTCTGGGCGGTAGATATTTGCGAGGCGCGAGATTCAAATACACATTATTACCTAATGACTTTTTCTAATTGGACTGTAGCGCTGTTGGGCAAGAGCCAGGCCTCGCGCCGGGCGGTTTCCGTGTGATAAACTAATCTGGTTTGCCGAAACATCCTTACTCATTTTATAAATACAAAAGTTTATCTGTCGGTCTATTCGCTCTTCACGACTCGTTCATATCTAATTTTGATTTTTGACGATACTGGTTAGCTTTTATCCTGCAAAAAATCAGTTCTTACACGATTTAAAAAACCTTAATATACGCGGACGAAGTCGCATCAGCTAGTTATTCAATATTTTCTTGTATTTGGATATATTTCTAGATACATTTTTTGTTTATTTTCTTACGTGAATCTTTCCGACATTTTGTTATTCTGCTATTCGGAGCGGAGACGAATCCAACAAATCAGTGATCATTAAAATCGGTCCAGCCTTTCTTATAAATGGTATAACTAACCCGACTTTGTTTTATTTATATAGACGAAGAATTTCCAGTCAGTAGTGGACCAGTGTTGACGCTTGAGGTTCACCTTCAATTGATCTTCGTGTCAGATCGCCTTGCAAGTAGCCAAGCAAACTTACGACACAGTAATGTGTTCGAACCTTCAGGTCCACCCACCCACGTATTCAATTTAAAAATATTGCTGCATGATATTTTTTTATGTCAGCCTATTTCTTACTACTGCTTAATGCAGAACAAAAAACTTTTGGCTCAGTAAACATCAACATAAAATTCTCCTGAAATTTAATACCAGGTGGATTAGTTTTGTACCTACTTAATATTTATTGAACATAAATAAATTAAACCACAAATAATTTTATAGCATTTTTATTTTATTTTAAATTATTATACATACATAATTACAGCAAATAATACAACTACATAACAGCCAAGATTAAATTAGCAGGATTGGAATAGACCCTTCTTGCGCATTTCTTCGAACTCCTTGTCGGCGTCATAGGTCCTGTGGGAATAAAAACATATTGGATAGAAGTAGGCGTTACTTAATTTGCCTACTGTGGCGGATAATTCTAGTTTTTTATTTCAAAAAAAAACTTTTTTTAATTAAGTAAATTATGCGGAGGCAATGTAAAGAAAGCCATTGAGGGTAAATCATTTGATTTAGTAATAGGCCTATTACACTGCACTTATTACAGGGCGTGGCCGCTAATTAGAGCGTCGCTTATTACACAACAATAGGGACCATTACTCCCTATATCTTATTTCACGAAGTGAAAAGTGCAGTGTAATAGGCCTATATCGACTAAATACCTACTGTATATTTAAAACATGAATGTGAGTGTGAAATCTGAACTTATGACGTGATGCCAGTCATATTTTGGCGTCATGAAGAGAACATATTTTGATCGTGAGTGCAAAATCGCGCCATGGCAAGTGCCGCCGTAGCCGCGTGGACTTTTGGCTTGCACCCACTTGACTTCAGTCAAATAACTTATCGTACATGTCGAGCTGAATGATATCAGCAGGGCGACCGCTTATCTTCTGCATCATTCATTGTTACAGTATCAATTGTTGTGATTGGCTGAATTTATGGTATTCTTGCTGCGTCAATGGATTTTGTCCAATAGTGGAAGAGTGTTATCCAATCAGAGGTAATTGCGATCGTTACACTGTAGCTGTCAGAGATACGCGGTCGCCCTGCAGCAGTGGCGTGCAATTCATAGAGGCATAAAAGCACTGCTTACCCAAATTGTAATACGTTAATGCTCATTTTTCATTCAAATAGTAAATAGGTATTTTGACTAACTAATGCCTACCCTAGCTGCAAGTCCTGTGCACGCCACTGCCCTGCAGGCTCGTAAAAGTGCAACAGCTATAATGTAATTGATTATTTTGATGAACGGACCAACAGACTAGAGAAAACCAGTGTTCCTTTATTTACTACAGAACAAAAAACCTCCTTTGACGACTTCCCAGGCGCAGTACTACAGAAGTGAGCGCTGTTGTCTTAAATTGGGAGTCCCAGGTTAGATCCCCAGCAGAGTCCATTTGTGAATTTACAGAATCGCCAAGAGATTTAGGGTTCCAGTATGATGCCATGTAGAAACTGATTATGGGTATGAGTTTAAAATAACTGCCATACCCTAGCAGGATAGACATCACTTACCACTATGGTGTAAGGAAATATTATGTCAAATGGATAATTTGACCTGATTGAGGCATTCATAAATGCCTGCATGTTGCATGTATGAACTCCTTAAACCATTCTAATTTAATTTTAAGCTGTCAAATGATTACGATATGCTCAGGCAATAGGCCCTCAGGTGAGATTGCAGTCAAGGGCTATTGTGGAATAAAAAAGCAAAGGCAAGGGAAACTGACCTGTAGAACTCTGCATATCTCTTCTTGCGTGGGTTGCCAAGCAACTGCTTGGTGAGGAATCCAGCGAAGCCAGACAGCGCAAATGCGATGATCAGGTTACGCTTGATCACATTGTTGAGCAGCCCTCGCATCTCGGGCTTGGCGATCGTTGACACTGCCTTGTCGGCCATCTTTAATTAAAATGAAATTTGTTTTTTTTTATTAATGTCCTCTCGACCGAATTTTGGCCACAGCAGCCTATCTTCAGAGATTCTATAGAGATTCATCTGTGTAGGAGAATGGTGCACACTAGAACACTAGTATACACATGTGAACTCTCTGTTCCTTTACTCTCATAGCCTGATGGGATGGAAAATCCAACACAACCAGAAAGAGATCAGACGCAGGACTGACGGCTTTACATGCTCTCTGGGCCGTATGTACCGGATCGCAGGTTTGATCCCCAGGCACCCACATATAACTTTTCAGAGTTATGCGCATTTTAAGAAATTAAATATTACTTGCTTCAAACAGTCAAGGAAAACATGCATGACTGAGTGTTTAACATAATGTTCTTCCGAAAAGTGTGTGAAATCTGACAATCCTTACTTGGCCAGAGTGGTGGACTATGACCAAACCCTTCTCATTCCGAGAGGAGAATCAAACCAGCAATGGATTGAAATGATGATATGATGCAATGCAACTTTCCAGCCTTTTTATATTGATAATGCTATGTCAGAAACCTTCACAGAAGTGTCAACAACAATTGTACAAAATTTAAACTCAATCCAATTTCCAAAAAATCAAAACACCTAACATATTAAGTAAGAATGTCAGTGTTTTGTATCGCTGTTTCTCAAACTCTTGAATATGATTATTTCCATAAATTTTTTATCTGAGAGAGTACTAGGTGTACTTGGTGCCCTGCTAAACCTATTAATTAAACCGTGTGACAAATGGTTATCTTCTTTTGTTGTGAAAAACAAAATTAATTCAATATAATGTTGTTCTTAATTTAAAAAGGATCTTTGTGGAAAGTTTAAGTTTAAAATTTAGATGCAGAACTTTTTTCCATTGATAACTCAATTAATTATTACTTTAGATAATAGCTAATAGGTACATACCTACTAAAATAGTAAATAGTTACCCTTTTGTAGGTTATTTTCTTATCAATATCTGTTGAAGTTAGAAGTTTTTTAAGACCACGTAAGCAGTAATTAAATTAACTTCTAATTTACATTCTTAAGTTAATTGATAATTCTTACAAAAACTATATTCTCGCTAACTATTCTCCAGTCTAACAAAGTACTTAAGCCTACTATGACGATCTTGAGTATTGACGTAATTACATAACACTGTTATAGCCGATATAAAATATAATTTAAAATGTCTAGTATCCTTAAAAACTACAAAAAATATCACTAAAATAAATAAAACTGGATCCTATTATTAATATACTCACATTTTTGGATTATTTTTAGTTTTTAAAATCAAGGTGGTCTCAAAATCACAGCAAGTATTTCATAAAGTACGTTTTCATTGCCTTAAAAAATAGAATGACATTTTGACAGTAGGCGAGAAATGTTGATTGGCTGATAGTACACCATTTGAAATTTAAACCAATAAGGAAGCTGAAGTAAGTGTCTACGTTCACCAATGAATAATTCCTTAGTCATTGACGTTCACTTAGCAATCAATAATTTCACAGATAACAAAAAAGAGGAGACAGGAAGAAAGCGGAAACATTTTTATTTGAGACTTTAGGCGGTCCGTTTTCCCATATTATTTATTTAGTATATACTTGTTTGTTTTGTGTTGTTGTAGTTACTAATATGAATAACAAAACCCATTTATTGCTTTTGCAGTCAAGGTTACGTCGAATTTTTTTACAATCTCCTCTGTGGCTCTTCCATCTCACGTGACATTGGCAAAGTGCATTGCTTGTTACTTGTCTCTGGTGCATTGTGCTGGTTTGGCCAAGGTTTGGCACATAAAAACGCAAATTATGAAGAAGACATCACAGGAAGACATTTAAGACTACCTACTTCAGCTTAGGATTTTACTCATTCATTGTGATGAAATTACGTAACGTCATTCGGAATAGGATTTATAAATGAATATTTTTTCATTCAAACTCCCTTAATAAAATTTTGATATACCCTAAAAATAAAATGAAAGTATTTTAGTCCGTTTTCAACTCAGATTATGAAGCTAGACTTTAGGTGCTTGAGAGTTAGGGCTCAAGTCAAGATTTCGCATCAAATTCCCTGATACAGTTACCAGCATGTGCAGCGGCCCTAATCGTTGCGAATGGAAAAGTAAACCGACAGTTTACTGTGGTAAAACTGAATTTACCAAGGGCCAAGCGTGAGACATCACAAATTCAACATGTCCGATACTCTAAGATGGAACTTCTAAAGCCAATCACTAACCTAGTACCTACCCATATTACAACTTACCCCTGCTAATTAATTTACCAATTTAATCAGCAGTTCTCTCTACTTGAGAAGCTAGCTGATGGTGGGAAATGAGAGCACAAGATTGTGTGAATCAAGGATTTATCCTCAGGTTAGGTCCTGTTTGTGAACTGTAGTGTAGACTTTCAGAGTATCTAAGGCTGCAATTTCGGTGGGCGGGGGGGAGCGGAAGCGAAATAAAATACGCAGCGTTCAGCGGAAAACGCCGAATCGCATAAGGCAACTATCTTAGAAAACGCTAACTTGACTGCTTACTGATCCGCCGCGTTTTCCGCTCGCCACTGAAAATATTTCATACAAAATGTATGGCGCAAGTGTATCGCAACCGCGGCTCGGCTTCCGCCCCTCTCCCCACCACCAAAAATGCAGCCTTATGTAGTATGTGATTAAAATATTTAAATAAAATTTTATAATAAGTTTGAATACTGGAAGTTTCTTTCAAATCCCTCATCAACTATAAAGTCCTCGACATGATGAAGATGGGGGTGGATTGATTTGAAGATAATATAAACAACCAAGATTTTTTTATTCATTTATTAATAAACTAACTTTACAAATTTAATAATAGCAGAACAATAATATTCCTTATTTCTTTTCATTCATAATAATATGATAATAATTCACCATGACTCATCGTACTTTATGAATATAATTATATGTTTTTAAAAATAATGAACGACAGGGAAAGCAACTTACAGAAAAATAATGCACATTTAAAAAGTATAGTTGCAACTTCATGAATCCGGCAGCAACAAAATGTACAGGCTTTATCATTCACCTATGCGCCACGACGCATGGCCACGCGGGACACGCAGGCCACGCGAGTGGCTTCTAACAACACGAACTAGAAAAAATATTACAATAACGTAAAGTTAAATTTTATTGTATCAATTCTTTATTTATTTACTATTTCTGCGATCTATTTACAGTTTTATTAAATGTTTACATACCAAAACTATATGCTATCTCATGTGTGGTGTGACCCCTAAAACTATATTTATAGTGTTTAAACTATTTGTATTTCTCTTTTTTATAGATATATATAAATGTATAATATAGATATTTTTATCGGCATAAATTACTAACATTAATGAAAATAAAACAAAAACTAAAGGATAACTATACACCCAATATACACAACTAATTTTTGAGGAGTCCTTTGACTATATTATATTTATATGGTACAAGCTTGCGAGTCATACTTTATATTACAGTACAAGGCTTCGTATGCCTACAGAGCCTAAAGAAGGACACAGCAGGGCAACTCCCCTATATACAACGCGACATTTCCGCAACTCCAAAAAAATATGAAAAAAACAAACTAGTACTTAACATGTAACATATTATATTAATTTTCCCGCCTATACACAAAAATGTACAAAAGATTATACACCAGGATACATCCCGATACTTTCAACTAATAATTTAAAGAGAAAACCTCATGATTTGCAAACACAAAAGCATGTGTACAGACAGCATCGCTCTGCCCCGTAGAATCGCCGCAGGGCGCAAACCCTAACACTAAATTATGTAGTCACACACAGCTCCATACCACGGCACACGTTTTAGGGCACAATTTATCAGGCAAAGTTCTTTATATTTTAATTATAAAACATTCAATATACTATAAATACTACATACAATCTAAATATTTTGTATTGTAGCACTATCACCGTCCGACCTAATAAAGTTGAACATTGTTGAATTAGGTTCAGTGCAGACGGCATAAAAATACGCGAGTTTGATCGATGGGCCGAAGACCGAATGTATAAGACGGATAGAATCTTGAAACACGGTTGCAGATCCTGAACACCAGTATGTACAATTCAATTGATAAAAGGAGTGGCTGGAAGGACAATTTTCCGAGAGATCCTAGGATCTCTGATCCTATCCTTCTTCTTGGTTGTGGTTGGAGGCAGAGAAAAAACCAAGATGTTCAAAAACTGAAGCTAATTGGAGAAACTAAACTAGATATACTACAAGACAAAGAAGTAGAGATGGGAGTGTGGTGTGTGAAGAGCATATACCTGGGTTCAATTGTGGGTAAAAGTCCTGCAGGACACTCATACAGGACATCATAACGCATGGATGTACCATGGAAAGACATAATATATGCTTTTGGAAGATTTAGAAAAGCATTCAAAAGCTGGCAATATTCTTAGATGCAATGGAAATGATTACTGTTGCCAGACCCAGCACCTTAGCTTATTTGACTGTTATAATTGGATAAAACTAATTGTCTGAAAAATGGGTATATATTAGTAATTGTTCAACAATACTAGTGTACTTTTAAGCTGTCTGCGCTAACCCTTAAAGACAAAAAGGACATTCTTGGAAAACTATATGTGTACTAATCGACAATTATTTGATGCAAATTCTAATATACTAAAATGTTAAGGCAGTCGAGGGTATTTCGATCTCTATAAAAAAGATACCAGAAATGTCACATCCACAAATTATTGCTTTGAATTTTATCTATTCAGACATAATATAGGAACCGCAAATAAAATTAATAAAAAACATTATAATGCTATTTATTATACAAACTCTAATAGAATAAAATGATCATGATTTGTCAGAAAAATGTCATAATATAGTAATAATAATAATAAAAGTAGTAAAAAATATGTGAATTAAATTACAAATGGACCATTTTGCAAAGATAGAAGCAACGTATTATATTGATTACTATAAAAATTGCTAAGTGAACTTCCGAAGTTGAGATAAAAACTACTAACATCTACTTGGCAACTAATTTTTTTAAAATTCCATTCAGTATGTACATCGCAAAGAAAAAGCTAGTATTAAGAGTCTAAGATCACTGGTTTGCGATTTTTTACTTGAAAGTCACTAAATTCGGCGAGAAACGCGGTCTTAAAACTTAAGGGTAGTCAAATTAATAAATGGGGGGTGATAAAATAAAAAATTGTTTAGTATACTTGGAAGCCCAAACAGACAACTGTTGAAACACTCAGTCACGATTATTATTATCAGTTCACTAAGAAATTATTCAAGTATCATGTCACATTTAAATTACAATTATTGGTCGTGAATTTACTTACTTACAAAAACGCTAACGTCACATAGCGGCGTTCTTCGCGCGGGAAGTAGACGTCTCGTCGAACCATACATATATATACGTCCACAAAACTGTGACATTGTACAATTCACCAATGTTGATAGTCAGAGTAAAGTTGACCTAAATAGTACGAGCATACAGCATGGCATGAGATTTTACAATTCACCATGAGTCAAGAGTAAAATTAATTAAAAATTCAATACTACAAATTTTAATTTCGTTAAGTTTTCGCTGACTGTGTATGTAAGAATTTGAACCTTAAAATAAGGTAGTTAAATTCCATTTTACTTTGACACTTAACTGTTTCTGTTAGTGTTAGTTTTTTATGAATGGCGAAGATTCGAGACGGCAACTTCCCACCAAAACGATTAAAACTACAATGCAGTCCACCGATAACGACGCTATACAATTTACGTGCAAAAACGTATGAAAATATCTTTTAAAACTTTATGCATTTACTTTTTTATATCTCTCGGGTATTTATTTATCCTATTATAACAATGTGCCTATAAGACGAGTGCTCTTTTGTACAATATTGATACAACTCTATGCTAAACTAAGGCTCCACATGTGGCTCCAGACTCTTTCATCAAGTCTAGCCCTATGGTAATTAAGACGCTCTTACATTTACTTGATAGAAGAAATAAACTTACAATTAAACAAAACGTCGAGTGCTTTATAGTGAATGGTAACATGATTTGTTCACTAATTAAAAAAAAAAGTTCTAAAAAACGTCTCGTCGAGTTAAGTTGGTGGTACATCAGGAACATATTGAACACCTCAACACGTAATATCTATCGATCGCCAATCGATAATTTTAATATAAAAAAGCACACATTAAAAACTCTTTTTAAAAATTCCTCAAATTTATCCACATTATTGCACAATATTCCAAACTTTTTTTTTTTAAATAAATTTTACTTCAAAAACTCGTGAGATTCATAAAATTTTAAAATTCCACAAAAATTTGCACACAAAAAAGCACTTGATTCCTGATAACCACACCACCGTTCTGAGTCGCCGGTGAAGGTACGCGAGACCGTAGTGCGCATTAGTACTGTCCTTAGTCGCCGGTGAAAGTATGCGAGACCGTAGCGCGCTACGGTCCGTGCGTAGCGAGTCCGTACGGGTGGTACGGAGCTGGTGTATGTCCGCGCCCAGGGTTCGGTCGCACTGCGGGGGACCGCCGCGGTCGGGGCGCCGGGCGCGGGCGGGTCATTCGAGCGGGAGCAGCAGCGGAAGCGGAAGCGGCGAGGGCGCGGCACAGCCCGCGCGGCGCCGCCGTCACTTGCCGTCACGCGACACGCGCCGCCGCCGCACCGCCCCCGCGCTCGGTGTGCCACCTTCACCCACTGAAAAAAAAAAAATTCAGTTTTGGACCCTTGCAGCTTCAGTTTCAAGATATCGTAACCGATTATCACCATCATCTTACTTAATTTTTATACGACTGCCTGAAAAAAGGAGTATATTGTTTTCAGGGTTCATGTATGTATGTGAGTTTGTATATTCCAGCTTCAATTTCAAGATACCGTAACCGATTATCACCATCATCTTACTTAATTTTTATACGACTGCCTGAGTATATTGTTTCAGGGTTCATATATGTATGTATGTAAGTATGTATGTATGTATGTATGTATGTATGTATGTATGTATGTATGTATGTATGTATGTATGTATGCATGTATGTTAGTTTGTATATTCCAGCTTCAGTTTTAAGACACCGTAACCGATTATCACCATCATCTTACTTAATTTTTATACGACTGCCTGAGTATATTGTTTTCAGGGTTCATGTATGTATGTATGTATGTATGTATGTATGTATGCATGTATGTGAGTTTGTATATTCCAGCTTCAGTTTTAAGATACCGTAACCGATTATCACCATCATCTTACTTAATTTTTATACGACTGCCTGAGTATATTGTTTTCAGGGTTCATGTATGTATGTATGTATGTATGTATGTATGTATGCATGTATGTGAGTTTGTATATTCCAGCTTCAGTTTTAAGATACCGTAACCGATTATCACCATCATCTTACTTAATTTTATACGACTGCCTGAAAAAGGAGTATATTGTTTTCAGGGTTCCTGTATGTATGTATGTATGTGAGTTTGTATATTCCACCATAACTTCTATACGCCTGAACCGATTTTGATAATTGAGGTATCGTTAGAATCGCTAGCTTATTCCGGGCTAGTAAAATTAAAAAAAAAAATTGATGGGGTGCATGATCCAGCATTAAGACTAAAGTTGAAAAAAATATTCGGAAATAATATTAACTATATAATCATCATCTAGAAAATGATGAGTAGATTCCAAAAATATATAACACTATAGTTCAATATCTAGTGATTCACAAAAAAAAATCATTTAATAAAAATGTGAATAAGATTCTAATTTAACTAGATTAATTTAGATTTTTTACTTTTTAGTTCGTTTTTTGGCAGGGCAGTCGTGTTTTTTAATTTTTTTAATTATGGCTTGTTAATTTAATTTATTTGAACTACCAACAGAATTACAAGTAGTAGGTATACAAAATGTTGAATGGCTTTTAGGTAACAGCAATTCAATTTATAGGTAGTTACATCATGCACGTAGGAAAAGTCGTACGTACACACAACACAACACACAAGTATACATTGGGGAATTATTAATAAATTATTAAGATTACTGATACAAGACTATAAAAAATTCATGATTAATGCTACTTAATATTATAAATGCGAAAGTTTGGATGGATGTATGGATGTTTGTTACTCAATAACGCCCCAACGGCTGAACAGATCTGGCTGAAATTTGGCACAGAGATAGATTATAGTCTGGATTAGCACATAGGCTACTTTTTATCCCGGAAAATTGAGGAGTTCCCGCGGGAACCAAAAAACCTCGATCCACGAAGTCGCGGGCATTAGCTAGTGTTTAATAAGTAAGTAATTTTTAACGTCAATAAGTGTACCTACAGTGTACCTATACTGAAGAAATGATATTGAGTATTGAGAAAATGGCACGGCAGAGACTTTTTAACGTACTATCAAAAATGAGTAGGGTCGGGACGTACTTTTTATCAAATCACTAACTACAGCACCTCGATAAACGATGCCGGCCTTAAAATAGCAGTTCTGTTTGGCGGGCTTTTAAATTCATCCCATTTTAAAAAGCCTGAAAAAAAAGACCAAGAAAAAATCGAAAAAATCTGCTTCAGTAGGGAAAATTAAAAAAAATTGCTTGCCTTTAGAGAAGGAAAAATAATATTTGAGAGTGAGTCACGTACGCACACTCGGTGAGTGAGGTCGCGCGCACCGCGAGCCGCTTCACGCGTCCCGCCGCTCGAGTCGATCTAAAGTTATACTTGTTACCTACGTACATCGGCGCATCGTGCTGCAGCGTATCACATACATATTAAGTGAGACGTCGTTTTTCGCAGCGTTTTAAACTTTAACTAAAGTTTAATAAGTATTATATAAAATGTCTAAAACTTGCTCTGCGTGTGAGAAGCCGCTTAAATCTAGTGAGCTTAAATCTTGTACAGTGTGCGATGACCATTATCATTACCAATGCTTGCGAATATCGCCGGAAAACTTTGCAAAGGAGTCAAAGGCACTTAAAGCAACATGGAAATGTCCACAATGCAGAGCGGGCGAGAGGCGCAGCGACAACGCCAATACCCCTGTGAGGCAGCCAGCAGCGCAGTCATCTGTATCACCAGCGGGATCCTCGAACTCTTCGGACTTAAAAAAACTTCAAGAGTATATAGAGAGCAGTTTTGACCGCTTTAAGAACGAAATTTTAAAAGAAGTAAGCATTAAGTTGGAGGGCCATTATAAAACTCTTACTGAGAAAACTTCACAAATTGAAGAGTCCATCAATTTCCTAAGCGGCCAATATGAGGCCGTACTTGGGAAGGTGAAGACCGTGGAGAAAGCCATTCAAGACTTGGAGCGGCAGCGTGACCAGCTTTTACAGGAGAACGGGGCCATTAGGAATAAATTGACCTTCTTGGATGCCAAGTTGGAAGACCTCGAGATAAGAGGAAGATCATGCAATGTTGAAATAAGAGGGGTCCCCGAATCGGACAATGAGAATTTAGCAACTATCATGGAAAAAATCTGTACTGTAGTGGGAATGAACTTTGACCTTTCCGAGTATCAAACCTTCTTCAGAACGGGTAAATCTATGCCAGTCAAAGTGCGTCCGATTGTTGTTATTTTTAAAAGTAACCTCAGAAGGAATGAGTTATTGCGCCTAGTAAAGGAGTTTAATAAAAAGTGTAAGGATCAAAGCACTAGACTAAAAACAGACTACTTAAATCTAAACTTAAAGTCGCAGGCTTTTTATATTTCTGAGCATTTAACACCCGCCGCAAAGCGTCTCCTCGCTTTGAGTAAACAAGCCGCGAAAAAGAATAATTATAGGTATTGCTGGTACTCGAACAATAAAATTTTCGTAAAGAAACAAGACAAATCATCACCGATCATAATTAAATCAGAGGAGCAAATTAACAAAATCATCTGACTAGCAATATTATCATGCATTGTTTTCGAATATTTCTACATACCCTACGTAATAAATAATTTTAGTCTAAGTATATACACACACTATTACCTGTGCAACAGTGTTTTATTGATATTACTATTTTATTATAACATGAATTATGTACAAAACAACCATCTTGTAACTTTTTATCCATCTAGGGTTGTCAAGCATACGATGATGGCATATTCTTATATTCAAATTCAATACTTTACAACAATATTCCTCTGAATTAGATGATTACCAGAATTCAGACCTTTGTATAAGTACAGATAACTTTTGTGTATGTAGTGAGTATATTAATGTGAACAATTCTCTTAAAATAATTTCATTAAACATTAGAAGTATTCACAAAAACTTCAACCAACTGCTCGTTTCGTTGGAAGTTCTTAAAATAGATTTTGATATTTTAATTCTTACCGAATGTAGGATCAAGCATCATATATCCAATCACAGCTTACCAGGTTACATTTCTCTGTGCACTAAGATAAATCCAGTTCAAAATGATGGTGTTGTGGTTTTCATTAAGGATACTATTGCTCACAACTGTGCAGAGTTAGAGGTTTTTGGAGCAAATTGCCTACAAATTAACTTAAATGATGCACTTACTTTAATTGCCCTATATAGATCGCCTTCTTCCAATAATATCGAGATATTCCTAGATTCTCTGGATCATAAAATAAAGCAGATAGGTCGTTCGAAAAATATAGTATTAATGGGTGACACCAATATTAACATTATTGGGAATATGCACCCTCAAGCTAACGATTACTTAGCATTGTTAGCTCTTCATAATATAGAAATAGGTATAAACGCACCCACCAGGGACAATAGTTGTCTTGATCACTGCATGGTAAGACTAACTAGAAACAAGACTGCCAAATTTGCTGTGTTAAAAACTGATATCACTGACCACTATGTCACTCTTTGCAGTGTGTACTCGCATAATGATAATTCTGATGCTGAAAAGCAAAACCCTCCTTTTCAGAAACGATGTATCGATTACGAGCAGCTGTTTCAGGATATAAGTAGTCAAGCGTGGGATGTAGTTTATAAGGAAACAGATGTCGACATAGCCTTTCAAGTATTTAATGACATACTCAGTATGCATATTAGGAATAACACTACTTTTAAAAGAATACCTCGCTCCAAAGTTAAATTAAAGCCTTGGATTACAGATGGACTACTTAAGTGTATTCAAAAAAGAAATAAACTATATAGACTGTTTAAAAAGTATCCTAACGATTCTATTAATAGAAGTAATTACTTGAAATATAGAAATCTATGTAACCGTTTAATTAAAGATGCGAGAGAAAAATACTACAGAAAGAAAATTTTTAAATACTCGGGGGACTCTAAAAAGGTATGGGAACTTTTAAACGAAGCTTCTAATCGAAAAAGTAAACAAAAATTCTCAATTAAAGAAATGTTGATAAATAAAGACATTATAAATTTTGCAACAGAGCCAAACAAGATTACCAACGCTCTGAATAATTTCTACTGTTCAGTAGGCCATGATCTTGCACAAAAGCATCTTAATAAAGTAGGTGCCACAGAGCAATCCTTATGTAATAAAATTAGTTTCTCTCATATAGATAAATCTTTTTATTTAAAACTTACAAACCCGGTGGAAGTAAGTAAATGCATAAATTCTATAAGAAATACTGAATCTTGTGGACATGACGGCTTTACATCTAAAATCTTTAAAGTACTGAACAATGAAATTGCTTCTCCACTTTCATTTTTGATCAATTTAAGTTTTAAAACAGGAATATTTCCACAGACCTTAAAAACTGCTATTATAATGCCACTACATAAAAAAGGACCAACTAACGTTATGACGAACTACCGTCCTATTTCACTTTTGCCTACTACTTCAAAAATAATTGAAAAGATAATGAAAATTAGGATTAATGCTTACATTTCAGACTTTTTATGTGATAATCAGTATGGATTTAAAGAGGGAATGGGAACCAGCGATGCAATTGCAGAACTAACAAAGCAGGTAGTCTTGAACCATGAAAGTAAAAATAAAACAATTGCTGTGTTCATAGATCTAGCTAAGGCCTTTGACACCATTTCACATAAATTATTGTTAAAGAAATTGGAAATATACGGATTCACTGGAAATGCACTAAATTGGTTTAGTAGTTATCTTAAAAATCGTAAACAATTTGTTCGGGTTGAAAACCAAGTAAGTGGTGTAAACGCATCAGAAATTATGTTTGGCGTCCCTCAGGGTAGCGTCCTAGGACCTATTTTGTTTAATATTTATCTTAACGACTTTTGTTCGCTACTTACAGACAGACTGACAGACGCTAAGTCATTGTGTTTTGCAGATGATACTGTTCTATTGTTCAAAGCCCCGACATGGGATAGTGCCATCCAAAAAGCTGAATATGGTGTACGCCTGGTTAAAGAGTGGTATGACAGTAATTTACTAACATTAAATGAAGATAAAACTGTATGTATGTGTTTCTCCCCCACTAGTGCTGGTCTTCCAACCATTACTCCGAAAATTCAAGTTCACTCCTGTCTGAACGTGTCTAGCTGTGTAAATTGTAAAACTCTGTCATTCACCAATAGTACGACTTATCTTGGGATCATCATTGATCAACATCTAAGATGGGATAAGCAAGTGGATATGCTGACTAAAAAAGTCAGAAGCCTAAGCTACATATATAATAGTCTAAGAAACATTTTAAGCACTAACCTATTGTTAAGAGTGTATAGCTCTTTAACTCAGTCGTTAATTTTGTATGGCATTATAGCATGGGGTTCATGTGGATCAACCATACTGGATGGTCTAAATAAGGCTCAAAAACTTAATCTTAAAATAATATTAAGAAAAAATCGAAGATTTCCTACGGAAGAGTTATTTATGTTGAGTAAAGTACTAACCCCAAGAAAAATATATATATGGCAATTAGCGATGTATATGGCAAAATATATTGACAATTTTCCCCTGGAGAGAATTATCAGTCACCTTAGGCAAAGGAAACTAAAATGTTCAATTCCCCTACGAACGTCTGGATTCACGAGTAGGCATTGTACAGCTGCGGCCCCGAAACTGTTTAACAATCTTCCTACAGGGATATCTAATTTAATTCTATGTGCCCAGCACCCTTCATCAAAGAATAAACTAAAATCTATTATAAAAAAATTTCTCCTAGAATGCTCATCTGAAGAATTTAAATGCCTTTATGACAAGATCTGTTGAAATCAGTTATAATAATAGTTTTATTTAGAACACCTTATCCTGTAATTTTTGTTTTAACTATCCAAGTACCTATAGTTTAAACTAGTGGGTATCTTACTTAACACTGTTGCACTAACTGTTCTTATTTAAAAACTTTATGCTAAACTAAAACTCTTTGAAAAACATTAGTACTATTTTTATAATATATGTATATTTATATGTATTAAATAATTATTATTATGTTTATTGCCTTAATAGACAATTCAGGCTATAAGTCTAACGTGAGTTACATTTATATCTAAAATAAAATCTTTTGTTCGTCATTATTACTAAACAGATATATTTAAAATAAGTAAAGTATCATGCTACATTTTGTGAACTTTAGTGATATAACTTCGTCGATCTTTTTGTCAGCCCTAACGCAGACTACGGTCTATTTGGGCTGCACTTTACAAACGCCAGCCTGTGTTTTTAGTCTAGTGCTTTGGTCTGCAAAATTGTGGTGTAATTTTTGATATATTTTTTTAAAGGCATTAAATAAATAAATAAATAAATAAAATTTGCTTTAAAAATAAACATCGGAGTCTGAATCGGAGGTAAATACCTAAACAATAGTCGAGCAATATGGCCGCCATTTTTAAAGATGGCGCCCAAACAACCATGATCTGGACCATGCAACCAATTTTTTTTAATACTCCTATATAGGTGTAGAAGAAGTCACACTACTGAGGGAACATATAAGTGCACACGTGACATGGGCTAGCGCCAAGACTAAAAGTTCTTCTTATTATTCTCGAGTGTGTGAAGCTCGCCAATCTACACCTAGCCTCATCCCGTCTCATTATGATAGTATACCAACGACCTCCATTTACATAGGTTTGACGGGCCCTGTCAAACAAAGAATGTGGGCGTATTTTTAGTAACGCCATCTAGTCTGAAAAGCGGGAACTTGTTTGCAACATATCCGCCATCTTGAATGAAAGCTTGAAAACGTATGACTCAGTCATAGATAATATAGGTAATAGCCATAGAAGCCGTAACGCCAGTTAGTAAAAAAATATCATACAGTTTGCCGCGGAAATTAAACGATTGCGTAATGGATAGCAATATTAAATAACGTTTTCTTAGAAATGCATAATTGTGAATTGAAATTTAAACTAAAAATTATACAGTGCCAAACCATTAAGCGACTACGATCTACACGACGAGCGACCGTGACGACGCTACGACGGGGACAAAGACAGGCTTATGACAGTCGTGGAACGTGCTCTGCAAGTCGGACGCCCAACATTTTTCTATGAAAGGGCCCATGTAGTACCTACATATAAATCGATGTAATAGACCCGTGCTCAGCAGTGAGCCAGTGATGGGTTGCGATGATGGTGATGGTGATGATGATGATGATGATGATGATGATGATGATGATGATGATGGTGATGATATAGTAACAATGCAATATTGTACTTACCAGCACTCCTCGTTTTCCGCCTGACTGGTGTGCTGTTGGGGGGCGCAGGCGCCGCCGGCACCGGAGCGGACCCGTGCCGCACCGATCTCCTCGTGCCCACGCCTTCCGCCCCCTTTGGCACCTTCATCCCCGGCTTGACTGCCTTAACCCCTTTCCCCCGGACCTTGCATATCAGCGGCTCATCACTATCACTATCCGACTCCTTCTTAACTTTCCCACCGGTAACAACCGCCGCTATCAAAGTTTTCTGATCGAGCCTTCTGGGCTTCTTCTTCAGCCTCCCTGGAGACACGCCTTCTTCACAACTTATTGTCGACGCGCACGAGCTTTCGGACTCCCGCCTCTTCCGTTTGCCCCCAGGCGGTGGTTTCGTCGGCGCACTGACAGCGTTCCCCGTTCTAGGGCTGATCTTATCCACGGATCCGCTCCGGAGACAATTTCTAGGCTGTTGTAACGCTGGTGAATCCGATCGCTCCATTTTGTTTATCCCCGGACTGAGGCGAGGCGTTTTCGGCCCGTCTGCCGGACTGTTCATTTTGCTACTCGACCTCGTGCGAACACTACTCCGCGCTACCCTCTCCAACGCAGAAGGGGAAGGCGACTCTGGCCTCTTACCCACGTAATCGGGCGTAGGTATTTCTATCAGCAATTGCTCTAGTAAGCTCTTATCTGGGAAGTCGGCCTTAAGCGGCAACCTCTCGATCTTGGGCTCCTCCTTCGCTTCACTTTTGTCTTTCGACTCGCCGTTCTCGGAAACACAAGACTTTTCCTCTTTCGCCTCCAAGGAATCGATTGCACAATTCTTTTCCTGGTTGGAGTAGGTGAAAAGCGGCGGTGAAACTCTGCTCGGGAGGTGGTCGAAATCGTCAACTCCCTTCTCCTTCTTGGGTGACGTTGACGCCTCTTTACTTGGGTCATTTTGAACAATATTGGACTCTTTCGTTTCTGACTTTGACTCTGTTTTCAGTTCATTCTTGGTGTCACGGTCTATACTCTGCGTGGTTTTGTCCTCGTCCCTGAGGATGGGTGTGGGTTCTCTCTTCACTTCTTTGGTTAGCGGGTTGTCTGCGGGCGGCCGGCGCGGGGCGTCGTCCCCATTTACGTGGTCTGCGTGCATCTTCGCTAGTTCAGCTTCGATGTCGCCCATATCATCCAAGTCCGGTGGAACAGGGTCGTAACGCGGCTGGGTGGCAGCTAACGACAGCCTTTCCAACAATTCGTCGGACGGAGGCGGCTGGTCTATAACGCCTATTATCCTTTGCACCGAAGTTGGGCTGGTGGAGCGCGGCATATCGAGGCGTTCTTTCCTCTGCGGGCCGGGCGGGGACTGACTGGCTTGGTTGGGCGATTTCTCCGACAACGCGTCCATAGACTCGATCCCCGAGTCCTCGCCTTGGGCCTGCGAGTTGGGCGACCGGTTGCCAAACTTGTCGGTTTCCGGCCTCGCTATCCTCTCAGCCACCAGTTTACAGTAAGTCTTGTCCTTGGGCCGGTCCTTGCGGCGAGGCGAAACGGCAGAAGGCGGCGGTGAGTCCACGCGATTGCCGCCTATCGTGCCTACGTTTGTCGAACCAGGGGGATCTGGAACGCAAACAAACGTGCTCTTGACGTTATTGACTCTTTCGTCGCTAAGTTCTAACACCACGTCAGTCAATTTTTGGCGATTTTGAAGAACACCAGCGAAACGAGAGACGCGACATTTCAGCCAATCAGAAACGACAAAATTTCCAACATAAACTCTAAAAGAAATAAAAAATAACAGTGCGGTATCCAAAACAACAATCAACAAGTTTTTCCGCTCACATTTCACTAATTTTGACTTACGTGGTGTTAGAACTTAAGCGACAATTTGCTTTTTTTTTGTGTGCCTTTAGCATCCGACATCGGTACAACTCGTGACCTTAGATTGGCAAAACCGACGCCGAATCACTTTATAATCCAAAAATGGTCCAAAATTATTATTATTACTATCAAACCAGGGTCACTGATTGATTTGATGCCAGATTCCTTGATTGGCTTAACCTTTAACTGTGGACATGGGGGGTCTCACAGACCTCTGGCACTTGCTGATTTCAAAAAATAACTTACCACAAAGCCCCGCGGCGAATGTCTCACTAGCTTCGAGTTTAGTTACCAACCTCTTGAAGAAGTAGGATTTTGGATCATCCAGTTCCATAAAAGTAAGTTTCAGGTGTTTAAAATTAAGACAGGGTATGTGCGACCCCCATGTCCATAATTAAAGGTTAAGTGATATTTCTGTATTAATTGTGTAATTTTGTATAAAGTTTGTGCTTTGCTTAACTTAATTTCAATAAAGTAAAGTATGAATTGAGTATGAGTTTGATATAAAATTAAACATCTAAAAATGCTACCTTTGCAAGAAATTGACAAATGTAAGTTAATTTACTGCATTCAATGCCTAATTAATAGTAGTAAAAATAAAATTATTAGTTTAAATTCAAATAAATTTATTTTGTGATATGAATATACAACATAACTTCTAAATATCTACATGCATATTTTGTTCTATACATGATTATTAAACTACTATTCATTTATTTATACTACAAAAATAACAAATATAAAAGATATAAAATTATTATGTCCAATAGTAACTCAAAAAAATATTTACAATTCTGTAAATTTGTACTTTTTAACAAATTTTTTCTATTATATATACAACATAAATAACTTAAAATTTTCCATAATTTAATTTGTAAAAAAAATTATTTTTGATATCCACATTTCCCTTCCATACAAACATAATTTTATGCATTATCGGTATCAGTGTTATCAAGTAACAGAATGAGTCAGATAACTTATTTTCTATATAACTGTACATAAAACATCACTTACTAAAACATTCCTTTATTAGTTAGTAAAGAAGTTTGAATATTTTGGCTTACCAACCGTTCCATCACATTATTAGTGTTATTGTCAATAGGCTCAAAATACAAGAGACACTTAAAGATGTTTTATGTACAGCACTGTGTAAATAAATAAAATATTTATTTATTTATTTATTCAGGAATTTATTTATGTACAACTTATCAACTAAGCCTGCAAGTCGACATACGTACCTGGACAGGAACTATGGCTGGTTTTTCTCTTCTTCTCCGAAGCGATCAGTCCGTTAGGCGATACTATTGCACTATCCGTTAGTGTCCGTTTGAGTTTACTCTCGTCGCGGTCGAATTTGTCGTCGTCGGCACTGAGCGTCCGTTCAAGACTCTTTTGACACTTTAACAACCGGCCGTCCAATTCACTAGCACCACATTTCACTTCACCATAGCCCGCGTCCAACACTGTCTTTACCTCACTGGACTTCAAGCTATCACATTTAACGCCATCTTTGTCAGTTTTGGGCGTTGGTAACTTCTTTTTAGCTTCATGATTGTTGGCCATCTCTCTGTAGCCTTCGTTCTGGGCATATTTACCCTCCTTCTCTAGCAAGTCGTTCCTCCATTCTTTATCTCTTTCTTTCTCCATGGATTTCCCACTTTCGCTTAGAAGCTTGGATTTCTTCTTCATGAGACCCTGCACCTTGTTGTTGAGTAGTTTGTAGTCATGTGACTTGGTCACTATGTGAGCATTCTTTGACAACGTCTTCATTCTGTACACGACATTGTTGTCACCCCCAATTTCGGTCTTTATCTCCCCTTCGCCATAGTGGTTGTTTAACTTCATGTTTTTAACATGTAAATACTCATCAGTCTTTGAGTTTTCAGTGCTATCTCCCGACTTCGACGCGAGAGTCTCGTCCGAGTCTCGCCTGTGGGCCTTTTCATCAGACTCTAGAGATTTCCTTATTTTAATCTTCTTCAAGTTGAGCTCGCCGGGGCTAAACTTTTTCTTTTCCTTTTTAGAGTTCTTTATCACGGCTGAATTCCGGCCTCGAAGGCTGATATGTAGGGGTGGAACCCGGAGTTCACCCTCGATAGGTTTCTCGCCCTTCGCTGGTTGGTTGACGAAGCTCACGTCCGCTTTGTACACAGGCTGAACGATGGGCTCATTCTTATCCAACTTCAGCCTCAGCTTGATGGACTCCTTTTCACCGGAAGGCGACTCGGGCGCCTCGGGAGTCGCAGGTTTAGTAACGTGCGGCCGAGGTAAGGCAACTTTGGCAGACTTTCCGTCCCTCACTATCTTCTCTTTCAAAACAGCGGGCTTCTCTTTCGCACCGCCCGTTCTGGGTTTGCCACCCTTTTGGGCCAATTTATCATCCTTCTTTATTGATTGGATTTTGTTTTTCGCTTTCAAATCCTCCTCCTTTTTGCTGTTGTCATCGACTACTTTTGCGATACCGAACATTTCGGGTGTGGTTTCGGTGGCCGTGTCTTTGACTTTGACCTGTGCGACAGTGACCTCTTCCACCTTTTTGTCCTGCTCCTTCGGGGGTGGTGGTGGAGGTGGTGGGTCATCGTCCCTCATGAGGGTCTTGATCAGGTACTGTTTGCTTTGCTCTTCGATTTCTTGCGCCGAGGCTTGAGAGCCCACGGTGTTGGTGGAAACAGAGGCCGCGCGTACCGGTAACCGTAGCGGCGGCGGCATACTCGACTGACCCGAACTCCGATCCGTTCGATCAGAATTCAAACTCTGTGTCGGCGATGGTGATGCGTATGTCGCATTGGGAGGAGATTTAAAGGGCGGATGCTGCGTGTTAGACGCGTGGTTTGGGGAGTTCACGTGGAATTTCGGGGTCTGCGGCGGCACTGGAGGCGGCGGCATAAACGCGGTCTCCGAATTCACTTCGAATTGCTCCGCGGGTTTTGAAGGCACATCACTATTCACGTTAACGTTCACATTGGTCTGACTCGTGGAGGGGGTCGCCTCTGGGTTGTAGGGGCCATTGAGCGTGGGCGGGTACTGGACGCCTGTGATTTCTTGCAGGAGTGAGTCGGGGGTGGACTCGTTTTGGTTGTGTAGGGAATCTTGGCCCGTGTCGTAGAGGAGGTCTAGCTTGGAGTTTGCATCGAGGTCTGATATGGCTGATAGGGTTGTGTCGTCTAGATGCAGGTCGCCACCCAGGGTTGGCAGCAGCTGGTCCAGGTCACAGTTATCAGGCAGGTCAGGTATGGACAGGCCCAGGGTGTCCCGGTAAGGCTCATTCCAGTCCGGTTGCGATGCCGCCCGGGAAGCAGCCCTCTGCCGCGCATTGTACTGCTGTTGATACCTCTGAAATTCCTGGAAAGTAATAAAAGATTACATGAATTCCAATCTGACAATCAACATACACTGGACAGAAGTCCTTCTTCTATTTTCAGATGGATTTACCTTGTTTAAATATTGGCATACTTTTGGCCAAAACTGAAAAGTATGCTAATATTCAATTGTGTTCAAAACATTTATTAAATGCCATACTGGGCCAATTAATTTGCACAATATTGTCAAGCAGACATATTTTTTTTAATTTGCAGTTCATTTCAGGATTTGTTCCAAATCAAGTGTTGCAACTGATTTAGAATTTTAACTATACATACTACGGGTTAAACTCACGTGATTAGTCTTAAAAGTGCTCAGCTAGTTTTAAAATTTAAAATGATTACTAACCAAAACATTTTAAGCTAAACTAATACTGTAAATACTAATACTGCAATTTTTTTCTTACCAAGGTGATTAATCATTTATCACTATCGGTAAAAAGGTTATTAAAAGAATTGATAGTTTTATCTTGAGCTGTTTTTTAGTACTTTCAACATACCTGAAAACTAGACTGCGTCTTCTGGTCCATCGACGTGGGCGGGGGCGGCAGTAGGGCCTGCAAGTCCTCAGGGGTGACCCTGGTAGGGGGCGGGCGGGGCCGGGGCGGGGCCTGGCGGTACGGGGGCGGCGGGGGCGCGGAGAACGTCTCCGTTGAGTACGAGGGTGAGGGAAACCTTGAAGAAACAGATAATATAATTTAGTTTCTGTCTTCTGAGTATGTATAGTTCGCGCGCGAGTTGAATGCAAAGTAAATGTATGGTGAAACATACATTTTCTCCGCATTCAACTCGCGCGCGTAAGTATGCAGAGAAAATGTATGTGTCACCACTAAGTATGTTAGATTCCCCATACACTTAGTATCAATGGAGGATCGAGTTGTCCAGTTTTGTTTTCAAGACTAAAATGGCGGCAGTTAAAGAAAATATTATGGGGGGTAGGGACGAAAAAAATTTTTGTATACCATATCACGAAATAAAAGCACGGGTTTTTGTATGTAAATTAGTACTTGCTATTAAATCGCCTAGTTGTGACAACGCATGCGAATGTTAAGTTATGTTGACCCAAGTTGGTGGGTGGGCGACTGAATTTGGAGTCACAAATTTGGCCTTTTCGATTTCTCTCTGCCTCGGAGAGCACGTTAAGCCATCGGTCCCGGTTTATTATCACTACCATTTGATAATAATTGTTACAAAAACCTTACAGTTTAAATACACTTAGTAAAGTTGTATATGCGGAAGGCCGTGGGAACTAGGGCTTCCAATACCGGGATCCCGGACGTTTTACGTCGGTTTTCAATACCGGTATTGAAATGTCTAATACCGGGATACCGGTATTGGTGACACTATAAGCGAAACAGTGACTATTGCATATATTCACTCATTTGGTATCTAACATCTACACTGTCTCAAGTGTAAGGGTCCCTGTGAAAAGTTCAGTGTAATAGGGCTATAACTCTCCGAATACTGACCTGGCTCGCCCCACGACGGTGGCGTTCGGCGCCGGTGTCCTGTACTGCACTGGTTGCGCGGGCCGCGGGGGGTACGCGCGCCGTATGAAGGTCGGCGCGGGACGGGGAGGGGGCCTCGGCGAGGGGGGCGCGGGGGGCACGCTCGGGCGGGGGGTCGTGGCCCGACCGCCGCGGTACTCGAACGGCGCTCGCCCCACTGCTAACTCCACCTGGTAAACGTATTTGTAAATATTATATAAACGTAGTTATAACGGTTAGTAAATCACGTGTTTTGTCGGAATATGCCCGACTAGTTTCAAAGTGCTTATAGGCCTTTTAAAATAATTAATATTATTAAAAATCCCTACTGTAGTACTGTAGTTTTTCTTTTTTATTACTTATTGTTTTTTTAATATTGTATTCAACTACTTATAGTATTTTATGGTTGTATTTTATTTTATCTTATGTAATTTATAATATGGGCCTTGTTGCCTGAAATAAAATGAATAAATAAATTTAAAAAAAAAAAATTACACTGCACTTTTTACAGGGCCCAGTGGAAGGGTGGGCGTGGCCACTAGTTGAGCGTCGCTTATTACACAGAAATAAGGACCAATTTAGGGACCCTTTCTCCCTATATCTTATTACACTACACTGATTCAAGTGTAAGGGTCCCTGTGAAAAGTGCAGTGTAATAGGCCTATAAATAATGAGCCTATCTCGTGACACGGCGGCGAAACATTGACTGTGTGGCGGTCTTCGCAGTCCGCACATAATCCAATAGATGGCATTACTAGTACGATTCATGCGACCACGAAGAGCCCAACTGACGATTACGAAGCGTTCTCTGAATTACTCTATATATACGACCTCCAAAGATGAACGGTCGGACCAGTGGTCCCCGAGCACAACGCCCGCTCGGAGGATGATCATCCTTTGTTACGGTCGAGCCACATCACCTGCTCCCATACAACTGTATGCAGCCAGTTTGCAAGAGGAGTTTTGAGGCAGGCAGGGACGTGGCACTGTTTCTTTGGTATTGTTTCAAAACACCATCGTCTTCATACGCCATAAGTCAACGCCAAAATGAAAGCTCACATCGGACACGGAAGGCCGCGTAACCATCCAAACTATTGTCCCACGATGTTCGCGGGTTTCGCGGTTTTGACGATGGCATTACTAGTACGATTCATGCGACCACGAAGAGACACAACTCACGATTACGAAGCGTTCTCTAAATTACTCTATATATACGACCTCCACAGATGAACGGTCGGACCAGTGGTCCCCGAGCACAACGCCCGCTCGGAGGATGATCATCCTTTGTTACGGTCGAGCCACATCACCTGCTCCCATACAACTGTATGCAGCCAGTTTGCAAGAGGAGTTTTGAGGCGGGCAGGGACGTGGCACTGTTTCTTTGGTATTGTTTCAAAACACCATCGTCTTCATACGCCATAAGTCAACGCCAAAATGAAAGCTCACATCGGACACGGAAGGCCGCGTAACCATCCAAACTATTGTCCCACGATGTTCGCGGGTTTCGCGGTTTTGACGATGGCATTACTAGTACGATTCATGCGACCACGAAGAGACACAACTCACGATTACGAAGCGTTCTCTAAATTACTCTATATATACGACCTCCACAGATGAACGGTCGGACCAGTGGTCCCCGAGCACAACGCCCGCTCGGAGGATGATCATCCTTTGTTACGGTCGAGCCACATCACCTGCTCCCATACAACTGTATGCAGCCCGTTTGCAAGAGGAGTTTTGAGGCGGGCAAGGACGTGGCACTATTTCTTTAGTATTCTAAAACCCACAGCGGACGCGGAAAGCCGTGTAACCATCTACACTATTGTCCCACGATGTTCGCGGGTTTCGCGGTTTTGACGAGAGTTTCGCGGTTTGAGTGAAGAGTGGAATTAGATACTCACCTGTGAGTCTTCAAGGCGGTCTAGTTTCGCAGGATGCGGCGCCGGCTTCGGCCTGGGTTGCGGCGCGGGCGCGTCATTCTGCAGTAGGTTCACCAGCAGGGGGGACGACATGGCGACCGTGGGGGCCGCTGAGGGGGTCGGCGTAGTGGGGGTGGGGGGCGCCGCGGGGGACTGCGGCGGCGCGGGGTACGGCGGCGGGGGGCCCGCGAACGCTGACGTGGAGGGCCGCGCGAATTGCGAGTCCGACGTCCCGGGCCGGAGCGTGCTGGTGCAAGCACCTATTCCTGTAAATATGAAGAATAAAGTGAGTTTGTTTAAAAAAAATAATAATGATATCTAGTGGGCGTCATTATGATGGAGCAAAATTAAACAGCTGAAATGTCTTCATTGTGAAATAAGACATTTTCTGTGGGATCTCGAGTCATGTCAGATGGCCCTATCATACCTGGCATATTCTCCTAGGTCATGCTGCCAAAGGGGAACTCGCAGCGGTCGCTGGTGGGGGTGGGAATGTTCTGGGGATCTCGACAGTGGATGTACCTAGCGTGTTCTCCTTACGATGTATGACCCGCGCTTGAGTCATACTGCCGAAGGGGAACTCGCAGCGGTCGCTGGTGGGGCTGGGAATGTTCTGGGGATCTCGACAGTCGTCGTACCTAGCGTGTTCTCCTTGCGATGTATGACCCGCGCTTGAGTCATACTGCCGAAGGGGAACTCGCAGCGGTCGCTGGTGGGGCTGGGAATGTTCTGGGGATCTCGACAGTCGTCGTACCTAGCGTGTTCTCCTTGCGATGTATGACCCGCGCTTGAGTCATGCTGCCGAAGGGGAACTCGCAGCGGTCGCTGGTGGGGGTGGGAATGTTCTGCGGGATCTTGCCGTCCATTGGGCACACGGTGTTGGGCGATTTGAAGTTGTTCTGCGGCGGGTCGGGGGCGGCGCTGGTGGACGCGCCGTCATCGGCCAACAGCCGTCCGATGCCGCCCAAGCCGGCCAGCAGCTCGGTCGATTGGGCTCGCGATGGCCCCGCATCTGGTGGGACAGACAATAACAATTTGCAATATTAGTCGAATAACCTCTGGTTATTACACTATAAATGATTTTATTCATGACAAAGTTGCATGGAAGCAACTGGCCTCGCATCCAGTGACCCACAGGTCAGTGTAATACTTGTAACGGTATGTGTTTTGTGTTGTCTACATATTGTAACCTTTTGTTGTCTATGAAAAGAGCAACTGCTGAGTGTATTGCCGGCTCTTCTCAGTAGAATCATCTTTCCGAACCGGTGGTAGAGTCTTAACGTTTCATAAGTGACACAAGTTGTCCTACATTAAAAAATAAATCATTTATCATGCATCATTCAGAACGAAACAAATTCTTACTTTCATGCAAATAAATCTTAATCTTATGACTGCCTGTCATATTCGTTTTGACAGCTTCATGAGAAACATGGTTTTTATTTAGTGGTATTACAATTTAACGCATTATTTTTCGGTGATTGTAATCTGTTAGGTATATTAACCGGATAAAACCTAAGTGCCCGGTCTGCCGCCACATCCTGATTATTTATGTCGAACCCTAACCTAACGTACAAGAAAACGTAAATAATTGTATTTACGTTTTCTAAAATTTACACTCAGAACATTGAACAGTTCACAATCCTTCGACAGTTTACAATTTCGCGAGTTAGATGCAAATCTAACGGTTTTTACAATCTTACGGTGACATTGGCACCCAAAAAGAATACTTTTCAAGACAGCTGCCGCCGTCCAGCTGCACCGAGAGGATGCCGAGCGCGCGCAGCCGGGGCAGCTGCCGCTCCGTGCACTCACCGTCGGGCGCGGTGTCGATGCGCAGCTCGGCGCCGTGCTGCAGCCGCAGCGACACGGCCGCGTCGCCGTCCAGCTGCACCGAGAGGATGCCGAGCGCGCGCAGCCGGGGCAGCTGCCGCTCCGTGCACTCACCGTCGGGCGCGGTGTCGATGCGCAGCTCGGCGCCGTGCTGCAGCCGCAGCGACACGGCCGCGTCGCCGTCCAGCTGCACCGAGAGGATGCCGAGCGCGCGCAGCCGGGGCAGCTGCCGCTCCGTGCACTCACCGTCGGGCGCGGTGTCGATGCGCAGCTCGGCGCCGTGCTGCAGCCGCAGCGACACGGCCGCGTCGCCGTCCAGCTGCACCGAGAGGATGCCGAGCGCGCGCAGCCGGGGCAGCTGCCGCTCCGTGCACTCACCGTCGGGCGCGGTGTCGATGCGCAGCTCGGCGCCGTGCTGCAGCCGCAGCGACACGGCCGCGTCGCCGTCCAGCTGCACCGAGAGGATGCCGAGCGCGCGCAGCCGGGGCAGCTGCCGCTCCGTGCACTCACCGTCGGGCGCGGTGTCGATGCGCAGCTCGGCGCCGTGCTGCAGCCGCAGCGACACGGCCGCGTCGCCGTCCAGCTGCACCGAGAGGATGCCGAGCGCGCGCAGCTGGGGCGCGCCCGCCGCCGCCAGCTGTCGCAGCCGCGCCGCCGCCGCGCGCGGCACTGACAGCGTCACGCGCACCGAGTTCCACGGCTCCACCTGCACGACAAAAACATGGACAACTCATAATTAAAAAATTAAAAAACAATTAAAACAAAAAAAAAGTTTACAATCTTACGGTGACAATTACACTGCTAAAATTAAAAACACAAATGCCCAGTCAAAAACGAACTAAAAAGTTAAAAACAAAAACAATAGGGATGATGCCTATATCAAAAATAAATTCTTTCTAACTGATTATTAAATAGAGGATCTTCCAATACACCTAAAATTCACATCCTCGGTTAGTTTGAAGTATGATTACCATTTTAAAATATTGATTAAAGAAAAAAAGTGTTTTGAAATTTTATGAAGTCACAATGGTAAATTTCATACAACTTCCATATTAGAAGTGCGTTTTTAAGTTTGTTAAAGAGTTGCTGATTTTTATTGAGTTGTCATCATCCCTATTAAAAAAATTAAAAAACACGAATGCCCTTAAAAAATAAACAAGTTTTTACCTACAAAGTTGAAAATCTAAAATAATCTAGTTATATTAGAATCTTATTCACATTTTCATTTAATGATATTTTTTTGTGAATCAATGGATATTGAACTATAGTGGTAATATATTTTTGGAATCTACTCATCATTTTCTAGATGATGATTATATAGTTAATCTTATTTTCGAATATTTTTTTTTTTTAACTTTAGTCCTTAATGCGGGACCGTGTTCACCCCATCAAACTTTTTTTTAAATTTTACTAGCCCATGTCACCCGGAATAAGCTAGGTATTCTAACGATACCTCATTTATCAAAATCGGTTCAGGCATATAGAAGTAATGGTGGAATATACAAACTCACATACATACATACATGAACCCTGAAAACAATATACTCCTTTTTTCAGGCAGTCGTAGAAAAATACTATTGTTGGTGTCATAAAAACAGTCTAGCCGTCCAGCTTCTGGATGATAACAGCACATTCCGCCTTAAAAGGAGAAACTGGCCAACATATAGTATAACTTGTTATACTTACTTCACCTTGAACGGATGTCACATTAATGGATGTACAAAGCTTAACTTCAAAATTAATGAGCACAGATCTGTCTATCGAGGGACTGATCGCAGATGGAGCAAAGAGAGAGAAAAAAAACTTATGTTGTTTTTTTTTCTAAATTTGTTTTTTTTTTGTTTCAGGAAAATTAACTGTTTATGAGGTATATTTTCTAATTTCTTACATTTTACTAAAATTTCAAGTGGAATTAAGTATTCAACCTACTGCGTTGAACATGAATTTTGCCAATATTTTCATGTAAAATTGGTACTATTCAACAAAAAAAAATATGATAGTATAACATCCTCATACTCTAACATCTATTACTGAAATAATTTTGAATTCTGTAATGTTAATTCTTATTTATAATTATTGAAAAAAAAACAAGCTCTAGAAAGAAACATTTTTTCACAATAGAAAAAAATCTTTTTTCGCAACCCTAGGTGAGATATGTTTTCTGTGTCAAAATGTTTTTAGTGATTATTAAATAGATTTACTTTCAAGAGACGTAAAATCCACATCCTGTGTTAGCAGCGTTAGCGATAAGATCGAACAGCAGGCGGCGGAAACGCACAGGGAAGCGCAAGTTTCCACCACGCCGCTCGCTGCTCCCAGTGCCTATCAAAAAATTAAAGCCACTGACATATATTTTTAATCCATTGAAGGTTTGCTATGAAATAAAAATAAAATTTTCATATAAAACCTTCAATGGATAAAAAATATATGTCAATGGCTTTCATTTTGTGATAGCCAAGCCACTGAGAGCAGCGGCGTGGTGGTGACTTGCGCTTCCCTGCGCGTTTCCGCCGCCTGCTGTTCGATCTTATCGCTAGCACTGCCAGAGGATGTGAATTTTTTATGCGGCTTTTTTGACAGCCAGTGAGTTACAATAGGGGTCAGAGCTGCGATTATGTAAGAATTGCCGATCCAATCGTCAAAGTTCGGCGTTAAAGTAAAATAAACCATAATAGCATTGAATTAGAGCTCAATTTCGTGTATCTGTCACCGTAAGATTGTAAATACCGTTAGATTATAATCTAACTCGCGAAATCGCAAAGTGTCGAAAGATTTCAATTTAACGTATTATTTTCCGGTAGATTGTAATCTGATAGATATATAAACCCGATAAAACCTAAGTGCCACCACTACCTCGTTATTTATGTCGAACCCTAACCTAACCTACAAGAAAGAGACAATAAAACGTAAATACAATAAATATTTCAATTAACACTCAGAACATTGAACAGTTCACAATCTTTCGACAGTTTACAATTTCGCGAGTTAGATTATAATCTAACGGTTTTTACAATCTTACGGTGACATATCCATTTTGATACGTTTAGGTATGTACGATACCATAAACGTATGAGAATGGATATGTCACCGTAAGATTGTAAAAACCGTAAGATTATAATCTAACTCGCGAAATCGCAGTGTCGAAAGATTACAATTTAACGCTTTATTTTCCGGTAGATTGTAATCTGATAGATATATAAACCCGATAAAACCTAAGTGCCACCACTACCTCATTATTTATGTCGAACCCTAACCTAACCTACAAGAAAGAGACAATAAAACGTAAATACAATGAATATTTCAATTAACACTCAGAACATTGAACAGTTCACAATCTTTCGACAGTTTACAATTTCGCGAGTTAGATTATAATCTAACGGTTTTTACAATCTTACGGTGACATATCCATTTTGATACGTTTAGGTATGTACGATACCATAAACGTATGAGAATGGATATGTCACCGTAAGATTGTAAAAACCGTAAGATTATAATCTAACTCGCGAAATCGCAAAGTGTCGAAAGATTACAATTTAATGCTTTATTTTCCGGTAGATTGTAATCTGTTAGGTTTATTACCCGATAGAATTCATGATTCAATGTTCTGAGAGGGCACTTAGGCCCTCTCAGAACATTGAACGGTTCACAATCTTTCGACAGTTTACAATTTCGCGAGTTAGATTATAATCTATCGGTTTTTACAATCTAACGGTGAAAGATACACGAAATTGAGCTCTAATTCAATGACATTATGGTTTATTTTACTTTGACGCCGAACTTTGACGATTGGATCGGCAATTCTTACATAATCGCACCTCTGATGTGGTTGGGTCTGGTCTGGTCTGGTCGGGTCGGGTCGCGACGTCGCTCACCTTGTTCACTTTGAGCGTGTGCGGGTGCGGCTCGGCGAGGAGGGCGCGCAGCTCGCGCAGCAGGCGGCGGAGACGCGCGGGGAAGCGCGGGTCGCGCAGGTCGCCCTCGCATGTCACCACCACGCCGCACGTGCCGCCGCCCGCCGAGCCTAGCCCGTCGCTATCCGCTGCCATACTGGAAAACGCTCAACAATTATAGCTCTAAAAAATATTATATTATATTACATTTAAAATTTGTAAGTATTTCTTTTTAAGCTATTGCACAGCTTCTATCGCGGGCCTTGAGCGTGGAGACCGAATCCAGAAATTCCGTAACGAAAATAACCTAACACCACCTAACACCCCCCACTCCGACCGGCACAGCGGTGATACTTTTTAGTTTTGCCATCTATCAATGAATGTAACTTGAATTAATATCAAAGAAAAAAAAACAAAGGAAAAAAAATACTGCATAAATAAAATAAATAAATAATTATAATTGCATTAGTTGATAAAAACAGGCAATAGCTTTACCGCGGTAGTCTCCGAGTGCCACACGTCTTTTTTTTTTTACGTATTTTTTAAATTAATTATTACTGTTATTAATTGTGAGTTGTGCTGTGTAATTTTTAATTAATTAGTGTAATTGGCCTGTCCATACTAATTAAATTAAATAAATAAATAAAAATAAATAAATAAAATAAATAATAAGCTCTACTAGCTGACCCGGCAAACGTTGTTTTGCCATATGAATTATTAAACTTGCTGTTATGCTGCTCCCAAGCGGAGGAATTTGGCAAAACGGGACCCCATTGATCAGCTATTGGCCAGGGTTGAAAAATATAAAATGCTATCAAAACATAGGGGTCGGTGTTAGGAGGGTAAAAATTTAGGACTAAATGTATTTTTCAATTCCACACCATAAAAAAATAACAAAAAAAATTTACCAAAAAAAATAAAATTTTTGGGGTGAACCACCCTTAACACTTAAAGGGTGTAAAAATTTGTTATAAACCTATTCTCATACCTACTGAATATACATATGAAATTTCATCAAAATTGGTCAAGCCGTTTCGGAGGAGTATAAACACTAAAACTGTGACACAAGAATTTTATATATTAGATTACACTGCACTTTTCACAGGGCCCTGAGGTAAGGGTGGCAAAATATAAGCATGGGGTTTTGTATGGAAATTAGTGCTTGCTAATGTGAATGTAAAGCTACGTTGACCTAAGTTGGTAACTGGGTGGTTGACTGAATTTGGAGGCTCTTTGGCCTTTTCGATTTCTCTGTGCCTCGGAGAGTACGTTAAGCCATTGGTCCCGGTTTATTATCACTGCCATTTGATAATAATTGTTACAAAAACCTAAGATTTTAAATACTCTTAGTATAGTTGTACATGCGTAAGGCCATGGGAACCCACCGCATTGTTATCCCAATAAAACTCCTACCATTATTTGATTAATGGAAGGGGGTTGATTAATAAGATATTAATAAGGGGGTCACCCTCATTAATGAGGAATACGACGCAGAGAAATTAATAGGCCTATTACACTGCACTTTTTACAGGGCCCTGTGGTAAGGGTGGGCGTGGCCGATATGTAGAGCGTCGCTTATTACACAGCTCTTCTTCTTCTTTAGGTGCCTCTTCTATCGAAGGTTGGCGATCATATTGGCAACTTAACTTTCGACACTGCAGTTCTAAATAACGATCGGGTGCTTTAGTTGAAACACTGGCGTAAGTTCTTCAGCCAGGATTATTACACACCAATAAGGACCAAATAGGGACCCTTACTCCCTATTTTTTATTACACTACACTGATTCAAGTGTAAGGGTCCCTGTAAAAGTGCAGTGTAATAGGCCTATTAGTTATAGTCCGCGCACGAGCGTCGAGAAATCGGGGTCTGAAGAAACGACGGCTGTACGCCACCCCCTATCGTCGCTCCATATCCAGCTCGCCCCCAGCACTAGTTTTGAGCTTGACGCGTGTCATTTTGCGAGCAGCAGTATTGTTTTGCACCTTAAACAACTCTAGGTCATTTACTTTAACATTCCATAGGATTCTTCACAGCTCGCACGCGGTCTATACACACCAGAAAATACGGACTGGTGTTCTGTCGCCACTGGTCTCTCATTGTCATTTGGTGTAATTCACGATTGGTCCAATTAGTGGATGGTTCAAAATCAAATTTTGAATCTCCATGGCATGGAGTAGAAGAGGTTATATGTTGACTCCACTCCGACGAATCCTGCTTGTTTTAAATAGGCTATTGCAACAGAGTGATTTGTACCATTTGTGATTTATGATTTGGACCAAATACGAAATGCGACTAAACTAAATAAAAATGTAGCCTATGTGTTATTCTAGAATATAATCTATATGAGTGTTAAATTTCATCCAGATCCGTTCAGCTGTTCTGGTCATCTGGTGTGATTGAGTAACATCCTGGATGGATCCACATATCCAAACTTATATTACTTACTTACTTACTTACTTACTAACTTAGTTATATTACTAATATTAAAAAATGAGGGTTTGGAGTTTGTATGAAATTTCCGTCCTTGAAGTTAGAGACATGAAAGTTAATTGAAGTTATTAGTTTTAAATAATAAAACCTGTATACCTATCCAGTTTTACAAAAATCCACCCCAAAAGGGGCAAAATGGGGGTTAGAAGTTCCTAAGTTTTTGAAGTTAGAGACTTGAGAATCGGCAATTAAGTTATAAGTTTTATATAATAATAATCTGCATAAGCAATTTTACGAAAATCTACCCAAAGGGGTGGAATGGGGGTTGGAAGCTTGCATAAAGGTTTGTAGATTTCGAAGTTAAAGACTTGAGAATCAGCATATAGGTTATAAGCCACTATAAGTAGGTTCTTTACAGTGGGAAAATCTCATAATCTTATAGGTTATCAGAAATTGTACCAGTCTTGGGTGACCTCTAGTTGAAAGTTTACAACTGAATTTATTTATTTTATTTATTATTTTTATTCTTATAAAATTAACTTAAAACGTTTTACAAACAGTGCCACAAAATCCACAGCGTAGAATCAAGCACTAATGCTAATGAATTAAGTGAATTTTACCCCTGATATAAACTAAGAGTTTAATTATACTGTGTATGTCTGTGGCATTTTAGTATGCTTGTAAATTGATGGTTGACTGGTTTTGATTTCGTTTTTCGATTGATTTTGTATTTGAGTAATTAAAATAATTTAAGGTTTTTAATTTTATTAAATGACAGCTGTAAATATTTTATTCCATCAAAAAACATAAATTAGAAAATGGGAGTCAATTTCAATATTAAAAATAAAAGTAGTTAGCCATCAAAAATATTGATATCATAATGGGTGAATTTGTTTTTGATGTGATATTATTACTTTTTGTAGAGAAATTAGTTAGGTACTCATCATTCAAAAGTGATCTATAAAAAAAAAATTGTTCTCTTACAAAAGAAAAAGCTTCTAACATTCTATTTCACATTCATTCTAACAAAAATAAGTAAATTGATTGCTTGGAAAATATTTCAAATCATAAAAGTTCACTATTTTCTGATTTTCTCTTTATATACACAATTACCCAGCTGGATGCCAAATTGATCTATATATGTCAGTGAGTCAGTGATAAAAGTGGTGATTTTTAGATGTTAATGTCTCAATAATGGTTGTATTTATGAAATTTGGAGTTTTAGTTAACCTAAGGGGGTTAAATAAATAAACCTTTCATGTGTTTATGTTAAATAGATTTTGAGTTATAGGTTGGTTAGGGGTGGCTTGGTGGTGATAGGAATGATGGTGATGGTGGTAGGAACTAGGGTTGACACTCTACCGCATGTTTGAATGCCAGTGTACAGATAAACCCGATAGGGTTTTTGAGACACCGCGATCAACATTATATTAAAGTATTTTTAAAATGTATTTTATATTTAAATAATAATAATAAATGTCTAGATCACTTTTGGTAGTGTGCTGGGGCCATTAGTTTTCGTTCTTTACATAAACAACCTCCTGACACTATAAAACACGAGTGCATACTTAATTAAATCTAAACAGCCCCAAAATTTTCTTAGGAATTACTATGGATTAATATTGTAATTGGAAGGCACATATTCAGCGTTTATGCACTAAATTAGATAATTTTTAATTATTTATGTATTATTATTTGTCATATTTGACAAATAGTTTCACTTAGCCTACCATGGATATGCCTCATCTTTGTTACACAACTGCCTGAAAAAAAAGGAGTATTGTTTTCAATTTTCGCATTTTTGTTTTCGCATTAAATACTAAAGTTGGAAAAAAATAACAAAAATAAGAATAACTATATTGTCATCATCTAGAAAATGATGAGTAGATTCCAAAAATATATAATACTAGTTCAATATCCAGTGAATCACAAAAAATATCTTAATAAAATCTAAAATTTAAATGAATTAAATTACATTTTTAAATTTTTAGTTAGTTTTTTGGCAGGGCAGTTGTGATTTAAATTTTTAAATTATGACTTGTTAAGATATAGTAAGTCCACTACTGTTGCAAAAGTAGCATTGAAAGGACAAAAATGATGTATAAGGTCTATTTCTAAATTTACTGACAGTTGTAAGCCTCTATTCAAAAAACTTAAAAGTATTAAATACCACTCCCATGTCTATACATTTATGGCATTCTTGTTTATAAATATCCTAAATAATTTAAACTTAAGACTGAAGTAAAGCCATCAAGCAGACATAAAAATAAAATTTGTATACCAGCACAGCAATTGGCTTTATTTACGAAAAATGTGTATTGTATGGCAATATGCATCCCTAATCATCTGCCATCACACAGTTCTGATACTAACCTGACTACTTTTAGGCATTATTTATTTAAATTTTAATTTAACAAACACTATTATAATGATAAATTTTAAATACCTGATGTTTTATTTCACAATGTGTCATGATAATGGATTTATATATCTTTATTTTTTATATGTATGCATGACATTAGTTCATTTATTTATTAACTTATTTAAATCAATTATAATATAATTTAAAGTAATATTTGCATATATAACAGAACTATTGTAATAATTTATTCACAAGACTTTATTGATTTAATTCTTTTATGGCTCCCTGTGGAAAAGCACTGCACTAGTCTTAGTGTACAACAGAATTACCCACAATAATTGTTGATTACCTGCATAGGAGCTTTATATTTTTTCCATAATTTTAAGTATAAAAAGAAATAATATGCTTGTAAAGTAATATAGGCTAGTGAGCAGCACCAATACCCTCCTCAGCGCATTGGCTACTAAGCTGGACAGCCCTCCCTGGAGGTACTGGAATGGTGCATATATTCTCATTAGAAGGCCACAAAGAGCCCTTTAAACGTGTTGAGGCTTTAGGTTTAAGAGTAGCTTAGGCTAGGTTAGGTATTTTGTTATTGTTTTTTAATAACATAGAGTGATTGTTACTAACAGGTATATAACTATAAGTTATTTATTTATTTATTTTATTTATTATTATTATGCACTACTGCTCTCCAGTAAATACTTATTAGGTATAATAAAATAATTTTTGCTTCTTTATGTTGCCTAAACATTGTAGTATTAACATCTTAATATATAAAACAAAATTGGGTTTGTTCGAACACTTATAACTAGAACAGCAAACAGAACAGCTGAACAAATCTGGATGAAATTTGGCACAGGGATAGATTATAGTCTGAAATAACACATATATTTCCTGCAGGAACTAAAAAAACCTGAATCTACACGGATGAAGTTGCAGGCATTAGCCAGTTAAAAATAAAAACGAAAGTAACAGTTTTGCTTAATAAATACATTAAGAATATAACCCCAATTTGAACTTAGCTGCTATTACTGTAAAATGGAATACATGAAAAGATGAATGAAGAGAGAAAGATTGCACAAATTTTGAAACTGTTACTTAAATTAATTTGAGGTTTATATTTAACTGTTATTACTACTATAAAGCAAAACTACTAATTATATTTTGGACATAAGACCTTTTTATGGAATGACTTTTATCATTTACACAGTGTGATCATATTAAGTAAATCCAATTTAAACATCAATCCTGCTAATAGCTATGATGTTATAAGCCCATAGTTTAATGAATATTTTTCATGCAAATATAAGTATTTAAAAACTAAACAAATCATTAATGTCAGGGAATGTTGTTGAACTCAACAAAAAAATATAATATGTTTGAAAGCTCTAATTTATAGCCAATCTGTTGTGGGGGTGACAAGTTGAACTAATCAGGATACATGATGAAGATATTGCATAAAAATTCATCAAGTAAATTTTGTCCTATATTACTATAAAGTTTCAAAATAATCTATTTATTTATATTATGCAAATTAGACCTTTCAACAGTCACTAAAGGAGCCTAATATGAAAACTAATAATATTTAATGACTAATTGTTCTAATAGTTATAGATACATTTGGCTGAATATATGACCAATAGTGAAGCTATGTTTTTAAGGGCCATAACAATCCTGTGGAATGTTTCAAGCATAGAATATTTCCTATTGAACTGCAAGGTCGAAAATACAGCGTCGCATGTTACACAACTTTTTTTATTACGTATTTCAGTGTTTTCATCGCGAATACACGATATAGTGAGTGTATTCAGTCGGGCACCGCACGGAGCACGTCCGCCGCCACCGGTCGACCAAATGTCATCGGCCAATATGTCCATTTTGTTCACAACATAACATCATACATCGACCGAATGTAAATAAACGAAATAAATAAAGACTCACCTATCATACAATGTCACATTACGCTCAATAACACACAATTTCTAGTCTCTCGTGTTCCAAATCATCCTGGAAAATCAAGCGCAACATTACAATCCGGCTACGCAAGGCAATATCAGTCCTATGGTCACCGACTGTCCACTACTGCCAAAACATATGATACGCCACTATTGCTTCGCCCCAGGTTCGCCTGGGGCACTGTCCAAAGTTTTAATTCGAGTTTTCACATGGAATCACCCAACTACGAACATGCGAGTTTCCTTAAGATTCAAAACCACAGATTTATATTTCAGTGACGCAAAGCTCATATATCAAGAGCAGCAGCCATTTTGAAATGTACGGGGAGTGCAGTCACGGCATGGAACATTTGTAAATTCCGCCCGTTTCCGTTCCTTGCATCGCTCCAAACTTAACTCGTTATGAAATAAAGTTTATGCAGGTTCCATTTTCACACTTTAGGTCACAGAACTTCACATCATTTTCTAATTGAAACTATCCAAAACAACCTATGCGACATCCGACAATTCCAGCTTACCCCATTTGCATGACACACATAGAATTCGAAATAAACACTCAAAACACATAAAAACGTACATAAAACGTGTCGCGCCGAATCATAAGAAGTTAAAGCATCGCATTAGTTTAACAGTCCATTAGAAAAATCGCTAAAAAGATTAGTATATAATTTACAAATAGTTATTCGGTACGAACAATAACAACGGACGCCATTTGCAATTTTCAACTTGACATGCGCATTGACTCGCAGTAGACAAACATACGTGACATAACTTTTACAAGACGTACATTTTGGGAAATTATTTTCTCTATACAAGAACGGAAGAAAATAATATAATTTATTCAAAAATTATAACATATTTTATTAAGAGGCTTTAAATGGTAAAGAAAGTAAAAAATATTTTACACTGCCTAAAAATTACGGTATTAAGATTTTTTGACTGCCTTGCAAAGTCACTCATTTAAACTTTATGCTCCACTGCAACCTTCCAGTGATTGGTGAAAAAAGTAATCTTCATGTTTTTATAATAATTACAGATGAATTTAATTGGCTGCCGCCATGAAACGTGAGGACACGAATCACTTCCTGTTCGAATTTCAATGTTGAAGAATATATTTTCAATAAATATCTTTTTAATTTTATTCGAAACTGTATTATTTTTGAAAACTATTATCGTGGATGGAGTATTATGATTCGGTAATTTCCCTAAACCAACCACCGGTAAGCGATCTTGGACAAATTGTAAATCTATGGTCTCAAGTCAAATCCAACTACAATTTACAATATTCCTGTGCAATATTCATTGTTTTAAAATATTTTATTACACTCAAGTACAGTCTGTTATTATTTCAAATTAAATTTAAAAGAATTTTCTGTAGCATCTAAACTAATATTATAAATAGGAAAGATTTGTTTGTTTGTACTAGACACACTCGAAAACTACTCAACCGGTTTTAAAAATTCTTGCATCTTTATAAAGCTTCATTATCAGTGTACAACAGCTCTAATTTACTTTCAAAAAATTGTAGATCCTTACGAAAATTGCAATAATGTGAGTTAAGTCGGAAAAAATCGTCTCATCTGAGAGCTTACGTGGCGTGCGCTGCGTAAATTGATAAACTTATATGAAAACAATGTATGGTGGAAAAGTTCCTTTCAAAAAGTTTAATAATATCGCAGTGCTAAATGTTATTATCATTATTAGGTTTCCGTACCTCAAGAGGAAAAAGGAACCCTTAGAGGCTTAGGCTTATCACTTCGTGGTCCGTCTGTCTGTCTGTCTATCTGTCTGTAAATCTCCGCTTTTTCGGGAACACGTGGAGATATACAGTTGAAATTAATATCAAATCAGGGATCTGCGATCCCTCGGAGCTGTAAAAATACTTTGATATGTATATTGAGAAATATCAAGCTATGTTTTAAGTCAACGCAATCAAAAGATACCCGTATAAGCCGCATATTTTGACACTGGCCAATAAAAAATTCGCAAACACAATTCTGCTCTCTGATCCTTTACTCACATAGCCCTGTGGCTAGGACTGAGAATTTCTTGTCAGAAAAACCCAGTATTTTTAGGAATAAATCCGAAAATCGTTAATTATAGCTTCTTTATACACAGGGTGTAGAATTGTATAAAAAAAAAAGAAATGCAATAGTGGCGCCTCCAACAGGTTTATTATTTTCTTTGACCTTTCTTTCTTCCTAAATAAAGATATATTATGTAAAAGGGTTAATGGTACAAATAAAATATGAAAACGAAATAAATTTAATTTTTTTAGTGTCTTTGTCTTTATTTAAATGCTTATTACTGTTTCTTCGAATGCTGATTGTCTATAAGTGATTCTTTTGGTACCGATTGAAATAAGCCTTTTCTAGCCATTTCATCTCCCCAATCTTCAAATTCTGCTCTTCTGCAAACAAATGATAAGATAAAATAAAATAAAATATTATTTATTTTAATAGTTTTCTGTTGATATTTCATTAGGCTCGCAAATCTTTGCGCCGCGAGTAGAGCACCTTGTGAGCGGAAGTTACAGAGCAGCTGAACCCTTTTTACTCTGTACCCTTTATAATCTGTGGCGTATAACTATTTGACAGCCGAAGACAGAGCAATGACTTGACAGCGTTTGACAGTTACAGACAAAAAATATATTGAATCGATTTTCAAATGATTATTCGGTAACAGAATATTAATATTTATACGTGTTATCGCTAAACTTTTAATAATTAAATACAACCGCAAAAAGTAAGCCAAGTGTAATTATATAAATATTTAAATTATTCATATTCACAATGAAAGAACAAGAAAAGCTCTATTGGCTTCTTAGCCTATGCAACTAATAACATCGATATTTATGATTCATCGTATTCGATTAATTCGTCATTTACCACCAGATATCACCAGATATCACCAATATTTTAGAAACAGAAATTCGATAAATTTTAATTCTTGCAGATGTTTAGGTATTAAAGTGTTAAAGTAAATTAAATGACGAAAAACTATTTAGTTGTAGAGTAATGTGTTGAACTTTAATACATAAGGTAAGCTGTGTTTAGCGGTCTAAATCAGAACACTGGCTTTGCTTGGCTAGGTAAACAAATGTTGAAGATTTTCTTTGTGTGAGGTATTTTATGTATATAAACCTCCTTTTACAATACTTAAAAAAAGGAGGAGGTTCTCAATTCGGTGCGTGTTTTTTATTTAGAAATATCTACTCAGAAGATCATAATTTTTTAGGTGTTAAATGGCCTATCTGTTTTACACAATCTCTAAACTGAACTTACTTGCCAGCTCGATCTATTGTCCCTTTTCGCAGGAACTATTACGAAAGCGATAGCAATTTATTCAATGCTGTCATTTTAGTTTAGAGATCATGTACATCGGAATTAGACACCTGTTTTTTATTACTATTACTATAAATGCGAAAGTGTGTCTATCTATTGTCTACGGGATGCAAAGCTATACATCCGGCCTACCTTACGGAACGAGCTGTACCAAATGTCATCAAAAACGGCTATTAGCAGCTGAGCCGTTAAATGGTTACTGGTGGTAACAGACTTACATTTACACTTTCGCATTTGTAATACCCTGGCTATTAGTATGGATTCTGTTAGATGTCATCATCGTAACAACCCATTGCCAATCACTACTGAGCATGAATATGGTCTCGGAATGACAAGGATTTGGCCATAGTGGATTGGTAGACTTCACACACCTTCAAAAACATTATTAAGAATGCTCAGGCATGCAGGTTTAATCACAATATTTTCCTTCACCATCAGAAGCAAGTGATATTTAATTGCTTAACACATACATAACTTCGAAAACTTGGAGATGTGAATGGAGGATCCTGAAACTACTAGGCCAACTACTAGGCAACTACTAGGCAACTACTAGGCAATCACCATATCAATCTGTTAGTGTCGCTCCTACTATTTTTGGGCAAATTATTTTGTCTTCTTTGCAAAGCCTTTTTCAAAATCAATAGTTACATTGTTTGGAAATGTGCAGTTGTGAGGTTTCATTGTCTTTGGCATCACCAAATGGTACCCAGATGGTGTTAATACCTTTTTATCTGCTGAGGCTTAAATTAAAGTTTATGACGTTTTTAAAAAACGAAATAAATACTTACGCATAAAATTCCCTGTATGCGGCCTTTCTCGGCATTCCAACGAAAAAATACACACAGGAACCAGCAAAAGCACAAAGAAGTGCTACTTCCCACAGTCGCCTGACCGTCTGCGCATGATGCAGGCACTTCATGACGGGCTTGACGTGGCAGAGGGGCGGTGGGGGCGGCGGGGGGCAGACCTGGGGACACACTTCCGGGCTGGGCGGGGGACAACTCATACTGGAAATACAACCCTGTGTTATATGTTGTCGAAGTCACTTTGGAAGGATCTGAGCTTTGGCGCAAGAGCAATGCAAGCATATAGCTCTTTTTCTGCCTCCACTTAGAGTGTACAGTGTAAGATGTGAAGCAAGAATATTGGTACAGGGACCTTTTGCTCCACTGTGGTGTTAAAGTATAACCCTTTGTTACATGCTGTATTTGATGTGAATTTTGTTGAAGTGTATCGTAAGTGTGTTTTGTTGTGTGTGCAAAGCAATCACATAGTCGTTCCATCCAGCTCCACTTCGCACCTCTAAGATGCTGTGCAGGACAAAGCAAGAACATTAATACTTTTGTCCCTCTGCAGTGTTGTGAGAGTCCTTCCTAAAGCAAACACAGCTAACCCACCTAAGCCATAACTGGTCAGTTGTAATGACTTTTTCAATTCATCAAATCAAAGTTGCCTGTCTGTCGGTATTCTACAGGATATATTTCTTCAAATCAAGAGTGAATAGGCATCTTCTAGGCAAGCGCGCTCCACCTTAGGCTGCATCACCACTTGCAAGCAAGTCCGATTGCAGCCAAGCGCTGGCCTATATAATTAAAACAAAAAAAAACAGGCAGTAGAAACTACAAGGTACCTTCTGTTAACTGCAGTGTTTGCTTATTTCACTGCAGATGATAGAACTGCAGCTGCCACTTGATTCCTTCAAAAGGCTACGTCCATCAAATGCTACATGCCAGCGGGCCCAAAAAAGATACTTCACTATGCTCTCAGACTTTTCTATCCTAGGACAACTCCCTCAATTCTAAGGCTATAAGTGTACTGACTTATTAATCTATTTGTTTCTAGTGCCCCATAAATGAAACATGGCGCAGAGTTCGCACGGAGGCAGCCACCGACGCAGTCGCGATCACGACGCCAGCTCAATGAGGTACACAAACACCGACTGGGAGGCGAAGGAGGCACTGTACCAACGCGAGCTCGACGAGGCGCGAGCCCGGGCCACGCAGATGGAGAAAACCATGCGCTGGTGGTCAGACTGCACCGCCAACTGGAGGGAAAAGTGGAGCAAGGTACGTAACGAACGGAACAAAGCCAGGGATGAAGCCAAACAGTTCAAAAACAAAGTCGACGTTCTTACCAAAGAACTAGCAGTGCTAAGAACAGAGAAAGGTGATCTGGAACAGCAGTTAATTGAACTGAAGAAAGACAATGAAAAGCTACTGAGCATAGGTGAGAGCAGAATAGTATCAGGTGATTTGACTGCAGAAGACGGTGTAGAACTGAGAAGAAAAGGGGTAGGGTATGTTTCACCAAACGATCCCCCAACGAGACAAAGAGCTTCGTTGGACTCCCACAAATTTGCAAACGTAGACAATGTCCTCGCAAACAAATTAGGCGAAATGAGATTGAGGTTAGATGAAACGTTTAAAAATTTACAAAGCGAAAAGGATCAGAAAGCTTTTCTACTTACGAAAATTGAATCTCTCACAGCTGAATTGCATAACACCAAAATGGAGTTAACACACAATGACAGGACTTTGGGTTCCGATTCTAGTCACAGTGAAGTAGAAAGATTGCAGAATGAACTGCAAGATGAAATAGCTGCAAAGCAAGTGTTAGAAGAGAAAATTGCAGAGTACAAAATGGAAGTCGAGAGGCTTAAATCAGAGAATAACATCCAGTGGAGTAAACGGGAGCTTTTAGAAACTGAAAATATAGCAATATTACGCGAAAATAAAAAACTGTATAGTCAAGTCTGCGAACTTAGAGAGCAGATACACAAACTTAATAGGATTTCAGATGGAAACGCTTATGGTGTACAGTTCAACGATCATAATAGACTGGATTCTAATGTTTTATATGTTAGGAAAACCAGCGTTAGTCCTAGATCTCACGAATCCAGCAATGGTTCCTCCGAAGCAAATTTAGCGCATTACGAAACTAAAACGAACACGTCGGGCGAAGACGATGAACTTGCGATTGTAGAAAGAAATGAAAATTGAGAACTTACTTTTAGATAAAATTATTGAATCGGGAGATAAACAATTCAATCTTTTATTAATATTTCAATCAGTTTGAAGTTCTTTCCAAGTCAAAACAATCAAAATTCTATGAAAAAAGTATAGATTGAAATGGTTTTAAATAAAGAACGCCTATTTTTTTTAAATTAAATAGTTTGATGAAGGAAGTTAATATAAGTAAAAACTGCATCTAAAGTTGATAGTCTATAGGCCGGTTGCAAAAAATATCGTTCTCTACAACAACAACAACAAAGTACAAAATGTATACCTACTGCGATTTAATCACGAAAGAACTCTCGCGACAGCTATTGTAATTTGGAACTAATACATTTTACATATATTAATTACATAAATATGCCTCTACAACGTTGTCTCTATGGGACTTCTTGCGTGACAGGGACTCTATATTACCCATCCAGAAATATTGAATTACATAATTCCGTTAAAGACATTCCGCAAATTAATTAGTGTGCTTTTGAAAACTGTATCTTATTGCAATAGAACCCCGATTATCCGAATTAAATAAAACCAGGGTCCGAATCAAATAGTCGAAAATCCGGATAATCGATTTCAAAGTCAAATCAAACAATAATTAAATTTTAATAACTTTTTTATTAAAGAAAGGGTTTTACATACGTCATTTAAACAATGCGATATACAAAAAAATGGAGTATAGAGGTAATTAGAGCTGTGAAGGAGTCCGGATAATCGATGTTCGGATAATCGAGATTGTACTGTACATTATAAATGTGAAAATAGAGAATACGTAAGCCTATAATATTGTAGCATTTCATTACAAAAAAAAATTAACAAATGGCACTAAAACAAGCAAATTATTATTGCCATTTTAAAAGTAATTTAAGTCAATCTAATCTGATACGTGTTGTGTATTAATGTTAGTGGTTGTTAACAATTGTGATAGTCTAGTTTTAAAATGCATGTAATATGTACCTAGTTGTAGAGCTGAATTTTTTTATGGCAGGTGAAAATACCTACAGAAGATAATTTTATTTGATCTGAAACAACTTGTGTAAGTCTGTTGTAATTAAACATTTTTTGGGGTCGTTTCACAATTAATCAATATTATGTATCCAGTTGTATGTATTTTTTTTAATTATCTCTACTTATAAAGAGAAAAGTCCGTACTGACTAACTGACTAATTCGTCAACGCCTCGCACAACCTCTTGCATCTAGAAAGTTGAAATTTTGCACAGAGGTTCCATAATCCTTCCTTTTATATTGTAGACAAAAAATAAGGATGGATTTCTCTAAATTCCCACGGGAACGAAGCCGCGGACGGTAGCTTTTTCCACATAAATCTCCTCGTAATTTTTCTAGCGTCTAAAATTAATCAGTTCATTTAAAAAGTAACACAATATTATAAATAAAAACAGCATTCATTTTACTTCGAAATTAACTTATTATTGTAATAAGATACTCTTACACGATAGGAAAAGTACCTACAATAAAAAAATTATGATTTTTTTATTATTTATAATTATTATTTTGAATAATACTGAAGCTTACTGTTGTAAGACTTATTGAGACTATCTCTTGATCTAACATTCAATCGTGATATTATTTTCACAATTAATTTAATTATAGTTAGTAAAAAATAAAAATAAATTACGTAAGGCCTAACGGACACCAAACAAAAAATGTATTCATAGACGTGTATAATTTTTTTAGTATTAAGAATCTATTTATTTAGCTTGACTTGCCTGATTTAGTTTTTAAGTTGACTCTTCAGAAAATAATTCCGCAAACTTTTTAGAAGCGTAAAACCTTATTTTTGTCTAGCAACATGAAGTAACTGAGTAGGGATTGAAAAACTGATTCACAAAGTGTTACAGTTTGAATTGATAAGAGAATCAAGTCTGTAACCATATTCAATGTGTTTTTAAATCTGTTATCCCAAAACACTAATATTTCTGTAACAGAAATGAATCTGTAACAGAAAACAAACGACGTTGCCAAATTTACTGTTGACGCGTAGGTATTCAAATTGCAATAATGTTTTAAGAAAAACATGGACATGTTGTGTCAGTGTGTGTAAAGTCCAATGAAGTAAGAAGACCACGTTGTCACACTGTGCAATTTGTCATGGCAAGTACCTATTAAGGTTACAGATAAAAACACATATTAACAGAAATAAACGGTTACAGATTGATTGGGTTACAGTATCGTTTCTGTTTCTGTTGTAAGTGTTTTTGTTCTTGAACAGTTTCACAAAAACAGTGTTTAAAACACTTATGTACCTATTTCGGTTACTGTTTCAGTTCTTATGAGTAGGTAAGGAAATTTGTTTACTCGGTGATTTTTTAAGTTATTTTCTGTTAGTAGGTACTACAAAGTACAAACGTTTTACATCGCAAAATATGAAAATCAAATAGATAACAAATATTGTGCCCATTTATAAAGACTACTGTTTTATTATGAAATAAATACTAGTAAGAAAACTTTTTTTTTCTTAACTTACTACTTACGTAAGTTACTCACGTAAATATATGTTATTGTTTTTCTCAGTAAGACGATGGTGACGTTTACGTATCCTATTGTCTATGAATTAAATACTATTCTCAGATTAATTATGTAGGTATTAAATCTGAGTATTGTATGTCCCACAAACTTAACTGACCCAGTGGCCAAAATTGGAACTATTTTTTGTGTCTGTTTAGTTTTATGTTTAATTTACTAGCGACGCTATCACCGGGTCAGATAAGTTTGCCGGAATATATTGTATTAAGTCTATAAATCTACGTAAGTACACGATATGATATATACCTACCACGGAACAGGGCATCTGCTTATTAATTCCTACATCCATGAATTCTATAGTAACCAAGTCCTGACGTAAAAGAACGTGAAGCATAATCAATCTCGCATAAACATACGACTTCTTTAAAACGCCGCCACTAAGGGACTTATCGTGACACGTTTTTTTTATCCACTACAAGTTAGCCCATGACTGCGATCTCGTCTGATGGCAGATGATGCAGTCTAAGATGGTAGCGGGCTAACCTGTAAGGGGCATGGCAGTTATATTAAACCCATACCCCTATTCGGTTTCTACACGCCATCGTACCGGAACGCTAAATCGCTTGGCGGCTTTTACCGGTAGGGTGGTAACTAGCCACGGCCGAAGCCTCCCACCAGGGAAAATTAAGAAATTATAAATTTCCGGGAACCCGGAACCTCCGCACGTTAAGGCAACAGCGCTCAACACTGCGCCACGGAGGTCTTCAAAATACGTAAAACGTTTACGTCGTAAAATAAGGTACGTAGAATATTTGGTTGTGCGTCTCCCCCAAAAGTTTTTTTTGCAAATAAGTACGCAATTAGACTCATACTTCTAATTTAATTCGAGTAGTACAAAATGGCATGCCACAAATTAAAAAAATATTAATGTGTACTTTAGTTTATTAATATATATTATTTACTTCTTAAACATATAATTGTAAGAAGCGTTTTATATATCTCGAATACAGGGTAACTAAGTATTCAGATTCTTAAATTTCAAACTTGGTCTTTTTCTGCTTTTTTTTCATAATAACTCTTGTTGTTGTGATTTTGTCACTTCCCCAACAAAATTATCATTTCTCTTTGACCTTATCTTCAAAATTTCCGACTGGCAACAACCCTAATTTGGCGAACCTAGACTTAATATCTGAGCGTTTCAAATCCCTTTTCTCTTTTTTCTTAAGCGGGAAACCATCTGTTAATTCATCAATATCTTCTTTTCGGCCCCTTTTATACGTTTTGAGGAAACTGACACCAGCTTTTACTGATAGTGGCTCTTCCTCGTCACTACTAGGCGTTTCAGTAGTTGTAGTGGCTGTTGTTTTAGGGGAACTAGTCGTTACAGAGATATCATCTGAACTAGTCGTTCCAGATTTTGTTTTTTTTCCTTTAGGTATTTGTTGATCTATTATTTCGATTTCAATGTCCGGTCCGAAATCTCCAGGTCTCAATATTAAAGGTAATGAATCTATATCAATATTTATGCTTTGTTCATTTTGAAGTTCGACATTGTCATCTTGTTTTTTATCTTCTGGTTTTTTCTTTTCTCTTTCCTCATCATCATTATCGATATCGTTATCATCATCATCATCTGTAATCTGGTCCAAATCATACATATCCAAGTCTGCATAATCATCAGAATCATCTTTTAAATCGCCTATTGGTCTTCGTTTATTTTTTTTTCTCTTCTTGGATTTCGCTTTTTTGGGTGATGTTGTTATAAGCCTAGTGTGTGTACCACTTTTAATTTTGCCAGTCGGCGTTTTGAGATCGCTTTTGCTTTTTATGGGGGTGGTATTCGACTTTTTTCTGTAACAATAAAATCCGTACTTAAGATTATAAATTCGAAATTATGTCTCGTGTATTCGTTTTTATGTCCTTCAATCGTGCCGCAAGAGAGTAACGGATCGAGGTGATTTTTGCGTGGGTATCCTTGAGTTTTGAGGACCGGAGTTTTTCACGACATTAGTGAAAATCAGAGTTCTCCAGGATTTGGTAAACCTAAATCTACGCGGATGAAGTCGCAGGCATCATCTAGTCATAGTAATATTATAAATGCGAAAGTGCGTTTTTTTGTTAGTTTGTCTTTTAATTACGCTGCAACAGAGCAATGATTTTAGGTTAGGTACCTAGGTATAGTTGAAGACCCTGAGCGTGTCATAGGCTACGCTTTATTTCGGAAAATCAAAGAGGTCTCCCCCGGTAAATAAAAAGAAAATTAAACCACAGGAACGAAGTCGCGGGTATCATCTCATCATCAGTGAAAAAGTTACAGAACTGAATTAATTGTCAATGGTGAATTGCAAAGAATTTAAAAAGTCAACACTATATACAAGAACGCATGTTTGTCTGTCCGTACACTTTACCTGTTTTCAGCACTGGTCAGATGGTTCATAGGGTCCACAGCGTTGGACATAGCCTTGGCCTTTATGGCTTGCAAGGTTCTCGAACGATTTTCCGCCGTTTTCTTCTCTTCTTCTGATGATTCAGCTGTAACTGTAAGTATTTTGATTTAACTTTTTTTCCAACTTTTTGGATTCAGTTTTGTGGTCAGTTCAAACATAAAACAATGTTTGGTATATGTATGAGAAATTTAATTTAATTTTGATTTGTTTAACACAACATTGCCCTTGTAACTAAAAATTCGACTCCCAACTTGACACACTTTGATATCCTTGTAAAATAATAGATTATAATCAGACTATGTACCTATTATAAAATATGATATTTTTAGTAAAATAAATGACACGTTTGAATAATAATTGTCATGTTTGTACAATGAATGACACGTCTGAATCATAAATGATATATTTTTATCTGCAATAATTGACACATTTAGATAAAAAATTGTATCTTTGTGCACTATACCTTTGTATAACAATTGAGATCCTTGGTTCCCTTGGAAAATAAATGACACATTTGAATAATAATGAGGGCTACCGTTTTTGACGACCTCCGTGGCGCAGTGTGTAGCGCTGTTGTCTTAACGTGCGGAGGTCCCGGGTTTGATCCTCGGCAGGGTCAATTTGGGAATTTATAATTTCTGAACTTTCCCTGGTCTGGCCTGGTGGGAGGCTTCGGCCGTGGCTAGTTACCACCCTACCGACAAAGACGTGCCGCCAAGCGATTTAGCGTTCCGGTACGATGCCGTGTAGAAACCGAATAGGGGTATGGGTTTAATATAACTGCCATGCCCCTAACAGGTTAGCCCGCTACCATCTTAGATTGCATCATCACTTACCATCAGGTGAGATCGCAGTCAAGGGCTAACTTGTAAAAGGTCATAAGTAAAGCTGAAAATTCGGTAAACAAGCATACTTTTGACAAAAAAAAATACGTTTGTAAATAGTAAGCACAAGAACCAGGGACATACTAACCTCGGAATTATCTGTTCTTTCAGCCGCTTAATTTTACTTTGTATTATTCCAGGCTACTATCTATCTCTGTGCCAAATTTCATCCAGATCTATTCAGTCTTTGGGACGTTATTGAGTAACAAACATCCATCCATACATCCAAACTTTCACATTTATAATATAAGTATAGATTACATAATGAATCGGGTACTTATTGCTAAATATTCGTGGAACATTAAATTATTAGACCCGCGATAAAAATCCAGTGATATTTGACATTTCGGAGACCTCACACTAGCGCCTCTAGCGGCGAATTTAAAAGTGGTAGATTTCATTGACGTATTCGTCCAATAGAAAGAAAAAAAATTTTTTAATTGAGCACCAAAAAAAAAAAATTAAAACTAAAACAAAAAACTTAAACTAAAACACTTACATGCGAAATCAGCACTGTATTGTACAGCAGTGCAACAGGTAAGCCACTCAGCTTGTGTTGGAACTTTGGAACTCCGGACCTCTCAGACACGAAACCACTATAGTGGCGCACATCTGAGGTACCTACCAGGTGCCCCAACGCTGATTAAACAATAAATGACATGACAATTGTCCTCACCATTCTCTTTTTGATCCTTGTCCTCAATGGAACCAGAGACAAGTTTGCGGAGGGAGGTGTTGAGTTCGGTTGGCAAGTTTTCATTGATGTATTGCAAACTCGGGTCATTGATGCCCTCACCTGACACACACAACAAACAGTTATTTAAACACATATGATAAGAAAATAATTCCAATGAAATTCATTTAACAAATTAATTAATACGACTGCCCTGCCACATTATTTTTGGAGTTTACCTCCATAAGAAGCGATTTGCATATATAACCTTTGGAATCTTATTCACATTTTTTATTAAATGTTTTTTTTTGTGAATCACTAAAATATTGTTATATATTTTTGGAATCTACTCATCATTTTCTAGATGATGATTATATAGTTAATCTTATTTTCGAATATTTTTTTTCAATTTTGGTCTTTAATGCGGGACCATGGTCACCCCATCAATTTTTAAAAAAAAATTACTAGCCTATGTCACCCGGAATAAGCTAAGGATTCTAACGATACCTCATTTATGAAAATCGGTTCAGGCGTATAGAAGTTATGGTGGAATATACAAACTGACATACATACATACATACATACATCCATACATACATACATACATACATACATGAACTCTGAAAACAATATACTCCTTTTTTCAGGCAGTCGTATAAAAATTAAACATTGTGTCTATAGGTCGATCAATCCACAAATTAAAAATGTAAATTTTTTTGAAGTGAAAATTTCTTTAGGCGCGTTGAGCACTTCTTGGTAGGCGGTAAAAATGTGGAAACGCGTGACCGACACCATTCTTCTTAAGACAAAAGGTCTTAAGTAGTACATTCGTAATTAAACTTTAATGCCTTTGTTTTAAGGTTTATATTTAAAAGTGATGTGTAATCGTGACGTGACATCTCGCGTCACCATTCTTCTTAATAATATAGTACATTCGTAATTAAACTTTAATGCATTCGTTTTAAGGTTTATATTTTAATTATTTTAAAAGAGCTGCTTTGTTATTTTAAATATTCGTTTTCACTTCTATAGGCAGTCCCTATGACTGCCAATTTTTTTTTTAAAAAGAGCAACCACCGAGTTTTTAGCTGGTTCTTATCGGTAGGGATGGCATTCCGAACCTGTGGTAGATTCACTCGACGATTCCAAGGCACTTTTCATAAGTTTATTCGAATAAAAAAGTGAGTTTGACACGCCCCACTCTTATTTTGACGTTTGCCATTTAGTATGCAAAACACTATAGTCTATGTAAAAATATTTAATTTTAATAGGAAAGTTTGTAGGATTATTATGTAAGAAACTAAGTAGTTTCTTACATAATAATCCTATTAAAATCTTACATAATAATAGCCATTATTATGTAAGAAACTAAGTAGTTTCTTACATACTAATGGTTATAAAACATACCACTTTATGTAAGTAATGAAAGTAAAGCAATAATTTTGTTGATGAGACGAAAATAGTGGATAAATAGTCTGTGTGGATACTATACTTGCCTATACACAAATTTAAGAAATCCATTAAAAGTATGCCCCTGAATATAGCTTATTATACTGTTGAAGATTATGTAAATGATAGAGGAGCATGGATTAGAGCGCTCCAGCAATGCTAAGGACAGCGGTTACTTATGTACACATTGATATAAGAATTGTTAATGAATTATTTAAAAAGACCAACCACCGAGTTTCTTGCTTGTTCTTCTCGGTAGGAATGCCATTCCGAACCAGTGGTAGATTCACTTAACGATTCAAATGTACTTGTAATTTTTTTTAATTTTTAATTTATATACCTTGCTATAAACTGTGAACAGTTCAAGCAAGTAATATTTAAGCAAATTCCTCTTACCGAACAGCGCTTTTTTGGCGAGCACATATTGTCTCGTCATGGAGCCAAGGTCCCTGATGTGGTCCAGTTCCTCGTTCTGCCGGTAGAAGACGCCCATCGGCCGCACTCCCATCCTGTCTATACTTGTGTAACCTACACGAGGAAGGTAAGTGTTGGAAACACAACATAGGAATACTTGTGTAACCTACACGAGGAAGTTAAGTGTTGGAAACGCAACATAGGAATACTTGTGTAACCTACACGAGGAAGGTAAGTGTTGGAAACACAACATAGGAATACTTGTGTAACCTACACGAGGAAAGTAAGTGTTGGAAACACATCATAGGAATACTTGTGTAACCTACACGAGGAAGGTAAGTGTTAGAAACACAACATAGAAATACTTGTGTAACCTACAGGAGGAAGGTAAGTCTTGGAAACACAACCTAGGAATACTTGTGTAACCTACACGAGGAAGGTAAGTGTTGGAAACGCAACATAGGAATACTTGTGTAACCTACACGAGTAAGGTAAGTGTTGGAAACACAGCATAGGAATACTCGTGTAACCTACACGAGGAAGTTAAGTGTTGGAAACGCAACATAGGAATACTTGTGTAACCTACACGAGGAAGGTAAGTGTTGGAAACACAACATAGGAATACTTGTGTAACCTACACGAGGAAAGTAAGTGTTGGAAACACATCATAGGAATACTTGTGTAACCTACACGAGGAAGGTAAGTGTTAGAAACACAACATAGAAATACTTGTGTAACCTACAGGAGGAAGGTAAGTCTTGGAAACACAACCTAGGAATACTTGTGTAACCTACACGAGGAAGGTAAGTGTTGGAAACAAAACATAGGAATACTTGTGTAACCTACACGAGGAAGGTTAGTGTTGGAAACGCAACATAGGAATACTTGTGTGACCTGCACGAGGAAGGTAAGTGTTGGAAACGCAACATAGGAATACTTGTGTGACCTGCACGAGGAAGGTAAGTGTTGGAAACACGACATAGGAATACTTGTGTAACCTACAAGTAGAAAGAGCAGTAAGTATTGGAAACACAACATGGGATCAATTATTTTTATCACCAACTGATGCCCGCGCGGTTTAAGTTTTTTGATTCCCGCAGGAACGTCTCAATTTTCGGGGATAAAAAATAGCCTATATCACTCTCCAGTTCCTCAACTATACCCATGTCAATCACGTCAATCCGTTGCTCCGTTGCGGCGTGATTGAAGGACAAACCAACGAACAAACACACTTTCACATTTGTAATATTAATATGATCTATGTATCGTTCATTCAGACTATCTATTATGTACTGAAGTAATGAACGAACTCTTCCCCTCGTTCCTAGCAAAATTAAAGTGTGATTGCGCCACAAAAGGTGTTTTGTCTTATACCTCATCAAGCACCCCGAAATCCTAGTCTTCAACAGTAAGTATAAAAAAAAAAGCTGTAACCCGATTATGGAAAAAACAGAGGCACCCACTTTTTTTTTATATAACATCCGTCATATCTCTTTTGTTCGTATAAATGTAGTCCACCCAGGCTATAAAAACCAACAACCTCAATTTACATAGTCAAAAAAATATAGACTTATTTTACTAAGTAAGCCATCTAGTCTGAAAAGCGGGACAGCGCTATGGCGGGGACAAGGATAGGCTTATACAGGGGTGGGGCACGCCCTACAAGTCGGACGCCCAACTTTTTTCTAGTACAGGGCCCATCTAGTACCTACATATATATCGATGATAAAAACGAATCGATTCACACCTCATTCAACAAAATCAGCGCAATAGTTAAGGCGCTACGGTGGAGCTTACACATATACAAACATACATATAGTTCGCGCGCGAATGTTGAGTTGAATGTAGAGCCTATGTATGGTGACACATACATAAGCTCTGCATTCAACTCGCGCGCGAACTATACATAGACTGCTAAAATCACAACCCGTTATATTTGGCTTTGGTGTGGTCATTGTCGTCCCAACCATTAGACGTCCACTGCTGGACAAAGGTCTCCTGCATGGATCCCCACAGTACAAGGTCTTGTGCCGCTGGCTAGCTGAGCTCCCAGTTACTCGTTTGAGATCGTCCTTCCTACTGGGGGGTCATCTAGTTCTGGTACAAGACTGCCATTCAAGCACCTTTGGACCCCAACAACTATTGGCTCTTCAAACTAGTCAGGTAAAAACTAATATTTTGTTGAAATTGGGGCCTAAAAATGGTATGGATATGTGGACAAATGTATTATTATTATTATACTCTTTATTTGTACCACCAATAAACACCAAACAATAAAAGAAAAAAAAACACAGACATGATACAAAAGGCGTCCTTATCGCTTACCAGCGATCTCTACCAAGCAACCTTAGGAATAGGAAAAAAAGGAAAGAAAGACTGCAGATATTATACAATATACAATATTATTATATTATATACACTAAGATATATACTATAATTTAGTTTACACAGGAGAAATAGTTAATACTAGCTAATGCCCGCGACTTCGTTCACGTGGATTGAGGATGTTCGGTTCCCGTGGGAACTCTTTAATTTTCCGGGATAAAAAGAAGCCAGACTATAATCTATCTCTGAGCCAAATTTCATCCAGATCCGTTCAGCTGTTGGGGCGTGATTGAGTAACAAACATCCATCCATACATCCATCCAAACTTTCGCATTTATAATATTAGTATAGTTTTGATTTATTGATTGATTGATAATTTAATATCATCATCATCACTACAGCCCATTAACGTCCCACTGCTGGGCACAGGCCTCCACTCTCGTATGAGAGAGGGAATTAGAGCTTAGACCCACCACGCTGCTCCAATGCGGGTTGGCGGGCTTTAACGACTATTATCATGTTAGTGATAATAACCAGGACCGACGGCTTAACGTGCTCTCCGAAGCACGGGGGTAAAACACTGCCAACTTCCTAACTTCGGGCTAGTACTGGGAATTTCTAATCCGAAAAATACGATACTTAATCATGGCCCGACCCGGAACTCGAACCCGGGACCTCGTCGGCCGCAGTCAAACATGCTAACCACTAGACCAACGAGGCAGATAAATAATTTAATGTAGTTATAGTTAATAGTTAATATAATAATGTACCATCCAAATACTTCCTCATAACCCCTTCCATGCCTCGCGGCCGTTCTTCCGCGTGGTACTGAGTCCATTTCACGAGTACCTCCCCCAATATATACAACACGTCCAGTCTCCGCTCGCGTCTGGCCACCGTCTCTATCCGGTTAACAGCCCTCACATCGTTGGGCACCAGTCGGAAACCGGCGAAACCGGAAAACGGTTGCATATGTAACAAACTGTAGACTAGGAAAAGGCCGGTCACGGACTCCTGAAATTTTTAAAAGGGCTTTGAGGTGCCTACCGTTCTGCTATCTTTTTTTTTTTCAAAATAATGGTCACAAAATTGTATTAATCGATAGCTGGGATCAATACAAGCACGTATTTTACTAGACAAAATCTTCGAAAGTGTCAGGTTTTCGAGATATAAGCTTTTCAAAGCTGTGCTGGTGACGCGATCGCGAGACTTTAATATCTTTGATAGCTTTAAATGTCTCGGAAACCTGACGCTTTAGAAGATTTTGTCTCATATAATACTACTAGCGAATGCCCGCGACTTCGTCTACGTGGTTTGAGGTTTTTTGGTATACGGCTACTATCTATTTTTCTCCTCTTACCTTTACCTCTAAAACACCTCAATCCACGCGGACGGAGTCGCGGGCATCAGCTAGTATATATACACAAGCCAGCAATTTCCAAAAATCGTCCGGAGGACGATAATAGAAATTGCGGGCATCAGCTAGTAGTATTATATGAGACAAAATCTTCTAAAGCGTCAGGTTTCCGAGACATTTAAAGCTACCTTTATATTTAACCGAAAAACGGAAACCGGAAAACGGTTGCAGTTGTAACAAACCGGCCGGTCAACTCCTGAAATTTTTAAAAGGGGTTCGAACATTTTGACCTGCCTACCGTTCTGCTATCTTTTTTTTTTTTTCAAAGTAATGGCCACAAAAATTGTATTAATCTATGGCTGGGATCAATACATGCAAGTATTATATCTGTCACAGTAAGATTGTAAAAACCGTTAGAATATAATATAACTCGCGTAATTGCAAACTGTCGAAAGATTACAATTTAACGCATTATTTTCCGGTAGATTGTAATCTGTTAGGTATATTAACCCGATGCAAGCCGGGCACTACCAGATTATATATGTCGCACCCTAACCTAACCTACAAGAAAGACACAAGAAAACGTAAATACAATGAATATTTCAAAAATTGACACTCAGAACATTGAACGGTTCACAATCTTTCGACAGTTTACAATTTCGCGAGTTGGATTATAATCTAACGGTTTTTACAATCTTACGGTGACATATCCATACTATACTAATATTATGAATGCGAAAGTGCGTCTCTGTGTGCTACGCTTTCACGGCTTATTCGTTCAACCGATTTTGACTCGATAACCTGACGCTTTGGAAGATTTTTTCTAGTAAAATACTTGCTTTATTGATGCCAGCTATTGATTAATACAGGTTTTGACTTTTGAGTGGTCGTTATTTAGAAAAAAAATTTAAAATGTATTAATGGGTAGGTCAGGCCCCTTACAAAAATATTCAAACCCCTCTAACAGGAAAATCAAACATCAATCCATTATTTTGAGCCCATGACTTGCTTGATATGAAATGGATTGCCATTCAAAAATTCAGGCAGAAAAATTTGCTGCCTGATCTTGTATATCTTAAAAAATCTAACTTGTTTGATCAAAATGCTTGGTTACTCTATAGTTAAATTATAAATACAAAAGTGTGTTGGTTTATCCTTTAATCATGCCGCAGCAGAGCGTAAATAGACGTGGATTTTTGCTATGGTTCAAACCTGAGGAGTGACATAAGTTTCTAATTAGAAGGGCTAGGATATGGAATGCCCTTCCGGCTTCCGTTTTCCCCTCCTCTTTTAAAATAGACCGTACCTTCAAATCAAGAGTGAATAGGCATCTTCTAGGCAAGCGTGCTCCACCTTAGGCTGTATCACCAATAGCTAGCAATTCTGATTGCAGCCAAGTGCTGGCCTATAAAAAAAAGCTACTACTTACTCTAGGAAAATTAAAGAGTTTCATTTTAAAAACCTAAATCCATGATGATGCAATAACAAGCCGGTAGATATAATATAATCTTTATAATATGAACTAATATTATTATTCGTTCTTAATAATATGAACTACTAGATGATACCCACGACTTTGTCCGCATGGATTTAGGTTTTCAGTACATGCGGAAACTCTTCAATTTTCCGGGATAAAAAGTAGACTGTGTGTTATTCCAGACTATCTATCTCTGTGCCAAATTTCATCCAAATTTTTGCCAGCCAACCGTTCTGGTTCAAACATTCATCCAGTATAGATGAATTAAAGCAACTTTTTACCTCACTAGCTCAAAAAGGTCGCCTTTACTGGATTTAAGACCTGGATAATGACATAGTATGTTAAGTGTTAAAATAATGTTGTAAAAGAAATAAACTATTTTTTTTATAGTATAGGTACTTTTACAATATTATTAACTATTAATCAATTTTCTAAACTTTGTAGTTAATACAAATAAAACTGGTTACCTCAAAATAACTAGTGTTTTTGACCATGTAATGTTTGGCTATGTATATTAACTCCTCTGATAGTTCCGCTATCTCCGCACTTGATGTTCTGCCTCTATAGACAGAAAGAGGTTTTCATGAAAGTTCAACAATGTCTCAAGTAATATGATCCATTTTGCAGCAAGACAATACCAACCCCAGTGTGTCTGCTACACATTTACGGCCTATCCGTTCAAACGATTTTAATGAAATTTTGTATATGGATAGTTCACATCCCAGGGAAGGACATATGGAAAATTAAAGAATTAATAAATTAGAAAAAAAAAAAAATAGAATCCTAAATATATATATATGTCACCGTAAAAAAACCGTTACATTATAATCTAACTCGCGAAATCACAAAGTGTTGAAAGATTACAATTTAACGCATTATTTTCAGGTAGATTGTAATCTGTTAGGTTTATTAACCCAATAGAACATAAGCGCCCAGCCTGCGGCCGGGCACTACCTGATTATTTATGTCGAACCCTAACCTAACCTACAAGAAACAGACAAGAAAACGTAAATACAATGAATATTTAAAAAATTTACACTCAGAATATTGAATGGTTCACAATCTTTCGACAGTTTACAATGTCGCGAGTTAGATTATAATCAAACGGTTTTTACAATATTAGAGTGACATATTTAAGACGAGCAACTATTTCCATGTAAGTAAATAGTTACTGATTGGCTAAATAACTATGATGAAACTGAAATTCTATTAAAATTACAAATTTAAATTTAATTTACTACCGAGGTATATTATATAGTATAGTAGCTCAGTTCAAGTTAGATTTAGGGGCACACACAACAAAGGACAGTGCATGCTTATTTTGCAATTTTTTTTAACTTCTGTTTGAAATCTGTAGTTAGCACCATCTTTATTTCAAGGCTCATAAAGCCACATAAGGACCACCAGAACAAGTAAATAGAATTGACTTACTCATACAGCAAATCAAAGTTCATTTCCTTCCATAATTTGGCAAACTCCTTAAAGTCCACGGTCTTCAGCTGCAGGCACCGGTTGACTAACTCATCACAGTCTGTTGAGAAGCCATCGGCTATGTGCACTTGATATATTGGTAGAGAATTTTTGTCACCTGAAAGGGGACTAGAATTAAAACCTAAGCTTCAGTCTCAATTCTATCTGTCACTTGCCATTATTATCCTTTTTATTCTGAAAATCAGTTCCCCTGGGATTTTTTCCTGGGAAACAACGTTGCGGGCCTCTACCATACTAACAGAGCCCATCTTTACAAACGATTTTGACGACAATTTGGTCTAGAGAGGTTGACCTGGGGAAAGACATAGGCTACTTTTTATCCCGGAAAAATGAAGAGTTCCAGCACGAATGAAAAAATTAATAGTTCAATTTGTGAAAAACTTACGACGCGGCATTTTATGAACACAAATTAGTATATAATTGACTCCTGCTTTTTTAAAGCACGTTCCATCAACGATTCATTGAAACGTGACTTTAAAAATGTAATTCTTTGAGAATAAAGTTATAGTAGTTGAATATTATCTATAAATTCAAACACATCTTCAAAATCAAACCATGTAACATGTAAATAAACATCTCCCAAGATCACCCTAGTGATGTTGACGAGTGCGAGCGAGACTCGAGTTCTTTTACTCGACTAACTCGAATCACTACGCTGACTCGTATTCTCTAGACTCGATTGTAGATTAAAGAGTCTTTGATATGTATGGCACCGTAAGATTGTAAAAACCGTGAGATTATAATCTAACTCGCGAAATTGCAAACTGTCGAAATATTACAATTTAACGCATTATTTTTCGGTAGATTGTAATCTGTTAGTTACATTAACCCGATAGAACCTACCACTACTATGTGATACTACCTGATTATTTATGTCGAACCCTAACCTAAACTACAACAAACAGGCAAGAAAACGTAAAAATGAATATTTCAAAAATTGACACTCAGAACATTGAACGGTTTACAATCTTTCGACAGTTTACAATTTCGCGAGTTAGATTATAATCTAACGGTTTTTATAATCTTACGGTGACATGTATAATAGGGTGTTGACTCTGTGAATCATAACAGTAGTATGAATTGAGTCAACGGCTCTGGTGTTTTAAGTTTTCGAATGAAAATTGTGCCATTACTCAGGCTTTGAGTGGCCCGATAATAACGGGCCACTGGCAAAAAAAAGTATAGCTAACTATAATAATTTAGTTAGCTATACCTACTTTTTTTATAATATTGTAAGTATAACTATACGTAATAAATACAGTTTGAATTGTGTTTTGTAGGGCACAGGGTAAGAAATACTTCATATTTTCATACTTTAGAAGCAAATAAATCGAGACACTCGCAGTTGTGGTAGCAAAATTGTGCCATATTCATTCTAGTTTACTCTAGGCTGCTAGTCCTAAATCGAATTCCGCTCCGAGAAGGCTCGAGTTGAAAAAATGGTATTGTTCCATCAAGGATTAAAACCACCTTGACACGTGGCGTTCTATTTTTTTAATTGGCTCTGGGTTCAACCAGACGACAATAATCATAATTTCTACAGATTTCTCAATTTCAAAATTCCAACTCGAATGCATTTCTCGTCTGCGTCCGCATCATACAACACCATTATCATGGCCTGCAGGGTGAGCGCGTATCTTCTGCATCAATCATTGTTACAGTATCAATTGTTGTGATTGGCTGAATTTATGGTATTCTTGCTGCGTCAATGGATTTTGTCCAATAGTGGAAGAGTGTTATCCAATCAGAGGTGATTGCGATTGTTACACTGTAGCTGTCAGTGATACGCGGTCGCCCAACTGGTTAACTTTTCGGCGTTGCAAGTTGCAACATCCAAGTCTCCAAGATACTTCTATGGTTCAACAAGTCGTCGTTCTTGCAGCATTGTCAGATTTTGAGTGAGAGTGAAACCGAATTTGACTTGTGCGCCGAAGCGAGCCTTTTTAATGCTTGTTAGAAAGCATTAGGAAACGAACAGTAAAAATAAAACTAATAAGATTTTAAAGTGTTTTAATTTTATCTACATAAAATAAATCCCGGTTAACAGATAACACAACACTGCAGGTAACGAATCGAATAAAACACTGATTTGATGCTTACAATTATTTAATGTCGATAGTCGATACCTCCGACGCAGCACTTAGGAACGTGTGGAATTTGCGAGCGTTCACATAATATGATATTGCTGTTAATTATAATCACTACTAAATCGTAAAACTAAGTAAAAACTGCGCTGTTTAGAGGGGCGTCTTCTCGATTAATTTGTACCAGTGACCGCATTCGCAGCGGCGGGGGTGATCCTGGAAGTAAAAATAAAATTACATATACACTTTTTAGTAATTAGTTTTACGTTTATTTATAACTAGATGGTGCCCGCGACTTCATCCACGTGGATTTATGTTTTTTAATTCCCGCGGGAACTCTTCAATTTTCTGGGATAAACAGCCTATGTCCTTCCCCGGTATGCAACCTATATCTGTACCAAATTTCATCAAAATCGGTTGAGTAGTTGGGCCGTGAAAGCGTAGCAGACAGATACACTTTCGCATTTATAATATTAGTATGGATATGGACTAGACGATGCCCGCGAGGTTGATATTACTTTAACGCTAAAGTTTTTCAACCCTTAGAGGGTTGATACGCTGTTTGTCGTGCATGATTTAAAATCTTGTTGGTAAGAGGATGATCACGGCTCCGCACGGATGAGCTTGCCTTATGCTACTACCACTACAGCCAATTAACGTCCCACTGCTGGGCACAGACCTCCATTCTCATAGGAGTGTGGGAATTAGAGCTTAGATCCACCACGCTGCTCCAATGCGGGTTGGCGGGCTTTAACGACTATTATCATGTTAGTGATAATAACCTGGACCGACGGCTTAACGTGCTCTCCGAGGCACGGGGCACGGGGTGAAATACCACCAACTTCCTAGCTCTGGGCTAATACTGAGAATTTCTAGTCAGAAAACTAGCCAATACTTAATTATGGCCCGACCCGGGAATCGAACCCGGGACCTCGTCGGCCGCACTCAAACATGCTAACCACTAGACCAACGAGGCAGTTGTTTCTAGTGATTGGTTAACCATATGCTACTACTACATATTTATTACTGTTTACCCAAAGTATTAGTTATAAGTATGGCCAAATTGCATTCAAATCAGGTTTTCAAATTAAGTTTCAGCTTGATGCTGTCATTTATTTTTTCGAAAATTTATAATGTACAGGAGACATGAGATTACGGTTGTATTATTATTTATTAATCACCAGTAGCCAATCCTTTATAACGTCTATCAGGGGCCATACTGCCAACCCTTAAAGTCATATTGTTTCAATATTGTTGACTTTTGTGTTTTAGAATTATTATAACCCTTATTATAGGAACATCAAGGTATGTGACATCAAACTGTTTCTTTTTGTTAATATTGCTTAAATATTGTTTTAAGAGCTGGTATATAGTACAGTATAGCCCCAGTTCTTCAAACTATTGCTACTTCAGCTTCACAATAATATGTTGAGCTATGCCAGTTGTTTGTTTTACAGAATAAGTGTAGTAGAATAAAAGAAATACATAATACCTTGTGTACCCAAAGCCAGTTAATAGATATTGAATGTTCTTCACCTGTAAACAGAAATATGAAATATAAAATCCATAACTATTATTAATCAATTATTGTATTGTGTGTTTGTACCAGGCTCTAAAAACTTTTATTATTATTATAAAACTTTTTCTTGACTTCTTGGGCATGTGGCTATGCAGGGCTCTACTTAGAGACCCTTCACTTTGACCATTGCCGATCTATTGTGTATTATCTTGACTCACAAAAAGAAGTAATACTTCCTAATAATTCAGCTATCCACTTATGTTACCAGCTAATCAGTTCCATAGACATATTCTGTAGCTCAATAGGTATGTTATCTAACCTAGAAAAATTACTGTGAAATTCCTATTTTGTTACTGGCTAACTTTAGTAACATACCATGGTGACATCATAGCTTACATAGTATTATCATTACTATACATATTTGTATGGGGACTGTAATAAAGTTTTTACATCTGCTGGTACATTTTGGTGTCATTAAAAATTACTTTGGAAAAGTTATGTTTCTACCTCAATATGTTGTCTGCACATGATTATTTACTTTCTATAGTACAGGACAAAATAGTTTTGACAACAAATTTTCTCTGTTCTGGTCTGGTGGGAAGCTTCAGCCGTGGCTAGATACCACCGTACCGGCAAAGACGTACTGCCAAGCTATTTAGTGATCCGGTACGATGCCTTGTGTGTACAGGGGTATGGATGTAATATGGGGACACGTTAGCCTGCTACCATCTTAGGCTGCATCATCACTTACCATCAGGTGAGATTACTTACACAGTCAAGGGCTAATAAAAAGTAATAGAGCAGCATCTTGGTTCTCATTTTTCCACCTAATCAATGAATCACATATGTCCTACAGCATAGAAAGTTAGTATGCTTTAGCAAAACAAAACTATTCAACATACATATACATCCTACAATACGGGCATCGAAGCATGAGGGTACGAGTGTGGGGTTATCGCGTGTGCCGGCGGCTTTCTTCAGCACCTTCATGTTGAAGGGGTCATCGTTGCCTGTCTGTAGCGCGAGCAGTTCTTTCCTTTCTAAACCTGTGGCGTGTTCTAGGGGATCTGGCATCACTGTAAAAATAATGTTACATTGCCTATTAGCTATTGAATTTCTTGCTCATATGGTTATTTGTGAATTATCTAAATCAATACTAATATTATAGATGCAAAAGAGTGTCTGTTGGTCGGCTACACATTCCAGGTCTATTGTGTTTTTGATATCTATGTCACTGTAAAATTGCAAAAATCGTCAGATTTCAATCTAACGCTTTTTTTCTTGATAGATTGTAAACTTGTGACAGATTGTGAACTGTTCAATGTTCTGAGTGTAAATTTTTGAAATATTCATTGTATTTACGTTTTCTTGTCTCTTTCTTGTAGTGTTATATTGTAATCTTACAACAGTTTACAGTTTCTCTAGATAGATTACAATCTAACAGTTTTCACAATCTTACAGTGACATCTATAATTTCTATAATGCACAGCCATAATTAGGCTACAATTGTCTCAACAAACTTGACTTGGATTAGACTGATTGATTAGTCTGAACTTCTGAAGGTCAATGGGCATGGTTATTTAACTTAATATGGATTACAGAAAAACATAATATTTAGGTAAAACAATACTTTCCATTTAACAATACTTTGTGATCTTATAAGGGTATGTTATGTTTAGGGTATTAACATACAAATTGAATTTTAAAAATGTGCCCATATTAACACAGATCTAGTAATAATTTTTTACTTGACTATGGCAAAGCTAAAAGGAAGGGCTATGATTTAGCAGTCTATGTATGTATGAAAGTAATGTTTATATTTATGTATGTTCTACCATAGCACCCAAACTACTGATCCAATTTTGATGAATGCGGTGTCAATCAATTTGTTGTTATGGTCTTGGTGACATAGCTTACATTTTACATGAACTAGTGTAAAATGTGTGTATGAAGCTTATTAGGAAAAACTGACTTCTTATCCTGAAAAGTTCAGCTTTCTAGGGTCATCCGGACCGAAACTATGAGGGTTTGATAATACGATGAAATGCTTCCAAAAAAGGTAGGTAGTACCCCGTCGTCTTGGCAGGGGCACCACTGTGCCCCCAGATAATAATATTATTCATAGATAAGATACATGCAGAAAAATGATTTGATTCTTATAGGTAAGTACACCTGCCTATCATGTTGTCAATAAAATTTGATTGGAGTCTGTTTTTAGTATGATTACAAAAAAAAGTTACTTTTATAGGGAATTACACTAACAAAGCAAACTTATGTGTCTTTATTGCATAGTTTCTTTTTTCTATGAAAGCTGAAACCTTGCACCAGCGATTCACATGATAGCAGCAGAACCTGCTAAAGATGTATTTTCATAATGTAATATTTATATGAAATGAAATTTATCAACAACATCTAAGGGTTTATTCCTTATCACAAGGAATTTTCTATTAGATAAGATATACCTAACCTCTATTTCAGTAAAATTATTATTCTTGACTTCTAGATCATGTAAACTAATTGTACAACTAAATGAATAAGATTTGATAATAACAAACTTTTGTACTTACACGATTTATTGTCATGAAAAGTTTGATATTGTCACGAAATTAGGACTAAATTGCGAATTCCAATCGATAAAATGTGCGATACATATTACGACGCTATCAGTGTCACGGAAATCCCTATACGAAGGATAACTCTTACATTAGGATTGGGACATATTAGATAAGTACTAATTTAAGAAAAACCGATCCAAAATAGTTTCTAAATAAAAGGGGAATGTTTTTACGAAAAATAAAGGGATACTTTTGACATTACGTAACGTAACAACGACAGCTGAGGCAAGGTGTTTTACGTTTTTAGGGCGTCCTTACTTTTGTCTGCGAATCCCCGTCGAGCGGTGGATAGAAGAACACTTCGGAGAGCATTTACGCGTACAATTTGTCTACACAAGGAAGCCATTTTCACTTAATTTTCACTAGACCGCTTCTCACGATAGCAAGTGGATTTTAGGCAATTTTAAGTTTTTCGTAGAGTTGCCCAATGTAAAAATCGGTAAAGTGTCGATTTTTTAAAGTATCGGTTTTTAAAAAATAACGTTATTTCATATTCCAGAAAACCCTAAGAAAACTTTGAAAATGTCTATTCAAATGAAATAAACTTGTTTAATACCGATAAAGCAAGATATAGCAGATAGCTTAAACAGAAAATTAAAAAACCTGCCCGAGGGCGCCACTGCCGCATTTTCTTAAGAAAGTTGTGCATAGTCAAACAAAAAAAACATTTTTTCCTGCAGCATGGCAAAGTTTTTTGTTTTCCTGGTCAGGTTAAAGTATAATAATTACAGTAAGTGACAATTTGGTTATAACAGAATTAAATAATGTATTAAAGATAAACACTAAAGAATGTTATATATATTTTTTTTATTGTTCAAGATAAACATGCATTGATATTATGGGTATCACACTAGCCATCCTCAAAAAATTAATATAGTTACATTGTAGTTTTTATAGAAGGTGATGAACTCCATGACGCAGTGTTAAGTACTGTCATCTTAACGTGAGAAGTCCCGGTTTCGATTTTCAGCAGGGCCAATTTGGGAATTTATAAAATCCGAATTTTCTTTGGTCTGGTCTGGAATTTGGAAATGGAATTTTTGGTAGGGTAAAATAATACTAGTTTTAAAGCCTGATCATAAATTTAATAAAGTTATGAGATGACACTCGTAAATAGGTACATACCGATGGTTAATAAACGTGATATAGTAATAGTCTTAATAGTAGTAATAATTAGAATTAAACTTGTAAGTTTTTATGTATCTAGCTATTGTAACTTACATAACTAACATTTGTGTTTCGCAAGACTGTTTACATTTCGTAAGTCATTCAAGTAAGCGGCTTACGTGAGCAAAATTTACTACTTTTTTGCGCCTTAGAAAAGTGTTGTATTTTCGGATAACTCAATGCATTTTATAATTAATCGAACGTCAGCCGTTTATTCCTACCTGTGTTTAATTTGCAAAGTTAGTAAGATGTATTTTACACAGTTTAAAAAATTATAGTTATAAATATTTATGTGTTTAAATAAAGTTGCATATGTTAGATGTTAGATACTACGTGCAATTAGTTATCCTGGTATTCTAGTAATAATTTATTATTAATATAATCTTTGTTTGTATATCGCAATACATAGGGAAGAATACAGAAAGAAAATAATAAATTAGCTCATGTATTATTGGAGAGAATGCAATATTTTATATAATAAATTAGTAATTTATTTAAATTTACTTGCGTTAGGAATACGTTAGGAAAACACTTTCAATGCTACCAATAAAGTATCAGTCCACCATATTTTAAGAAGAACGAGTAGGTTTTAAAGTTTAAACTCTTTTACAGTTATATTTATTGATGATAATACAGTTTTGTCCCTAATTCATAGAATGTTATGATCACATGGCTTTTGACGATAACTTGCAATTACTTTCGTGATCAACGCCTTTCCATCATAAACAATTGTGGTTAGGAGCTAAAATAAAAACATAAAAATTATATATTTGTTATTAAATCATTTAAAAATAAACGCAGTCTTTCGGTAGGTACGTAGTACGTACTTTGACCTATACTTAATACTATAAATGCTAAAGTTTGGATGGATGTATGGATGGATGGATGTTTGTTACTCAATCACGCCAGAACTGCTCAACGGATCTGGATGAAATTTGGCACAGAGATAGATTATAGTCTGGAATAACAAATAGGCTACTTTTTATCCCAAAAAATAGAAGAGTTCCCGCGGGAACCAAAATAACTTAATCCACGTGAACGAAGTCGCGGGCATCAGCTAGTATGAATGTATGTGGATTGGTAGCCTAATATGTGGAGGCCTAGCTAGTCTGTATATTATATGATAACGACTTCATCGTGTACCTACTTACTTATTTTTCCAATGTCAAATTCCTAGTAAAAGAAATACTTACGAGCAACATAAATGCGATTTTTCGACGTATTTTATTTATCTTATTCACGCATAAGAAAAATGATGATATTATTGTTGAAGGAAATCAGTTTCTCGTTCGACCACTTCTTTGAACGAAACAGCCCTTGAATGAATTAAGTCGGACATCGATTTCACCTTCTTCAAGCTGAAAATTAACGTAGCTTCGCTTTGTTTAGTTCTTCTTGATGTAAGTCTCATTAAATCAATCGGCAACTATGACCATAGTCATGGTAGAAATGAATCAAGGTCTGGTCACGAAAGTTGAAACTACAGGGTTCATTTTAAGCTATCAAGTTTAGGTGTAGTTCGTAGAAGCCCCACTCAATGGAAGCTCAGCAATGACTTCCCAATTGTTCAATTTCCGTGACATCACGTAGTGATTTATTTTACCAGATCTAATGAATATATTTCTCGGTAACACGATGGTGATACGCATTCACGAACACATCTTGTGCGTGCTAATCCACTCATTTGATTACAGGCGCTGCTTTGTTCACATGCTGTTTCGAATTCATGAAATGTCATCTCCTGCAAAGTTATATTTGTAACTCTCATTATTATTGAATTCATGAACAAAAAAAAAGAGTGATAATTAGAGTAAGAATTGTGATGTGGGATTGTGACAGTCTGACATACCCAGTAAAAACGAAACGTGGAAATATCTACCTACCATTAGATATGAGTAGGAACTTTTTGACTGAAGCTTTTTGGCAAACTCACTATATTTCGTGTTCAGGATCAGAATCCTTTCAACCCTTTACTCAAGTGGTTTAAGGGCTTGAATCAAAGGTAAAATTCACTTCATATCAGTAAATAAAAATAGTAGACATACGTACATTTTTGGGTGTATCCTTGTATTGGTATTCTTTAAATGTAAAAGTTGTACCAGTGTTATCACTCCTACAACCGTCGTACAGTCCTAAAATAAATAACCAGGCTACTGATGATGCTATTCGTAACATTATAATATTGTTTTAGCAAGCCGTTGTTTCTATCAAAGATGTAAGTAATTTTTGTTGGATGCTCTGAAAATCAATATCAATAACTACTTGTTGCTTAACAAATTCGTTATTGCGCATGTCTAATTTACAGTTTTCAGATTAAAAAATACGCATAAATGTTACCAATATTATCAAAGCTTATTATGAATCATTACATAATAGAATAGTCACAGCTTCTCTTAGATAATGGGTGTTACTCAGCTTGATATTAAGTACGATAAATGAAATTCTTCTTTGTATTCAAAGATTTATCTACCCATGATATTGTTATTTTTCGTATTTCAATGATGAATATTTAAACATAATAACTATATGGATTTTTTTAATCCGACCCATTCAGTTTTGAATAAATCGGTAAAATATCGCCACATATTTAACATACAACATTATTTATAAAGTATGAATGACGTGAGGAATAGCCAAATGTCAATTGGAGTTTGTCTTTGGTCAATAATTTGTCATTTGTCAAATCTCAATCAAAAATTCTACAGTCAAAAGTCAAGAGAAAAAGAGAGACGAAAATATACAAAAATCTTCAAATATTTTTAGTCTTTCTTTGTTAGTTGTGTTAGACTTGTGTAATTTTTAGTTTTTGTGTTTTAAAGTGTGGTGTTGTGAGTTCTATATCAACATAACTTGGATTATAGAACAGTGCTGCGAGCGAGTTTACAATTATTCATCAAAATAGGTACGTAACACTTACTTTCCTAACAATAATTATTAATTAATCATGATAAAATATCGCCGAACTGTTTTTAGTATCGCTGGCAATCAGCAACAGGAAGTAATCTTTAGTATTTTTATAGTTTTCTTTATTGCTATATTTTTTAACATAAATACATTTTATGCCTTAGTTAGAATTAATGGGACTGATAAACTTATCTTAATTATTGGTAGGCATCTATAAACCTACATTTAAATAAATATTTATTATTTTTTCATGTAACACATACACATTTACATTTTAACACTATAAAAGCTTCCTTCCTTTTTACTTCATTCAATTATATTTATAAAGGGATTTATATATATTCAACAATAAGTCGATAGTTACAACTTTCTATAGCCAAAATAACGAACTGGTCCTCAAAGGCTAAACAAGATAATAACTAGTGAGTATTGACCCTTAAACTTTAGTGCATTCTCGGTGCAGATGTACTGAACAAATCCCTCACATTGAAAACTGACCTGTAAAGCTGTCATATAGAGTTTACTTTACTATGATTACACAACCTTAATATGTTAGCCATGTAGGTATTCTGATAGAAGGTTTGCTTTGCAAATCTCAACTTCAAGTGAAACTGATAAAGTTGGTAACAACATTTAAGGTATTTCGTAATGTTGCAGTTTTTTCCTTAAATTGAGGTACCATATTATAACATATTTTTTGTTTTATGTTATTGTTCTATTCTTATTATACTTTGTTATAAGTATTTAACAAGTTTGTGGTTATTTGATGCCTATTCACAGTTATTAAGCATTCAGGATAAGTAAGTAATATGTACCTAATACCCGTTACTAAATAGCACTCTATGAGGGAGGGTTTTTAAGTTCGTGGATTGAGTGGGTTGGAGGGGGGTGATTAGGCTCATTAGGATCGTAACGTGTTTAGTGACTCATAATTAGTATAAATATGAGATTTCATTGTTATTAGACTATTAGTCTTTGAGCTATCGCCAACCAAGCAACATAATCAGGAGTGAAAAAAGTGAAATATGGAAAATATCGAATATCGTGCCGTTATAAAGTTCCTTACCAAGCAAGGAAAGTCAGTTGCGACCATAATGGATGAGATGTCATCGGTTTACGGTGACTCTTGTCCAGGAAAAACCATGGTGTACAAGTGGCACAGTTTGTTTAAAAAAGGAAGGGAATCCCTTGAAGACGACCCGAGGCTGGGCAGGAGCATCGAGGTGACCACGCCAGAACTTATCCAAAAAGTCGAAAAACTTGTACTCGACGATGCTCGACTAAAGAAGAAACAACTCGCAGAAATGGTTGGAGTATCCGATACAACCATTTTTAAAATCCTGCACGATCATCGTGGCATGATAAGGTCAGCGCAAGATGGGTACCGAGAATGCTCACGCCGCCGCAAAAACAACAACGCGTAGAGTGTTCACGTGCATTTTTGGACCTCTGCAATGAAGACAAGGAGGGTGTATTGAGTCGAATTGTTACTGGAGACGAAACTTGGGTTCATCATTATGGACCTGAGTCGAAACAAGATTCTATGCAGTGGCATAAAAAGGGAACAGCACGCTCCAAGAAGTTTAAGGTGTCACAGTCAGCTGGGAAACTCATGGCAACGGTCTTTTGGGACGCAGAAGGAATATTATTGATCGATTATTAAGATAAAGGTGTTTCTATAACCGGAGAATACTACGCTTCAATATTAGAGCGACTAAAAGAAGCCATTAAACAGAAAAGACGGGGAAAATTGATGAAAGGTGTGCTGCTTTTGCACGACAATGCGGCCGTCCACAAGAGCCGCGTTGCGTTGGCTGCCCTGCTTAAAGTGGGCTTCGATATTTTGAACCACCCACCCTACAGCCCAGACCTGGCCCCGAGTGATTATTACCTCTTTCCAAAAATGAAAAAAGAGCTGCGGTGTAAAAAATTTACCACCGACGATGAAGTTAAGGAGGCGGTTTTGAGGACAAAGACAAAACATTTTTTTATGAGGGTATAAATAAATTAAGATCTGAAAAATGTGTCCGTCTTGCAGGTGAATATATTGAAAAGGAAAAATAATTTGGTTTTTTTATTTCAACCCCTTACCCTTCATTCCGCGAACATAAAAACGCTCCCTCGTAGTTTACACATTATAAAAAGATATTTAATCTGCTAGTTAGTAGACAAAAAACTGTGTTGATTCCTCAATGCTTTGGAGGGTGACCAGTGACCACTACTCAATAATCTATATTATACTATCTATATTAATATCATAAATGCAAAACTTAGGATGTATGGATGGATGTTTGTTACTCAATCACTCCAGAACAGCTGAACGGATCTGGATGAAATTTGGCACGGAGATAGATTATAGTCTGGAATAACACATAAGCTACTTTTTATCCTGGAAAATTAAAGAATTCCCGCGGGAACTAAAAACCTCAATCCACACCGATGAAGTCACATCACACAAGTTCATATTGGTTAACACTTCTCTGCTATTGGCTAAATCCATTGTATTGGAGCAGGCATTATTTTGCAGCATACTGGGCAGTGAATATCGCAAGCAAAACTCTGGACCACATCGATTTGTCTACATTGGCAGATTATAGCAAATTAGACTTCTTTCTAGAGGTTCTTTCATTAAATCCATTATTGCAGCAAGAATTGCTGTTTCATTATGTGGGCAAGTTTTTGGGTAGTTCTGCCCTTAATAACTAGCTGCCACCAAAAGCAGTAGTAAATAATGATAAAAATTGTTCTTATCAACTTCTGGGAGGAAAGGTTAGTTTTTTCGCTTATGATAACAAGTATGATAGATAAGATAAATATATTTGTATTGTAAAGTACTTACTCAACAAAGTAGTTCCATGAAAAAATATTGAAATAATCCTGCACTCAACCAATTGTAATAAGTAATAGGTAAGTACTCTAAATATAGTTACTAAGTTTAGGTATTTCATATTAGGTATTCATATTGTAGGTATTTTCAAAAGCCATGTGGATAAACTTTAGAAATAAAGTTTACTCTAGCACTTAGTAAAAAAATAAGTACCTATCCATTGGATCCAGTTCATAAAAACTTCAATAAATATGTAATTGTCAATTGTCATGAGTCGTATTCAATTCATGATGAATTCAAAGATAGCAGAGAATGATAGTGATATGAATCTTCATTATTAGTCTAGATAACTAAATGATTCTCAGTTTCTTGCTGGCTCTTCTCAGTAGAATCAGCTTTTTGAACCGGCCTTAACGTATCATAAGTGACACAAGTTGTTCTACATGAAATAAATAAATCATTTCATTTCATTTCAGGGAAAAAAGATAGATAGAAAGTTATGTTTCTTTTTATTCATGTTTTTGATAGTTGCTCTGTATATCCAGGATACGAGCTATAACACAATGTTTCAATACTAAACTTTTCAATTAATTTCACATCATCATCATCATCATCATATGGTTTGGGAACTTTTTAGGTCGAGGAATATATTTCAGAAAAATGTTTTTGTTAATTGGATTATTTAAACTATTTATTAAAAAACTACTCATTATTTATAATTAAGTAATTGCTTAGTAGTACCAGTCATGATTATCTATAATAATAAGCAAAAATTTTGCTCCTACGAACTTTTCAACTCTGTTTCTCTTGATAACCTCATGGTCCATACATTAATTATTATTATTAATGCGGTCTTTATTACCCTGTAATAGAGTTCAATTACAACGTGTTGATGCAAAGCGTATTATGATTTCGTGAAGTAAGCACAGCACTACAGTAGCTATGTTTTGTAGGTAATAAATTATTTGTTGTTTCTTGTCGTAAATAGGCCGACTAATGCTTAGAACACAACTGGTCTGTAATCATACTGATATTATAAATCCGAAAGTGTGTTTGTTTTTCCTTCAATCACACCGCAATGCATCGATGTGATTTTTGGCATGGGTATAATATAATAATAATAATAATAACTTTCTTTATTGAGGCAACCAAAAAATGGCCCATTTGTTAGTAGTACATAAACCTATGACTATGTTAGTAATGAATAAAAATAAAAGACACAATAACAAAACAACTTCAGATTTTACCTAATCAGCACTTTCAAGAAGTGTTCAAGGATTGGTGAGTCCAACTTGCCCGCTAACATCTTCAGGATACTATTGGAGCTCGAACGCAGTCTTGTCAGAAGGGAAAACGTCTTCTTCCTTATCATGGCATAAAAGTCTTCTGTTTGCTCATGCGCAAACATGCCAGATGCCGAACAATACCGCGGCAAGCCCAACAGTATCCTGAAACAGTTATTATATTGGACCCTCAATGTGTCCAGAGCCTTTTGAGTGTAGTTAACCCACAGGCCTCCCGTGTAGAAGTTCTGACAATACGCCTTGAACAGCGTTAACTTCACTTCCTTGCTACATCGGGCGAACCTGCGGGCCAACATGTTACACCTTACAGCCAAGCTTCTACGCTCACGCTCGATGTCTACCTGATCCCTAAGATCCTCCGTAACATAGTGACCTAGATATTTGTACTGTGTCACTTGCTTGAGTAAAGTCCCATTAAGAGCTATAACAGGTTTGTATTGGACTTGCTTACGGGGGGCCTTAAAAATCAAGTATTCACTTTTGGCCACGTTATACACCAGCCCGTGAGCAGCCGCATACTCCTCGCAGGATTTAAGCAACTCCCTGATCGAGCCCGCCGTGGGACCCAACAACACCATGTCGTCAGCGTAGCTAAGATTATTAACGCAGACGCCGTCTATCCAGCAACCGACTGGTTTGTTGCTGAGTTCCACGATCAGCTCGTTCACGTACAAGTTGAAGAGCTTCGTCGAGGTCAACCCCCCCTGCCTCACCCCGCACTCCAACCTGTACGGTTCAGAGAGCTCATTACCCCACCTGACATTATTCAACTGGTTTGCATACCAAAACCTAGTATATAGTTGAGGACAGGTGGCCTAGTTGTGGCAACGCGTATCAGTCGATTGAGATTGTTAAGCAACGTTGACCCAAGTCGGTAACTGGATGGGTGACCGAAATTGGTGTTTCAAATTTGGCCTTTTCGATTCCTCCGATTATCCCAAGAAAACTCCCCTACCATTATGTGATTAATGGAAAGTGGTCACGACCCTGAGTAATGAGCAATACGACGCAAGGAGAGACTCCCCGCATTCTAAGTCGCAGGCATCAGCTAGTACCTATTTAATAAACATAGGTCGAACGTTTGTTTTGATAGATTAATCTTAGCTTTGGTTTCAGAAAAAAAAACATGAAATATCACAAGGTGGAGAAGGGTGCCTTTTAATGTTAGTCACTGGAATAGCTAGAATATATTTTATTTGTATTCGAATTCCACGTCAAGGTTCAACTATTTCAGTCATAAAAAATCGATAGGCAGCCTTGCAGTTTTCCCTGAACTAGAAGTTCGATTGATTGAATCTCTATTCACCACCAATAAAATATGTACCAGTAAGCAGTATTGAATATTGATCGCTTAAGTAACTTGGTCTATGTTTAACCTTAACCTTTGCTCTAGCTAGAAGCCAGGCCAATTGATTTCTATCGCATTATTGGCAGAGCTTTTTCATATTAATTACTAGGTGACTTCGTTGGATTAAGGCTTTTTAAATTACCGGATAAATCTTTGCCATTCCATTCACCTTATCTGTATTACACCAATATTTCGTTAAAATCTGTAGCAGACTGACACACATTTGCATTTGTAATATGAGTAAGTAAGTATAAAAGTATGGATTTGTCATACCTATCATATTTCATAACTAGCTACTTACCTCCCCGGGCGTAGAAAAACTTAAGTTTTTCCAAGCTAAGGTTACCTACTGGAGAAGGCAAACTGAAAAATAAAATATATTCTCATCTTATTTGACCGAGTGAAGCGAAGGTCTCTGTGTCTACTTGAGTGAATTTGCACTTGTCCGTCCGTCCGTCCGTCCGTCTGTCAGAGCCATAAAACTTCTGAATTACTGAACGTAATTACTTCAAATTTAAATATAATATGTAAACCGATGGCCTCCAGCCGAATATGGCTTAAAAGTTATAAAAATCTTTATTTCAGGGGGGCTCTCATAGAAGCGAAAGCGAAGTAGGAATAATATTTTTTATAGCGTTACATAGGGTTGCGGTATATCATTTTTAAGATAATTAGGAATAGAGGACACTTCGTTTTTTAAAATGCTTTTAAAGTGAGGATTTTCTAACGTCCAAAGTTGACCTCAGAACTCTCAATTTTCTGAAAGGCTGAGCCTGAAACTTGATCAATTATTTGAATTATATCCTTTACTTGAACAACAGATAAACTAAACTAAGGTAAATATTATAAGGAAACGAAATTATTTGATTTTTAATGAGCTTCAGTATTTTAAATATGTCAATATATGGCGCTCTGTAAAAGTTGATTCGTTTCTCCAAAGAGTTATCTTTAGCTCTTTTACGTCTAATGTTAAAATTTAACTATTTACAATATAAAGTTAAAACATCTTATGGATACCGCGAGGTCTCAGTTCGGGGCGAACCACTAGTTTCTATTTGTTGATGAAAAATTTATCGTCAAATTTATTCAAAAATTTATTTCAACTCGGGTAGGCAGTGTTTTCTGTATCTTTAAAATGCACGCCACTAGTAAATAAATGTCTTCAATTCAATAGTAATGGTTCACAAGTAAAATATATAGCTAAACTTCAACTTGTCCCACGCTTTGTGCATTAACTAGATGATGCCCGCGACTTTGTCCGCGTGGATTAAGGTCTGTTGATTCCAACCCCACGGGAAGTCTTAATTGGGACAAAATGTCCTTCCCCGGGATACAAGTTACAACCTACCCATGTAAACCCACCAAATTTCACCAAAATCTGTGATACAGATGAGCCGTGAAAGCGTAGCAGACAGACAGATTGACGAATTTTTGCATTTACAATATTAGTATGGATTGTAGCCTCAGCCTTACAAAGTTAAACAAGACGCGCGCCGGTGCAGGAGCACCGAATGCACTCCAAAGAATCTACTTGTAACGAGCTATACGCTTGTGGAGACGACATAGCTCTTTGGTCCCCAATCTCCATAAGCCGCGAGATCCACAGACAGTTTACAATTTATTGTAAACTTAAATTTAGGTTTTTTACTTTGACATTATTATGTATAATGCCTTAATAGACAATTTAAGCTATGAGACTAACACTGACTAACGTGAGTTACATTAATATCTAAAATAAAATCTTTTTGTTCGTCATTCTTACTTCAGATATATTTAAAATAAGTAAATTATCATGCTACATTTTGTGAACTTTAGTGATAGGTAGAACTTCGTCGATCTTTTTGTCAGCCCTAACGCAGACTACGGGTCTATTTGGGCTGCAATTTACAAACGCCAGCCTGTGTTTTTAGTCTAGTGCTTTGGTCTGCAAAATTGTGGTGTAATATTTTTTTTTAAGGGCATTAAATAAAATAAATAAATAAATACCTACTTACTACTGTTGTTTTAATGAAAATGAAGTTCAAACGCCTCGACGTCGACGCATAGCGCGCGGGTCGTTGATACAAGTTTAAGCATTTTACACCGGAGGAAATTACTTACTAAGTAGCTATGAATAAAATACTTTTTAATCTACGTGCAGCTTAATCGGGCATGATTGCCAATTATCTTACACTTGCAGTTTTCTAATCTAAATTAGTCGAGTTAGATAAGAGTCGACTAGATAAATTACGCCATCCGCGTACAGACTACAGATATTATGGAAAATTCTTCTATACCTAGTCTTGACTCTTGCGTTGGAGTTCGAAATTGGTACGCGTAACTATCTTGTCAGCGTTTGTTATCATGAAACAGGCTTCTTCATCAAGTAACTAGTTATATTTATTTGACCCTGTGGTCACGTTACGTATACGTTTACGTTTGGCAAAGAGAAGCGTGGTGTTCATTTTATCATATTGCCTCGCCATCGAAGGCAGTGACCTCGTTGCTTTTGTCTACAAAGCGATGAAAACTAAAAACAAAACGATTCAAATTTAAAGTAACCTGAAAACGTTACGCATAGATCTCAATTTCGCTCGATTTTTAATTTAATAAAGAAATCCATCCACTTTGTGACCACCATCACCATCAGGCATCAATGCCGAGGCTCTAGATACTCGCCTTGGTATTGTAAAGGCTTTATTTATACCTATAAAAGCAGCTTTATGTAAACTCTTATAATCACTGCGATAAAGTGATAAAGCCTTTCGACGTAGCACATAATATTGTTCTATAGTCGTGAACTGTATGTAATCACCTAGGGTTTACATAGGACTTACACTGTGCGATACAGGTAGAGGCTTGGACGCACAACGCGCTTCGGCTACGCATACAACGCTGTTACACTGACAACTGGAACAGGTCCTAGAGGACATACCTACCTAGTACCTACTAGAAAAAAATAACGTGCATACAATGTAATATTTTCGCGCGGTTGAAGTAGCCAAATCTAACAAATTTAGATTTATGTGTACTTGTAGAGTCGATTAATTAGCACTTTAAAGCTTAATACCTATTTCACAAACGGATCTCTGAATCGAAAAATGGTTTTCCCACACCCATAATATTTTTAAACGACCTTTTCAACTGATGGTCTAGAAAAAGAAAAAAAATCATCCCCATTTTACGTGTAGGAGAGATACCCAAAAAAATTTTTTAATTTTGTTTATTTTACCGCTTTGTGGGCATGATTAATATGTATACCCATGTCAAATTACAGTTTTCTAATGCTAATAGTCTCTGAGATTAGCCGCGGAGGGACAGACGGACACTCGACAAAGCCTGTTTTTGTCGACAAAACACACAAAGAGTATTGGCGGCTCTTTGGTGCTCTTAAGTTTTTGTCCTTTTCCAAAGATCCAAAATCCAAATTGACCATTACGATTCTCGTGGTTTTGGAGGACACTTCCTGTTGTAGTCGACAAAACACCCAAAGAGTATTGGCGGCTCTTTGGTGCTTTTAAGTTTTTCTCGTTTTCCAAAGATCCAAAATCCAAATTGACCATTACGGTTCTCGTGGTTTTGGAGGACACTCCCTGTTGTAGTCGACGAAACACACAAAGCGCTCATAATTTTTTCTCCCAAATTCCAAAAGATCCAAATCCTCTATTATGGAAGTGTCACTGTAAGTCACTCCCTGCTGTAGAGTCGACGAAACACACAAAGAGAACTGTCAGCACTGGTGCCCAAGTTTCCAAAGTCCCAAAATGACCATGTAACACCATGTTAGTGTCAACTTGGGATTGTGATCGGTCATCAGTATAATTTTTATACATTAGCTGATGCTCGCGACTTCGTCCGCGTGGATTTCGGTTCTCGCGGGAACTCTTCATTTTTTCGGGATACATAGTAGCCTATGTGATAGACCAGACTAATCTATCTCTGTGTCAAATTTCATCCAGATCCGTTCAGCCGTTCTAGCGTGATTGAGTAACAAACATCAATCCGTTCATGCATCGAAACTTACGCATTTATACCTAATATAACTTAGTACCTACCTATAGATATAGATTTTTATCATCATTTCACATGTGACATATCTACTTATACCGAATTTTTCCGTTCTCAAATGACGATGTATCATGATTCATGACCATGAGTTGATGACAATTGATGGAAACTATCCAGGCTAAACAAAAGTGAAACTATACGTTTATTCACTTTTGTTTGCTGCTTACGCTCCAACGAACTGTTAAACGAGCAATTACTGAATGAGCTAGGCCTATATTATAGTAGCTTGTATGCACATTTAGGTATGTTTGTAATCCAAACAAAACATACATTAATGATTAAGTAATTACTGGCCATTTTAATAAGTTTCAATTTTTTCAAGACCAGCTCTTGGCTGCAAATCAGACTTACTGGTAATTGTGATGATATTATGGTTATTTTATCAAACATATTAAGGTTTTTAATTTTTTATTCTCTACAAGTTATCCCTTGACTGATGGTCTCACCTGATGGTAATTGATGATGCAGTCTAAGATGGTAGCGGGCTCACCTGTTAGAGGCATGGCAGTTAGTTATATGATAAAATATGATAAATGATTTATTTATTTCATGTAGGACAACTTGTGTTACTTATGATACGTTAAGACTCTACAACCGGTTCGGAAAATTTAAGTTCTACTGAGAAGTGCTGGCAAAAACTCAGCAGTTTCTCTTTTCTTAAAAAAGAAAAGGTTACAATAAGTAAACCATATAAGTAACACATATATATACATTACGCTACCAGTATTACACCCATATTAAACCCATACCCCTGATCGGTTTCTAGACGGCATCGTACCGGGACGCTAAATCGCTTGGCGGCACGTCTTTGCCGCTAGGGTGGTAACTAGCAACGGCCAAAGCCTCCCACCTGGCTAGACCGGGGAAAATTCAGAAATTATACACACACACACACACAACACACACACGCACATACACACACACACAACACACACGCACACACACACACACACTCACACACACACAACACGCAACACACACACATACACAACACAAACACACACAACACATAAAGACAACAGCGCTCAACAATGCGCAATGGAGCTCGAGATGGTGCGTGTTTGCCAAGAAGATGCCTATTTACTCCCATGTTCTCAAAAGTGTTTGAAGTCTGCCAATCTTCAACTTGGCCAGCGTGTTGGACCCAACCTCTTTTCTTTTGAGAAGAGATTCGTGTTCAGTAGTGAGCCGGCATAGGGTTGATTAGCCAATCATCATACTAACATTATATAGTAAATGCGAAAGTGTGATTATTTGTTGGTTGAGTAAAGGTGAATTTGATACGTTTATTTGTTCATTTAGCAACTCAAATCCTTTATTATTGTGTTTAATTATTTCTAATTGCTCCCAAACGCACATTCGTAACCCTTTATTACATTTATGCAGGATTTTATATGAATGGTTATTGCCCACCTCATGTCCACTGACCAAAAGATGTTTAGCGAAGTGGGACCTTTGTGGTTGATCGTTCCTATAAGCAGACATATGTTCCTTATAGCGCGTCTCAAAATTGCGTCCAGTTTGGCCAACATATCTGGCACCAACATATGTGGGTTAAGATTCTATTTAACTAGATTAATTTAGATTTTTAACTTTTTAGTTCGTTTTTTGGCCGGGCAGTCATGTTTTTAATGTTGTAATTAGGTATGACTTGTTAGTTTGTCCTTCAGTCACATCGCAACAGAGCAACGCGACGGCTCGAGGTGATTTTTTGCATGGGCATGAGGACCTGGAGAATGACATACGATACTTTTTAACCTCGAAAGTCAAGGAGTTCTCGTGGAAATAAAAAAACTTATAACGCGGGCAAAGTCGCGGACATCATCTAGTTAGAAATATTGCGCACGTCACGCCGCTGTAGGTCGTTTCACCGCACAGTTCTTATCAATCATATCAATGATTGTTTAATTTAAAAATTAAGTAAGTATTTAAAATATCTTTTGTTTTTTTGTGATAGCCATTTATGATTAGGTATGGTTGACGAGTGCCATATTTGCAGTAATTACGCACAATGAGGTCAAAGATTGATACGTGTGGTACGATAAGGAGTGGCTGCACAGTAGGTATTCTTATATACCTACTTTTATTTAAGGACTGAAACAGTAACCGAAATAAGGGGTTTAAACACTGGTTTTTAAAACTCGTATAAAACAGAAACACTTTTATCGGAAACAGAAACGATACTGTAGTCCAATCAATCTGTAACCTTTTATTTCCGTTGGTAAGTGTTTCTATCTGTAACCCTAATAGGTACATGTTCTAACAAACTGCACGGTGTGACAACGCGATCTTCTCACTTCATTGGACTTCACACACTGACACAACATTGACCATGTTTTTCTTAAAACAATTGCAACCATCGGTGCTTTCACCTTAGGTTCAAATTCGAATACACGTCAAATAGTAAATTTGGCAACGTCGCTATTTCGATTAGACTTTAGAACACTTTAAAACCCTTTATTTCTGGTACAGATTCGTTTCTGTTACAGAAATATACCTGAGTGTTTTGGGTTAACATAATTAGAAACACATTCAAAAGGGTTACAGCTTCGATTCTGTTACACTTATATTTCTGTAACCTTTATAAATCTGTTTTTCTGTCCCTGCTTGTATTATTATTTTGAGAGCGTACTGCGTATCTTCGCATGTAGGTCAAACACTTATCAAAAGCTATATATAGAAACTAACATGTGAACTACCTCTAAAAGCACTTTATACTATAAACTAATTGTTTGTTTTATAGCATAGAGCCTCAGTAAACAGATCTGTTTACTGTGGTAAAGCTATAAACCTAATCAAAGCTTACAAGTAACCTCGATGTAAACTGGTGAATCTTGATAATTTTTGGTTCAGTCTAAGATGAGATAGTATATAGTATTGTATGTTACAATAGTGCATTGTCGAGTCAACATCTCCTGAAGATGCTCCGGTGTCGGAGTGAAACGTACGTTGAGAGTGATTTGGAGGATTTGTGTGGTGTGTTGCTGTGCCCGTGTGAATTGCTGGGTGGTGGGTGTCGCATGCTGCAGATGAAAGACACGCCCTGTACCACATAGATTTGTCTACTGTAGCGGATTATAGCGAATTAAATTTGCGATTTGCTCTATAGCTCTGATAGTTCCTTAGTCAAGATGATTTGTGAGATGGTGATAATAATAAAAAAACCCGGCTGAGTTTGTTGTGGGCTCTTCTCAGACCAGCTGGGTGACCGCGTATCTCTGACAGCTACAGTGTAACGATCGCAATCACCTCTGATTGGATAACACTCTTCCACTATTGGACAAAATCCTTTGACGCAGCAAGAATACCATAAATCACAACAATTAATACTGTAATAATGATTGATGTAGAAGATACGCGGTCGCCCTGCAGAGCGTGTTTGGAAACCTCGTAACACCATTATGTTTTATAAATAATTTTTAACGTCAGTAAGTGTACCTACAGTGTAGGTACCTATATATTGAATAAATGATATTATTGAGTATTGAATATTGAGTATAAACTTTAAGTTCATTCATTTGCAGTATCCCGCAAAGATTGATTGTAGTTCTGGGTGCATTAGAGAGTATAGTGCACAACTGCACATGCACACACACACACACACACACACACGTACACACACACACACACACACACACGTACACACACACACGTTGTACACACTGTGTACCTATGTTCACACTTCTCCCTCACTCTGTTCCCTTATAGTCATTTCATTGCGCACGTACTTTGTGTTTGTAGTGAAGCGCAAAACTATTGTCGATAAAAAGTTAGATAACTCGTAGATCAATAACACGCATAAGTATAATATTTGTTTTTTTTTTATTTTCAACTATAAAAAAGCAAGCATGTATAAAATACAAAAATATTTCCATTATTTAGTCGACACAGGTAAAATATCGACTAAATAATGGAAATATTTTTGTAAATATTTTTGCGTGTGTCGGCGAATCTCCAGATTAGATAATGTATAAAATATATACTTTTTTATACATTATCTAATCTGGAGATTTTAATATTTGGATAAAAGCCTAATCTACGGCTGGGCTACCGTCGCAATTAACACAAAGCTACAAAGATATTGAATTACATTGCCACTCTTGTTCTGCGACGATTTGGTTAGCTCTACCTTGAATGAACCTAAAGACCGATTAGGCGATTAAGGTAAGAATTATCATTATATCGGTAACTCCCGGACTTTGTTATTTTATTACTAGATGACGCCCGCGATTTCGTCCGCGTGGATTGAGTCTTTAAATTCCCGCGGGAACTCCTTAATTGCATTGCATTGACATGGCATTGTACGCATACATAAAGTTAAGAACTGAGTATCCGACCGTAAGAAATTCGGTCTGTATCTATTTATTTATGATTTAATATTGCAATTCTTACTAAACTGATTTGACTGTAGAAATTTGACTAATAATTTTAATAGACTGTAGCTATTTGAGACTAGAGGTCGCCCACGACTTCGTCCGCGTACAATTTCTGATTTCCTATGAGATTTTCCCGCTGCAAAAAGCCTAGGTACATATAGCGGCTAAAACTAATAAGTAATAACCTTAATGCAGATTTTAAAAACATGCAAGCTTCCAACCCCAATTTCACAAACTTTAGGGTGGATTTTCGTAAAATTGCTTACACAGGTTATTATTATTTAAAACTAATAACCTACATCCCGATTTTCAAGCCTCTAACTTCAAACACAAAGGACTTTCATACAAACTTACGGCCCCCTTTTCACCCTCTTTGGGATGAATTTTCGTAAAATTGATTATGCAGGTTATTATAATTTAAAACTAATAACCTAAATTTTTTTTCTCAACCCGATTTTCAAATTGGAAAAGGAATAAAGGACTTTCATACAAATTTCCAACCCCCATTTCAACCCCTTATAAGGGTGAATTTTCTCAAAACCGTTTCTTAGCTTAGCTTTCTTCTTTTCTTTAATCATTTGTTTAAATAATTGGAATATTTCTGGAAAATAAATTGATTTTTTTCATTTTATTTGTTTATTTAGCTGCCGTCTACACATAGAAGGAACCTATCTTCCAAATTTCAAGTCTCTATGCTTTATAGTTCCTGAGATCTCGTGATGAATCAGTGAGCGACCTTTCGCTACGTTACTCAGAACATTGAACGGTTCACAATCTTTCGACAGTTAACAATTTCGCGAGTTAGATTATAATCTAACGGTTTTTACAATCTTACGGTGACATATATATAGATTTTAAGCTGATGAAACATTTTTGATGCAGGTCTCTGTCGATAGTTCAATAGCGGTTGCGTTATTGTACCTATTTTTATCGTTGCAGTTCGCAATTGATATGTATTGTGAAACGTCTACAGTCTACACGACTTCATAGATATTACGATTTACGTGATGGTCGGATAGTGTGGAAACGCTGTTTTTACGTGTGATATTTTATCTTGACGGCGATCTCATCTGATTTTTTAAACGCTAATGCAATATAGATCCCGGGTTCGATCCCCGGCAGGGTCAATTTTGGAGTTTATAATTTCTGAATTTTCCCTGGTCTGGCCTGGTGAGAGGCTTCGGCCCTGGCTAGTTACCACCCTACCGGCAAAGACGTGGCGCCAAGCGATTTAGCGTTCCGGTACGATACCGTGTACCCGACTAGGGTTTTGATAGAATCAGGCGTTACTTTGCGGAAGATCACGATTTAGCAAAAAAAGATTACAATTATTTTGCTATAATCCGCCAACAGAAAAAATTCTGTATGGTCAAGCATGCAGTTACAAGCGAAGCACCGTTTACCTTCCAAACCAAGCAAGAAAGCAGAGTTCCCAAGCAAGAAAGCAGAGTTCCCAAGTAAGTAATGCCACCACCACTCACATGCACCACCACACAAGACTTTTATACTATTCTCGACGCACGTTTCGCTCCAACACCAGAGCATCTTCAGGAGATGTCGACTTTACAATGCAAAATTGTCTAATGACCTTCGTGTCAAATGCGCAGTGTTATAATATACCTACTGTAAAGAAAGCAGACCTCCCAAGTACTCCAAGTACTAGCATAAAACAGACGCACATCCACAAAAAAACCTTTTAAGATAAACGCGAATGCAAGTTGGACCCAGTTTGCTTCATGTCTGTCATAGCGAAACTGATAAACGACGCACATTCTATGGAAACTTTATCTCAATAGCGAACTGTCGCGACGTCTGGAGATTACGTCTACGCATCAAACCAGAACCACTGCAAGCGGTGACTGCAAGCCATAAATTTCAAGAAAACATTTTACTTATCAGAGGAACATGCTGGAATCTTCCCATGTCCTACGTGAGTGCTAGCGATCATCCCTACCACAACCCTACGATGCGGGATATATATACAAGATCCTCCGGGAACAGTGGAGTCATTCATCAGACAGTGCACAGTCTACAATCGGCTGAGACTCTGTCTTTCGCGCCGTGCTGAAGCTTTAACTCACTTCGCACTACGTAATCATAATTATCCGCGAATTAATATAAACATTATTCGTGTAATTAATTAAGTATCAAGTAATTTGTAATTAAATCCAGATAATAAACGTAATTACAAAAGGAAGACTTCGTTATTATCGAGAACCCCTTCTCGGTTGGTGACAGCGGCCACACCTGCATAACTCTACCGTTTTTAAAATCCCCACTGTAAACTGTTTTTGGGTGCCATTTTTCCGATATGGCGGCGCGAGCGTCAAAGATACGAGGTGGCAAAGTGAAAATTCGGAAAGAGCACGTCCAAATCTACAAAATACACCAATTTTCAAAACTCCCGAAAAACTTTCCAGGTAAAACTACCAAATGACTGGCTTATGTTCCTGTTTTTCTTTTTTAAGAATTTAAATTGAATGTCTAATAACAAATTGAGCTATAGTTGATGACGCACGCGACTTCGGTTAAAAAGATGGGCCTTAGCGTAACAGATAGTCAGACAGGCAGACACACTTTCGGCTTTATAATATTAAAGTATGAATTTATTTTTGTTATGAACGAATGAATGAAAGAACTGGCCAATGACGGCGTACAATTTATGTGCTTACATATTGCTAATATTATATCCACTTTATGTGAGCTAAATCACATTGGAGGCGCGATCATTTTTAGGTTAGACGACCTCTGATCATTTAGGTACAATGATATCTTAATGATATTATTAATGATTAAATTACGAAAAAAACAAATAAAACAGTTCTAACAGTATTGATAAGTGCAAATATTTTATTGCTTTTGCATAAGATAACAGTTATTTTGCGTAGCATCTTTTATTGATTCCAGCTCAACTGTAAGTTCTAAATTATAGTCGTATTTATATATATGTTTAGAATATATACGAGTACTTATTAACTGAATTAAGTAAAAAATTCTGAAGATCCTTATGGAGAGGAGGAAAAAGCTACATATTATTTAAAACATCAAGTAATAAGTTGCACAGGCAAGATATAAATCTGACCTTGAACTTGACAGCGATCTGACCTGGTCGTGATGATGCAGTTTAAGATGGTAGCGGGCTAACCTGTTAGGGGTAAGCCCACCACTACAGCCTATTAACGTCCCTGCACTCTCATGGGAGAGAGGGAATTAGGAGCTTAACCCACCACGCTGCTCCAATGCGGGTTGGCGGGCTTTAACGACTATTATCATGCTAGTGATAATAACCGGGACCGACTGCTTGACGTGCTCTCCGAGGCACGGGGGTGAAACACCGCCAACTTTCAACTCCGGGCTGGCACTGAGAATTTCTTAATTGAATACCCTAATACCTGTTAGGTATTTTTATGCTCGACCGGGAATCGAACCCAGAGGTGTAATTATGTAAGAATTGCCGATCCAATCGTCAAAGTTCGGCGTCAAAGTAAAGTAAACCATAACAGCATTGAAATAGAGCTCAATTGCGTGTACCCATTCTCATACGTTTATGTTATCGTACATACCTAAACGTATAAGAATGGATACACGAAATTGAGCTCTAAATCAATAACAATATGGTTTATTTTACTTTGACACCGAACTTAGACGATTTGATCGACAATTCTTACACAATTGGGGGGCTGGACCTCGTGATCCGCAGTCGACTACGCTAACCGCTAGATCAACGAGACAGTCAATGGGGTGAGCCCATTTACCTATAATTGGTTTCTGCGCGGCATTGCACTAGAACAGAGAAGTTTTCGCGCTAGAGACACAAGCGCGAAAACTTAGCTCGGCTGCTTTTGCTGTCAGGAAAATTAGACAGTTTACCGATATTGAAACGGCTAGACTTGTCTACTTTGCTTACTTCCACAGTGTCATGTCGTACGGCATTTTATTGTGGGGCAGAGCAGCTGAAATCCAATCCATTTTTATATTGCAGAAAAGAGCCATCCGTTCTATTTATAAACTCGGATCACGCGTATCACTTCGTGAAAAATTTAAAGAGATTGGTGTTCTTACGGTGCCTTCGCAATACATATACAATAATATAGTCTTTGTTAGGCAGAACATTAATCTTTACAAGAAAATAGGTGAAACTCACAATCGATACACTAGAAACCGCCATAAGCTACTCGTAGTAACAGCGTCGTATCGTGTGCGCAAGGTGCAGAAATCCTTTGTGGGGTCGAGTGTACGCTTTTATAATATGGTTCCCAAAGAGTTTCTGGATTTGCCATTACATAGATTTAAAGACTGTGTTAAACAGCATCTGTTAAGTCGAGGTTATTACACTATCGATGATTTTATTAACGACAAAGTTGCATGTAAGCAACCGGCCTCGCATCCAGTGACCCACAGGTCAGTGTAATACTTGTAACGTATGTGTTGTGTTGTCTACATATTGTAACCTTTTATTTTCTATGAAAAGAGCAACTGCTGAGTTTCTTGCCGGTTCTTCTCAGTAGAATCAGCTTTCCGAACCGGTGGTAGAGTCTTAATGTTTCATAAGTGACACAAGTTGTCCTACATGAAATAAATAAATCATTTCATTTCATTTCGAACTTTAAATCGCTTGGCGGCACGTCTTTGCCAATAGTGTGGTAACTAGCTACGACCGCAGCGTCCCACCAGACCAGCCCCCCCGATTGTGTGAGAAAATCGTAATCGTTTGTCAAACGGATAATTCGACCTGTTTAAGGAGTTCAAAGATGCCTGCATGTCAACAAGCATGTATGACCTCCTTAAACAGTTCGAGTAATACGTTTTAAGCTGTCAAATGATTATGATTTTCTTAGACGATTGGGCCTCGAACCAGAGAAAATCTAAAAGTTACTAGCTGATGCCCGCGAGTCCGTCCGCGTGGATTGAGGTGTTTTAGGAGTATGAAAAATAGATAGTAGCCGATTCTCAGACCTACTGAATACGCATATAAAATTTCATAAAAATCTGTGAAACCGTTTCGGTGAAGTATGGAAACTAACATTATGACACGAGAATTTTATATACCTATAAGATAAATTCCCAGATTGAGACTACTGGGAATCGAGCCTGTGACCTCCTGCTTATAAGACCATAGCGCTGCACCCAGCGCCAGGGAAGTCTTCAAAATGACGTATATGACATATTGATTCATTTAATGCAACCAGACCGGACAGACAGTCGAAAAATCTTGTTTCATAATCGGGGACTTATTTCCGATCAGCTGCTGCCTGCATATAGAAGTCGTACTAAATAGAAAAAGAACAAAGGCGATGCCACTCGAACTGAATTATTAATGCAAACGGAATCTAGGGTTACTTTACACAGCATTTTTTTATTTATCGTTTTATCTATTACTAGCTGTGATGACCGCGAATTCGTCCGCGTGGTTTAAGATTTATTGATTCCCGTGGGAATTCCTTAATTTTCCGGGATAAAAAGTAGCTTATGTCACTCTCCAGGTCCTTAACTATACCCATGCTAAAACATGTTTTGAAATCCATAAACATTTTGTATGGGAAAATCAAGGGAAAATGTTTTTTATTTTATTTTATTTTTTTAGTTTTTAATAGTTATTCTGCTATTCGGGACGGAGACAAATACAATCAAAAACCATGAAAATCGTTCCAGCTCTTCTAGAGTTCGAACAAACACGGCTTTGTTTTATATATTAAGATATTATACTATTGAACAAATGTTGAGTATAGAACATTTTTTATTTGCTCGCTTTGTAAAATTAACGGTATTCTTAATTATTTATTATCCTAACATAATAGAAGAAAATGAAATAAATGTAATAAAATATAGCCTATGTTACTCGCTGATAATGTAGCTTTCTATAGGTGAAACAATTTTTAAAATTGTTTGAATTTTTTTTGAGTTTATTCATTACAAACAAACAAATCTTTCCTCTTTATAATATTAAGATTAGATGTAGATGCTGTCGTTTGTTATTAATGAAAGTAATGCTTAATTGGTTAGGTACGTAGCATCCAAATATTACACACGAGGTTTCATTTACTAAATGACTGTGAGAAAATATAACAAGCTGTTTAAAAAAGAAACAATAAGAATTGTTTCTTTACGACTAACTAAATTTAAATGACAAAACAATCATACCTTTGTCTTTGCACTCTTTTCAAAAGATACTGCTTTTTTATGTGTTCCATATTTTTTTTACAGCTTATTCGGAATAATTAACATATATAAATCGAAAATATGTTGGCAACCCTAACTGAATCGTGTTTTTTAATACTAGATTAGCGCGTCTCTAGTTATCTATATGCCATATGTGACAGTCGAGAGTTTATACTCGTTCAGTTGGAACATGTCTTTGGTCATTGTTGTGTATTTTTAAAATCGAGTAGTTACGCGTACATCTCTAATTGTATTAAAAGTAAATTGAAGTACGTTGATCTTTTTTTCGTACAGTTCTCTATATAGTGAATAGAACAGATAACTCGTTAAACCAGTTATTTTTGGTGTCGTGTTTGTTGTGTTAATCGATTGTATAGAATTTGCTGATCATTCATTGTAATTATTCAAGACTAGGTATGATACTATGTGCTGATAAAAAAAAATAAGGCTCTTTAAATGTAGATGTCGGATTTAAACATGTTGCATTAATAAATAAAAGGGTTCTTTGTGTATTGACAAACGATGGACACTTGGGTCCATTCTTATTGAGAATAGTTATGTCAGTAAGTAATTGAATGAACAAAGTAACTTTTAGTGTCGATATTCGGTAAATATTTAAAAAATACTAAAAACTTTTAAATATTAATTACTAGATGACGTCCGCGTGAATTTAGTTTTTTTCATTCCCGCGAGAAATCTTTAATTTTCTGGGATAAATTTCTGTCCTTCCCCGGGATTAAACCTATCCCTGTACCAAATTTCATGAAAATTGGTTAAAGGTACAGATGAGCCGTGAAAGCGTAGCAGACTGACAGACACTCAGATATACCTAGTTGTGACTTGTGAACATAAAGTACATAATTGTACAGACATTTTGACTCTCCACTTTACTGCCCATTATGTTTTATCCGTATCACACGTGTGTACATAAACGATAACGCCGCCGTTTCGATAATAAACTGTGATACTTTACTATATGAATAATTACACTTTGAAATCAGTTGTGCTAAAACCATGACTTAGTTCGCGCTCTATACTAGGTATTATTTTGACGTGTTTTAAATCAAATAAATATAAAACATTGTGTTTGATAAGGTGGATTGTGATACGTGTTGAGTTTGTGCTCAAATTATGATCTGAGAATGAGTTACTAAGTGATAACTATTGGTAGGAAAGATATACATTGTGTTTGTTTGTGTGCGTGGAGTATTTTGGCAACTCTTCCACTTTCTGACTCTACCATTGGATTTAGCTTTTGATATTCAAGAATCACGGATGAACAATGCACTTATGTGAGTATGCTTTACCTACCTACTTCGTGAATTTACTACTTATTTTGTACCAAAATCAAGGATGTTCTTTTATTTCATATCACGACTTGGTAGTTTTTTGGTACCTACCCACAAAGCTAAACGTTGCCAAAATGCCAAAATGCCAATGCCCCTGGTGGGGCAGATTCCACTATGAGGCTAATATATAATTATAACAAGTAGGCTTTGCCCCCTGGCGGGGGACATCTAGGTGGGGCACAGTCGAAACATGGCTAATATTGAAAAATACAAACTGGCAGTTGTAAATAGCACTTAAATACCTATCTACTACAGTGACAAGTAGGTACTTACTAAATACTTAAGTTTTTGTCAAACGTATGTGCATAGCATTAAGCATACTATTGGGCACCTCTTGAATATTTCATAAGATTCATGAATAGTTAGGTACAATGAATAAATTGAATAAATCAACTTGACAATACGTTTTATCAATCAGTTATTCTACAACATTTTACATATCGTATAGGTAACTAGTGGGCTCGGCAGACGTTGTCCTGCCCTATCTTCCTCGCAATTTTTACATATTTTCTCACCGTTTAAACCTTCCCTGGACTACGACAAACATTTCAAAACCAAAATCAGCTAAATCGGCCCAGTCGTTCTCGAGTTTTAGCGAGACGTACGAACAGCAATTGATTTTTATATATATAGGAGACTAGACATTGTATCTACCGTACCTGCCCTACCAACGCAACGTGCCTTAGTAAAACCACAGATTAAAATATTATAGTAAGATCGGCAACACGCACGTTGACAGTGCATGAAAATTACGCCAATACAAATAAGCCTCTAATAGAGTCGCTAATTCGCTAAATATATTTGGTTGATATTTTTGCTCGGGAACAAATGGTCAAAAAGCAATTCTAGAATCAATTTTTGACAGGAAAGAATCCGTAAAAACAAAGAAATCAAATAGGTCATCAATGGAACATCTGTGCCAAAGGGCGATCATAAAAAAAGTGGGCCACGGTAAACTTAGGAAACTGGTGTCGAATGAGTTGTGGGATTTTATATTATCTTACGCAAGGTTCAGAGATCAGACTGAACGCGATATTCTATCGCACTTCGAAAAGATGCTGTTGGTAACTACTCCTACATAGTAAGAAGAAATCAAACTTTAAAGAGGAAAGAACGTGGTATTTTCAAATCAAATACAAAGCCGTGGGTATGTCATCGTTGTCTTTAGAATGTTTTTTGTGCAAATCTGGACAATCAGTACTAAATATTTAATGCGAAAGTGCATCTGTCTGTTAGTTGCCTTTTAAAGGCTCAATAGATTAATTATTCGATCTAGTTGGTCACAGGAATAGCCTGAATCCTTGAGCCGGATGGAAGACAAGATGTTTTTATTCCGGAAAATCAAAAAGTTTTCAAGGGACTTTCAATCAAAATCACGTAGGTAGATGAAGTCGCGGATATACCTATAACTGGCTGTGTGAGTTTTATAGTTTTCTTTTTCGAAAATGATTCCTTTTTTTTTAAATTATCATTGTACCCAAAAAAGATCCAAAAGGACCGCTGAATATTTTACATTCATTAACTACCAAAACATCATTAAGTAATAATTATATTAACGCTTGAAAGCGACCGATAATTTTACATCTCGTAATAATTTCGTAATAATAATTGTTTTTGTAACAAAATCAAAATTCAAGAACCCAGCTTTGTGTGTGAACCAAGATACCTCAACTCACAATACCAATTATACCAACGTCGCATCACTCGCAAGAGAGTTACAGTTTTTCGTTTTGCCTTAAATAAAAATAGAAATTATTATTGGAATCGAATGTACAGAACAGTTAATTCATGACCATATCTTAGGGGGCCAGAAGCCTATACAAGAAGCACGGTCATTTCTTTGAGATACTGCAGTAAATTTTTCGTGGCCATTAGATATCAGTACTCTTTATAAGGGACTATAGTACTATTGTCAATTGACCCAGTCTTGACACCGATTTGTTTGTAAACATCGCTCATAGCCAATATGGAGTAGGATAGAGCAGTGCGATTGGTATACGCTTATCAGTTATTTAACCTTAAACTATAAAACCTGAAATAGTATTAAGTAGATTACTAATAGATAAAACTAACAAACAACGAAAACACTTATGTCTATTTCTCGTCTCCAGAAAGTCCAATATTTTTACTTTTAAGTCGAGCGTTCCATAAACCGTAAACGGTATGCCATTTACTGGTGCACTTGCCTGATTAACTGCCTCGTTGGTCTAGTGGTTAGCATGTTCGACTGCGGCTGACGAGGTCCCGGGTTCGAGTTCCGGGTCATAACAAGTATTGGGTTCTTCTAACAAGAAATTCTCAGTACTAGCCCGGAGTCAGGAACTTGGCGGTATTTCAACCCCCGTGCCTCGGAGAGCACGTTAAGCCGTCGGTCCTGCGCCTGATCTCTCTCCGGTCGTGTCGGATTTTCTGTCCCGTCGGGCTATGAGAGTAAAGGAATAGAGAGTGCACCTGTGTACGCGCACACACTTGTGCACAATAATATCTCCCGCGCAGATGTCTAATCTCTCTGGAGATTGGCCGCCGTGGCCGAAATTCGGTCGGGAGGACATTATTATTAATAGCACATATTAGTCCATTTCAAAGGCAGGTGGAAATATGGACGGTTGTTTTGTTCGATCACGCGGATTTATTCCGTTCCAACAAACTTCGTTTGCTTATGTTGTTGTAAAATGTTAATATTTAAGTACAACTTTTGTCCTTAAATATTTACCGAACAATCTATATTTTAAAAGTTAAATGGAACGTGATACTTTCGTGTGTAATTTTCGCAGTATGTAGCACTGTTGTCTTAACGTGCGGAGGTGTCGGGTTCGATCCCCGGCAGAGTCAATTTGGTAATTTATAATTTCTGAATTTTCCCTGGTCTGGCCTGGTGGGAGGCTTCGGCCGTGGCTAGTTACCACCCTACCGGCAAATTCAATTCAATTCAATTCAATTTATTTATTTCAGATAACAAAAATCCATATTTATTACAATTTTATGTCAATACCATTAATCATTATTAGAATTTAGAAATAAATAATAATTATTTTAAAAATCAAAATCAAAGTTTAAATTAAAAAGTAAAATTGCATTAAAATACATATTATAAAATTCGTATGCCCTCCATAAAAGACGTGCCGCCAAGCGATTACGCGTTCCGGTACGATGCCGTGTAGAAACCAAAAGGGGTATGGGTTTAATATAACTGCCATGTCCCTAACAGATTAGTCCGCTACTATCTTAGACTGCATCATCACTTACCATCAGGTGAGATCGCAGTCAAGGGCTAACTTGTAGTGGATAAAAAAAAATTGTACCAAATTCCTATAGCTTTTGCTTAGTTGGCTAACAAAGTATAAAATGTAATGTTCGGTTTGAAACAGCCTTTGTTCACAACGATTGGTGAGGAAAGAACAGCGTGGTTTCATTATTCCCAAGTCCCAACAATTCGCTTGCTTCAAGTACTATAGAATTTGTACTACCATTCAAACTTCTGCTTCTTGTATAATAGTCATTAAATTCGAAGCAACAGATGTCAAAGTGCCACCAACAAATCAACAAAAAAATATGGAATAGAACAACCAGAATCAGAGTACATAGGTTACACGCGGAGGCGGTTAACCTTGGAACGGTACCTATAGGGCATGCTAATGATACGCACGACTACTGTTATCAGAGATATTCATATAGGAGAGCGTATTTGGTACATATAAAAAAAAAACATAAAACTGATTAGTCTATAGAACACGCATGCAAAATAATATGATTCATGTTGTAAATAAAATGAGCATGAACATCCATCATGTTAGGCGCTAATGATCTAGAAGTATTCGTATTATTTAGGAAGGTGTATTTTATTTAATCTTCTATTAGTGTGACTTGCGAGTTGTGATAATCTGTTCAATAAGTCAGTTTACATGGGTAAATTACAAGGTAATTGAAAAATAGTTTTTTTTTTTTTAATCTTTTTTTTTTTAAGGGCTTTTATACAATATGTATATGACAGTCCTATTGTAGCTTATCTATTATTTTAACAATTCTACTTACATAATTTATTTAAATACATACAAATTCTTATTATGTATCTATTCTATATTTTAAACTATTAATATAAAAGTTAAATAGTATTTTAGCTGGAACGGATTCCGGTTCAGATAAAATACTATTTAACCACCCAATATCATAATTTTTTAAATTTAATGCTGACAGAAAAATAGTTAGAAGTTAAACTGTGAAAGTGAAAATCATCACTGATTCAAACAAAATATCTGAGAAACAGTCCGACTTTTCAAAAGTACTTGACAATTGACAGCCATTATTCGTGTCTTATTTATTATTTTTTTTAATTTCTATATCAAGTCATCAACTGACTTTGATAACAACTGTTACATTATAATAATATGTATGTAGTATAGACTCCCGTCTTAACTACAATAACCCAAAAATACTGTTCAAAACTACTGAACCGATTTGCCACTGCATGCGAATGTTTGTCCTCTTATCAACCCGGCTCTACCACTTGGTAGCGCGATCTATTTACCTACAGCGCCATCTGTTGTGCGCCGTGTGCTTGCGGGCGGCTAGCGCGCTCCTATCACAAGCATTTGAATATTTAACAGCTGCCATTGAGCAGTTTACAACGAATGCGTTCTCATCTTCAAATGGAGCAGTATTGTCGATTTTTCTCGAAAAAGGATGCTCGAGCGTCTGGTGGTATCAAGGTGGTACTATGCTTTGATTTTACGCAGAGTTAAAACTAGGGAGTTCAGTCAACGCTGTATATATGTCACCCTGAGGATAATGCCAGGTACAGAGGCCATACTGCTAACGCTTAAAACCATATTGCTTCTGTATTGTTGACTTTCGTGTTTTAGAATTATTATAATCCTTATTTTAGTAACGTCAAGGTACGTGACATCAATTTATTTTTGAGTAGTATTTCTTCAAGCGTTAGCATTATGGCCCCAGTTATGATGTCGATGCCGTTGGAATTAGGTTATTATATTGCATACCTGCGTATACATTTCCTGAATTCCCTTTAACACATGCCTTCCGCAAACTCCTGCACAAGTACCATAAAAAGATATGATGCATAGTAATTGTCACCAGTGTGTGCTAATTTGCATCAGTCAGTTATAATACAAGAACTATGCAACACGAGCATGTCATGTCAACAATAGATTGCCTGCATAACTAGATAGTTTGAGCATATCTGTTACATTTTACATATTTAATAAGGGAATTCCTGATCAGTCCAGTTACGTGCGCAATGTGCGTTGCTGTATGTTTATGTTATCAAGGTATGTTATTATCATTTCATACGTACAAATAATAAGGTTAGCAAAACTAGCCTGAAAAATCAAAGAACCGAGTATTATAGGAGATAGCTGCACTTTTGGTTACTATCGTCAGAAAGGCTGATTCAGTATTAGGTGAGTGTAGGGCTCTCCACTGATGACATAAGTGAAAGTCTGCCCTTGGGTGTAAACTGACTATTAATTTCATAAATTTTTTTAGTCAAAATCTGTTGAACATATCGGTCGTAAAAACGTAGCAGAGAGAAAACACACTTTCGCATTTATAATATTAGTATGGATTGCTTCAATTATGCATTTCAGCCAATTTAAGTCAAGGGCCAACTTATAGTAGATAAAAAACCATCATCCCACAAACTTATCTGACCCGGTGGCCAAAATTGGAACTAATTTTTATGCCTGTTTTAGCTTTTGTTGTTATTTTATTTCTCATAGATACTAGCGACGCTGTCACCCGGGTCAGGTAAGTCTGTCGGACTAGAATCTTTTATGGTCGCGGAGCAAGCAATTGCTCAGCTGTTTGTGTCAAAATCCTGCAACATTAATGACGTCGCCATTTATGTCTGTCCACACCTTAAATGCCGACGGTCGTTTGCTGTTGATAATTTTAGATAGAGTACGTCGACCCCCGGTCCTCGTAGCGTTGCGTAAACTGTGATGCGGATGCGATAATAATATGCATTCGAATACGAATAATAAAACTTGGCATTCATTGCCAAATTCGGGTACATTGAGGCTAATTCTGTAGTAGACAGACTTAAACTAAAATGACAGCATTAAATATGTCACCGTAAGATTGTAAAAACCGTTAGATTATAATCTAACTCGCGAAATTGTAAACTGTCGAAAGATTGTGAACCGTTCAATGTTCTGAGTATCAATTTTTGAAATATTCATTGTATTTACGTTTTCTTGTCTGTTTCTTGTAGGTTAGGTTAGGGTTCGACATAAATAATCAGGTTTTATCGGATCAATATACCTAACAGATTACAATCTACCGGAAACTAATGCGTTAAATTGTTATCTTTCGACAGTTTGCAATTTCGCGAGTTAGATTATAATCTAACGGTTTTTACAATCTTACGGTGACAAATATATTGCTAATTCTTTTATAGTACTCCCTGCGGAAAGGGAATTAACTACATTGACAGCTGTATTTTTAGTTTAGAGATTGTGAAATACAGACTTGGCCATACTGGCTACTGGGCATATTATTAAACACTAGCTGATGCCTGCGACTTCGTCTGCGTGGTTTGAGTATTTGGATTCCCGCGGGAACTCTTTAATTTTCCGGGATAAAAAGTAGCCTATCTGCTATTCCAGACTATAATTTATCTCTGTGCCAAATTTCAGCCAGATCCGTTCAGCCGTTGGGGCGTGTTTGAGTAACAAACATCCATACATCCATACATCCATCCAAATTTATAATATTAGTAAGATGATAACTACAGCGTTAAAACAAATATACCTACATTCGGGGGAGCTGAAAACGGTCAAAATGTTTACTAGCGAATGACTTCGCTCCCGTGGGAATTTCAAACCTTCTTTGTATACATTATGAAGGGTTTCTAGGTCGAAGGGTATGGGCTGGGCGTTGATGACTCAGTGAGTGAGCCAGGACTCAGGACTTTTCTTTGTTATTGTATTAAACAGCTACACCTCTACAGTTACAGTTGGATTCTACCGTTTTGATCGCTGAGAACAACGCGTAAGTCGCGTTTTTTGCGTGTGAGGCTTCAGATGATCATTATAATCCTAACCTGCGATCCACCCACCTACGCCCTCACTTCTCAGCCGACAAAAAGATTGAATCGAACTTTCTTTTGGTTTTTTGGATCCATTGAACGTATAATGTCTTCGTTCACATCTCCAATTAGGTCGTCAAAATATGACTGTACCTCATTTTAACACTCATTACATGCGTACTATTCTACTTATGTACGAGTATAAACACGCTTTTCCGAATATCCTGTGTTGTGATTGTGGATAGTGGACACGTGTTGTTATGACACAATCTGACACGTGGCACCATTCATGTTAACGTTCGTATTGCGCGTCAGTTTTTAAACGAAATGATAAGTACCTTAGCTGGTTAAACAGCTTATTTGAAGACGTGCCATGGATGGCAAGCATGTTGTTAAGACTGCCGACTGTTTGTAAGTTCTAAACTTTATCTTTGTGCACGATTCACGAATACAAACGGCATTTGGCCGGTTTTATGTAACTGTATTTTTCGCTTTCCAAAGTCGCACGTGTGACGTATCTCAAATTGGTATTAAAGAAAACCAATTAATGTTATCCGAATTCCGAAGCACACGTGGGCCGGAATCTATCAAATTAGATTACTTAATCTAATGATTCGTGCATCAACGTCTTATCGCCAATGGAAATCTTTCAATTGTATCATTGATCCATCCAGTATATCAGTAGTTGGAAGAACTGTTAGCTTTTGGGAGTCCCAAATTGCTTGAATAACGGCCTCGCAGCGGAAAGAGCAGCGTTGTACAACCCCTCAAGAAGCGAACAGCTGATGATCACTGGCTAGTTCCTTAGTAGCTATACGTAATATGAGGTTATTATACTATCGATGAATTTCTTAATGACAAAGTTGCATGGAAGCAATCAGCCTCTCAATTAGTAGTTCACAAGTCAGTGTTATACTTGTAACGTGTATGTGTTGTGTATTGTTTACTGACAGTTTTCTTTTTAAGACAACTGCCCACTCTTCTCAGTAGAATCAGCCTTTCGAACCGGGACGTAAGTTGTCCTACGTGCAGATCAATGTAGATCTTCGCCCAGACGTCTATCGTTACATTACGGCGATGATTACGACTCATTTGTGAAAGCTAAAACAAGTTTTTACTCTGTTTCGGTCACAGTCTACACAATGTTGTATTGTCGATCTAGAAATTAAGGTCAAGCGACTTCCAATTTTATTGGTACCCACTGAAACAGTCGATTTTCCACTGAACCTTTGTTTATCATTGAATTCATGACCACTAGTCTTGAATATCTAGTATCTACAGTACCAGGGGAACCGTATTAACTATTTATTCCAGTCCTCATTTCTCTTTTCAAAGCCCAAACCTGTTTTAAGTAAAAACTACTTTATTTCCGCTGCGATCAACCTCCGAGTACAGAGTTAATTTTAGCAGCAATTCTGTAAGGTGTACTGTATACGCGAGGATAATAAATTAATAACCTTGGTCCCACGGGTGAAAAATTAAAAGTTGCGTGACATTTCCTGAAACTTAATCCCAGGGGCGTAAAACCAACCTTGATGGCCAAATTAACAAAAAACATGAACAAATAAGCCCTTTTAAGCCGACTTTCGCACTCCAAGCGATAGTGGATCCTCAATCCTGACACTAAAAAGTGAAAAATAAAAATTCTTTCCGAAAAACCGACTTCCAAAGCCACTAATAAAATAAAATAATTTTAATTTCTACACACTATGTTGAAGTCGGGCAGGTATAACAAAGATAAGCAAAGTTCGCCCGACTTCAATGTGTAGAAATCAAAATTATTTCTTTTGCATTGGCTTTGGAAGTCGGTTTTTTGGAAATAATTTTGTTTGGTTGTATGGAGTCCTCTGTTATCATCATCTCAATCCATCGCCAGGTGCACTTCCGAGCACCTCACTTCAGTCTTTTTCCAGAATGACTCTTACACTGTCTAGGGCTCGTATTGATGAACCGACATCAGCAAAGAACAGTCCTTTGGCTGTAAATGAAGCCGAAGCTATGCCGGCACCAAACCGGAAGCTAGTGTATATGTCACCGTAAGATTGTAATAACCGTTAGATTATAATCTAACTCGCATAATTGCAAACTATCGAAATATTAGAATTTAACGCATTATTTTCCGGTAGATTGTAATCTGATAGGTATTTAAACCCGTCCTCACGTGTGTAGGCCCTGATTTATCCGAAAGTCAGTTTGGCTTCCGGCAGGGCCGATCAACTGTAGACGCGATACTCCGCGTTCGCGCCTCTTCGGAACGGGCTGTTCGTGGGGGTGGAGTGGCGTTAGCGGTGAGTTTAGACATTGTGAATGCCTTCAACTCCCTTCCTTGGACCGCTATACGGGAAGCCTTAACTCACCACAACGTACCCTCGTATCTGCGCAATATAGTCGGGGCATACTTGTGCGACAGGGCAATTATATACACAGGGCGGGACGGACATACACGCAGAAGACCAGTAAATTGTGGGGTTCCACAGGGCTCCGTATTAGGGCCGCTTCTGTGGAACTTAGCCTACGACGTAGTCCTTCGCGTCGATGTCCCACATGGTATTACCATAGTTTGTTATGCGGATGACACCCTGGTGCTAGCCGAAGGTAATACCTTTGAGGAGACATCAAGGCTCGCTGAGGCCGGCGTGGCATGCGTGGTCGCAAAAATCCATGAGCTCGGACTCAGAGTAGCGCCCCAAAAAACGGAGGCTCTTTGGTTCCATAGGCTACCGAGGCGACTCGAGCCCCCCAGCTCGTCGATTCGCGTTGGCGACGTAGATGTGCAGGTAGGAAAATACCTAAACTACCTGGGACTTACCTTGGACGGGCGATGGGGATTCGAGGAACATATTGAGCGCCTGCTCCCCAGAATACAAAAAGTTGCTAGTGCAATGAACGGCCTATTGCCTAACCTTGGGGGGCCACAGGAAGGCGTTCGTCGACTCTACGCCGAGGTTATTCGGTCAATAGCCCTTTACGGGGCGCCGGTATGGTCGAATCTGCTCTGTGGTGTTCAGCGTCTCAGAGCTAAGCTTAATAGCGTGCAGCGCAAGGTAGCTATCAGGGTCGCAAGGGGATATCGCACGATATCCTTCGAGGCGGCTACTGTCCTGGCCCGCTTTCCACCTCTTGACATCCTGGCGGATATGGACGCGAAGGTATATATCCAGACCCGAGCGGATTGCCAAAGCAGTGCTTATGGTCGAGATAGCGGGACATTGCGACGGCAAGCGCACCAACAAGCCCTTGTAAATTGGCGTATGCGTTTGGAAGGGGAAAGAAACGCACGCCAACGCACTGTTGGTGCTATCCTGCCAAACTTTAAAGCCTGGCTGGGGAGAAAGCATGGCAGTGTTACCTTCAGATTGACACAGGTACTTATCGGGCATGGTTGCTTCGGTGAGTACCTGTGCCGAATCGGTCGCGAGGCAACACCGCAGTGCCACCATTGTGAAAACGACCTGGACTCCGCACAGCACACGCTTGAAGTGTGTCCCGCCTGGGAACCTGAACGTCGGGTTTTGGTCAGTTACGTAGGGAGTGATCTTTCGCCGCCTGCTGTCATAGCGGCAATGCTGGCGGCGAATGAAGCATGGAGGGCCGCGGTCTCCTTTTGTGACGCTGTCATGCTCAAAAAAGAGAATGCTGAGCGAGAGCGAGAACGTTCCAATCCCACTCCGAGACCGAGGCAGCAGGGCGACACCGACCGACGCCCTGATCAACGGGCCCTGGAAGTCGCGAGTGGCTGAAAGGGGCTTTAGCCGCTCATCGTGAAAACATATGCGACTCCATGATTAATGATTGATGTATGAAATCAGGGATTACATCACCCAGGACGAGCCCAATGGGCAAGGGGGCAAGGGAGTCTCCGGCGCATGTTCTTTGAGAGTTCCCGGAGATTCCCATTATGCTCAGAGGATGGCCACCGAGGGGGTTTTAGTGGGTAAAAATCCCACATCACCTGCAATCTCCCCCAGGAGATCGGGTATCTTCAGAAGATTTCCCCTTATATTATAAAAAAAATTAAAAAAAATTATAAAAAAAAGGTATTTAAACCCGACAAAACCGGCCGGGCACTACTTGATTATTTATGTCGAACCCTAACCTAACCTACAAGAAAGAGACGAGAAAACGTAAATACAATGAATATTTCAAAAATTGACACTCAGAACATTGAACAGTTCACAATCTTTCGACAGTTTACAATTTCGCGAGTTAGATTATAAAACGGTTTGTACAATCTTACGGTGACATATACATAAAAAAATCGCATTACACTATACATGCTTACACTTAATTAAATTCTTTATTGCAACACAAAACATTGCAGAATATAAAGAAAACATTTAAAAAGTAGACAAAACAAAGTGCGCAAGGGCGGTCTTATCACTTAAAGTGATCTAACTTCCGGCTCGGCACCGGCTTTATGTACAGGGAAGCCTAAGCATAATAGCCACTTTTCATAGCTTAAAATAAACTTCTATTTATTAATTTATTTTATGTAGCTAACTAACATCACCACCAATCACATAAAAAAAAACATAAGAGATTAAAAACTCGTTTGTCAATTGATTTGGTATAATTTCGGTGACATATAACTGTGTTTGCGTTACCATTAGTTGTTAAACATGGCCGTGACGAGTAATTTTTCTCATATTTAATCGGAAATCCGGTTATGATGTACATTTTTTGCTTATTTGCTTTTTTTATGATTTGTTATGATCGAGAATAAATTGTTCTTGGTTCAATCTTGGTGCATAATCTATGCGATCTAGCTAATGTATACCTATAAATTTTTTGTTATATTGGACAGCTTTTGCGCTCGGGTACTTTTTACCTGATGATCTAAAATAGAATGTGATGTTAATAGCTATATTGCCTTACGTATTTATGCGCTCTTTCTTTTGCAGCAAAAAATAAAGTGACTTGCAGAATACCGTATTCGAAGTTAAAGGTATAAAATTAATCAAAACTTAACAAACCCTGATATTTTGCTTTTATTGATAGTTTGCTAAAGGTACGATTCCGCCAAATGTGTGTGCAGTATATTTGTTTGCAAATATTAGTGCAGAACTCCAATAGAGCTTAGACGCGATTATCTCGGTTTCTTCTGATTAAACAAAGCTGTACGTAACTTTTGTGAACATACATTGCGGCATATTTGTGTACGAATATGTTCATCTCATGCAGGAAAAAGTAGAAGGCAATGAGGAGGCCTGGCCGCAGCAGGATATCGTGGCTGAAAAACTTACGTCAGTGGTTTGGAAAGAGCACAAGATCACTATTTAGAACAGAGGTCTCGAACGTTGAAATCGCCCTAATGATTGCCAACAATCGCAGGGAAACGGCACGCTAAGAAGAATTTCATCTCGTCATCGGTCGTAACATGGAAAGGCATGAAATTGCTTTTGTAAATATTTGCTTTTGCGAGACAGCGAGTCTCTAGTGGAATCGCGCTTCAATGTAACTGCCACCTGTCATGCATCATCATTTCAACTCATTGCCGGCTCACTACAGCTGAGCTAGAGTCTCTTGAAATGAGAAGAGTTTGACCATAGTCCATTCAACTTGACCTAATTCTCTACTAGTGTTGGTGGTAGTTTCTCTTCTCCAGCGGCTTTATATTCTAACTCAGTGGCTATCAAAAAATGAAAGCCACTGACACATATTTTTTACCCAGTTATAAATTATTTTTTGTCTATTTTAAGATGATAATTTTGGCAGATGTCGTATGCATAGTACGGCTTCGTCTGTCTCACTCTAGTCCTTCACTATTGCTATACACCTCTCATCTTTCAAATTATCATCCTATGACATCGGATAAGTCATATGCTAATAAGATATGACACATCCGATGTTGTTTTACACAGTATACTAGTTACTGAGTAATTTATACATATAAACAGTTTTATCACGCCGTCTTCCTTATCGGCTCGTTATAGATTCAAACAAACCGTGTCGACGCCTTCGACTCCCACGTGACATTTTACGTTATGTGACGTTTGCGAGTGATTGAGAACCAATAGTGGCGTAGATGATCATTTTATAGTTTGATTCTTTGTCTGTGACATCGGTTACTTTTACGGGAGGTAATTTAACTCCATATTATCTTCTCCTTCTTCCTGCCCTTGTCCCACGTTATGTGAGGTCGGCACAACATATCTTTCTTTTCCAGTCTCTTCTGTCATTTGTCAACTATTTTATTTATTTTATTTATTATGTTAATGGTTCATTTATGCCACATACCTTGACGTGTTTAAAATAAGGATTCTAATTCTAGCGATGGTAGTATGACCCCTGTTCTATTAGGAAACGGTAGCATCAGTCACAGATTGCTTAAAAACTACACTTTTAACTATCCAGCCCTTATGCCTTGTGGCTATAAATTTGATTTTGGCAACCAAACAGCGATTACCATCTGGCCTCGATTAGTTATGGAGGTACAATATAGGTTCCGAGCCAAAAGACAAAATTCTCTTATTAGCAACCTCAAGCACACCTTCAACCGAATTAGATTGCACGTGTCAAACGTACATACGTCACCAAATTTACTATCCATCATTACCTCTACTTATTATAAATGCAAAAATGTGTTTACCTTCTGGCTTTACCTTCAATTATTGAGCTTCGGACTGACGAAATAATTTACATGGATATAGTTAAATTGCTGGAGAGTGCCATAGACTATTTATTATTATGGAAAATGTAGGTTTCAACGGGATTTTTTAAAAGAGATCTGAGTCCACTGGCGGCACTCGTAAACAAAAAAACCAGTACATACAAATACAAATAAAGCAGTACAATTTCGTGTATCCATTCTCATACGTTTAGGTATGTACGATACCCTAAACGGAATGGATACACAAAATTGAGCTCTAATTCAATGTTGCTATGGTCTATTTTACTTTGACGCCGACCTTTGACGATTTGATCGGCAACTTTTAGACAATCGGGGAGCAGGTGTGATTGTGGTCAAGCGTAAGTCGAAGCCGAAGCCTAAGCGTGAAGCCTATGAATAAAAAAAAAATGTTGGTATAGATGGTTACTAGATGAGTTCTATACTAACGGTTTCTAATCTACCACTGATTTGAAAATGTCTCTTCTAAGGACATTAACAATTCATAATTAAAAAAACACGACTGCCTTGCCAAAAATGGAATCTAGTTAAATTAGAATCTTATTCACATTTTTATTAAATGATATTTTTTGTGAATCACTAGATATTGAACTAAAGTGTTATATATTTTTGGAATCTACTCATCATTTTCTAGATGTTGATTATATAGTTAATCTTATATTCGTTTTTTTTTTTAAATTTAATCTTTAATGCGGGACCATGGTCACCCCATCAAAACCCCCCCAATCAACCGCGCAGAAGATACGCGGTCGCCCTGCTGGGTTCATGTACGCATGTATGTATTCCACCATAACGTCTACCGATTTTGATAAAGGAGGTATCGTTAGAATCCCTAGCTTATTCCGGGTGACGTAGGCTAGTAAAATTTTTAAAAAAATTGATGGGGTGACCATGGTCCCGCATTAAAGACCAAAATTGAAAAAAAAATATTCGAAAATATGATTAACTATATAATCATCATCTAGAAAATAATGAGTAGATTCCAAAAATATCTAACACTATAGTTCAATATTTAGTGATTCACAAAAAAATATCATTTAATAAAAAATGTGAAAAAGATTCCAGAGGCTATAGGTATATGCAAATCGCTTCTTATGGAGGTAAACTCCAAGAATAATATGGCAGGGCAGTCGTATTTTTTAATTCGTTAAATTAATTTCAGACAGTCGTATAAAAATGTTGGCGGTGTTTCACCCCCGTGCCTCGGAGAGCACGTAAAGCCGGCGGTCCCGGTTATTATCACTAACATGATAATAGTCGTTAAAGCCCGCCAACCCGCATTGGAGCAGCGCGGTGAGTCTAAGCTCCTAATTCCCTCTCTCCTATGAGAGTGGAGGCCTGTGCCCAGCAGTGGGACGTTAATGGGCTGTAGTGATGATGTGATATTCGAATCTGAAGATTAGTAAATATTACTAATTTTCAAGTCGAATGCGTGCATTAGTAGTCGAAAGTTATTCGAATGGGAAGATCATTCGCAGTCGCGCATCTTTAGACTAACCATCAGCACGCTACCAACAAGCGGGCGCCGCTACAAGTGCTATGAGACGCTGCGCGCGATCGCGTGATATTCATAACGCCGTAGCGTCATGACGGCTCATCCCATATCACGTTATCCGCGCTATGGAACAATAGCGCGCTATTAAATTGCGCTACGTGTTATATTTGTCACCGCAAGATTGTAAAAACCGTTAGATTATCATCTAACTCGCGAAATCGCAAAGTGTCGAAAGTTTACAATTTAACGCATTATTTTCCGGTAGATTGTAAATTTGTTAGGTTTATTAACCCGATAGAACCTACTTGATTAATAATAATTCCCTCTCTCCTATGAGAGTGGAGGCCTGTGCCCAGCAGTGGGACGTTAATAGGCTGTAGTGGTGGGTATATAAATGTGTGTTCTCGTTTCCAGCGAGCGTGTACGGCGGCGGTCGTCGCTAGCGGTGCAGCATGCGTTCCCTGCTGGCGTACTACGCTGACGCGGTGATGTCTGCGGCGGCACGCGGCGCCGGGTGCGCCCGCGAGTGCAGCGGCCACGGCGATTGCATGAACGGCACCTGCCTCTGCGAGATCCGGTACACGGGCGACGAGTGCGCTGGACACAACATGCCCTACCACGCCTGTGGGTACACCATCACACCATCATACCATCACTAGCATCAGATCAAATATCAAATCAAGTATCAAATTTTTTTTTTTTTTTTTGTCCACTACAAGTTAGCCCTTGACTGCGATCTCACTTGATGGTAAGTGATGATGCAGTCTAAGATGTTAGCGGGCTAACCTGTTAGGGGCATGGCAGTTATATTAAAACCCTATACCCCTATTCGGTTTCTACACGCTATGGTAACGCTAAATCGCTAGGCGGCACATTTTTGACGGTAGCGTGGTATCTAGCAACGGCCGAAGCCTCCTACCAGCATCTCAATCCTCCAGCAGGTTTTTGACGGTAGCGTGGTATCTAGCAACGGCCGAAGCCTCTTAATCCTCCAGTAGTACTAACCAATCCTCTCAATTCCAGGTATCGGCGGGCTATTCCTTCTGGTGGCGTTCGTATGCGCAATGCAACTGATGATATGCATAGTGACAGAGTACAGAAGGCTAAAGGCTCCCACCTTCCTCCGTGCCTGCAAAGTCACTACACAGAAGATGCTGTATCTCATTGCGTTCCTCGCTTCGCTCATCCGCGGCGCATACTTTGTGTCACCGGTACTGATCTCAATAATTAATTGGCGATCAATCACTTACCACTACATCCCATTAACGCCCCACTGCTGGGCACAGGCCTCCTATCTCATAGGAGTAGAGAATTAGAGCTTAGACCCACCACGCTGATCAATGCGAGTTGCGGCTTTAACGACTATTATCATGTTAGTGATGATAACCGGAACCGACGGCTTAACGTTCAATCACTTACGCAGGCGAAATTGCTCGGCTTACAACACTAGAGGTGGTTAATATGTCACCGTAAGATTATAATCTAACTCGCGAAATTGTAAACTGTCGAAAGATTGTGAACCGTTCTGAGTGTCAATTTTTGAAATATTCATTGTATTTACGTTTTCTTGTCTCTTTCTTGTAGGTTAGGTTAGGGTTCGACATAAATAATCAGGTAGGTTCTATCGGGTTAATAAACCTAACAGATTTACAATCTACCGGAAAATAATTCGTTAAATTGTAAACTTTCGACACTTTGCGATTACGCGAGTTAGATGATAATCTAACGATTTTTACAATCAAATATAACACGTAGCGCAATTTAATAGCGCGCTATTGTTCCATAGCGCGGATAACGTGATATGGGATGAGCCGTCATGACGCTACGGCGTTATGAATATCACGCGATCGCGCGCAGCGTCTCATAGCACTTGTAGCGGCGCCCGCTATTTGGTAAAGATGCGCGACTGCGAATGATCTTCCCATTCGAATAACTTTCGCCTACTAATCCACGCATTCGACTTGAAAATTAGTAATATTTACTAATCTTCAGATTCGAATCATCACATCATCACTACAGCCCGTTAACGTCCCACTGCTGGGCACAGGCCTCCATTCTCGTAGGAGATAGGGAATTAGAGCTTAGACCCACCACGCTGCTCCAATGCGGGTTGGCGGGCTGTAACGACTATTATCATGTTAGTGATAATAACCGGGACCGACGGCTTAACGTGCTCTCCGAGGCACGGGGGTGAAACACCGCCAACTTCCTAACTTCGGGCTAGTACTGGGAATTTCTAATCCGAAAAACCCGATACTTAATTATGGCCCGAACCGGGACTCGAACCCGGGTCGAATCGAGTCGAATCGAACAGATTCGAATGACAAATACTAATTAGTTATGCATACTAGCGACTTTCGGCGTCTCGTTAGTCGCCTATTTGGGATCTTTCGGGATACGAATTTCGACTCGGCTCGACTCGGCTATCCTCGGCGCGACTCAGAACCATTCGTTATTCATTACTGAATTAGTTACTAATCACGTGAATTATTCGACTGAGTCGAATAATTCGAATGGGATCATTCAAAGTCGCGCATCGCTAGGTTAGTCTCGCGTAACGCGCTGGTGTGAGTGAACGTCATCTTTGTGTGTTACGGAATTTAGCGCGCTACAAAATTTAGCGTGCTACAAGACATATCGCGCCTGCCGGCCGTCCACACGCTTACTTATATACGTATTTAACGTATTTATATCAGTTTTGAACAACACCGACGCAATGTCGCCTGCTTATCGGTTTTTTATCGATATACCATGGAGAGTGTGATCGATATACTACGGTGATAGCGTCGCTTTTATCCTTACACACATCACATTAAAAATAAACAGTCGCAAAAATTAGTTCCAATAATTTTGTCCATCAGAGGCCCAATTGTCTAAGCAAATCGTAATCACTTGACACCTTAAAATGTATTACTCGAACTGTTTGAGGAGTTCATTATATGCTTCTTGACATGCAGGCATCTATGAACTCCTTGAACAGGTCCAATTATTCGTTTGTCAAACGATAACGATTTCCTTACACAATCGGTTGGCAGGTCAGAGACCCAAATGTTAAGCAAATCGTAATCACTTGACAGCTTAAAACATATTATTCGAACTGTTTGAGGAGTTAATTACATGCTTTTTGACGTGCAGGCATCTATAAACTCCTTAAATAGGTCGAATTATCCGTTTGACAAACTATTACGATAACTTTTTCCTTGCACAATCGGTTGGTAGGTCAAAGACCCAAATGTTAAGCAAACCGTAATCACTTGACAGCTTAAAACGTATTACTCGGCCTGTTGAGGAGTTAATTACATGCTTTTTGACATGCAGGCATCTATGAACTCTTTAAACAGGTCGAATTATCCGTTTGTCAAATGATTACGATTTCCTTACACAATCGGTTGGCAGGTCAGAGGCCCAAATGTCTAAGTAAATCGTAATCACTTGACAGCTTAAAACGTATTACTCTGTTTGAGGAGTCCATTACATGCTTTTTGACATGCAGGCATCTACGAACTCCTTGAACAGGTCGAATTATCCGTTTGTCAAACGATTACGATTTTCTTACACAATCGGTTGGCAGGTCAGAGGCCCAAATGTCTAAGCAAATCGTAATCACTTGACAGCTTAAAACGTATTACTCTGTTTGAGGAGTCCATTATATGCTTTTTGACGTGCATCTACGACAGGCATCTATGAACTCCTTAAACGGCAGGGCGACCGCGTATCTTCTGCATCAATCATTGTTACAGTATCAATTGTTGTGATTGGCTGAATTTACGGTATCCTTGCTGCGTCAATGGATTTTGTCCAATAGTGGAAGAGTGTTATCCAATCAGAGGTGATTGCGATCGTTACACTGTAGCTGTCAGAGATACGCAGTCGCCCAGCAGGTCGAATTATCCGTTTGACAAACGATTACAACTATTTCCTTACACAATCGGTTGGTTCCTTACACAATCGGTTGGCGGGTCAGATAAGTTGGTGGGAATGTAACTTGGTGTATTCTCCCCACAGAACGCGTTCCACGAGGGCTGGGCGACAAGTCTTCTCTCAGCATACTATCCTCTAATGATGTCTGGTTCTTCGCTTATCGTGTGCTTTTGGGCTGAGGTCAGTTACTCCCTTTATATTATGAGAAGCCACTCTACGAAGCCGAAACAGCCAATAGGGATGATGCCTGCATCAAAAATAAATTATTTCTAACTGATGATTAAATGGAGGGTCTTCCAAAAGACTTAAAATTCACATCCTCAGTTAATTTTGAGTTTGATAACCATTTCAAAATAAAGATCAAAGAAAAAAAGTGCCTTGAAATTTGATGACGTCACAACTGTGAATTTCATACAACTTCCATACTAGAAGCGCTTTTTTAAGTTTAACGAAGAGTTGCTGATTTTATTGAGTTATCATCATCCCTATTAGTTATATCTACGAAATACAATGAGTTTTCGAAAGTAGGATCACAGCCAGTATATATAATGTACTCTGTGATCACAGCTGTTATTTTACTTGTTGGTTGGTAAAACGGCTGCATTGTTGACAACGCCATCTATCTGGTACTTGAGGAATTATTACGCAATCAATTTTTCAATACGCGTTAGTGAACAGTATTGATCTTAGAAGTTCAGCGTATATCCGCTAGATGTCGCCACTATTACGAAGACAATATAATGTTTTAAAAATAAACCAAAATAAAAACTTAATAGCGACTATTTTTTTTTGTATTTCATGTTAGAAATTCTTATTTATTTATTTATTTAGACATCTTTATTGCACATACAAAATATACAGAATACAGTTTTAAAGCATTAATTACTAGTAAAACTAGAAATGTGCAAAGGCGGTCTTATTGCTAAAGCAATCTCTTACAGACAACCTTTGGTGAAAGGATAAATAAACGGCAGCGCGGGATGGTGCTGTATTAAAAAAAAAAAGAAAAAAAATAATAATAATTAGATAAGAAATGCATACATACATAATACAGTACATACATTTTAGACCAATAAATAGATGTAAATATATACTACTACTACACAACTACATATATAAATATATACCTATATAAATAAATATATATCATTAATAAATTCTCCATTATAGAATAAAGTAAACACTAATAATTACAAAGAGATAAATAATGATTATACAAACGACTTTTGAAAATTGAGAGCGACTTGGAATGGCGGATTTCAGAAGGCAGACTATTCCACAGTATTGCAGATTTGCACGTAAAGGAGTTGTCATAGTACCGCGTGTGATGGGCGGGGATGTGCAAGCGGTTGTCCTTGCACGACCGCAGGTGTTGGCGCTCAATGTTCGAGCCAAGGTAGGAAAAGCGCTGCTTTAAGTACGAAGGAGTTTGTGGATTGTAAAGGATGGAGTAGAGAAGAGAGAGCAGGTGTAGATTACGGCGGAGTCTGATAGGTAGCCACTTCAAGCGGGCTCGGAATTCTGACACATGTATCATACTTACGAAGCCCGAAGATAAATCTAATGAACAGATTCTGGAGACGCTCGAGCTTATTGAGTTGTTCCTCAGTTAAGTCGGGATAGGAGGAGTCAGCATAATCTAAGATTGGAAAGAGAATGGAATGGGCCAAAGAGATTTTAGTTTTGATGGGAAGAAAATATTTCCAGCGTCTCAGACAGCCAACTGACGCAAAAACTTTCCGGCTTACCTCAGCCATTTGAGGAACCCAGGAAAAGGAACTGTCAATGTATATGCCAAGGTTTTTAACACGGGGGCTGAGGTCTAAAATTGCTGTGCCGAGCCGGATTGGGGGTAATTCTTCTAATACGATCCTATTGAGTTGCTTTGTCCCACCTACCAAAGTTACTTGGGTCTTTTTCGGATTCACATGCAACCCATAAGATTCGCTCCAGGAGTTTATGCGGTCCAGATCACGGTTTAGGCGCTCGATAGCAGAGTTGATTTGGTGAAAAGGAGCAGCAGTATAAATTTGGAGATCATCAGCGTAAAGGTGATAGGAACATGAAAGAAGATCAGTAACAGTATTAATATAAATAGCGAAAAGGAGGGGGGATAGGACACCACCTTGTGGCACGCCTGCAGTGATTGGACTGTAGGAGGCCATACGATTACCAGTTTTGACGAGCTGCTGACGACCACGTAACTGTTAAACCAGGAAATGACTTCAGAGGAGATACTAATAGATCTAAGGACGCCAAGGAGCAGGTCAAAGTCGACAGTGTTAAATGCGTTGCTAAAATCAAGAAGAACAGTAATACTTATCAATTGGTTGTCCATATTGCACCTAATATCGTCACAGACCTTAACAAGGGCTGTGACTGTACTGTGGCCAGCCCTAAAGCCTGACTGGTTAGAGCTAAGGATATTATATTTTGCCAGAAACGTTTGAAGTTGACTATGGACTAAGCGCTCCAAGACTTTAGAAAGGAAGGGAAGAATAGAGATCGGTCTGTAGTGAGAGAAAGATGAAGGGTTCTGTTTTTGGGATAGGAATCACGTGTGCGTATTTCCAGGTACATGGAAATTCATTGGAGGAGAGGGAGAAGTTAAAGATGTGGCAGAGTACAGGCGCAACACTATCGAGGAGGAGAAGTAACATTTTCCGATTAATGCCGTCGCAGCCAGCTGTACCAGACTTTATGCCTAGAATATGCTTTTTAACTTCCGCAATAGAAACAGGAACAAAGTGAAAAGCAGGGAAATTGGAAGTTGGCAAGGAACTGAGGTGACTTAAAGTTTTTACCTTGACGCCGTTATCAATTGGGGAAATATTTGCAAAATGCTTATTAAGGGCCTCGAGGTCAAGGTTAAGGTCAGCATCCATTCGTTTCCGTCCAATGCCAAGGGATTCCAGAAATCTCCAGGTCCCAGCAAGGTCACTGTTTTCGATTTTGGAATGTATGAACTTGCGCTGAGCATCTCTGCATGCTTTATTGCATGCTTTTTATTCTTCAATCTACATTATACTAAAAAATATTAAATTATATTATTTTATTTGTTACATTATTATACCGAGCTTCTTGCTGGTTCTTCTTGGTAGGAACGGCATTATGAAGCAGTGGTGTAGTTGTCACCGTAAGATTGTAAAAACCGTTAGATTATAATCTAACTCGCGAAATTGCAAACTGTCGAAAGATTACAATTTAATGCATTATTTTTCGGTAGATTGTAATCTGTTAGATAAAACTGAAGTGCCCGGCCGTACCTGATTATTTATGTCGAACCCTAACCTAACCCACAAGAAACAGACAAGAAAACGTAAATACAATGAATATTTCAAAAAATGTTGAAAGTTTGTATCTATTTTGAAATAAATCAATAAAAAAAAATTACACTCAGAACATTGAACGGTTCACAATCTTTCGACAGTTTACAATTTCGCGAGTCAGAGTGTAATCTAACGGTTTTCACAATCTTACGGTGACATATTCATTCGACTATTCAAAAGCGCTTGTAAAAAGTCTACTTTAATAAAAAATAATATATTTTTGATATAGTTATGATCTAAGGGCAGTGCCGGAGTTTAGAGCAGGAGGCAGCAAATGTCACGGGGCCCGCACTTTGGTGGTCCCGCGGCTGTGCTAAAAAATCTACAATCTCGTCTTGGGCAGTGGCGTGCAGTTCATAGAGGCATAAAAGCACTGCTTACCCAAATGAGAATACTTCAATGCTCATTTTTCATCAAAACATCTAGTAAATAGGTATTTTGACTAACTAATGCGTACCCTAGCTTCAAAAGCTGTGCACGCCACTGGTCTTGGGCTTGTAGGTTTCGTCGCGATTTTTCCTTTACATATTAGCATGGCATTTTGACAACCTAGCGCAGTTTTAGCAAAGAGCATAAAGAACCAGGGGTAGAGGTACAACTCCATACAACGGGTATCATAGTTCTAAAATAAATTCTAGATGGCGTTACTTGTCTCGAATAAGTATAAATTTTGTTTAAATCAACCGAAACTCAATGAAAGCATGTATTTTGTTGTTTTACTTTATTTTACCTATTTATTTATTAAGTTTAATTAAATATTAAATATAAAATTTTCATAAAATCCGATAGCAAAAAGTTTATTTCAAAGCTTTCGTTTTAACGCCATCTAGAGCTAAGCAGAAGAACTACAGGGTATCAGCGATGATATGCAGATTTTTGAATGCTTTTTGCTTATGTATGGAATTGTCCCTGGATTATAGCAAATAATTGTAATCTTTTCTTGCTAAATTATGAACTTCCGCAAAGTAACGTCTGCTTCTATCCAATATTTAAACCTGGTGCAATGTTGAGCGCTGTTGTCTTAACGTGGGAGATCATGGGCTCGATTCCCGGCAGGGTCAATGTTGGAATTCATAATTATTGAATTTTCACTGGTCTGGTCTGGTGAGGTTTCGGACTTGGCTAGTTACCACAGTACCGGCAAAGACGTTCCGGTACGATGCCGTGTAGAAACTTAATAGGGGTATGGGTTTATTATAACTGCCACACTCCTAACACGTTAGCCCGCTACCATCTTAGACTACATCGTCACTCACCATCAGGTGAGATCGCAGCCAAGTGCTAACTTGTAGTGGGCAAAAAAACAGCTTGTGATATTTTATTGCTTTTTAGAGCACATTTTTTTTTCTCTTATTTTTTCTGAAGTAAAGTGGGGTCGGCACAACAAATCTTTTCCTTCCACTGTCTTCTGTCATTCGTCAACTCACTATCCACTCCTCCACACGCATATCCATCTTTTCTTTATTGATCCTCTACCCTGGAAAACTCCTACCATTATTTGATTCATGGAAAGAGGTCACGGCCCTCAGTAAGTAACTCATTACTATGAATACGACACAGAGAGAGTTTAAATAGTTTGTAAACTTAGGCACAATTTATGCAGCAGACCATCGAGATGAGATAAGGCTTCCGAGAAATGCAACGTTGCATACACGATCATTTCATATTATTCATATAATAAAACAAATAAAACATTTCGCATTCCGACGAACCCGGTTTTGCTAACCATAGTATTTTTGCAAATAAACATTTTTACAAATAAACATAACTCAAAGCGTCTGTGGTTGAACTCTTGGTTGTGATTTGAAGATTGATAAGTTTAATTTAAGTATTCATGATGTGTGGAGATGTCACCGTAAGATTGTAAAAACCGTTAGATTATAATCTAACTCGCGAAATTGTCGAAAGATTACAGTTTAACGCTTTATTTTCCGGTAGATTGTAATCTGTTAGGTATATTAACCCGATAGAACCTAAGTGCCCGACCGCATATGTCGAACCCTAACCTAACCTACAAGAAACAGACAAGAAAACGTAAATACAATGAATATTTCAAAAATTGACACTCAGAACATTGAACGGTTCACAATCTTTCGACAGTTTACAATTTCGCGAGTTAGATTATAATCTAATGGTTTATATAATCTTACGGTGACAGAGACAAGTCTTCGAACAGTGCGTCCTACCAGTAATGACCTAAGGTGCCTTAAAGGTGTATCCTAACATAGAGCGGCAAAGTAACACGCGGTGTTTTACTTCTCACTATTTCTCACAGGGACCCTTACACTTGAATCAGTGTAGTGTAATAACATTTAGGGAGTAAAGGTCCCTAAACTGGTCCTTATTACATATAAGCGACGCTCTGGGGGCCCTGTAAAAACTTCAGTGTTATAGGCCTATAAGCATGCGCACGAGATATCTCGCGACTAAAGAGAGATGTTGTCGTTACCGGCTATTTTGTCGTTTACCATAACATGCACAAAATTCGGTAGGTATATTACAAGAAAAAAATAGTCGGCATGTAAGGTTTCGTACAGAAAAATACCACAGATAAGATTTATTGCTTGTGTCTCTACTTTTGACGTAACGAGACAAGTAACCATATTATTAGCTTCGGTAGATAGAATATAGAGATAACGGGTCTAAGACATAAATTTACTCGTTGTGCGCTTCCTAGCCCTACTGGATACAACCCTAGAAAAAAATACTTTTTTTTTCTGGGGTTTCGTATCTCAGCTTTACATGTGTAAAGTTAATTCTGCTGTATTTATTCATGATCTCTGTTTTGGGTCAACCACATGTTTGGCTAGATCGACGTATGTCGCATCTTACTATTATATTTTATTTACTTTTTATTGCTTACGTTAAAAATATATCAATTACAATTCCATTACATCACTTATAAAGTTGTAATATGTCGCTATTGACTTCCATTAAACTATTTTTAAGGTAAACAAGAATACATTAAGGCTGAGTCCGCACTGCGAAAAAACCTCGCGTTTTTTTAAATCAGCTTTTTCATAAAGCAACAAACAGCAACTTTCATAAAGTTAAATAATAAAGTAAAGTAAATAATAATACGTTTTAGGTCTGGCTCTGGATAATCCGTAGTTTAGATTATATAATTTCGTACGATGAAATAAGTTCCCACTATTTAGTTTATAAATATTATACCTAGTTTATAATTATTATTTTTTTTACTTCTATTAGGGAAACCCCTGCCCTGCTAGGCGTAAGTTGAAAATATGTATAAAGATTTATTCATTTTATTTTTATATAAATAATAGCTCATGCCCGCGACTTCGTCCGCATGGTTTTTTGTATGTGAAAATCAAAGGAAAATGTTTTTTCTTTTATTTTATTTTTTCGGCTATTTTCCAATATTTTTAATAGTTATTCTGCTATTCGGGACGGAGACAAATACAACAACTTAAAAACCATAGAACCAACCGTTCTAGAGTTATATGTGTTCGAAATATACCTATACCTACCGATACCTACTTACAAAATTTTCAGGTAAACTAATTCCGTCTATTTACCATTGTACTTATGATGAAGAATATTCCAGCAGTAATGAGTCATAATATCATAATCTTCGTAGTACTAGCACAGAATAGGTAATAATACGTTGGTACTAGTAAGTTTATACTCTAGTAAAGTTTACCAAACACGCTCATAGATATGGATTAGTACTCACGGTGGAATCTCACACTCTCGTACTCTCGTATTTCCTAAAAGTCATTTGTTGATAATACAGTTTTGACTTAACCATAATATTTAATCCAATTGTTATTACAGCAGGCCGAGTGGGAGTTTTCTTACGTATCCGATCGCGACAACATAACTACCATTTAAATGGAATTGATCGTGCACCAGCTGTCAAATCATAAATCTTTCGATTTTGATGAAATTTGGTGCATATATAGGTTACATCCCGGGGAAGGACATAGGCTACTTTTATCCCGGAAAATTGAAGAGTTCCCGCGGAAATCAAAAAACATCAATCCACGCGGACGAAGTCACGGGCATCATCTAGTAGTTAATACATCCTTCTGTCAGTGCTTATTTAAACCGCGATGAATATTATTATGTATGATTTAGCCATATTTAGTGGACAAACATTTTTAATTAACCCAGTTTTTTTGAATTTTTTGAATTAACCCAGTTTTTTCGCAATTTTACACTGTTTCTTGTTGAAAAAAAATTACGTGGTATTTGCTGAGACCACCTTTTCCCCCACGTGAGATTGAGTGATATTTTGCTGGAACCCCTCCCACCCCTTAACGCCTCACGTAATTATTGAATGCCCGCTTAGAGTTGAGGAGTTGGGACTTGGGTTTAAGTATGAAATCGTTGCTTGACACCTAAAATATGAATTCACCATAAAAAAATCCTAAATCGCTATTTGTAAGGAGTTCTATACCCTGCAGTAATACGGTACACCTACAGCATCAGGATAGAAGATTTGGAGTCAGAAATCTTTATGGGACCACCTCGCGAGCTTCCTCCTAATCACTGAAAAAAAATATTCAAACCAGTTCAGAAACCACGGAGATACGCACCGACATACATTTAAAAAAAAATGCGCCGATTTGGGTACTCCTTTTTTGGAAGTCGGTTAAAAATATCCGACACACGAAAGGCACAATCGAAGATTACACAAGAAAATCAAAATACTCGGAACAACCCTATTGTTCCCTACACAGTTCACCATACTCGTCCGTTCACACGCTCGCTGAAGCATAATCCTTGACCATAGTTACCGAATGACGCGAGGTGCGCGAACGTGCATCGCTAAAATAATATTTGAATATAGAATTCAAACAGTGCGATCTACTTTTTAATAAAAAAATAATAATTGAAAAAAATGGTGATTGAAAACTACATTTGCACCTCATTTACACGATAACGTGCATCGCTAAAATAATATTTGAATATAGAATTCAAACTGCGCGATCAACTTTTTAATAAAAAAAAATGGTGATTGAAAACTATATTTGCACCTCATTTAAACGATAGCGTGCATCGCTAAAATAATATTTGAATATAGAATTCAAACTGCGCGATCAATTCTTTAATAAAAAAAAAAATGGTGATTGAAAACTATATTTGCACCTCATTTAAACGGTAACGTGCATCGCTAAAATAATATTTGAATATAGAATTCAAACTGCGCGATCTACTTTTTAATAAAAAATAATATTGTAATTGGTGATTGAAAACTACATTTGGCACCTCATTTACACGATAACGTGCATGGCTTAAATAATATAATTATTTGAATATAGAATTCAAATAGTGCGATCTACTTTTTAATAAAAAAAAAATTGGTGATTGAAAACTATATTTGCACCTCATTTACACGATGGATGTAAATGATTAGTGCCTTACGAACAACTCTTTGGGTTTACTTTGATGGTGCTTGAATATCTGCGAATATTTTTTTTGATCGATAAATGGATTTTTAAAGGTAATTTATCATTATTAGATATTTTAGATTTTTATTTACGTTTTTCAGCGAGATTGTAAACTGTCGAACGATTACAATTTAACGCATTATTTTGCGGTAGATTGTAATCTGTTAGGTATATTAACCTGACAGAACCTACCTGATTATTTATGTCGAACCTAACCTAACCTACAAGAAAGAGACAAGAAAACGTAAATACAATGAATATTTCAAAAATTGACACTCAGAACATTGAACGGTTCATAATCTCAGTTTACAATCTATCGAGATAAAAAGCGTTAGATTACAATCTAACGGTTTTTGCAATTTTACGGTGACATATTTAAATAAAAAAGCGAACGAACTTTTTTTAACAAAAAATTCATGATAGCAGAATATTTTTGCCCCCGCACAATGGACGAAAAAATCATGGAAGTAAATGAACTATTTTTTTTGGTCGATATATATTTAGATTTTTAGAGGTAACTGATTAATTAATATCTTAAAGTAAGATATTTTAGGTTTTTATATACGTTTTTCGGATTTGCATACGTGTATCACTTAATATTATTTGAATATAGAATTTAAAATGAACTAAGTGAACAATTTTTTAAATAAAAAAAATTGTTATGTAAAACAATTTTGCACCTTTTTATACGATGGACCATCGAAGTACCTAATTGAGTCGCGCTTTAAAAACAACTTTTTAAGTTTTTAATAGCGCATGAATCTGCGCCTTTTTTGGTGGATATGTCACCGTAAGATTGTAAAAACCGTTAGATTATAATCTAACTCGCGAAATTCTAAACTGTCGAAAGATTGTAAACTGTTCAATGTTCTGAGTGTCTATTTTTGAAGTATTCATTTTATTTACGTTTTCTCGTCTCTTTCTTGTAGGTTAGGTTAGGGTTCGACATAAACAATCAAATAGTGTAATAGTGGAATTATTCCACTCTAAAAGTTCTAAAAAAAGGCTGCGATAGTTTATATATATCTTGTAAGATGGTCTCCCAATAACCATATTTATGATTTTCATATTGGGTCTAAAACGAAGCTTTACTTTCGAAGGTGTTTTTACTGACATTGTATTGATCCTTATTAAAACAAAATGGTTTGTCATCTCAAGTATTTAATATAGACCAAGTTCGCCCTTTACACCATTTAATTCAGATGAATATCTTAGAAGATAACATAGAAATAAAGTAACGCGAAATAGAAATAGGGGCCGCGACCTGCAATGGCAGGCAGGGTGAGAAGATACAGCAGGGCAAAAGTAAAACCTGATGTGCTGCCCAGTGCCGACTGGCTATTATTGGGTATGGACTATTAAATTGATGAGTGCTACTCGTGCGAAGCCGGGGCGGGCCGCTAGTATTTAAATAAAGTTTTTGAACACTTAAAAATATTTCGGCAACTAAATTACACGATGCATCGTAAAAGTATAAATAATGACTTGTTGTAACTTAGTATTCTAATATTTTTTATTTTTAATAGGTTTAGCTCGTAAGTGCGTAAACTGTGTTGCGTATTTTTGAGATTGGTACTTACGAGTATTAAGCATTTTTCATTTTTATATTTCGGTTTCGAGTGTAAATATACTACCTACTATTATTCAAAGAAAAAGAAATCGAGAAAATATTCAGTCATAAAAATTAAGTTTCAAGTAGGTATAAATACCTAACTTCCGTATGGATATTTTTTTGGATATTTTTGTGTAAGTTTTGGTTCATAACATACTACATCCCTGCCAAGTTTCAACGACTGAGGATTTTATGTGGGGGTCTCCATACAACGAACCGCCCCGTTGCCTAAACTAATATTCGACATTTGACGACCACACTGACCTAGTGGTGAGCATTGCTGTCTTCCGGTACGATGCCATGTAAAAACCGATTCGTTTAATATAACTGGCATACCCTTAATTAACAAGTTAGCCCACTATCATCTTGAATGCATCGTCAAGGGCTAACTTATTTCATTATTTAGTACGAATGATATCGCGATCAAGGTCTTACTTGTTATCCAATAAAATATGCCACAAATTTTAGCACTTTTTATGCTCTTAGCCTCTAAGGCTCAAACACCTTGACGCGGTCGAAGGGCCAAGGGCATATTAGCACCATAATATCCGTCATATTTGAAACATATTTGGCCTTATAAAAAACTTTGGGCTCGGTCGCGGTCTTGTTTACTAGATTTTAAATTAGATTGTTAAAAACACCGCGTGCATTAAGGTCCAAAACGCTTAAGCGAGGTATTTATTACGTTTCAAAGTTATCAAAAGGTTTCAAACATCGAATTCAACAAAAATAGTATGAATAACTTTTTTATAATAATAGTACATTATTGCAAAGGCTGGGAAATAGGCCAGGTCGAGTATGAGTTTGAAGGCCGAGCCGTAGGCGAGGACTTCACTAATATGAGACAGGCAATTGCCATTTCCGCCGAGGCATATATAGTGCTTTTCTCAAAAGAATGCAGGGAAATAAAACATACTTTTTATGTTATACATTAAATTTAATTTACCTTGTCGCTAAATATATATCATCTGGAGCTTTAATTAAAAATTGCGTTATGTTTTCGCCAGTAAAAATTTTCGATTTCTTGCTTTTGAGTCCGGTCGATTGTCGTTTAAGAAAAGTAGTTAAGTTCCCATATTTTTCAAGTTAATGCCGTTTTTAACATGAACTGTACATTTCAGCATGGAATAAATTGTCCATAATGTAGATTGCTTTTTAGTTTTAGCAATCTCATTAAAATACGCCAAAAATACTGTTTCGGAGAAAATATTCACTTTTTTCTCGTTTTTCCAACTCATACAATTTTCATGTACTGAATGTATTTTTCTTTGGACTTCGCTGGAAGCAGGTTTTCCATTGCCAATTTGGCTTCTGATCTTAAATCTTGTGGAGTACAATCATTCTACATTTCACTCTCTGAACCGTTGGAACTCATTTTACTTATTATTAAATTTATATTTATTAAGTATGTAAATAACAAATCAAGACGAATTTTCAGCTTTGCCGCCAATTTTTTTAATCATCTGTGCCGACAGGAAAACGCATTTATGGCTATACAGCCACCAATTTGTACTAAGCAAAGAGACTATGGTATGCCAAGAATGACAAAAGAGATCCGATCAAAGAGTATTTAATAACCCCAGCACGCCGTTTCATACAACATTGCAGGAGCGTTGTAATGTTCCAAATTCAAAAAACGCTCCTGCAATGGATTTGATTTTCTTTGTCCGAAAATTCGATACTTCACGTGTTCTTTTTCCGAAAATAATGACAATATCTCCATGCATGTTTGAGAAAAATTCATTTCCTAATTTCATTTACCAAAATATTGAAAGAGATTTTCTGCACATATCCTATATACATATAGTTCGCGCGCGAGTTGAATGCAGAGTAAATGTATGTATGTGCCACATTTGCCACTTACTGAAAAAGCTAAAAATCTATGATCTATGCCTAATCGCAATATGCCACATAAAGACCTTATGACACAGATAGGTCCATGCAATTATGAACGCGACTGTATATGTGCTAGCTTTGTAGCAAAACAATCATGATTAAAATTGATAATTTGTACAGTGCCCGCGTTTTTGAGTGGAGTTAGGGTTGGATAGAAGCAGGACGTTACTTTGCGGAAATCCATGATAAACAAGGAACAAGAAGCTTAACTTAAGTAAAGTGTTTACAATCGTGCATTGTCGAGTCAACATCTCCTGAGGATGCTCCGGTGTCGGAGTGAAACGTACGTTGAGAATAATTTGGAAGATTTGTGTGGTGTGCTAATTTATTATGGCTTATTGGGCGGTGAATATCGGAAGCTACACATGCAAGCTACACGCTGAACCACATAGATTTTTCTGCTTTGGCGGATTATAGCGAATTAAGCTTCTTGTTTCTTGGATTTAGGTTCTCAAAATCCCGGGGTATTCGTTATTTTTCCGGGATAATAAGTAGCCAATGTGGCTAATTCTATTGTACACGAACTCTAATAACGAATTCTACTGGTATCCCATTCATAATGCTTCGTGCAGAAAAGTTAGGTTCTTTAATGGGTCTTAAATTTTCTTGCCTATTCCTTCTCCGGAATTGAAGCTCTCTCTATACTCTCGTCAAAATCGGTTGAACAGATAGGCGGACGTGGTTGAAAGCGAAGCAGACTGACACTCGCATTTAATATATATCAGTATGGAGATTTATTAATAGATTGTAGAAATAATGGAATCAAAATACATGAGGGTATAAAACGCATATAAAAACCTAATTAAAAACTTCAGGAGTGCTGAAATCTATGTCTATGTTTGATTGGATTTTTAGATTGATTCTCGTAAAACTGATTGGATTAATTGGATTTCTTATCAGTCGGTTGTCGGTCGAATAGTTTTTAGGATTCTGTTGTAAAATAAGAAATCTTAGCACAGAATACTAACTACCTACATCTTACTAGGCACCCCAGACCCTGGGCCTTATTACGTAAATCAAGAGTGCTAGTGTTAATGTGAGATTTATAGAGCATACTTTGACTTAGCTTTAACTTAAGACTGAGTTAAAATGAGACAGATTTATGATACGCATATAAGTCGATCTCGTTTTAACTGGGCCGACTTAATAGAGTAAGAGATAGAGAGACTGAATATAAAAACTGACGCTATTCATCGGGCCTTTCACTACATATCACCTCTCAAAGACGTTATAAACTTACAAACTATAAGTAATTTTTAGCAATAAACTGTTTACATAGGTACTATGTATACTTTAATACTGTACAAGAATCAGCCTTTCTAAATATGGTTCATTTTTGGTAACCATAACCATAGGAGATACTTATAATTGTCGGTGAGGTGGATCCAGATCGATGCTGATTTGATTGTCGATATCGATGTCGTTTGTCAATATCGTTGTCAATTATTGGTATCGATGTCGATTGTCGATATCGAAATCTATATTGAAATAATGCTCAAAATGTAGTCTCGTTGTGATAGTGAAGTTTCGAATTAAGCGACTCATATAATTATGATAGAACTTCACTTTGTAAGTTCGTTTTATCACTAATTATCGCTTATTTTCCTCGCAGGTGTAGTATAAAGTACTATGTATCATCCGGGAGAAAGTACGATTCCTACCTCGCGTGTATTGCGGCCCTTCGGCTACGCCTCGGGCCTCTAAATACACCCTCGTTAGTAATCGGTCACTTTCTCTCCTCGGTGAACAATTTATTCTGCAAATAAATGAATTTGAATCTGCATCACAGCCAGGTTCACAATGTTAACTTCGGACGTTGAGTTCGTCACAAATTCGGCGAAATTATCGTATCGTAGAAAAAGTCCCAAATACAGCTTGAGATTTGATTTAATCATAGTCTAATGTAAGATCGTTCTTGTACACGGACGTGGTAAATTACACCTTTCTCCAAAAATTTTATCTTCCAACGGCTATGTCGGAATACCGTTAATTACGTTTCAGGCTTATTTAAATGTACCTACTCAGTTGAATTTTAATTAAAAGCATTTTTTAATTTATAATCCACCTGACTGTTTTGATTGGGTCAAATTTATATCTTATCTTATATTATGTATTTATTGCAAAAAAAAAACAATTTTAATGATTAAGTTTTTATAATTTTATTCGCTGGGTTTTTACCTTTTAACCGTCATACTAATAATTTTAATATCGCAAAATCTTAAGATCGTTGCACGCGTAACGGGATTATTTCCAAAAGGGACGTAGCGGTGTGGTCTTAAATTTACTTTTCATCATACCTATTCGAAAAACGAATATTGGCTTCAGAGGATAGCGGGAGCAAAATGTAATTTTTAGGCCCATGGGACTTTTCATTTCTCTGTTCTGATTGGTCCGCGTTCGTGCTTCTGATTGGTGCTTAAACGTATAGGTAATGCCCATACATAGTACGTCGATACTCCTAGCTTTTTCTCATACGTATAGATGAAAAATAGTGTGTCACTCGGGGCCAAATTTTTTGTTCTCGGGCGGCGTATATTGAATTCCTCGCTACGCTCAGGATTCTACTTTAGAATCCTTCACTTCGCTCTGAATTCAAAATAGCGCCCTCGGGGAACAAAATTTCATTCCATAAAAATACATAAGTAATGAACCTACCTTTGAACCGTGTCGAACATTTCACACGACCTATCGTTAAGGTTTTCTATATTCAGTCTTTACATGTGTTTTATCTCGTTTCCCTTAGCGTGTCCATATTGTAAACGAATCGCTGAAACATTCTTGAAGAAACGAGAGATCGGGCTTGCTTCGACGTTCTAGAGTTAGAGTTTTCACTCGATTAACTTGACTCTCGATTTCATAGCATAGCGCGTCTTATAAATGTTTCAGCAGGGTTTTCATCCGATTTACTTGACTCCCGATTTCATAGCATAGCGCGTCTCATAAATGTTTCAGCAGGTTTTCACTCCATTCAGTTGAGTCTCGATTTCATAGCATTGCGCGTCTCATAAATGTTTCAGCAGGTTTTCACTCGATTCAGTTGACTCTTGATTTCATAGCATAGCGCGTCTCATAAATGTTTCAGCAGGATTTTCACTCGATTAACTTGACTCTCGATTTCATAGCATAGCGCGTAGTCATAAATGTTTCAGCAGGTTTTCACTCGATTCAGTTGAGTCTCGATTTCATAGCATAACGCATCTCATTAATGTTTCAGCAGGGGTTTCACTCGATTCAGTTGACTCTCGATTTCATAGCATAGCGCGTAGTCATAAATGTTTCAGCAGGTTTTCACTCGATTCAGTTGACTCGATTTCATAGCATAGCGCGTCTCATTAATGTTTCAGCGAAAAACTTCACTTTTCGGGTAAGTTGAGGAAAGACCGCTGTAAATATATATAAGAGTATAGGGTTCGTTAAACAGCGATTTATCATATTATTTATTAGTATAACACAATAATTAAAATTATCACTTGACGAAATTATTGTACTTACCTGATTTTTGTTAAAGCCTTAAGAGATGACAAACTGCCTCAGTATTAGGATGTTTAAGTCAAATTGTCTTAATAACTGATAGTTGAATCCGTAAAGAAAAAATATGTAACGGAAGATATAGGCTTAATAAACATTTCTACTGTAAAAAATGTTTACTTTTTTCAAACCCTCTTTCAGAAAAAAATCCCCAAAGAGTATCTACTTTTGTCATACTTTGAAAATGTTCTGCAAAACGGCACAAGCTTTTTAATTAGTTCTTGCACACAAAAGTAGGTCTTAAAAATTACAATATTTTTAACGGCGAGTTTTATTTTTACTCCCTATAACATTCGTGTAAAGTAATTTTCCCCCGAAATTTAAGTATATTAGTGAGAACGTGGCTGCTCCGTCGCCCTGTAAACACCCGCGAGCCCTTCGGCAGTCCGTTTCGGGACATTGTCGAAGGTGGACTGCACGTCGGTGTCGGAGCGAATTTTTTAAAGTTAATTTTTGATTTTGAAGGGTTTATACTCATTTGTACATATTTAAAATTATAGAAATACTTAGTTCAGTATTTATCTGTAAATTAGTCGGTGTAAATATATTTTTTTTAAGAATTTAATTTTTTAAGTGTGCAAAGTAGGTGCAAAGATTAAATAAGGTTCTGTAGTGACAAGTGATTGTAAAAATTCAAATCAAGATGATTTTGATGAGGAACAACCTACCTGCACTCGCTACTTAAATTTTGATTGTTTTTAAAGCTCTAATTTGAATAAATAACTTTGTTTTGATTTTTTTCCTCCGACCCGACGGAATAGATTATAATATTTTTAATGCAAAATTACTAATAATATTAATGCTACTAATAACTAAAATACATACTAATAATAATTATAATGTATGCGTAAGTGTGTCTTTCTGTCTGTCTTTCTCAGATGTAAATGTGCCATTTTTGAATTCTAACAACATTTGTTTTAGTAAATCGATTATGCTACCGAGACAAAATCATTTTGTCTGCGACTGAGAGACTGCGGAAAAGCAAGCATTATAATTCCAGCGTATATAATAAGTATGTATGTATGTATGTATATTCTTTATTGTACACCACAAAAAACTCAAAAGAAAAAGAACAAACATGAAAACTTAAATTGTAGGTACAATAAGGCGGTCTTATCGCTAACCAGCGATTTCTTCCAGACAACCTTATCGATAATATCATAATATGGAATCGAATTTCGTGATGACAAGCTGGGAACACCTGCACTCCTATTCTCTAACTCCGTGGCTATCATCATATATTAATTACCATATATTTTATATTCATCAAAATGCATTACATAGTCATGGAAACATAATAACAACATGAATTTCAAAATGGCGCTAACTTTGTTAAATTTTGGTAACAGTTTCCTGTTTTGTGATCCCAGTAGGTCTAGGATGCGCACAACGAGATTATCTCGCGACGAGAGAGAGAGAGATATTGTCGTTGCCGGCAAATTTTTCATTTATCCTAACATGCACAAAATGCAGTATATTACAAGAAAAAAGTAGTCGACATGTAAAGGCTCGTAGAGAAAAATACCACAGATTAGAAATATTAGGTACTTTTATCTCTACTTTTGACGTAACGAGACAAGTAACCATGTTAGCTTCGGTAGACAGAGAGAGATAACGGGTAGACATAATTTTACTCGTAGTGCGCATGCTAGCCGTGCTGAAAGCCGTAAATATCGATTTTGAACGAAATCGGTCAATTAACAAAGAATTTCAAAATGGCACCGACTTTTTTAAATTTTGGTAACAGTTTCCTGTTTTGTGATCCCAGAAAGCCGTAAATATCAATTTTGAACGAAATCGGTTATTTAACAAAGAATTTCAAAATGGCGCTGACTTTTTTTTAAGTGACTCTGTGCTGAGAGCTGCGCATGACGTAGTACTGCACATAAATTTTCATACCACAGGCTCATACATATGAAAATTGATTCTAAAGGAGTCAACTCACAAAAAAACTACGCAGCTCCGGCAAGTGGGGTTTATTGTGAGCAGGTAGTACCTGATTCTCTATCTCCTCTCCCTGTACCCCACTCATCCCTCGGTGGAGGTAGCACGTTTCAATACTTTTAGCTTGATGTCAACTATCGATAGTTCTGCAACACTAACTTGAACTACCTACATTTTAGCATTGATCCAATACGAAATATTACTTGTACCTATACCTAAATCTGTGCCTACTACAAGCGCAAACAATATATAGTATCGGATACGATATCGAACATTTCATGGCAAGGTTTCAAGGTAAAGCTAAAGGTAGGTATTAAAGAAAGTTTACGTATTTGTGACCTATGATATTTATGCGCAAACATAAATGTAGGTATTATCCCATAAAATAGCACTTGTTCCCTCTGCAGTCTATAGTCTTTGGCCTAGTTTGCGTAGTTCCGAGCATGGCCGCTATACGGCATTACCGTCGGCAAAAGTTCCGCTGGTCTGCGTTTCGTCAAGGTCATTCGGCCTTCTTAACCCCTTAAAATGAAGTCTTTTTAAAATAAATGTTACACGTTTAAATAATATTTGACTTGAACCTGACTATGATATTTCGCAAAAGCGTGTTATTGACATAATTTAATTATAGCATAGTTTATAATACATGTATAGAATACGATAGTAAACATCGTAGAAGATTGTTTTAGAGGGCAAAATTATTATACCCACGGATTACGGAATAACGAATCAAGGTGAATACCTTGATTCGTTACGCCAAATATTTTAGGAATGGTTGGGGTATAAAGTAGGTAGTATTGAAACAATTAGCGTATTAAAATAATAGCCCCACAAGTGGGTTCATTGCCATCTGCTTACCCATCAAAGTACCCTTTTTTATTCTTATTTTGCAGCTGGTTTGATGCGTTGAGGCATACCTAAGATTCCAAGAGGTGAGAGGTAATCTAATTACTTTAGATTAGATATTTGCATTAACCACTGTCCCAATTTTCTTTTAAGGGTATAATACGTCAATGATATGCGGAAAAAGTAAATTGTTTATCACTAAATCAACCAGTGGCTAATACGGTTCACTTTTCTAATACATATAGGGTGTTTTCACATTTAAATTACTAAGTTTTCCTCCCTTCTGTTCTCCTCTCGGTGACCGCGTATTGCACATGCAGGTTGCATCTGCTTTTGCGACGTCAACCTATCGTTTCTTTCGACCTCGACACAACACCTAGGGCGATTATGTAAATCCTGCATCAATCATTGTTAAAGTCTCAATTGTTTTGATTCGCTGAATGTTTGGTATTTTTTCTGCGTCAATGGATTTTGGCCAATAGTGGAAGAATTTTGACCAATCAGAGGTGATTGCGATCGATACACTGTAGCTGTCATTTTTAGCCCATCACCCTCCTGAGCACTGATGGTTATGTAAAGGCACCTGTGATAGTAATGTAGAGCAATCAATCCTTCTATACTAATATTATAAATACGAAAGTTTGGATGGATGGATGTTTGTTACTCAATCAAGCCAGAACGGCTGAACGGATCTGGATGAAATTTGGCACAGAGACAGATTATAGTCTGGAATAACACATAGGCTACTTTTTATTCCGGAAAATTAAAGAGTTCGCGTGGGAATTCAAAAAGCTTAATCCACTTATACGAAGTCGCGGGCATCATCTAGTCTGCATGGTTATAGGGTAACTACATTTCGTCGTGTCGCCTAGTCTGTGCGCTCAGTATAAAAATGAATGTCGCGGGCTTTTAGTCCACCATACAATTATTTTTGACCGTTGTGTGTTTTTGCTGTTACAATAGTAGTCAAAATTAAGGCTTTCGAACACCTGCCGGGATGCCGGAATCCCGGTATTGGGAGCCCTAAATTCTAAATGCGCTAAGGAGTGCGTATGCGCAGTGGCATGCACAGCTTTTGAAGCAAGGGTCAACATTAGTTAGTCAACATACCTGTTTTGATAAGTATTGCTTTTATGCCTGTATGAACTGCACGCCACTGCGTATGCGGCTCACTTCTTATCAATTAGCCTAAATGTTAAATTTAATTTACATTTGCCCGATTGACAGCTCGTTCAAGGTCCGTAGAGATACCTAATATACTTTGTGACATAACGGTTAAGGCCAATATGTTAATTTTTGAGATTATGTCGTTGTGTAATAATCTAGTTGCGTTTTTTTTTTGGTTCAACTATTTATTGGAAGGTTATCGGTTTCATGCCCGCGACTTCGTCTGCGTATATCGAGCATTTATGGTTCCCGTGGGAAGTCTTTAATTATCCGGGATAAAATTGCCTTTGTGTATTCCAGACTGTAATTTATCTCTGTGTCAAATTTCATCGAGATCTACCGTTCTGACATGATTGAGTAACAAACATCCATCCATCCCAACTTCCGCATTTATAATATTATTAGTATAGGTCAGCATTAGCTATGTTTAGTGTTTATGTCGAGATACTTCAAGTGTTATTCACCCGAATAACCGGTTAAATTACTGTCGTGCATACCTACTAGCCCTTTTTTAGCTGATTTAGCACCTCCTTAGTGCAAAGAAGACTAGGTAAAGTAGTCGATTAGATATTTTTATATTTAAAAAAAATATATATATTAGGGGTGTTAGCATGTCGTTAAACTGTTAAACAGTTAAGGGTCCTTATACGGATTTCATACTTATTCAAGTACCATTTATAGATAAATGGAATAACAGCTGTTGGGATAATATGGTATTAAATTAAAGGTAATGTATTCATCTCTAGTTAGACCTCATAAAAAATGCACACTCCCATACAAATTTTCGGAATAAATACGTTTCTACGAACGCAAGAACTGCTGAAAATGACGAAAAATGGGGTCTGGATAGGAACCCACAAAGCTAGATCGGCTACATATTTTAACTTGAAAATCACAAAAGAGTGGGGCTTATATAGTCCTCTACCCAAATGCTGGAACATTAAACATACAAATAAATACTTTGTCATTTATGTGTCACACAAAAAATTGTTCATACATTTTTCTATGGAAAGAAGCCGGCCGCTTGGCGTTTGGCGCTCAGTACGCGCTGAGATGCGCTCGTGAACGGGTGGGTGTATCGCTTTTTTGCATGAAATTTATTACGACAAATTTAACACCGTGTTGTATACTGCGCTTGATAAAACTTGATATTGTTATCCGACACAAAGAAGAAAGTTCTCAATTACCCTTTTTTTTTTACCCGATTACGGCAAAGCCAAAAGGAAAGGGTACGAGATTAGGAGTCTATGTATGTATATGTGTGTGTGCGTGCGTGCGTGTTTGTGTGTGTGTGGGTGAGTGTGTATGTATGTTGGATGTATGTATGAATGTATTAATTGAAGTCTATGACACTCCAGAGCCCATAACTACACTCAATTATTATTATAGCCAACTATACCTATGCAAAAAAATTTGGTCAATACGTTAGTCTGTTACGGCGTGATTGAAGAACAATCCTACTAACCAAACTTTTTCACAATAATTTTAGTACGGTAAGCGCCATTTTGAAATTCTTTTTTATCGTCCTGATTTCGTTCAAAATCGATATCTGGTGTTCCCTGGGATCACTGAACTGAAAACTTTACCCAAAATTAAAAAAAAGTCAGCATCATTTTGAAATTCTTTGTTATTGTACCGATTGCGTTCAAAATCGATATCTGGGGTTCCCTGGGATCACAAAATAGGAAACTTTTACCAGAATTTTAAAAAAGTCAGCGCCATGTTGAAATTCTCTGTTATTGTACCGATTTCGTTCAAAATCGATATCTGACGATCCCTGGGATCGCAAAACAGGAAACTGTTACCAAAATTTTTAAAATATCAGTGCCATTTTGAAATTCTTTGTTATTGTACCGATGTCGTTCAAAATCGATATCTGACGATCCCTGGGATCACAAAACAGGAAACTGTTACCAAAATTCAAAAAAATCAGCGCCATCTTGAAATTCTTTGTTATTGCACCGATTTCGTTCAAAATCGATATCTGACGATCCCTGGGATCACAAAACAGGAAACTGTTACCAAAATTTTAAAAAATCAGCGCCATCTTGAAATTCTTTGTTATTGTACCGATTTCGTTCAAATCGATATCTGGGGTTCCCTGGGATCACAAAATAGGAAACTTTTACCAGAATTTTAAAAAAGTCAGCGCCATGTTGAAATTCTCTGTTATTGTACCAATTTCGTTCAAAATCGATATCTGACGATCCCTGGGATCACAAAACAGGAAACTGTTACCAAAATTCAAAAAAATCAGCGCCATCTTGAAATTCTTTGTTATTGCACCGATTTCGTTCAAAATCGATATCTGACGATCCCTGGGATCACAAAACAGGAAACTGTTACCAAAATTTTAAAAAATCAGCGCCATCTTGAAATTCTTTGTTATTGTACCGATTTCGTTCAAATCGATATCTGGGGTTCCCTGGGATCACAAAATAGGAAACTTTTACCAGAATTTTAAAAAAGTCAGCGCCATGTTGAAATTCTCTGTTATTGTACCAATTTCGTTCAAAATCGATATCTGACGATCCCTGGGATCACAAAACAGGAAACTGTAACCAAAATTTAAAAAAATCAGTGCCATCTTGAAATTCTTTGTTATTGCACCAATTTCGTTCAAATTCGATATCTGACGATCCCTGGGATCACAAAACAGGAAACTGTTACCAAAATTTTAAAAAATCAGCGCCATCTTGAAATTCTTTGTTATTGTACCGATTTCGTTCAAAATCGATATCTGACGATCCCTGGAATCGCAAAACAGGAAACTGTTACCAAAATTTTAAAAAATCAGCGCCATTTTGAAATTCTTTGTTATTGCACCAATTTCGTTCAAATTCGATATCTGACGATCCCTGGGATCACAAAACAGGAAACTGTTACCAAAATTTTAAAAAATCACCGCCATCTTGAAATTCTTTGTCATTGTACCGATTTCGTTCAAAATCGATATCTGGGGTTCCCTGGGATCACAAAACAGGAAACTGTTACCAAAATTTTAAAAAATCAGCGCCATCTTGAAATTCTTTGTTATTGTACCGATTTCGTTCAAATCGATATCTGGGGTTCCCTGGGATCACAAAATAGGAAACTTTTACCAGAATTTTAAAAAAGTCAGCGCCATGTTGAAATTCTCTGTTATTGTACCAATTTCGTTCAAAATCGATATCTGACGATCCCTGGGATCACAAAACAGGAAACTGTAACCAAAATTTAAAAAAATCAGTGCCATCTTGAAATTCTTTGTTATTGCACCAATTTCGTTCAAATTCGATATCTGACGATCCCTGGGATCACAAAACAGGAAACTGTTACCAAAATTTTAAAAAATCAGCGCCATCTTGAAATTCTTTGTTATTGTACCGATTTCGTTCAAAATCGATATCTGACGATCCCTGGAATCGCAAAACAGGAAACTGTTACCAAAATTTTAAAAAATCAGCGCCATTTTGAAATTCTTTGTTATTGCACCAATTTCGTTCAAATTCGATATCTGACGATCCCTGGGATCACAAAACAGGAAACTGTTACCAAAATTTTAAAAAATCACCGCCATCTTGAAATTCTTTGTCATTGTACCGATTTCGTTCAAAATCGATATCTGGGGTTCCCTGGGATCACAAAATAGGAAACTTTTACCAGAATTTTAAAAAAGTCAGCGCCATGTTGAAATTCTCTGTTATTGTACCAATTTCGTTCAAAATCGATATCTGACGATCCCTGGGATCACAAAACAGGAAACTGTAACCAAAATTTAAAAAAATCAGTGCCATCTTGAAATTCTTTGTTATTGCACCGATTTCGTTCAAAATCGATATCTGACGATCCCTGGGATCACAAAATAGGAAACTTTTACCAGAATTTTAAAAAAGTCAGCGCCATGTTGAAATTCTCCGTTATTGTACCGATTTCGTTCAAAATCGATATCTGACGATCCCTGGAATCGCAAAACAGGAAACTGTTACCAAAATTTTAAAAAATCAGCGCCATTTTGAAATTCTTTGTTATTGCACCAATTTCGTTCAAATTCGATATCTGACGATCCCTGGGATCACAAAACAGGAAACTGTTACCAAAATTTTAAAAAATCACCGCCATCTTGAAATTCTTTGTCATTGTACCGATTTCGTTCAAAATCGATATCTGGGGTTCCCTGGGATCACAAAATAGGAAACTTTTACCAGAATTTTAAAAAAGTCAGCGCCATGTTGAAATTCTCTGTTATTGTACCAATTTCGTTCAAAATCGATATCTGACGATCCCTGGGATCACAAAACAGGAAACTGTTACCAAAATTTTAAAAAATCAGCGCCATCTTGAAATTCTTTGTTATTGTACCGATTTCGTTCAAAATCGATATCTGGGGTTCCCTGGGATCACAAAATAGGAAACTTTTACCAGAATTTTAAAAAAGTCAGCGCCATGTTGAAATTCTCCGTTATTGTACCGATTTCGTTCAAAATCGATATCTGACGATCCCTGGAATCGCAAAACAGGAAACTGTTACCAAAATTTTAAAAAATCAGCGCCATTTTGAAATTCTTTGTTATTGCACCAATTTCGTTCAAATTCGATATCTGACGATCCCTGGGATCACAAAACAGGAAACTGTTACCTAAATTTAAAAAAATCACCGCCATCTTGAAATTCTTTGTTATTGCACCGATTTCGTTCAAAATCGATATCTGACGATCCCTGGGATCACAAAACAGGAAACTGTTACCAAAATTTAAAAAAATCAGCGCCATCTTGAAATTCTTTGTTATTGCACCGATTTCGTTCAAAATCGATATCTGACGATCCCTGGGATCACAAAACAGGAAACTGTTGCCAAAATTTAAAAAAATCAGCGCCATCTTGAAATTCTTTGTTATTGCACCGATTTCGTTCAAAATCGATATCTGACGATCCCTGGGATCACAAAACAGGAAACTGTTACCAAAATTTAAAAAAATCAGCGCCATCTTGAAATTATTTGTTATTGCACCGATTTCGTTCAAAATCGATATTTGGGGTTCCCTAGGACCCCAGATATCGTTTTTGAGCATAACAAAGAATTTCAAAAAGGCACTGATTTTTTCAAATTTTGGCACCAGTTTCCTGTTTTGTGATCCTAGGGATCGTCAGATATCGATTTTGAACGAAATCAGTTCAATTACAAAGAATTTCAAAATGGCGGTGATTTTTTTAAATTTTCGTAACAGTTTCCTGTTTTGTGTCCCTCGGGATCCTCAGATATCGATTTTGAACGAAATCGGTACAATAACAAAGAATTTCAAAATGGCGGTGACTTTTTAAAGTTTGGTAACAGTTTCCTATTTTGTGATCCTCAGATATCGATTTTGAACGAAATCGGTACAATAACAGAGAATTTCAAAAAGGCACTGATTTTTTTTAAATTTTGGCACCAGTTTCCTGTTTTGTGATCCTAGGGATCGTCAGATATCGATTTTGAACGAAATCGGTTCAATTACAAAGAATTTTCAAAATGGCGGTGACTTTTTAAAGTTTGGTAACAGTTTCCTGTTTTGTGATCCTCAGATATCGATTTTGAACGAAATCGGTACAATAACAGAGAATTTCAAAATGGCGCTGACTTTTTAAAAGTTTGGTACCAGTTTCCTGTTTTGTGATCCCAGGGATCCTCATATATCGATTTTGAACGAAATCGGTTCAATAACAAAGAATTTCAAAATGGCGCTGATTTTTTTAAATTTTGGTAACAGTTTCGTGTCTTGTGATCTTAGGGATCGTCAGATATCGATTTTGAACGAAATCGGTTCAATAGTAAAGAATTTCAAAATGGCGTTGATTTTTTAAAATGTTGGTAACAGTTTCCTGTTTTGTGATGCTAGGAATCCTCAGATATCGATTTTGAACGAAATCGGTTCAATAACAAAGAATTTCAAAATGGCGCTGATTTTTTAAAATTTTGGTAACAGTTTCCTGTTTTGTGTTCCTCGGGATCCTCAGATATCGATTTTGAACGAAATCGGTACAATAACAAAGAATTTCAAAATGGCGGTGACTTTTTAAAGTTTGGTAACAGTTTCCTATTTTGTGATCCTCAGGTATCGATTTTGAACGAAATCGGTACAATAACAGAATTTCAAAATGGCGCTGACTTTTTTAAAGTTTGGTACCAGTTTCCTGTTTTGTGATCCCAGGGATCCTCAGATATCGATTTTGAACGAAATCGGTTCAATAACAAAGAATTTCAAAATGGCGCTGATTTTTTTAAATTTTGGTAACAGTTTCGTGTCTTGTGATCTTAGGGATCGTCAGATATCGATTTTGAACGAAATCGGTTCAATAGCAAAGAATTTCAAAATGGCGCTGATTTTTTAAAATGTTGGTAACAGTTTCCTGTTTTGTGATCCTAGGAATCCTCAGATATCGATTTTGAACGAAATCGGTACAATGACAAAGAATTTCAAGATGGCGGTGATTTTTTAAAATTTTGGTAACAGTTTCCTGTTTTGTGATCCCAGGGATCGTCAGATATCGAATTTGAACGAAATTGGCGCAATAACAAAGAATTTCAAAATGGCGCTGATTTTTTAAAATTTTGGTAACAGTTTCCTGTTTTGCGATTCCAGGGATCGTCAGATATCGATTTTGAACGAAATCGGTACAATAACAGAGAATTTCAAAATGGCGCTGACTTTTTAAAGTTTGGTACCAGTTTCCTGTTTTGTGATCCCAGGGATCCTCAGATATCGATTTTGAACGAAATCGGTTCAATAACAAAGAATTTCATAATGACGCTGATTTTTTTAAATGTTGGTAACAGTTTCCTGTTTTGTGATCCTAGGAATCCTCAGATATCGATTTTGAACGAAATCGGTACAATGACAAAGAATTTCAAGATGGCGGTGATTTTTTAAAATTTTGGTAACAGTTTCCTGTTTTGTGATCCCAGGGATCGTCAGATATCGAATTTGAACGAAATTGGTGCAATAACAAAGAATTTCAAAATGGCGCTGATTTTTTTAAATTTTGGTAACAGTTTCCTGTCCTGTGATCTTAGGGATCCTCATATATCGATTTTGAACGAAATCGGTACAATAACAGAGAATTTCAAAATGGCGCTAGCTTTTTAAAATTTGTTACCAGATTTTTACTATAGGGAATTAAGAAACACGTGTTTCAGGATTTTTGGAAATTCCACCCGCAAGGAATTTTTAAAAATTTCACCCATGCGAAGCAGGGGTGCGTCTGCTAGTATTTACTATAATAATGTGGCGCGGAGGCATAGATATTATGTAGTAAATAAATAATCAAATATTTCAAGTTACAAAATTGATTAGTTGGCTATAAAATCGAGCGTAGAGCGTAGTGCTATATATGCGTACAGATATATGCTGTAGTGTGGCGAGTTATATACCTAAAGTTGGCTGCGGCCTGATTGTATAAGGCCCCTTAACGGCTTATGGTTGAAAATATTAGTAAATAATGTTTACTCGTGTGCACAAGCGAGTGAAAAAAAAAAATTGTTTTTTTTTACTATCGCTTACTGCTAACACCTCTAATACATATATCACATGGCATCGGTAAATGTCATTTAATAACTATAAAATTCAAATATTTTTTAAAGATTAATATATATTTCATCATACCTATTCGAAAAACGAATATTGGCTTCAAAGGATAGCGGGAGCAAAATGTAATTTTTAGGCCCATGGGACTTTTCATTTCTCTGTTCTGATTGGTCAGCGTTCGTGCTTCTGATTGGTGCTTAAACGTATAGGTAATGTCCATACATAGTACGTTGATACTCCTAGCTTTTTCTCATACGTAATGATGAAAAATAGTGTGTCACTCGGGGCCAAATTTTTTGTTCTCGGGCGGCGTATATTGAATTCCTCGCTACGCTCAGGATTCTACTATAGAATCCTTCACTTCGCTCTGAATTCAAAATAGCGCCCTCGGGGTACAAAAATTTTCTTTGGCCCCATAGGTATAACACAAATAACTATTATTAGCATGATAAATATTCTATTTAAAACATGACGTTATATTATTCCCTTTTGACATATTTAAATACTCCGATACGTTAACATACTCGGAAGGAGTTGTAAACATTTTTTTGTAACTTGAACTTATAGGATGGCCTTAATTTAATATGCACGCTAATTTTATCATAGATTAATTGGTTAGATTAATTTAGAAGACAAGCTGTAAGGTGTAGGTCGCAGTTTATACGGTTAAAATAACTGCGACCCTGATCATAGTCTATTGTGAAGGTTAACTTTAAAGTATGTTTGACGACCTCCGTGGCGCAGTGTTGAGCGCTGTTGTCTTAACGTGCGGAGGTTCCCGGGTTCGATCCCCGGCAGGGTCAATTACCACCCTACCGGCAATGACGTGCCGCCAAGCTATTTACCGTTCCGATACGATGCCGTGTAGAAACCGAATAGGGGTATGGGTTTAATATAACTGCCATGCCCTTAACAGGTTAGCCCGCTGCCATCTTATACTGCATCATCACTTAATATTAGGTGAGATCACAGTAAATCACAGTCGATAAAAAAAAAAGATTTACCTTGATTGGAATCAAATTAAAATGTAAGATTAGAACAGTGTGAAAATATTAGAGATAGCGGTCTAATGCCTTGAACACAAAGTCTCGTGCGTGGGCGGGGCTAACTCTATCGAAATGTTATTCTAGCTGTAGTATTATCATCTATATTTCCTACTAGCTGATGCCCGCGACTTCGTCCGCGTGGATTGAGGTGTTTCGGTTCCCGCGGGAACCCTTTAATTTTACGGGATAAAAAGTAGCCTATGTGTTATTCCAGACCATGATCTACGCCAAATTCTGCTTGTGCCAAATATCATCCCGATCCGTTCAGCCGTTCTGGCGTGATCGAGTATCAAATATTCATCCATACATCCATGCATCCATCCATCCAAACTTTAACATTTATGATTTACTAGAGTTCGCCCGCGACTTCGTCCGCGTACAATTTCAAATTTCCTGTGAAATTTTCCCGCTGCAAAAAGCCTACTTATAGCGGCTATAGCATTGGCAGATTTTTATTATTTAAAACTAATTACCTTAATCCCGATTTTCAAGTCTCTAACTTCAAAAACTTAAAACCCTCGTGTAAGCTTCCAACCCCCCATTACACCCCTATTGGGATAGATTCTCGTAAATTTTATGCAGGTTATTATTTATTTACATTTAATAACCGAAATGCCGATTTTCAGATCTCTAACTTAAAACACATAAGACTTTCATACAAACTTACAACCCCCATTTCACCCTCTTTGGGGTAAATTTTCGTAAAATTGCGTATATAAGTTTTTATTATTTATATCTATTAACTTAATTGCCAAATGTTCATGTCTCTCACTTCAAAAACAAAGGACTATCATACAAACTTCTAACCCCCATTTCAAACCCTTAGGGGTGAATTTTCTCAAAACCGTTTCTTAGCGGACGTCTACACTATAGAAAAAACCTACCTTCCAAATTTCAAGTCTGTATGCTTTATATTTCCTGAGATATCGTGATGAATCAGTGAGTGAGCTTTCGCTTTTATGTATATCTTACGGTGACATATATAAAGATTGTGAGCCGTTCAATGTTCTGAGTAAAAATTTTTGAAATATTCATTGTATTTACGTTTTCTTGTCTGTTTCTTGTAGGTTAGGTTAGGGTTCGACATAAATATTCAGGTAGTTAAGTTTTAAGTTAGTAAGTAGTAATAATTAGGTTCTATCGGGTTAATATACCTAACAGATTACAATGTACCGAAAAATAATGCGTTAAATTGTAATCTTTCGACTGTTTGCAATTTCGCGAGTTAGATTATAATCTAACGGGTTTTACAATCTTACGGTGACATATATATAGACTAGCCACGGCCGAAGCCTACCACCAGGCAAAACAAACCCACAAGTTCCACAAACTTACTGACCCGGTATCAGCGTCGCTAGTGAATATAAAAAATTCAATAAAAAAAATAAAATAGGCTTATATATTAGTTCCAATTTTAGCCACTGGGCCAGATAAGTTGAGGGGCTATACCAGTATAACGATCGCCATAATCTCTGATTGGCTACCACTCTTTCGATATTTGTGACTTCGCCGAGGCGTGGATTTAGGTTCTTGATATTCCCGTGGAAAATTCTTTGTTTCTTTAATGCCCGTATCAATTTTTTTCACAATCGGTTGAACAGATCGACCGTAGTTAGGCAGACACACATTCTCATTTATAATATAAGTATGGATTTATTCTTTTTTTATTTTGCGAAATAAATCTAATATCCCTTTTCCATTTTACACTTGGCAATCATATTCACAAATCCACCTAACGAAATTGATAATTGCAGGGAAGCAGAATAGAATTCCATATCTTATGAGAAGCTAAAGGGAGTTTCGTGGCCAGAACTTTACGAAGAGAATATTGATAAAATTTGAAATATTCGCGACGTTATGGCTAGGGAATGCAATCCCGACTCGAGATCGTAAAGTCGAGATCCCTCGGGATTAGAAATGTCAATCCCGCGGGATCCCGAAATTTTCGGGATCTCGATTAGTTGAAAAAAAAATCTCATTACTGAACTGAATACGATGAAAACTGCTTGTTTGTGATAGTGAGGTTAATTAAAACAAAATATTATTTCAAAGAGAACAAAAGCTTTTATTCTTTCATATTACTAACTAAATAATTAACATGAACATAATCAAAACAAAAGTAGGTATAGTATATATAGCTCAAGGAGATTAAAAAGTAGTTACGAGTGATTTTGAAAGCAACTTCTTAGAGAACAAAGTGTATCAAGAGTACTATCTGCTAACCGGCATCTAACATCCGTTGCAATGTAGCCAGCTGCTGAAAATGCCCCTGATGCCCGCGACTTCGTTCGCGTGGATTGAGGTTTTTTGGTTCCCGCGGGAACTCTTTAATTTTAAGGGATATACAGTAACTAATGTGCTAGGCTATAATCTACCTCTGTAGCTCATCCAGATCCGTTCAGCGTGCGTTTTTGGCGTGATTGAGTAATAAACATCCATCCATCCATCCAAACTTTCGCATTTATAATATTAGTATAGATTAGAAGGAAGTAGGATTTTCTTTCTGGTAACCAGTTGAAGTCCGCAACCGCGTCCGCGTCGATTTAGGTTTCTGTGAAGAGCCCACGCAGACTGAAACAGTTCAGGGCCTCAGGGGCCATACTGCCAACACTTAAAGCCATACTTAAGCAATATTACTTAAAATGACAGTTTGATGTCACGTACCTTGACGTTCCTAAAATAAGGGTTATAATTCGAAAACACGAAAGCCAACAATAATGAAACAATATGGCTCTAAGCGTTGGCAGTAAATGGCCCCTGAGCCTTTATTCTCATATTACTACATTCGCAAAATAGTTCTGAGTAACTATAGATTGCAGTCAGACCGCTATAAAAGAACGCGGAACGCAGAACTCTGAACGGCTGATCTCTTTCTGTCTGCGCGGGCTTTAAGAATCCTGTGGTTCGGACGACAAGCTTTTTGACATCCCTCTTGGCGCAGTGGTGAAGGTTGCCACCCTAAAAGTGGGTGTACGCGGTTTCGATCACCGGTCGAATCAATCTCGAACGAGATCTTGTCATATTATGCTTCGGGATTGATCCCGAAAAATTACATGGGATCTCGCGAGATCGGGATCCCGCGAGATCGGGATTGCAATAATAGATCCTGTTAACGTCCATAAAACTGATAATACGCAAGAGGCAGCGGAGGTTAAGGCCGAACATTGCTTCTAACGGCATAAATAACTAAAATTGATTGATATCCATACTACTTTTAATATAATCAACAGTCAACTTCCTATCTCCGGGCTAACATACAGCTCTACTATTACTTATTCCGTGCTATTACTGAGAATTTCATGCCAGAAAAATCCAATACTTGTTATGGGCCCGAACTGGGACACGAAACCGGGACCTCAAACATAGCAGTCAAACATGCTAACCACTAGAGCAACGAGGCAGTCAGATGGCAGTGAGAGTGGGCAAGCGCGTTAAGCCGTCGGTCCTGCGCCTGAACTCTCACCGGTCGTGTCGGATTTTCCGTCACAAAAAGAATACACAATGATCACAGAAACATTTTACTTAGTTTTATAATTTTCCCGTGAACTACAGGATATACCGCTCCTGATGACGTTTCAATTTTTTATCTCGCGACTGATGCTTGCGACCTGCAGCCGAAACGATGGCCCCTGAAAAAAAGACCATGTCGAAAATCACTTTTACTTTGATAAATTCCAGTGTTGCCAGACCTCGGCGACGAAAATACCCACATATCATTCGTACACGTGGTTGCTCGTACTCGAAAATTTTATTTTTGGGGTAAATCTTGAAAAAGTCCCGAGAAATGGGGTAATTTTTTCCCCCAATCCATACCTCGAGTCTGTACACACAATCGCCCCGTAGAAGTCAAAACGTTCCGACGTTGCCAACCGTACCTCAAACCGAACGGACGACGCGACAGCCGCCATCTTGAATTTTTAAAAACAACTCCCATTCTGTCAAAATACAGGATAACTTTAGGCGAAAAAAGAAAAAAATATTATGCTCAACCACGCCGTTTCGGATCTGTGGCGCCGCGGTTCGTGGTCTAAAAATCAAAAATTTGAAAACACTACAGCTCGGCCGCCATCTTGTTTTTCCAATTTGTTCCACTTCCTATTGATCGTTTCCTAATTTCTTCAATAATTGCGAGTTGTAACGAAATCGGTTGGAAAACAAAAGAGTTGCAAGAATCAAGTCGGCCGCCATCTTGTTTTTCCGAAATGTCATAATTTTTCCTGTCCATAATACATCATTGTATCGTTTTTTGTCTCGTTCTAGGAGAACAATTATGTCAATGAGTTCAGCTCAAACCAGTTTTATCTTTAAAGTAGACTAGACAAGACTAGACTCTAATATAAAGCTACATTTAAATTAGTATGTGCTGTGAGACTGTCCAAAGACTGGGCAAAGGCGTCCCACCGATTTTACGTAGTTTATTTCTTAACCTCTCCGTAATTCGACTATGCGGGCCACTTCACAATAGGGAAGATATTTCAGCCGAGAAAAGACGGACTGAGGAAGCTAGTTTTACGAATACTTTATAAAATGCTGAAATATTTCGGGAATAATATCGTTACTTTTTTTTTAAATTTACGTTTTTATTGCCGCAAGGGATATCCAGAGTTTATTTTTTCTAAAATCAATGACATTTTCATACCTGTCTGTGAAATTTTTCCGCTTTACGAATCTCAAAATTTAGGGGCAATAACCATTTAATATATTAAAAGTATTATAGGTATAATTTGACACTGGTAATCCCAAAGATCGAGAGACGGGCGACGAGAGTGATGCCGGCTAATTCTCGTTTACCCTAACATGCAAAAAATTCGGTAAATTACAATAAAAAAATAGTCGACATCGGCATGCAAGGGTTCGTAGAGTAAAATATTATCACAGATAGGATATATTACTTTCATCCCTACTTTTTACGTAACGAGACAAGTAACCATGTTAGTTCCAGCAGACAAATATAGATAACGGGTAGACATAAGTTTACTCGTTGTTTACCTACAGGAAAAATCACGACCTAATATTTTTATTATGGAACTAATATAAACTAAGTTTTCTTTTTCCTGTCCACATTAATAATTGTTGGCAAAAAAAATTACCTGTAAGTATTTATTTGTTCATATTTTTTGTGTTTTCAATTATAGTCACCGTAAATCGTGACAGATTTGCAAAAATAAGTGTTTGTTCTAGCATTGTGCCGACTTATGCTGTTCAATGGAAATATTATAATGACATAGACTAAGTTATAAATATATCCCCTCTTTTATAGGGTTCCGTATGAACAAAACAAGAAACCCTTTTCCATATTTTTTTTATCCAAGTTACCCCTTGATTGCGATCTTACCTGATGGTAAGTGTTGCCAGTCTTAGATAGTAACGGGCTATTACTGTGAGGGGAATGGCAGTTACATTAAACCCATACCCCTATTCGGTTTCTAAACGCCATCGTCCCGGAACGCTAAATGGCTTGGCACGTCTTTGCCGGTAGGGTGACAAATAGCCACAGCCGAAGCCTCCCACCAGGCCCGGCTTGGGAAAATTCTGAAAATATATATCGCCAAATTGACCCTGCCGGGACCTCCGCACGTTAAAACAACAGGGCTCAACACTGCGCCACGGAGTTCATCAAAATCCAGTGTGACACAGCCAGTTTAAAAATCAAATATTAGGCTACCTGTCCATTGAGCCTCTCTATTAGGCTGCCTGAAATTCGGTACAGCTGTTAAAGACATCACTACACGCGGGCATATATATGATACCTCGTTGGATATGAATTTTAAAATTAATATGAAGTTTCATATCCAGTTTATGAAATAGTTAGCTTTTGCCCGCAGCTTCGCTCACGTTAAGTGCGGTTTGCATACAAATTACATATCCCCTTAAGGGGTTGAATTTTAAAAATGATTTCTTAGCCAACGTCAGAAAAGTTATATATATATATATATATATATATATATATATATATATATATATATATAACCTGCGGCCGGGCACTACTTGATTATTTATGTCGAACCCTAACCTAACCTACAAGAAAGAAACAAGAAACCGTAAATAAAATGAATATTTCAAAAATTGACACTCAGAACATTGAACAGTTTACAATCTTTCGACAGTTTAGAATTTCTCGAGTTATATTATAATCTAACGGTTTTTACAATCTTACGGTGACATATATCAACGCACAGCCTAAACCACTGATGCTAGAGTCATTAAATTTGGAGGCTGTGTTCTTTATGAAGAGTAGGTATCCATTAAGAAAGGGTTTTTCGAAATTCCACCCCCAAAGGGCTTGAAAGTTTGTATGAAAGTCATTAATTTTTCAAGTATAACTTGAAACTTGATATTTGGAATATTGAAGAGATAAGTGATTCACAGTTTTTGAAAATTTTATCCTCAAGGACGTTAAATAGAGATCTTGTAAAATGTCCTTCAATCACGCCGCAACAGAGCAACGAATCAAAGTAATTTTTTTCATGGGTATAGTTGAAAACCTGGAGAGTGAGTGAGTACTTTTTGTCCCGGAAAATTAAGGAGTGCCTGTGGGAATTTAAAAACGTATGCCACACGAACGAAGTCGCGGGCAACTGCTAGTCTATAATATGGCCAGGGCCTTTGCACTTAGAACATTTTTCTGTTGTATGGGGATGTTAGTTCCACAACTCCCTAAAGGATGGCGCTCATGGCGCTTATCTTGTACTGAAAGCATGTATACTTAAAAGTCTGTGATCAGGGTCTGTGATGGCGCTGAAATAAGTGTTCGTTCAGAAGCTTATGTTTTAGATAAATTAATGATTTTGCCATTTATGTAAACACAAAGCTAATAACATATAAAACTTTTTTTTTGAGAAGATTATACGTTATCTTAGATAATTTATAAAGATTTATCTGTTATAAATTTAGTTTAGTGGAATGAGTTAGAAGAGTAATGAAATATTTGTGTTTTAATTTCCAAACGTGGACAGCCGCCATTTTAAAGTTTGAAATTCGACATTGACATTGACGTTTTCTGGCATGCCGGATGCCGGGTGGACAAAATTATTATTTTTGTGTTAAATTCTTTACAATGTGAAACTAAATTAATAGAGTGTGTACTAAGTGTGTACGATGTGAAAAATATGAAACTGTGGAATAATTGTTATACTTTATGTATATTTTTTGTAAATGAGAATATAAGAGAAAATAATCAACATGCGTTTCATTTACTAACATCTGAACATCTTTACAGTTTGTGTTTATCGTATAATAATTTATCTTAATTATTACAAGATCACATAATTCTATAGTTGCAGAATTAGTTGATCTTGTAATAATTAAGATTAATTATTATACAATACACTCTGTAATAATATATAGTACTATAGCATTGTGTTATGGTTATATATATACATATTTTAGTTGGACAACTTCCCGATAGATGTCGCTGTACATGGAAAGTCGAGTAGCAACTCTATACCAGTATATATAATGTACTCTGTGAATATGGCTTTCAGCCCGATCCGTCCGGTGATTTGAGCCGTGCGTTGACAGATTAGTCAGTCAGTTACCTTTTCCTTTTATATATTCAAAACTTAGATGACAGCCAAAGTTTTTGGCAAATAGTATGACTCGAACCCTACCTTACGCGTGTTCCCATTATACCTATTAAAAAAAATTGATGTCACATGCATTAACCAAGTCTGATATAATCTAAGTAGTTAAAAAATAAATAGGGACTTGATGTGTATGCAAGCTGCAGTGTTATAATGTACTATAAACAATAAAAACATATAATTATTTAACAACTTATTCAGTCTTCTACTTCCAAAGAAACGAGTAAGTCGGATGCAAGATAAAATAGTAGAAAACGCTGGATTTGAAATTTAAAGACAAGGTACAGTCGACTAAATTTTATGCCTGCTATGTATTTTTTTAATTTTATTTTTCATATTTACTAGCGACGCTGTCACTGGGCCAAGTTTATGGGACTTAAAAGTTTGTGGGTCTATAGGCAGTTGTTAGGTTGCGGGACTGATTGCCATCGCTTAAAGCAGTGTTATTTCAAAATGAATGTTTTATATCACATACTAAAATAAGGATTATAATTCTAAAGCACGAGCGTCAACAATATTAAGACAATTATGAAAAGCCATTAACCACTATAAGAAGAAGAAGAATATTAAAACACTATAGTATGCTATTTTGACAGTTGCATGACAGTCCGGACCGGATATTGTCACCTATAGTTTTGATTTAAATATATTTTTTGATGATGATATCCAAATATTTCGCAAACTACATAATTTATTTCTGTAATAAAATATGTTTTTTTTTTGCGAATGAATTTACATTTTAATAAGGTAGTTTAAATAAATGTGAATATATTTTATTTTTGAATGCATGTTTATATTGTTTTTAATTACATGACATTCTAAGTAGGTCTATTAGATTTCTTTGATAACACTAGTTAAATAAAATAACACTTAATATTCTCTATTTTTACAATTTGTAAATATGTATTTACCTACCTAATTTATTAATAGTATGATCAATGATCACGTTTGATGATCAATCAATTATTTGATTTGTGAATTGCACAAGATGTTTTGTTTTAGTAAAAGCGGGACAAGGTTTTGCAGAGATCAGCTACAATTTTAATATTTGGAGATTAATATTATGTGGAATGCAATATTTTCATGGCTTGAGGCATGATTTACTATTAAGCGAAATATCATTATGCCAGTAACTAATTAATTTCCAATAATACCAAATCTGTGAAATACCCAAATAGTATACAAATATAGCAAGAAAAGATTACAATTATTTTGCTATAATCCGCCAACAGAAAAAATTCTGTATGGTCAAGCATGCAGTTACAAGCGAAGCACCGTTCCCCTTCCCAACCAAGCAAGGAAGCAGAGTTCCCAAGCAAGTAATGCCACCACCACTCACATGCACCACCACACAAGACTTTTATACTATTCTCGACGCACGTTTCACCCCGACACCGGAGCATGTTCAGGAGATGTCGACTCTTGACAAACTCTAGACAATCTTGCATTGTAAAGTGCCACGGTGCACTTACTCGCTAGTGCTGAAATTTGAGTATTCTTAAGTCATAATGCATCCAATCTTTTAACGCGACTGTTTATGTCATCTATTAGCGATATATTGCAGCATCGAAACTAATTTCAAAGGCCCATATTCGATGGAACTCTTTGAACGAGAAATGACGATTATATTACAGAGACACGCAGGTTCAAATCCTGCCGGTTCCGCAATTTTTGTTATGTATATAAGTAAGTTTAGAAAAATATCCCCGTTTTTGAAGCACTGTAATAAAATTATCGAGCTGTAGATTGCAGATCCTTCTATACATGAATGGAATATTTAATCCAGTGTGTATGGAGTGCCGACAAGACCATGTAATGTAATGGAAATGTTTACTAATCTTCCTTTGAATCTAAATTCTGAATCTTCAATTGTAATTAACTTTGAGGCATCTTATTATTAACTTAAAGGTACATAACAATGCATAAATGCACTTTGGAATTGATTACTTCTCATGCAATAATTTATGTGGGTTTTTTTTTTGTATGTGATGCTTTTGAAATTGAGACCTACAGTACGGTATTTACTTTAGGTACATAAGCGAGCGGTAGATTCACTCGACGAATCAAAAGTACTTACTTGTAAAAGTTTATTTGGATGAAAAACATTCAAGTTTCTTTAGATTGTAATTTTTTTTACGCCACTACAACTTTAGCCCTTGGCTGCAATCTCACCTGATGGTAAGTGACGATACAGTCTAAGATGGTAGCGGGCTAACCTGTTAGGAGACTGGCAGTTTTATTAAACACCTAGTCGGTTTCTAAACGGCATCGTACCGGAACGCTAAGTCGTTTGGCGGTACGTCTTTGCCGGTAGGGTGGTAACTAGCCACGGCTGAAGCCTCCCACCAGACAGATATTTATGAATGGATCTATTCAAGAAAGGTTGGTCTTAAATAATATATTGACCTTTAAAAATTATGGTTTATTTTATTTTGACGCCGACTTTGACGATTTTATCGGCAATTCTTACACAATCGCACCTCTGGTCTCTAATAGTATATTATTAATTTTATTACCATTTCAAATATTTATATTGCATGCTAGATAGTACCTTGACCCAAATAACAATAAAAAATGTAGGTAAGCAGTTTTGCATATCGTGAGTGTAAAATGTATTCACTTGCTCACTGATGCCCACTGCATGGTTTTACCTTAACTCTTTTTATACGACTGCCTGAAAAAAGGAGTATATTGTTTTCAGGGTTCATGTATATGTATATATGTGAGTTTGTATATTCCACCATAACTTCTACACACCTGAACCGATTTTGATAAATGAGGTATCGTTAGAATCCCTACCTTATTCCGGGTGACGTAGATTAGTAAAATTAAAAAAAAAAAATTGATGAGGTGACCATGGTCCCACATTAAAGACTAAAGTTGAAAAAAAATTTCAAAGATAAGATTACCTATATAATCATCATCTAGAAAATGATGAGTAGATTCCAAAAATATATAACACTATAGTTTAATATCCAGTGATTCACAAAGATATATCATTTATTAAAAATGTGAATAAGATTCTAATTTTACTAGATTAATTTAAATTTTTAACTTTTTAGTTCGTTTTTTGCCAGGGCAGTCGTGTTTTAATTTTTTTAATTATGACTTGTATCTTCCAGGATAAAAAAGTATCCTAATATGTTCAGGATGCAAGCTACCATTTTGCCAAAGGTCAATTTGGCCCCCTTGTTCTCCAACTCAGTGGGTTTCAAAAATGTAAACCGATGAGATTTATTTTTTATACATTGAAGGTTCGCTATGAAATAATATTTTTTATGTCACAAACTCACAACAAACCTCCAATGGATAAAAAATATAAGTTTCTTTTTTTGATAGCCACTGATTTAGAAAATAGGGCTGTAGGTAAACTTTTGACTTGACGAACTGCAACAGACAGACAGATCGACAAACATTCACGTCACTTATGCATTACTGTTATTATATTAGCTAGTATGGATTAGATTATAAAATATAAAGGATTGTTACATGTTATTTATTGACATAGTTTCAGAATCAAGCATTATTGGAATACTTTTCTTATTTACTGTCACGGGAGTCGGGAATTAGTCGATACAAAAACTGCCCAAAACGTCAAAACTCTTAATTTAATCTCTACATATACCTAGGCCCATAAACCAACAGTTTAACCTACCCAGTCACGATTTAACCGCGCGTTCCCGGCGTCTCAACCGGCGTTGAGTCGCGGACATCATATAGTTAACAAATTAGTTGGTCATCATAGCTTAGTTATGTCAAAGTAAGAGAATTCAATTTATAAACCCAGCACGCAAAACATAACAAACAATAAACGTAAGCGTTTCGTTATTATGTGCATAAAAGCTGTAAACAGTATGTGATTCTTCTTCGTGAGTCGTGACCTCGGTAGTATTAACACAACTAATGTAATGAGTATGAGTAATGTACATTATACGTAAACACAGTGAAATGGTGTACCACTACCTACCCTTCCCAGTGGCCTGCAAGTCATAGAGGCACAAGTCATAATTAAAAAACACTGGCCTGCCAAAAAACGAACTAAAAAGTTAAAAATCTAAATTAATCTAGTTAAATAGAATCTTATTCACATTTATATTAAATGATTTTTATTTGTGAATCACTGGATGTTGAACTATACTGTTATATATTTTTGGAATCTACTCATCATTTTCTAGATGATGATTATATACCTAGTTAATCTTATTTTTCATTTTGTTTTCAACTTTAGTCTTTAATGCGGGATCATGGTCTCCCCATCATTTTTTTTATAAATTTTACTAGCCTATGTCACCCGGAATAAGCTAGGGATTCTAACGATACCTCATTTATCAAAATCGGCTCAGGCGTATAGAAGTTATGGTGGAATATACAAACTCACATACATACAATACATACATGAACCCTGAAAACAATATACTCCTTTTTTCAGGCAGTCGTATAATATGCTTACCCTGGATAAACACCTAAATCCTGAGCGTAAGTGTACGGGCACGGAATTTGTGGCGGGGCGATCCGCCAGCGGCCTGAAGGATGGTCACGAAACAGACGGTCGATCAATCCCGCTCCGATATGTTCCGATACCATCGAACTATCGATACCTACTCATATCGGTACATTTTAATTTTTTCAAACAAATGAATTCATGTTGATTTTCGTGCGCGTCGCCATACTAAGTCATGCTTTTATTTTTTTATTTAACTGGTTTAACGGCTCTGGATTCTAGTCCTGAGCCTATCATGCTTTTGATTACGTCGTCGCTGCCGATCGTTGTCGCCCCGTAGCCGCTATCGCTCGGCCGTCGCTAATTGGGTATTTGACTAATAATGAGATAAATTATTTTTTAATGATTATTAAATAAAGGATCTCCCAAAAGTCGTAATATCCACGTCCCCTGCCAGTTTTATTTTGAATAACCATTTTAAACTATCGCTTAAAGTAAAAAAAGAGCGTCGAACTTTGATGACGTCACAACTTAAAATTTCATACAAAACCCATACTAAGCACGTGTGAAGCGACGTTTGAAAAAAAAGTTGCTGATTTGACTAGTTGTCAAATAGGTACCCAATTTCGTGCCTAACGTCTCAAGCACGTACCCCAGAAAACGTACTTTTTTGGCCAGTAATAGGTACCTACTACCTAGTACTTCTAACTAATGCTTACCTTTGCTATTGGTAAATTCATTCGACTATTCTTAAGAACTTGTAAAAACTATTTGAATAAAATAAAAACATTTGAATTTTACCCTGGCCTCAAACGCTGTTTACGCCACTGAGTGTATCCTATCATGTGTGGGATCTGTCGCTGGAATCTACCCACGCTACGCTTACTAATACGCGGTCTCCACTTTAGGACTTTTCGGCAACGCACCTTACGGAATTACGTGATAGTGAAGGAATTAGAAGTTTTATTCTCAATAATCCAGTATAAGTAGTTATACCTAGTTGTTGTGAGTTACGGTGGACAAATCTATGTGGTACAGTTGACGATTGCATAGCATATGCATTATGCACGAATATATGCCTTTACACGAGTTTAAGAAAACCATTAAAAAAATGCTCCTGGAAAAAAGCTTATTAGACTGTCGAAGATTATATAAATAATAAAAGCGCATAGATTTGACTCGCTACAGCAATGCCCAGGGCTGCTGTTACTTTTGTATCTTTAGATTAAATTGTAATTTTTTTTTTGAAAAGAGCAACCACCGTGTTTCTTGCTGGTTCTTCTCGGTGGGAACGGCATTCCGAACCGGTGGTAGATTCATTCGACTATTCATTTTTTTTTTTTTTTTTTCTTGGAGGGAGGAAAAAATCCCTACGGACTTCTGCCTGACGGCAGGGTGTGTCCGGCTTGCACGGACTAAAATAACCTCCCCCTGTCTTCAAGGTCAGCACGGAACTGCTTGGCATTACTTCATGCTGTCCTTCTTTAGTTACCTATCTTGATCTTTTCTTCCTTTTCTTTATCCTCTCTCCTCATCATTGTAGCCCTGAGCATTTGGCTGTACCGACTCCACATGTCTTCGCTTGACAGCATTCGCTTCACAAGGTTTTGGGCATTCACCACGTCGTTCGCTCCCTGCGCTTCCGCTCTCAAGTCCGCACAGCCAGGACACTCGAAGATTGCGTGTCTCGGGGTGTCTTCCTCTCCACAAAAGTAACAGTTCTCGCTTGGCGCTTTTCCGATTGCGAAGAGGTAGGTGTTAAACACCCCGTGGTCGCTGAGTGCCTGCGTAGTCCAACGGTCCACCTCTCCAAACTTCCTTGTGTGCCACTTCTTTAGGTTGGTTACCAGTTCTCTGGTCCAGGAACCTTTCCCTACTCCAGACCATTCACCTTCCCATTCCTTCAGGGAGTTCTCCCGCACTTCTGAAAGCGTCTGCTCTTTGTTTTCAAAGAGCACGGCTCGTTCCTTGATTAGCTTGCCTATAGGGACCAGCCCCGCTATCACCAGTACGGCATCAGTAGATACTGTTCTATACGCTCCGGATATCCCTATGGCCAGCCGCCTCTGCACGCGTTCGAGTTTTTTGCGGTATAGCTCTACCGTCATAGCTCCTTCGAATATTGGCGCTCCGTATAGAATTACCGAGTGGGCGACTGATGCCAGCACCCTTCGCCTGCTCGCCCTGGGACCTCCTTTTGTTGGCATTAGTCTATACAGCGCCTCCGTGACTTTCTGTGCTTTGTTGGCTACCTCCTCTATGTGCATCTTGAAATTGAGGGATTTGTCAAGCCATACTCCAAGATATTTAACGTGCTCCTTAGGAGACACTGTTGCGCCTTGTATCTTGAATTTTATGGGGTCCAGCCTTCGCCTTCCGCTAAAAACAATAGCTTCCGTTTTCTCTGGTGCTAAGGCTAGCTGCTTTCCTTGCATCCATATATTAATTTGCTCTAGCGCCCTATTAGCACGAATCATGAGAGAATCTTCGGTTTTGGCCACCACTACTACGGCTAGATCGTCAGCGAAACCCACTATTTTTACACCCTCATCCAGTTTCAGCTGAAAGACACCATCATATAAAATATTCCACAGAGTTGGGCCCAGTATTGATCCTTGTGGAACTCCACTACTAACTTTGATCGTGTCCTCTACTCCGTTACAGTCTCTTACCTTTATAAACCTATCTTGTAGGTAGCTACTTAGTAAGTTTTGGATGTAGCCTGGGAAGTCCCTCTTACGCATTTCTAAAAGGATCTTCTTCCATGAAGCAGAATTGAAGGCATTTCTCACGTCTAGGCAGATCAGGGCACAGAGCTTTCTGGTTTTAGTTGTGCCCTGTCTTGCTACTCTGGCTGTCTGAATAACTTCTTTTATAGCCATCAGCGTGGATCGGCCCTGCCTAAAACCATACTGATGGTCGGAGAGACCGCCGTGGTCTGGTAGGAGGCTCTCTATCCTGTTGAGAAGTAGTCTTTCCATGAGTTTGCCATAACAATCGAGAAGGCAGACCGGTCTGTATCCCGTTGGGTCTCCTGCTGGCTTATTTGCTTTTCTGAGTAACACCAGGCTAGCTTTCTTCCACGCTTCGGGAAACGTCCCTGATGCAAAGGCCTCGTTGAAGACAGTTTTAATCTTCTCCGGTATAGCCTGCACTGCCAGTTTGATCACCTCTGGACAAAGAAGATCGGGTCCTGGCGCTTTTTTTAACTTAAGACCTTCTGCCGCCGTGTCTATCTCTTCCTCCGTTATTTCGGCCATCAGGGAGGCATTTGCCGTGATTCGACCAAAGTCCTCATGGAGCGGGAACAGAACTTGGACCACGGATCTAATTAGGTCCATGTCTAAGCTGGGTGGGTTTTGCCGAAGCTTTTTGGTGACAATTCTGTATCCTAGTCCCCACGTATCTTTGTCTACTTCGTCGCAGAGCTCTTTCCATTCCTGCGCCTTAGACTTGGTAATAGCTATTTGCAGATCTAGTTTAGCTGCCTTGTATTCATCTCTGAGTTTCTGTGTTTCGTCTTCCTCGCTCTTATCTAATGTCGAGTTTTCCCTACCCCTTTTTTTCCTCTCACGTGTGTATTTTCTTCGGCACTTCGTGCAGTGAGCTCTTTTCTCTTGTATTTGTTTGTTCCACCAATATACCGGTGCTCTTCTACATACTCCTTTTTTAGGCATTGCCCTATCACATGCTTTTGTGGTCTGTATCACCAGTTCTTCTGGAGTACTGATCTCGCTTTCTTTGAGGACGTCCGCTAGAACCTTCCGATCCAGCTTGTCTAACCTCCATCCTACCTGTAGTTGTATCGGCGCCTTCTTTTCATGTTGTAGAACGTTGAACCTTATATATCGGTGTCCACTTAGACTGTCTTGCTCTAGGACTTGCCACTCCATAACCCTCTGTGTCAGACTTGCACTCACAAATGTAATGTCTGGGGTTGAGTTTTTTAAACCTCTTTGAAATGTTGGGGCGAACCCCACGTTCACCGTAACCATGTCCATGCTTGCGATCATTTCCATAATTAGGCGACCTCTGGCATTTTCGGTTTTGCTGGACCACACTTTTGACGCCGCATTGAAGTCTCCAGCTACCAAAATGTCTCCGCGCTGTGACCTGATGCTTTCGAAAAGCTCATTTGTGTCCCGTTCAAATTCTTCAAAACTCTGGTTTGGTGAGAAGTAGCAGCTGAAAATCGTGAGTCCAAAGAGTTCTACAGCTATGAACCCGTTTCCCTGGACCACTGTTTTAATTCCAATGTGTCTGTTGTAAACGACCACAGATGCATCTCCTCTACAGTCGGTGAGCCAGTTTCTGACATGCGCTATCTTTTTGTTTGGCTCCGCTAATATTGCTAGGTCTATATCGTGTTCTCTTGCCGTCACTTCGAGCAGGTCATGGGCGGCTCGCGTTCTGTCCAGATTTATTTGCAAAACTTTAATGTGCGAGCCTATTTCTCTATGTCCCTTTCCTGCTCCCTTGCCCCGTTTTTTGAATTGGAGTTTCTTCTACCGGGCACCTGTTCTTTCCAAGACGGGCAGTTCCTAGAGCCTAGTCGGTGTCTTGTGTTAGCTCGTCCTTTATCCAGGCAGATAGCGCATGCCATCTCCTTCTCACAGTCTTTGGCTTTATGCCCTTCATTTCCACAGTTATAACACCTTTTACTTCTATCCTGGCCTGGGCACCCCGATGAAATATGTCCATATTCTAGGCACCTGTAGCATTTTTTCCTTTCTACTGAAAGTCCAACTGGGACCCGCATCCATCCTATCTTTATTTTCTTCTGGCCTGCAAGTTTATGGGCTTCATCCTTAGCAAGCTCTACCAATGCCGTTTTATTCCCGTAGCGGTTCTCCCAAAAACTCTTGATGTGGAACTCCTTCACTATTTGTTTCAGGGATTCCTCCACTTCCTCTCTTTCTACTGTGGCATCTAGCCCCCTAACTATAATATCGGCAGACTCCTTTAACGCTCTAAGTGTTAAGCTCGGACAAAGTTCCCTCACTTTCTCCTTGATTTGCGTGGCACCGCCATCCTGTCCTTTCTCTAGCTCTAATAGTATATCACCCTTTCTTGTCTTTCTCACCTTAGTGAACATTACTTCATCGCTTGCTAGTCTCGATTTCACTTCCTTCAAGACGCTGGCATAGTCGTGATCTTTCACCTCAACTAGCAGCGCTTCCGGCTTTTCCTTCGGCTTTCTGTTCGCACTCTTTTTACTACAGCGATTTGAAGCTTTTTCTTCAATGTTTCTCTTCGCCTTCACCAGTTTTTCTTTCTCCACATGCTTCTCTTTTTTGTTTGTCTGTGTTTTCCTTCCGTCATTTCCTTTCATATCCTCATTTCTGTTTTTCTCCTTACGGTTCCTTCGCTTTCGTTTCGTTTTTACTTCCATCCAATCGGTTTCCGAACCTAAATCATCCTCCCATTCCAATCCTTCCATTTCACCTCCGGTCGATGTGTTAGTGCCTTTTTCTTCCATAACCACGGCTCTTCTCGCCCTTTTCGGGGTCCTTTCCGACTCTTCTTCTTTCCTTTCTGATCTTATTCTTTTAACATCCATAACCCGACCACACAGTTTTTGTAGCTCACGCAGTTTTGTTTTAACTTCGTTAGCTGTGTTTTTGTATGGTCCCTGTCTATCCACGAGCGAGTTCACTGCTACTATATTATCGAACAGGCTCTTCATTAATCGGTCTTCCTTTTCCTCCAAGGTTTCCGTCTCCTTACTCGTTGGTGACTTTTTTCGTTTCCAGTCTCCTCTATTTTTTGGTGTGCCCGCCATCGGCGAGAAAAAAGTCAGGGGCGTTGCGTAGGGTGTTCGTGTGCATCGCGCCGCTTCATCTCCCGTAGACACACCGTCTTCCGTCTCAGTTAGCTCAGATTCTGTCCGTGTCCATGCCCTAGTCGTTGATTTAGGTGGCGTGCGTTGTAGCAAACCAGACCTAGCAAAAGGTTTATCACACTCAAGCAGAACGTCGCCCCCCCCAGAATACGAGGGGCAGCCCCTGTCAGCCGAGGCTGTCAGGGGGCGGGATTCCCCGGCACCAACGGAGCCGGAACCCGCCTGGGGTAGTTTCTCTTTTTGTTGTGCTTTCATGTTGCTGTAAACTCTCGTCTTCCTCTTCTCCCTTTCTTCCTCCTCTCCCTATCCTCCTCCTCTCCTACTCACATCTTCTGGAAAAAACAGCCGCCCAATGTGGGACAGACGCTGACCAGACAGCCGCTCGCTCCGAGTACAGACGCTGCCTGGATTTTGCTGGGGGTGAGTGGTGCTTACATCACTCGGGGTCCACTCAGGTCCCCGAGGAGGCTGTTTTGATAGCCAGCTAACCAGTTTTTGGGGAACAGAATAAGCTAGTAAAAGGTTCCCCGATTCCCTTAGCCGCCTCTTACGGACACCCACGGGATAGGAAGGGGTCGGAATCATTCGACTATTCATATACACTTGTAAAAAGTCTATTTGAATAAAAAATATTTGTATTTGAATGAATTGATTGAAATGAAAAGTCTTTACAATCGTGCATTGTCAACATCTACTGAAGATGCTCCGGTGTCGGAGTGAAACGTACGTTGAGAATAATTTGGAAGATTTTGTGTGGCGTGGTATTGTGCCTGTGCGATTTGCTGGCTTACTGGGCAGTGAATATCGCAAGCTGTACCACACACTGTACCACATAGATTTGTCTACTGTGGCGGATTATAGCGAATTAAACTTCTAGTTCTTTCATTATCATGGACTTCCGCAAAGTAACGCCTGCTTCTATCCAATATTAGGAGTTACGTGAGTTACACGTTTCTCTACTCAGTGGTTTTAAGCAATTAAATGTCATCAACTGTGTAGATAAACATCGTGCGGGAACCTGCACGCTCGAGAGTTCTCTTTAATGTTCTCAAAGGTGTGTGAACTCTGCGAATCCGCCCATGACCGGGTGTGGTGGTTTAGGGTCTAAACCCCTCCTTCATCTCAGAGGAGACACGTGCATGTGGGCCGGTAATACCTTACTTACGTAGTTACGTACCTCAATAGGCAAATTCTTATTGTTGTGAGTAAACCAATTTGTTTCAATTTGATGCTACGGACTGACATATTATTCAATTTAGCTGATACTGTAACCTTTAAAGATAAGATTGAGCTAAATCTAGACCACGTTCTTACGGCATGCACTAGACTTGCAAAATTCTCGACAAGTTCCGTCAGAATATGTTCTATTTGTTTTTTCTTGTCATACTACCCAGTACTTCTTCGTCTTGTCCAGAGGTTCAATTGTCGAGAAAATCGTAATCATTTCACAGCTTAAAACGTATTACTCGAACTGTTTAAGTTCATATACATATAGGTTCTATGCTTTTTGACGTGGCATCTATGAACTTCTTAAACAGGTCGATTGTTCCGTTTGACAAACTATTACGATTTCCTTACACAATTGGGGGGCTGAATCTATTGATCGATATTATCTACCGAATATCCGATAATTTTTTAGGGATTTTACTAGGCTTTGCTAGGTTTACATTTAGACTAGGCTTTACAGTATTGATCCTAGTTGTTGTTGGAACTATGCACTGTGGTGTAAGTTGGTGACAGTGCGTTGGCTTTTACATTGGCTTTTAACATAATACAATAAGGTCTTTTTAAAAACATTCGAACCGATAGGATATGGAACGCCCTTCCGGCTTCCGTTTTTCCATCCGCTTATAATATTGATATATCTTCAATTCAAAAGTGAACAGGCATCTTCTAGGCAAGCGCGCTCCACCTTAAGCTGCATCACCACTTCCAGCCAAGTCTAATTGCAGCCAAGCACTAGTCAATAAATTAAAATCTCGACTTAAAAAATAAATCGAGACAGTCTCATTGGTCTACTGGTTAGAATGTTCAACTGCGGTCGACGAGGTCCCGGGTTGGGCAACCCCAAGTGTTGGGTTTTTCTGACAAGAAATTCTCAGTACCAGCACGGAGTTAGGAAGTTGGCAGTGTTTCACCCCTGTGCCTCGGAGAGCACGTAAAGCAGTTGGTCCTGCGGCCGATCTCTCTCTCGTGTCGGATTTTTCGTCCCATCGGGCTATGAGAGTAAAGGCACAGAGAGCGCACCTGTGTATGCGCACACACTTGTGCACTATAGTAACTCCCGCGCAGATGGCCAATCTTTCTGGAGATAGGCCGCTGTGGCCGAAATTCGGTCGGGAGGACCATTTTATTTTATTTATTAATTTTTTTTTGTATTTACCAAATGTTTTTAATTGTCCCCAGGTGTTCCACCTCCGCGACATCCGCTGGGAAAGACAGAGGTTCCTTTCGAAGTCGTTCCTGGCTTTCGTGACCTTCAACGTCATCAGCTACTCGCTATTGGCGGCCGAGGTGCTTACCACCAACGTTGCTAACACTTCCCCTCAACAGAAGGTAAGCCCCTCTTACCTCTTACGAATATACCTCTACAGGAATGGTAGACCTTTTGGCGACCTCCGATGCGCAGTGTGTAGCGCTGTTGTCTTAATGTGCGGATGTCCCGAGTTCGATCCCCGGCAGGGTCAATTTGGGAATTTATAATTTCTGAATTTTCCCTGGTCTGGCCTGGTGGGAGGCTTCGGCCGTAGCTAGTTACCACCCTACCGGCAAAGACGTGCTGAATAGGGGTATGGGTTTAATATAACTGCCATGCCCCTAACCGGTTAGCCCGCTACTATCTTAGACTGCATCATCACTCACCATCAGGTGAGATCGCAGTCAAGGACTAACTTGTAGTGGAACAAAAAAATTTTGGGGATCATACTTATTATTTTCGAATTGAATATTTGTAAAATTCGTTTATAAAATTATATTTTTGCGTAATACGTTGTTTGTTACCTGAATAGTTTTTGAAAAACGTTTTTTGTGAAACATTAGTGAACCCCAAAAATCACGTCGATCCGTTGCTCCGTTGCGTCGTGATTGAAGGACAAACGAACACAATTTCGCATTTATAATTTTAATATGGATTTTTATACTTACTGGCGGACTCAAAGACCGCGGAAAGGAGCGGACTTGAGTTCGCTGAGATGAATATATTGCCATTTACCAACCAAGGGCCCTACATTGTACATAAAACGGCTCTATAAAACGTAATTAACATTTGTTCAATCTTTTATTACCTATTAAGATTCGAAAATGATGTTTCTTAATTAGCTACATTTCCGCCTCTAATTGCGTGGTATGAATGTATTAATCCGTATTGTCTTGTCTGCGTCATTCGTAGCTCTGTGGGAACCGTGTCCTGAAAGATGTGATAAATTACTTAATTTAGCTCAAATTGTCAGTGGGTGTCACTCGCTAGTCACTGTGAGTTGACATGGTCATTATTTATCTTCTACCACCTACGACGTAAGATGTTTTTTTATATCATATTTCTGTTCTATATGTCACCGTAAGATTGTAAAAACCGTTAGATTATAATCTAACTCGCGAAATTGTAAACTGTCGAAAGATTGTGAACCGTTCAATTTTCTGAGTGTCAATTTTTGAAATAATATACGTAAATATAATGATTTACGTTTTCTTGTCTGTTTCTTGTAGGTTAGGTTAGGGTTCGACATAAGTATTCAGGTAGTGGTAGGGCACTTAGGTTTTATAGGGTTAATATACCTAACAGATTACAATTTACCGAAAAAAATTTGTCCTCTGTGCGTTCCGAAACCATTGATCAGATTGTGATGAAACTTTGGTAGGGTGGTCTAGGCCTGGGGACGCCCGCGAGGGTAACTGGCCCAAAAAATCTATGTGTCACCGTAAGATTGGGGAGATTGTAATCTATCATGCGAGATTGTAAACTGTCGAAAAATTACAATTTAATGCATTATTTTTTGTAATTTGTTAGGTATATTAGCCCGATAAAACCTAAGTGCCCGGCCAGACAAGAATACGTAAATACAAAAAATTGACACTGAGAACATTGAACAGTTCACAATCTGTCGACAGTTTAAAATCTGTCGAGATAAAAAGCGTTAGATTGCAATCTGACGGTTTTTGCAATTTTACGGTGACATATATATAAATGTATTTTTTTTTCATTTTACGTGGCATTGCAAGTTGCAACGTATGCCGGGTACAGCTAGTTATTAATAAGTTTGGAAGTAAATGACATATTATTATCAGTTCAATCTAGAAACCTGTGACGCTGTAAGATTTATAATATTATCGTCTCCTGAGGTTTTCAAGACCTCTGAAGAATACCTTTGTATTAATAATTGATTTAAGTAATTGAAATTGAATACCAGATTTTCTCGAATCATAAATAAGAACACTCTCGATTTAGTCACCTTTCAAACAAAAAACCTCACCTAAAAAGTAGTTAACATAAAGCATAGTATAAAATACTTATAGGTGACTACAGAATCCAAACTAATATTATAAATGCCAAAGAGTGTATGTCTACTACGCTTTCACGGCTCACCTGTTCAACCGATTTTGCTGAAATTTGGTACGGAATTGGAATAAAGAAAGCTTGGTCCACGCGGGCATCATCTAGTTAAAAATACTTAAATGACTAAAAACTACTACAAAACCGCATTGGGGCAGCGTGGAGGGTCTAAGGTCTAATTCCCTCTCTCCTATGAGAGTGGAGGCCTGTGCCCAGACGTTAATGGTGGTGGTGACTACAAAAGTTCAACGGTTCCACAGCAGACATCAATATAGCAAGGTGTTTGAACCTAATAGTTGGCGATGCATGCTTTTACGTGCACTGCGTGTTATCAGATGAGATTGTCCCTTCGAGGCGATGCGCCGACGCACCGAAGGTCATCTATAGATTGAAAAACAAAGAAATTATGAGCAACCGTGCTTGCCAAGTGCCAACTAACTGTACACTCACTGAGAAGATATTTTTATGCAAATAGATATCAATGTATTGGTGTATATGTAGTTACTAGAAATTTAAAATTTAAGGTTTTTAGATTCCTATGTCCTTCCCCCGGATACAATCTAAGCCTGTACAAAATTTCTTCAAAACTGGTTGAATAGATGAACCGTGAAAGCGTAGCAGACATTTTTGCATTTATAATTACAGAATGATTTTACGGACTCGAAAAAGAGTCCATGAAAATACCGCTGGACAATATCCATCGACCTATTGGGATTATATTTCACATTTAAGCTATAGTCAGGTAGGTTCTGAAATATTTTTTTTTGTGTCGCAAACCTGGCATAGTTTATCGCAGGTTTTTTGTGCATTATATAAGTTTGTAATTGATGCATGTAAAAATGGCTTACCTGGAAGGGATATGGCAGTTTTATTAAGCCATTCTCCTAAGCCGGTACCAAAAAACAGCTAAAGCTCGCTTAACCACACAAGATTTAAAATTACCTAATTTAGTTATGACATTTTGTACAAAACACACGAGTATCCACAGAATTGAGTGTTCGTAAAATTGGTCTAGACATAAAAAAAAGGCTCATCTGCGTCAGTTCTTAGTGCATGACCACTTTTAGTGCGTCGAAAGATAAATAATTTGCCCATTAAGTCAATTATAAGGTGTGAAAATATTTAAAATAAGCGAAGACAAACGTTTGTAGTCAATAAAAACGACGTATAGGCATACCTACTCGGAAATATTTGCATTTTTTGCAGTAGCAATTTATTCCCTTATAATAATTGTTTCTGAAAGAATTAATATGACACCTTAAAATATGAGAAGCGGATACATGTTGTTTTGAAAACAAGTGATGTTTTGATAATGTAAGTATCACTTTTGAGGCGGATTTTGGTGATTCACAGCTTTAAAAAAAGCTATGTTTATGATTATGATGATTATGATTTATGTATATGTCACCGTAAGATTGTAAAAATCGTTAGATTATAATCTAACTCACGAAATTGTAAACTGTCGAAAGATTGTGAACTGTTCAATGTTCTGAGTGTTAATTTTTGAAATATTCATTGTATTTACGTTTTCTTGTCTCTTTCTTGTAGGTTAGGTTAGGGTTCGACATCAATAACGAGGTAATGGCCACTTAGGTTTTATCGGGTTTATATATGTATAAGATTACAATCTACCGGAAAATAATACGTTAAATTGTAATCTTTCGACAGTTTTCAATTTCGCGAGTTAGATTATAATCTAATGGTTTTTACAATCTTGCGGTGACATATATGTATATGCCAAATGAGGAAATGCCTACTAATATTACAGAAATCGAAGATGGTATTTTTAACAATCTAAAGCTCACTAAATAAGGGAATGTAACCAAGTGCATGCTATCAGTAAGAATTGCACTATTATGCTAGACTGTAAGTCAATGTGAACTGTTATTTCATGTGTACATAGTTTGGAAATAAAAGGCTTTTATTTTATTTATTTAAGACAAATACAGCAAAATAACAACTTTTATTCACAAAGTCAATATTTTCATTCAAAATCTAGAATCTGAATTTAAATATCAAATTAACATAAATCAGTTTACTATTATGCGGTTGTATGAAATAGCACCTACATGGTACATATAATGCTTTGTCAAATGTATCTGCGAAAACCCATCTGAATCCGCTTCACTAAATTCGTATGAAACGAATTACTGCCTACATACATAAATAAATATTTGAACACGTTAAGAAGCTAGGATCTATTTACTTATTTGTTTGTATATGAAAATTGAACTAAACGACTAAAAAATATATTATGTATGGTGTAACACAAGGCATACCTAATGCGAACAATGCGTAAAAGATCAGGAGAACGGGAGGTTCTCTTTTTTTCGCTTTCAAATATTCGCCTTTTTTTTTCGTACCGCCTGGAAAGGTTCTTTGTGAAGACTAAGTTGGGTACAATTAATTATTTTCATAGAAAAATACATCATGATCATCAGCCAATGTACATTCAATGATAGAGTACCATTTCTAAGCAGATTCTTTTTCCGGGGACCCTTTCGTTGAAGTATGTTTTTTGTCTTCTATAATAGCCGTTCCACCACAATCCACACTCTATGAGCGTCTCTTTCTGTTTGCTGGACGCGGTCTTTCGAGGACTCTTTTCGTCTCTAAGTTCGATCAGTGCTCCAACAAAAATAATACTGCCACTATGCTATGCCTATCTATGAGTGCTACATCGGATACTTCAATTTTTATTCGATGAATTACTTGTACTTGTACTAATGGAGAAAAGTAATAAAGTAAAAGTAGTAAAGTGGAATAGCCCATAGCGCACTGTGCGACTTGAAGTTTGCGTATTAATCTTTATTTTATCAATATACGCCTAACTTTTATTTACTGTTAAAGCACTGTATAATTTAAATGTATTAAAGCAAATGATATTCATTTAAAAGCACGTTACTCCGTAAAGTTGAGCGTACCCGGGATTCGAAGCCCGGACCTACGAATAGGAGGCCGAAGTCTTAATCACCACGGCTTGTAAAAAGCACACAGTTCTTTTGTTTACTTAACTTACCCTTATCAGTATCGGTGAATAATGAGATAGTATTGTAGTATTTAAGTCAGTAATCTTTATAATTGTTTGTCTGTTGCAGAGTTTCTACCAGCACGTCTTCAACGGCTGCTACGCGGTGCTGTTCTTCATTGTGGTGGTTTTCTTCCTTATTTATGGGGTCGAAGTGTATTTCAAGGTAATTTTTATTTTAATCTTATCTACCGACCCCCCAAGGCTTCGTTCCCTTAGGGATATCAAACTCAAACTCAAAACATCTTTATTCAAAATAGGTACCTACAAAGTACATCTTCTGAACGTCATATTTACAAGGAATAAAACTTGATGCCTTATTCCTTGTAAACATTGAAGAGAGACTATCGACAACCCCAGCCTTATTCCTTGTCTACATTATCAAGGGGACCTCTATCCAAAATTTCAGCTCTCTAGCCCGACTGCTTGCGTCATAAAGGCCGACCCCTTGGAGGGATGGGCGTTGATGAGTCTGTCAGTGAGTAATACTAGACAAAACCCACGACTTCGTCCGCGTGGATGAAGTTTTTTGATTCTCGGGGGAGCTCTTTAATTTTCCGGGATAAATAATTTTAGTCTGTGGTAGTATGCAACTTATCACTATACAAAATTTCATCAAAATCGGTTGATAAGATGGGCCGGTAAAGCGTAGCAGACACATGCCGCAGCTTATAAATAAACCATTATTTAACAGCTGTGGTATAATGGCAAATTTAAATTGACAGATCGATGTAGTAATGGGAATATCCGGATATGTATTAAACACAGTTTTATGCACACATTTATATATAAAGAATATCAATATAGGTACTGTCTATTTGTGCTTGGTAATCGATGCACATACGATTTACATACGACGCACATAGAATTGATTACGCAATCACTCGTGTAAACCACTCTAGTATAATCGGAATTAAATCGACCTATAGATCGAATCATTTCAACAATTCGCCGACCTATCACCGAGGGCCGAGTGGGAGTTTTGAACTTACTCGATCGCGTTAAAGTTAACTACCACTTGTATTGCGAATTGATCGAGCGCCAGCTGTCATCAATCATCAAGCGCTTGACAATGGGGATACTTACTGTCATGTCACCGAAAGAACCAACGATAAAAAATTATAGCAGGTTATGTCGGAATCATTTAGAATACATAATATGAATAATTACGATGGCCGACAGGTAAGTAAGTAAGTAAAAACACTTTATTACACACAAACAAATAACAGAACAGAGGTAAAACAAATCGAGACAGAATTTTCAACTTGTTACGGTGTAAAGGCGGCCTTATCACTATGAGTGATCTCTTCCAGGCAGGTTGACAGGTTTTAACACAAAACGCAGCAATAAATCCACATGTATGCAAAGAAAATACAAAATGACAACAGACATCGCGCCGCTGCTGGCGCCCTCTGCGCTGAGCTTTGCGTGTGAACCCCCATTAGATACAAATCGTAGTTGTATATGTCACCGTAAGATTGTAAAACCCGTTAGATTATAATCTAACTCGCGAAATCGCAAACTGTCGAAAGATTACAATTTAACGCATTATTTTTTGGTAGATTGTAATATGCTAATAGGTATTAACCCGATAAAACCTAAGGTTAAAGAACCTGAAAGTTAAAGAGTTCCCGCGGGAATCAAAAAACTTAAAACACGCGGCGAAGTGGCGGGCATATGTATTTTTTTAAATAAACGTCTCGCAGTTTTTGAGGAAGGAAAACGTTATTACTCGTAAAGCTATAAAAGATTTACAATTATTTTAAAAGGCGATGAATGTGTACTAACGATTGTCAACAATAGATTTATATATGGAAACAATCAAATCTAATGCCGATTTTGCCCCATTTGTGGTGTCTAAGGTCACGCTAATGCCCCATTGTTAGGGGTAATGCGGTATATGCGGGCTATTATTAGGATTGTTAAATTTTATTCCGGATTATAAACCTTAAAATAAGGGAGTACGGTTGGTTTTAGGTTTGCAGTATGGAAAGTTTGTATTATGGTGATTTTAATGATCTCCTTGGTTACCTTTGATGTCTAGTCACAATGAAGCAAAATTGGTTTTGTTCTATTGTTAATTTTTATTCATATAAGACTAGCAGGCCTACGTAATGCGACTCGTGTTTCATCTTTGTACGTTGATGGTACTCTGTCTGAGTTTCCCTTCACGGAAGTACCAACAAGAATCGTACAAAGTTTTGAGTTGACTCAAAACGAACGGACGAGTAACTAACAGACAGACAAGTAATAATTGTAATATACTTATTAGAAAGATTAGTTAGCTTCAACACCCCTTCAGCTGAAGCGTGCGACAAGTCTAGATCAGAAACAATTTAAAAAATTAAAAATATAAGTACAATTCGATTCTTCCTAACCGTGCTTTCGTATCAGTCGTTCAACGGACGCGTCTAGACAGAGCAACTCTAACAAAAATGCAAGCAGGGACGTGTTGGAGGATTTTTTAAATATATATGTCACCGTAAGATTGTAAAAACCGTTAGATTATAATCTAACTCGCGAAATTCTAAACTGTTGAAAGATTAGAATTTAACGCATTATTTTGCGGTAGATCTGTTAGGTATATTAACCCGACAGAACCTACCTGCTTATTTATGTCGAACCCTAACCTAACCTACAAGAAAGAGACAAGAAAACGTAAATACAATGAATATTTCAAAAATTGACACTCAGAACATTGAACAGTTTACAATCTTTCGACAGTTTAGAATTTCGCGAGTTAGATTATAATCTAACGGTTTTTACAATCTTACGGTGACATATACAATTCTGCCACTTTAATGTAAATTTTTTAGCAGTTTCCTTCCTCTCTCTGAAATAGTTGAGAGTACCACGCCTCTAGATGCTGTTCAACTGTCAATGTACGGCTACGTTGACAGTTGAAGCTGTCATTTGTATGGGCTGGCAATGAATTCATGAGGTTCAGAAGGGCTCGAACCCAGAGCCGCAGAACCAGTTAATTAAAAAAATATATTAGTTCATGGCATGATGGTATTCCACATGTTCCAGCTTCGCGGAGAGTTCCTCAAAGAGACCAAAGTGTGCACCATAGTATCGCCGCGGCCCGGTCCTTCCACCGCTGCGGACGGTGATGATGTACAGGACACCCTCGTTACCAAGCAGGTAAGTCATCTTTACAGCACCATGGATTGGCTTATACCCATTGTAAGTACCGTTAGATTATAATCTAACTCGCGAGATTGTAAACTGTCGAAAGATTACAATATAACGCATTATTTATCGGTAGATTGTAATCTGTTAGGTATATTAACCCGATAAAACCTAAGTGCCTGATTACTTATGTCGAACCCCTAACCTAACCTACAAGAAAGAGACAAGAAAACGTAAATACAATGAATATTTCAAAAATTGACACTCAGAATATTGAACGGTTTCGGCAAAATAAATTTAATCTGGTGTATAAAAATTGTTAATGTTTTTAGATATAAGCATTATGTATCACTGCTTTTTGTATTATATTTATACGTGTTTAATAAAAATAAAGAAAACCAAACCAATAAGATAATAAAGTAAATAGGAAGGGAACCCACCCATATTGTGAAAGATGATGCACGAATGAAAGACTTAGTATGAAGAATGAAAGTACGAGAAGCATATGAGCGAGAACTAGTATGACCGAGTCGAAAAATTAGAGAGCTAACACAGTCTCTAATCGTGTTAGAGGGATATATTGCAAAAAAAAAAACTTTTGACAGTACAATTTCGCTAGATAGATTACAATCTAACGGTTTTTATAATCTTACGGTGAAATATATACCTACGTCGCCGCGTCCCGCCGACAGCACTCGAATCAGTTGAGTGGCGCGCGCACTGTAAATACGTTTGACTTTATAGTTACGCCAAAAAAAGTCGTCTCTGAGCTGAGGTGCAAGAGCTAATACAAACTTTCGAATTCACCGTACATACTACGCTATATGCTATTGCGACACGTCTTGCGGTCAACTTCAGACGCGACTATTTGACTGGCGCGTTATTTCTCATTAAATTCGTCTTCTTCGCGTTCTTTGTTCTTTACTCATGTATGAACTAAGAAAGTATGTACATTAAACGGAATCGTATTTGATTGTTTATGTAAAAATATCTGATGAAGATTTGGGCCCCTCCTGAAAATCAGCGTTGCAGTATGTTAGGTAGGTATATACTTATCTCTCATGCTGTGGCACGGGCTGAGGAGGTGGCCCATTGACCGCACGTTTAATAATTTAAATTTAATTTGTATTTATTTGTATAAGTTTAGTTATGCTAAGTATTGTAGTGCTGGTCAATAAACTTTTATTTATTTATTTATATATATACTGAACTGATAACCCCAATGACTATATTCATTACAAGAAGTAAGAAGACAACCCTGAAGCTACACGCGCCGCCTTAGAGAAGAATAAGAATGACGCGACAGAAATAGAGGCGTTTTGGTGGCTTGAATGTTAACACAAACCCATTTTCCTAGGTAAGCGACAGAAGCGACGCGACTCGATGCGACGCCATTAAAAACAGAACGCGACGTTTGTCATTTTCTATGAGCAACGAAACGAAATGTGAATAGTCTTGTATGTCTGTTAACCCAAACCGTTTGTCCTAGGTGAGCGACAGAAGCGATGCCACGCGACGCGACGCGATGCGACGCCATTGAAAACAGAAGATAACGCGACAACGTCTGTCATTTTCTATGGCGTCTTATCGCATGGCGTCCTTTCTGTCGTTCACCTAGGAGAACGGGTGAGCGACAGAAGCGATTTGATACTGTTGTCACGTCGCGTAAATGTTTAGTTACTTACGTGTTCTACTTACGTAAAAACTTACAAGTGTAACCTACGGCTATACACTTGTTTCAGGGTATCCAGACAGATCTGGCTGCGTCAGATGGCAGTGTGGACCCCAGAGTGGTGAACCACTCCCAACTACACCAGTCGCGGCTGGGGCTGGTCAGCCAGGCTTTGATGCTTATCCTCATCGTGGGCTTCCTAGCCTCGGAGACCCTCAGCGAGTTCTGGAAAGCCAAGTAAGTGCTACGTGCATTTTAAAGCTTCCAATCTACGTCTGTCTGTCTGCTACGCTTTCACGGCGCATCTGTTCAACCGATTTTGATGAAATTGGGTACACAGATAGATTACATCCCGGGGAAGGGCATAGGCTTTTTACTTTTTATCACGAAAAATTAAGGAGTTCCCGCGGGAATACAAAAAAACTTAATCCACGCGGACGAAGTCGCAGGCATCATGTAGTATTTTTGTTTGCGTGACCCGAAACGACTTGAAATCTTGTCTGATATTAAACTTCTGGTATTTAATTCGAGATGAAATTACAATAGGGCATATGCATGTGATTTTTTTAATATTTATAATTAACTCTTTACTTCACTGTTGTATAGAAAAAAAATTACTTAAATCTAGTGAAAATGTGTAAATTTGATTTAAAAAAAATACATTAGACCTGTTATTTGGGTGATTTAACGCCGTTTCACGCGCTTTTATATGACGTCATAATACACCATAACAAACATATCTTGTTAGCTACTTCTACCGTCACCTTCCCGAAAGCTCTCCACACACGGTCCTCTGCCATTTTCATTTCCTGTGAGTTTTATGTTGAATAACCATTTTAAACTATCGATAAAAGTCGCGTCGAGGTGCTGGGAAACATTTCTGCCTCCATTAGAGTTTGCTTATTCTATCGGTTTTTACACGACTGCCTGAAAAAAATTGTATATTGTTTTCAGGGTTCATGTATTATGTATGTATGTATGTGAGTTTGTATATTCCACCATAATTTATTTACGCCTGAACCGATTTTGATAAGTGAGGTATCGCTAGAATCCCTAAGTTATTCCGGGTGACATAGGCTAGTAAAATTTAAAAAAAAAAATTGATTGGGTGACCATGGTCCCGCATTCAAGACTAAAGTTGAAAATTTTTTTCGAAAATAACATTAACTATATAATCATCATCTAGAAAATGATGAGTAGATTCCAAAAATATATAACACTATAGTTCAATATCCAGTGATTCACAAAAAAATATCATTTAATAAAAATGTGTATAAGATTCTATTTAACTAAATTAATTTACATTTTATAACTTTTTAGTTCGTTTTTTGGCAGGGCAGTCGTGTTTTTTTAATTTTTTTAATTCTGAATTGTTATATTATTTTCTTTTCACTACAAGTTAGCCCTTGACTGCGATCTCACCTGTTCGTTTTTTGGCAGGGCGGTCGTGTTATTAAATTTTTTAAATTATGACATGTTAACAAGAGCCATTTTGTTTGGTGGCCTCAGGGTGCCAGTGGGTTCGCGGAACTGGCACGACCTGGTGTTCCGCATAGTGGAGATCGGTGTCGCGCTATGGTTCCCTTGCGTGCTGTGGAACTGCATGGCTCCCGAGCGGCTCTGGTTGCTCAACCCGCGGCGGCTGCTTGCTCGCCAGCTCGACGATGCTCGGCTCGCGGACCTGCTCGCTCCCCACCCACCCGCCAACGATGCCAAGGTACCGTTTGTTCATGGAAAAGGAAGCAGTATTGCCTTGTTTTGTCTTCTAGTTTGTGAAAGGAAAACTTCTTTTTCTCAAGCATGCTTGGATAGGACATTGTCCAAATTCGCCTAAGAATCAACATGTGTTAAAAATATACAGTAATTCTTAGCATAATTTATAACCTTTATTTCAAATATTAGAATTCAACGGACACTTCAAATTAATTACAAAATAAATAAATGGGTATTAAATTGATTACTCTAGCGGCACGCTATGATGGCCGGTTTGACACATTACAATAGTGATGTGGAATGTCAATTTATTCTCGAACAAAAAACAATTAAGTTTTGTTTTTGTACCTGATTAAATAGGTTTAATAAAACAAAAATGTATATGTTTATTTAATTTATTTGAACGAACTGAATATTTGAACGAAAATGAATATACATACTTTATATGCACACAAGAAACATATGAATACAAAAGATACCAAAAAAGGTGCCACAAAAGGCCATAATTAATCAGATTCGTCCATACTACTATTTTCACTGTCGTCACTGCTATCATCACATACATTAATAATTATATGTTCGTTTTCTATAATATTATCTATTTTCACATCTCTTTCATAATCTTCCCTTATTAATTTAACAGTTCTATTCACAACCTTTTCCCAGTCTCCTTTAGTCACATGTTCACAAGCTTCTTCTAATAATTTTAGCATTTTTTTTGTGGTAAATGGGGGTTCTGTATTGTGTCTTGCAGCATATCCCTTAATTTGAGCCCACACCAACTCAATCGCATTATACTCACAATGGTAAGGCGGTAACCGTATAACTCTGTGCCCATGTTCTAATGCTATTTCGTCAATGACGTATCGGATCTTGGTTGGTTTGTTTTCTTTTAAAAGACGTACTAATTCCGCTTTTAACATATTCATGTTTGCATCTACGCCATTTTTACGAAGCCATGCGACGATATCAGCTTTCTTTTGGGATTGGGCAGGTGGCTTGTCAATTTGCATCGAGTGGTATGGGGCGTTGTCCATAATTATAATAGATGGTTCAGGGAGGCTACACAACATTGAGGTAAACCATTCAGTAAACTTTTCTCCATTCATGTCTTCATGATAGTCTCCAGTGGTTTTTGACGCAAAAGCCATGAGAGAACCTTCGACAAACCCGTTGATGGTTCCGGCGTGACAAATTATAAGTCGCGATCCTTTTCCTACAGGAACTTTGGAAGTAGATGCTGCTGTGTCATCGTTCCAAGAACGGCCTACAGTATGGTTAGCATTAAGCCATGTTTCATCCAAGAACACAACATTTTGCCAATTTTTGATTTCTTTCACTTGCCGTAAAAAAGTATACCTTGCCATCGCTATATCAAATCTTTCCATCAATATTTTGCGTTTGTTACATTTTTTGTATCGAAATCCAATGGTCTTCAAAATCTTCGTTAAAGAACTTTCCCCACCGAAGAATAATCCAGCTTCCTTCAGTGAATGCACCAACTTTTTTCTTGTTGGATACTCCTTCTGTAAATAGTAGCCGTAAACATGTCTTCGGATAGCATCGGCATCAAAGCTATCGATGCCTACGACTGGTTTTGCTCGTTTTCTCTTTTTTGGTGTGTGAAGTTTATTTTCTTCTGTGCCAGTCTCGCCATATTTTTTTTTAGTTATCCGTCTAACAGTTCGTTGTCCAATATTAAGCGCATCAGCTACGCGTTCAACCACTGACGTTATAGGTAAAATTGGCCCTCCATTTTGAGCTTCACGATCGAAATAGTTACGAAGGCGTATTACGAACTCACGTGTCTGACTATTTAGAACAGTTCTCTGCGTACGTTCGGTCATATCGACGAAATCCACAACAAAGGGCTTGAACAGAGTCCAAATTAACGAGCAAGGGTCAACAGTAATGCAGTATCAATATTTGAAATCCAAAGCCAGGTCAAAACTATATCACAATCGCATTGCACTGACAGTTTATACTTTTCGAAGCAACGTCAATTCGAAACTGCTTTGTTTTGCATTGAGCATTGACGCGAGTTTGCCGGAGGTAGTAGTTGTGCTAGCCAGCGATCCTATGTGACGATCGTATTAGATTCCATTTTTAAAAATTTATTGATATTTTTTTGCGATTTCAGAGGTTTGTCCACATAGTGAAAATTGTTCATATTCACAAGTACATTCACCCCTTAAATGGTGCAAACTGATTTTTCTACACTTGTATACATTTAAGAAATCAATTTAATAAATAAATTTTGAGTCCTAAACCTAAAACTACATTCGATAAAGGACTTGACCGGTGGAACTATGGCAGCTTGCCTAGGTGTCAAAAATCAATGTTCAGCAATGATTTCTTTATTATTGTAATTGTAATATTTCACTGTTTTCAGATAAAAAAGTTTCAGGAGTCTGAAGGCTCGGAAAACTGCGAAAATGAACAAAAAAGTTTCACCAAAAGACTGCTTTCCCACACTAGATGGCGCTATTTATTGTGTTAAGCGAGTCTAAAAAAATATTTTCAAGTATTATTTCTTTATTATTGTAATTGTTATATTTTATAGTTTTCAAATAAAAAAGTTTCAGGAGTCTGAAGGCTCTGAAAACTGAGAAAATAGATAAAAAAAGTTTCACCAAAAACTGCTTTCCCACACTAGATGGCGCTAGTTATTGTGGTGAGTCTAGAAAATATTTTTAAGTATTGCTCGCTACTTTTCGTTAACAAGTTCAACTATTCGACCACAGATGGCAGCATATGCAATGTGACAGGGCGTTCCTTTAAACGTAGTATTTCAAAATGCTTTGTTCGATCGATTAGTTTGAGACTTGTCAAAAAATAAAAATAATTATAAACAAAACATACATTTCCTTTTCATTTCTATTTAATTGATCAAAAATAAATCATTCCTAATATAATAACTAAGGTACTTAAATGGTATTCATGTAGGGTTACAAGATTATTATTAGGCATGGATATAATGGAACGTCAAAATGGAGTAGTGCTTAAAGAGGAAAGCGGACGCTCAAGATTTAAACAATAAACGTACTGTTTTTTTTTGTCATTTGAACCCCGACCTTATTTGGAATAATAAATCCATAATAATTTCGTTTTGAATTTTTAAACCTTACTGTAAAAACGGAAATCCTGTGCATTGTCCCGAATCGGAGGGCAATTACTGGTCATGTCCTTTATGAATCTCTGCACATCACTATCGTCAATAAAGTAATACAATTATTTCCTTCAAAGTCGTTATCAATTAATACGGAACTTCATGAGCGGACAAACGTCAAACCGGCCATCATAGCGTGCCGCTAGTTTAGTATACGTTTCCGTCTCTCGATTATTGAGCACAGATAATATACAGACAATAACTTACAAGTTAAAATAATATGTAATACCACCGCTTGAGCGCTAGATCTGTATCGTAAGAAACAAGATAAAAGCAGCTTAAAGTGCTAATCTCGCAACGCCATCTATTGAAAGTACAATAATTTAATATATCTAACGCCATCTGTAATGTTTTTGATGAACTACGGCGAATCTTTTCTTATCTACTTACTGTTTACAACTCTATTACAATTGGATAAAGATGGTATTTATTTGTTCGAGCAGATTGATTGTGAAAGTTGAAATAACCTCAAAATTGAAAATATTTTTGGTAATAAGTCATTTTTTAGCAATTGTCCGTTGTTTTAATCTGATCTCTAGTATAAAAAGGTATTTATTTGAACCCAGAAATCAACGTTTTATGACTGTCGGTTCTTAGGCGAACTTTGTATGGGGACGGAACAATGTCCTTTGAGCATTATTTTGACAACCTTGTTCGAGATAAATCTAAATTGCCGTACTGGCCAAATACATGCGAGCAGCGGCCGGCAAAAGTTGTATGAAAATCCACATCCGTCGTAGTTTAGCGGCCAAATAAATTACATAGTGAATTCATATCTGTCGTGTAATTTAAAAATGGAACGATCTTTTACTCCGAAACATGGCAACCAAGGAGGTAACTTACTTGAAACGGATCCCATTTTTCGCTGTCCCACTTCGACTGCCGAGCGACAGCGAGAGATCAGACGTCACTTGTGTCCGACCTCTCACTGAAGTGGGACAGCAATGTGTAGGTATTTGCTTCAAGTAGACATTACGTTAATATACGCACTCCATTCTTTACCCCGAGGCCCCTGCAAGAGCGAGGCCCCGGGAGCTTGCCTTGCTTGCCACTTCCTAAGGCCGCTACTGTTTTTAAATTATTTTAAAGCCAAAACTCCATTTTACCAAATTCGACTTTAGATTATGGTTTTAGGCACCTATTTTGGCATGAAATGTTTTCATTTGGCAAAAACCACAATTTTGTCTCTGTACATTTCTGTGGATTTTCTAGGGCATATTTGGACTTTATTGGCAGAAACAAGATAATGTAAAATGACGGAAAAGTTGACAGTCAAAGGTAGTACAATCCTACAAGCTTATCTGACCCGGTGGCCAAAATTTGAACTAATTTTTATTCCTGTTTAGTTTCTGTTTTTATTTTATTTTTAATATATATGTCACCGTAAGATTGTAAAAATCGTTAGATTATAATCTAACTCGCGAAATCGCGAAGTATCGAAGTGTGTCGAGTGTGTAAAGATTACAATTTAACGCATTATTTTCCGGTAGATTGTAATCTGTTAGGTTTATTAACCCGATAGAACCTTGCGGCCGGGCACTACCTGATTATTTATGTCGAACCCTAACCTAACCTACATGAAACAGACAAGAAAACGTAAATACAATGAATATTTCAAAAATTGACACTCAGAACATTGAACGGTTCACAATCTTACGACAGTTTAGAATTTCGCGAGTTAGATTATAATCTAACGGTTTTTACAATCTTACGGTGACATATATATTATACAAGACGCGGTAACCGGATAAAAAAAGTTTGTGGGACTACAGTAGCTTGTTTCTTAAAATAAATAGCAATCATTGTTTTTATTTACACAATAATGAATGACTAACAACAACCTACTAACATTTATGATAATTTTAATACAACATATTGTTCATATCATTATCCATTAATCAGTCAACGACAGCATTTCTCTCATCTAAGTGCAAAGAATTATTGTTGAGTCTCTTTTACAATCATTTAAGACGCCATTTGTCTGTGCAGACTGCAGACCTAATTTGTCAAATACCTATAGTGTTCTTTGATGAGTAAAGTTAGGACGTGTTTTACCAAACTTTTTATAGTGTATAACGGACATTTAAAATGACCTTTATTATTTAAAATGAGTTCGTACGAGTGTGTTTTGTGGATTTTTTTATTCTAGTTCTGAAGATAAAGTTATTTGGTGTTCATTTATCTGTGGTTTTAGGTCGTTAAACTGTAATGTGATGTGCTGATATTTAAATTTTAAGAACTTAATTTTGGGTCATAATGTGTATCGTTAGAACTTAATTTTGGTTTATAATTTTTGTTGCGTTTAAATTTTAGGGCGTTATATTTTGTTGTTGATACTTTATTATTTTTGGGTCATAATTTATGTTGCCGGAACGTCTTCACCTGGATTCATAACAAATTGTCAGTCTTCAGCTTACATGCTTTTGTTCTGTGCTCGAAAAGAAATGTTGTGCTTACTAGTTTTGTTCACGTCTTATACCATTGTTGCGGTTCATAGCCATACCACAGATAACAAAAATATACAATCCATCAAATGGGCTGGGCCTAGCTTATGTTGCAAAAACAACTTACGTAAGTTTTGGACTTTTTTCCAACAGTACCGTCATGATCGGCCTGAAAACAAGTCCATAAGCTCGAGATATGCATGGGTCATATTCGAAAAGGTTTGTCTGAAATGGCTCACGGCTCCTATGTTCATATTCTTAACGGATTTTTATGTTCTAGTGAGGCATTTAATGTCTTTTGCTTTTAACGGCTTACGAGACAATTATCATCCTGGATTTTATATATAGGATATTTTGAAAAGCATTTCCCCCCATTTTTGCCCAATGTCTGTTTTTCAAACTCAAGCTATTCTTCATTAAATACAAGCTCATTTGCTTGGTATATTTGCGAATTTGTTCAGTGTCTTCATTTTGAAGTTTGTATCATTACAAGGTTCTTTTGATTTTGGGTATTAGAATTGTTGTTATGGTGCACACATATACGCCGATCTGAATCCCCAGATCCTGGCTGTGTTTTCGCGACTGTCGTGGCGCGAAAAGGCTCTATTCGTTCTGGGGATTATGCACCATTGGAGGTTTTATGTGAGGAGTTTTTTATACGCCATGTCCCTTTATACAAAGCCTCAAGCGATTGCTGGTTGTGGGAACCCTTTGGTGAGTGTGGATTTTAATATTTTTAACTTTCTTACTGGGTAACTTACCCTGATAGTTTAGCATGCGTTGCTTCCAGGTTTATCCGAGGATTTATATATCCTCGAGGATATATGTATGCGAGACGAGTCATTATGCTTCAGGGATTTATTAGGCTTATATTAGAGTGACGTGAAGGTTTTTTAAGTTGACTTTTTAATTACTAACATACTAAGTACTAACATTAAAAATAATGGTATATCTTGAAAAAAATATTGAAACGAAAAATGCCCCCAAAATTTTTAAAAATTGTACAATACCGGATTAGTATGAGATCTTTAGAGCGCACTTTGACTTAGCTCTGACTTAACATACAGTTAAAAGAGATAAATTAATGACACTCACTTAAGTCCATTATGACACTCAGATAAGTCCATCCCGTTTTAATTCTAAGTAAATCCTGAGTCAAAGTACGCTCCATAAATCTCAGTATTAGACTATGAGTATAGGGTTGCACTTAGAAAAAAAGTTCGAAATTTACCCAATAGGGTTACAAAAATCATGTATTATCAAAAGCTTTTTATTAATAAAGAAAAAGAATGGCCTGTTCAATGTTTGTTTGTTGTTCAAGTACCTGTATACATTTTTTTGCCATATAAACAGTACTTTGACTAGGGTAGGCATTAAAGCTCCTGGTTACATATCGAGCTTTAATAGGAAAATCATTCTCAATGTGAGTAACAATAAATAGTATGGGTCACAATATTCAGGGTATGCAGTGCTTTTATAAATGTATGGAGAGCACACCACTGCAGGTTTAGGGGTGTAATTTTAGTTTAGTTTAGAATTGTGTTATACAGTTTATGGGTATTTGACATCTATTCAAATTTAGTGATTATCAAATAGAGGATCTCCCAAAGGTTAAAATTATCCACGTACCCTGTTATTTGGTATGGTATTTAAAACGATCGATTCAAGTAAAACAGTGTGTCGAACTTTGATGACGTCACTATTCAATATTTCATACAAAATCCCATAAGCAAAAAAAGTTGCTAATTTGACCACTTGTCAAATACCCAATAGGGATGATGACAACTCAATTAAATCAGGAACTCTTTATGAAACTTAAAAACGCCCTTCTAGTATGGAAGTTGTATGAAATTGTTGTGACGTAATAAAATTTCAACGCTCTTTTTTTCTTTAAATTTTGAAATGGTTATCAAACTTGAAACTAACGAGGATATGAATTTTAAGTCTTTTGGAAAACCTCTATTTAATGATCAGTTAGAAATAATGAATGAATGAATATACTTTTTTTGTACACCAAAAAACAATAATAACAGTAAACTTAGCTAATAACAAAGAAAGTATACAATTTGGCGGCCTTAATAATTAAAATACAATAAAATAATATTATAATAGAAATAATTAAAATAAAATAAAATAAAAATATAATATACTTAAATAATTTATTTTTGATATAGGCATCATCCCTATTTAGTATTTACACATGAGTGTCAGTTCTTTGTAATCAAATGGTTAACGTTTTCCAGTTTGTGGAAACGGACTCCCTAGTGGGGAGCGTGGGTTCGAGTCGCGACTGCTGGATTTGCTATGACAGCGCCCGTCAGGAGCCTCTGATCACTCCGTGCCGTTGTACCGGAGACGTGGCCGCCGTACATCATGACTGCTTGAGGAGGTGGCTAGTGGAGGTTGGTATACCTAGGTGTAATGTCGCCTTCATTTTTTCTTTTTTATACGACTGCCTGAAAAAAGCAGTATATTGTTTACAGGGTTCATGTATGTGTAGTATGTATTTATGTATGTATGTATGTATGTGCCGTCCCTAGGTGTAATGTCGCCTTCTTTTTTTCTTTTTTATACGACTGCCTGAAAAAAGCAGTATATTGTTTTCAGGGTTCATGTATGTGTAGTATGTATTTATGTATGTATGTATGTATGTGCGTGGCCGCCGTACATCATGACTGCTTGAGGAGGTGGCTAGTGGAGGTTGGTATACCTAGGTGTAATGTCGCCTTCATTTTTTCTTTTTTATACGACTGCCTGAAAAAAGCAGTATATTGTTTACAGGGTTCATGTATGTGTAGTATGTATTTATGTATGTATGTATGTATGTGCCGTCCCTAGGTGTAATGTCGCCTTCATTTTTTCTTTTTTATACGACTGCCTGAAAAAAGCAGTATATTGTTTTCAGGGTTCATGTATGTGTAGTATGTATTTATGTATGTATGTATGTATGTGCGTGGCCGCCGTACATCATGACTGCTTGAGGAGGTGGCTAGTGGAGGTTGGTATACCTAGGTGTAATGTCGCCTTCATTTTTTCTTTTTTATACGACTGCCTGAAAAAAGCAGTATATTGTTTACAGGGTTCATGTATGTGTAGTATGTATTTATGTATGTATGTATGTATGTGCCGTCCCTAGGTGTAATGTCGCCTTCATTTTTTCTTTTTTATACGACTGCCTGAAAAAAGCAGTATATTGTTTTCAGGGTTCATGTATGTGTAGTATGTATTTATGTATGTATGTATGTATGTGCGTGGCCGCCGTACATCATGATTGCTTGAGGAGGTGGCTAGTGGAGGTTGGTATACCTAGGTGTTATGTCGCCTTCACTTTTTCTTTTATACGACTGCCTGAAAAAAGGAGTATATTGTTTTCAGGGTTCATGTATGTATGTATGTATGTGAGTTTGTATATTACACCATAACTTCTATACGCCTGAACCGATTATGATAAATGAGGTATTGTTAGAATCCCTAGCTTATTCCGGCTGACATGGGCTAGTCAAATTAAAAAAAAATTATGGTGTGACCATGGTTCCGCATTAAAGACTAAATTTTAAAAAAAAAAAATTCGAAAATAAGATTAACTATATAGTCATCATCTAGAAAATGATGAGTAGATTCCAACTAGCGAATGCCCGCGACTTCGTCTGCGTGGTTTGAGGTTTTTTGGTTCCCCAGGAACTCATTAATTTTCCGGGATAAAAAGTAGCCTATGTGCTATTCCAGACTATAAATCTGTCTCTGTGGCAAATTTCAACCAGATCCGTTTAGCCGTTGGGGCGTGATTGAGTAACAAACATCCATACATCCATCCAAAGTTTCGCATTTATAATTTTAAGTAAGATTAATTATCAGCGTAGCCTAATAATCTGACGACATTTTTTTTAAATATTGAATAATAGCAGGCGTTACTGTACAATCGTGAATTGTCAAGTCAACGTCTCCTGAAGATGCTCCGGTGTCGGAGTGAAACGTACGTTGAGAATAATTTGGAAGATTTATGTTGTGTGGTGAATATCGCAAGCTGCAAGTGCAAGATACACTGTACCACATAGATTTACCTACTGTTGCGGATTATAGTGAATTAAATTTCTAGTTCTTTCATTCAAATTCAAATTCAAATGTTTTTTATTCAAATAAACTTTTACAAGTACTTCTGAATCGTCAAGTGAATCCACCACTGGTTCGGAATGCCATTCCTACCGAGAAGAACCAGCAAGAAACTCGGTGGTTGCTCTTTTTAAATAAATATTTCATTTGCAATTATTATATCAATGTATACTTATGTAACCGCTGTCCTTAGCATTGCTGGAGTGATCAAATCCATGCTCCTCTATCATTTACATAATCTTCAACAGTATAATAAGCATTTTTCAAGACCATACTTTTAATGGATTTCTTAAATCATTTTTTCAATGTCATTTTTTTGAGGTGAAATCAATAAATACCCTTCCGGCTTCCGTTATCCCCTCCTCTTTTAATACAGGTACCTTCAAATCAAGAGTGAATAGGCATCTTCTAGGCAAGCGCGCTCCACCTTAGGCTGCATCACCACTTGCTAACAAGTGTGATTGCAGCCAAGCGCTGGCCTATATAATAAAAAAAAAAACCTCTCTTCTACTAATAGGTCTCTTTTCTACTTTCAGTGTTCTACGAACTCTGACGGGTTGAAATGCAAAGTCTGCAACACTCCGTACCTCGTTCAGGAGACAAACAAGTGAGTACAAATTAGCTTACAATTGAGTATAAGCTTTTTTTTATTTTATCCATTACAAGTTAGCCCTTGATTGCGATCTCATCTGATAGTAAGTGTAAGTGAGGATGCAGTCTAAGATGGTAGTGGGCTAACCTGTTAGGGGCACGGCAGTTATATTAAAACCATACCCCTAATCAGTTTCTACGCCGCATCGTACCGAAACGCATAATCGCTTGACGGCAGTGGTAACGGCCGAAGCCTCCCCACCAGGCCAGACCAGGGAAAATTCAGAAATTGTAAATTCCCACATTGAGCCTGCCGGGGATCCAACCCGGGACCTCCGCACATTAAGACAATAGCGCTCGTCACTGCGTTTTATGCCGACCGTCAACATTCGGTGTACAGTTCTTCCATTGGCACACAATTTAAATGCACACAGACTGCACATTCCTTCGGTGGATTCGCCAGGAGACTTATTGGTAACAAAGCGTTGGTCAATTCGAAGCTGCAAAGCTTAGCACATCGGCCCAAAGTTGCCTGTCTGTCGGTATTCTACAGGATATATTTCGGAGAGTATGCTCAAGAACTATTCGATCTGGTTCCTCCGTCACCTTTTTATTATCAAACCACAAGGCATCGACAAGGTCTGCACCCTTACGCAGTCGAAATTCCGCGATTTGCTTCCTCGTTTCTAATTAGAACCGCTAGGATATGGAATGCCCTTCCAGCTTCCGTTTTCCCCTCCTCTTTTAATATAGGTATCTTCAAATCTAGAGTGAATAGGCATCTTCTAGACAAGCGCGCTCCACCTTAGGCTGCATCACCACTTGCAAGCAAGTCTGATTGCAGCCAAGCGCTAGCCTATATAAAAAAAACGAAAGTGCAAGTTTTGAGCTTTCAGTCAAGTGCTAATACCTTGATGATGTCCATACTGTTATCGAGGGGCTACTGTGTTACACATTAAGAATCTGTAACATCAGATCATCTTCATCGTATTTCATCACAGGCCTGATTGTCTCAGCAAATTGTAAATATTTGACAGCTTAAAACGTATTACTCGAACCGTTTGAGGAGTTCATACATGCTTTTTGACGTGCAGGCATCTATGAATTCCGTAAACAGGTCGAACTGTACGTTTGACAAACGATTACGATAACGATCACAATCAGGGGCTGATCATCTGTCAGTAACAATCGTAAAATCTTTTATTTTTGTAGTAGTGTTTGGATTCTTGTCGGGCTTATTCTTAGACTATATTATGTTTTGTACCCTCGAAGCTTTATTTTTAAGATACCACCTCAATTAAATTATCACCATCACTTCACTATAATTTAGCTGTTAGAACCAATTGAATTTACTGTACCATCCACTTTAAAAAAATGACTTTGTGTGCAGAGTGGAATGGGAGCGTGGGTTCACGTGCGCGCACTGGGTACGCACCGTGCTCGGCGTGGCTTGCGTGTGCGGCGCGGCGGGTGCGGCGTGGGCGCTGGTGCAACTGTTCCCTTCGCCCGTGCCGAGGCTGCTGGCCGCTGGTACCGCGCTCATCATCTGCTACGTCGCGCTACAGTGAGTATGCTGCCGATGTGTTATACTGGTCGATGAGGTGATAGGCGTGGCTTGCGTGTGCGGCGCGGCGGGTGCGGCGTGGGCGCTGGTGCAACTGTTCCCTTCGCCCGTGCCGAGGCTGCTGGCCGCTGGTACCGCGCTCATCATCTGCTACGTCGCGCTACAGTGAGTATGCTGCCGATGTGTTATACTGGTCGATGAGGTGATAGGCGTGGCTTGCGTGTGCGGCGCGGCGGGTGCGGCGTGGGCGCTGGTGCAACTGTTCCCTTCGCCCGTGCCGAGGCTGCTGGCCGCTGGTACCGCGCTCATCATCTGCTACGTCGCGCTACAGTGAGTATGCTGCCGATGTGTTATACTGGTCGATGAGGTGATGGGCGTGGCTTGCGTGTGCGGCGCGGCGTGGGCGCTGGTGCAACTGTTCCCTTCGCCCGTGCCGAGGCTGCTGGCCGCTGGTACCGCGCTCATCATCTGCTACGTCGCGCTACAGTGAGTATGCTGCCGATGTGTTATACTGGTCGATGAGGTGATAGGCGTGGCTTGCGTGTGCGGCGCGGCGGGTGCGGCGTGGGCGCTGGTGCAACTGTTCCCTTCGCCCGTGCCGAGGCTGCTGGCCGCTGGTACCGCGCTCATCATCTGCTACGTCGCGCTACAGTGAGTATGCTGCCGATGTGTTATACTGGTCGATGAGGTGATGGGCGTGGCTTGCGTGTGCGGCGCGGCGTGGGCGCTGGTGCAACTGTTCCCTTCGCCCGTGCCGAGGCTGCTGGCCGCTGGTACCGCGCTCATCATCTGCTACGTCGCGCTACAGTGAGTATGCTGCCGATGTGTTATACTGGTCGATGAGGTGATGGGCGTGGCTTGCGTGTGCGGCGTGGCGTGGGCGCTGGTGCAACTGTTCCCTTCGCCCGTGCCGAGGCTGCTGGCCGCTGGTACCGCGCTCATCATCTGCTACGTCGCGCTACAGTGAGTATGCTGCCGATGTGTTATACTGGTCGATGAGGTGATGGGCGTGGCTTGCGTGTGCGGCGCGGCGTGGGCGCTGGTGCAACTGTTCCCTTCGCCCGTGCCGAGGCTGCTGGCCGCTGGTACCGCGCTCATCATCTGCTACGTCGCGCTACAGTGAGTATGCTGCCGATGTGTTATACTGGTCGATGAGGTGATGGGCGTGGCTTGCGTGTGCGGCGCGGCGTGGGCGCTGGTGCAACTGTTCCCTTCGCCCGTGCCGAGGCTGCTGGCCGCTGGTACCGCGCTCATCATCTGCTACGTCGCGCTACAGTGAGTATGCTGCCGATGTGTTATACTGGTCGATGAGGTGATGGGCGTGGCATGCGTGTGCGGCGCGGCGTGGGCGCTGGTGCAACTGTTCCCTTCGCCCGTGCCGAGGCTGCTGGCCGCTGGTACCGCGCTCATCATCTGCTACGTCGCGCTACAGTGAGTATGCTGCCGATGTGTTATACTGGTCGATGAGGTGATGGGCGTGGCTTGCGTGTGCGGCGCGGCGTGGGCACTGGTGCAACTGTTCCCTTCGCCCGTGCCGAGGCTGCTGGCCGCTGGTACCGCGCTCATCATCTGCTACGTCGCGCTACAGTGAGTATGCTGCCGATGTGTTATACTGGTCGATGAGGTGATGGGCGTGGCATGCGTGTGCGGCGCGGCGTGGGCGCTGGTGCAACTGTTCCCTTCGCCCGTGCCGAGGCTGCTGGCCGCTGGTACCGCGCTCATCATCTGCTACGTCGCGCTACAGTGAGTATGCTGCCGATGTGTTATACTGGTCGATGAGGTGATGGGCGTGGCTTGCGTGTGCAGCGCGGCGTGGGCGCTGGTGCAACTGTTCCCTTCGCCCGTGCCGAGGCTGCTGGCCGCTGGTACCGCGCTCATCATCTGCTACGTCGCGCTACAGTGAGTATGCTGCCGATGTGTTATACTGGTCGATGAGGTGATGGGCGTGGCTTGCGTGTGCGGCGCGGCGGGTGCGGCGTGGGCGCTGGTGCAACTGTTCCCTTCGCCCGTGCCGAGGCTGCTGGCCGCTGGTACCGCGCTCATCATCTGCTACGTCGCGCTACAGTGAGTATGCTGCCGATGTGTTATACTGGTCGATGAGGTGATGGGCGTGGCTTGCGTGTGCGGCGCGGCGGGTGCGGCGTGGGCGCTGGTGCAACTGTTCCCTTCGCCCGTGCCGAGGCTGCTGGCCGCTGGTACCGCGCTCATCATCTGCTACGTCGCGCTACAGTGAGTATGCTGCCGATGTGTTATACTGGTCGATGAGGTGATGGGCGTGGCTTGCGTGTGCGGCGCGGCGTGGGCGCTGGTGCAACTGTTCCCTTCGCCCGTGCCGAGGCTGCTGGCCGCTGGTACCGCGCTCATCATCTGCTACGTCGCGCTACAGTGAGTATGCTGCCGATGTGTTATACTGGTCGATGAGGTGATGGGCGTGGCTTGCGTGTGCGGCGCGGCGGGTGCGGCGTGGGCGCTGGTGCAACTGTTCCCTTCGCCCGTGCCGAGGCTGCTGGCCGCTGGTACCGCGCTCATCATCTGCTACGTCGCGCTACAGTGAGTATGCTGCCGATGTGTTATACTGGTCGATGAGGTGATGGGCGTGGCTTGCGTGTGCGGCGCGGCGGGTGCGGCGTGGGCGCTGGTGCAACTGTTCCCTTCGCCCGTGCCGAGGCTGCTGGCCGCTGGTACCGCGCTCATCATCTGCTACGTCGCGCTACAGTGAGTATACTGCCGATTTGTCGTACTGGATGCACCATGCTGGGCGTGGCTTGCGTGTCCGAGAAAAATCTATACTAATATTATAAATGCGAAAGTGTGTCCGTCTGTCTGCTACGCTTTCTCGGCCCGTCCGTTTTTTAATGAAATTTGGTACAGGCTTAGTTTATATCCCGGGAAAGGAATCTTTTAATCCCGGAAAATTAAGAAGTTCCCGCGAGAATAAAAAAAACAATATTCCACGCGGACGAAGTCGGCGGGCATCATCTAGTGTTACAATAAGTAAACAATACACAACACATACGTTACTGTAACAAGTATTACACTGACTTGTGGGCTACTGGATGCGAAGCCGGTTGCTTCCATGCAACTTTGTCATTCACATCGTCATAAATCACATCACAAATTCTTATTCCTAATGACAAAGAAATAACCTAACGAGAAAAATTTACTTGCAGATTCCTGGCCAAAGACACAGCATCCGCCCTCCAAAGAGCCAAGGTCTACTCGCTCCGGATCCTCACGGAACCCACCGACGCGTCAGCTGCCGACCAGACCCAGTTGTCTACCATCAGCAAAACTGTCACCGTGGAGATAGCTTCGAAGACCATCCTGGATCAAGCGTTGAAGGGCGATGTCAAATAAAATGACTTTGGACAAAAGTGAACGAAAAGTGAAAAAAAAGTGAATGAAAAGTGAAAAGAAAAAGGAACTGTAAATTATTATAATTATAATTTTTCAAAGTTGAGTTTGCCTTCAATTAAATCCTAGACTCTAGAACAGGCCTGGAAGTGAGTTCACTAAAGTGAAACAAGCCTTGAAGGAAGTTGTCAAATAAAGTTAAAGGTGACAATCCGAAACCGATTAGTGTTTTGAGAAACAAATCAAGTGAAAAATATCTTTAAAAAGGTATAAGGGAAAAAATTTAAAGTGAAAAGACAGTGAAAATTGTTTTTCACTAATCCATAGTGACTTTGATGACGGAATAAAAAGGACTACAAAACTTTTTGCCATATGATGTATGTATCATATTAATAATAAGTTATAAAATTTGTTCAGTAAAGAAGCTTATATAATATAACTATAATTTTTTATAGACTATCTTTAATACAGTATCGGAAATTAAATAGCAATAATGGCAAACTATTTATAGTGTAACAGCGGCTAGCAAGGAATTGTGATTATTAATGCAACAGTTGCAATGAATAATGCCTGCTAGCCTGTTAAAATATATGAACAGGGGTTAGAATAGAGGGCAGCGCACACCTGCAGCACTCTGTTGGTATGCGCTGCGCTTTATTATGCTGTACGGAGTTTCTTGATAATAACTAAAACTAACCTTTTGTACATTGGTATGACTTGATTCTCCTTCGAGTCTTGTTCTCAATATACCAATTTTAACCGTATACCTAAAGTTATAAGGTTTAGTTTAAGTTGTTATATAAAAGACTGCTCCGTTACAATGTGTGTGTTGGCCCTAACATATAGACTGTATAGTTTAAAAAAACATTTAAAATACTAGGCAAAACACAATACTTCATTGACGTAAAATAAAACCTAGATTACAACAATCTGCATTCATAAATTAATACTTACTTTAAATAATAACTGGACATTGTCTCAATCTATACATAAACACAAATTGACAGTGCTTAGTAAGTGTGTGTATTATATTACGTCAATGGAGTAACACAAAACTTCTAAATTGAAAAAACTAAACTGAAAATCATCTTTAAAAAAAAAAAAAAGGTTAAAACTATGCAATTAATGAATTTAAGTAAACGAGGCCGCGAATTGCTATTTCTGTCGAGCCTTGTATACTAATTTTCTTTAATTTGCGAGGAATCAATAAACTTACCTATTAATTCAGGAACACAGGACTTCATATTAATAGTTCCATTGCAATTAAATAGCTAAAACAAAAAAATATGTGTTATTTTTATGTTTGTTTTAGCTAAAAGCTAGTTTGAGAGTAAAATCTAAAGTGCCTACTTCCGATGAACTGCCTATTAATTTTATTTCGATTATCATTGATAGCTTAAAAAGAAGAATTTATACGTTAAAGAGAGACACGACACAGGACGTCTCGTGATGCCTTGTGTCGGGTCTCTCTCTAATATATAAGACATTACCCTACAGATCAATGACTCCAATATTAGCAACGAACGAAATATACATTATAAAACATCTAATTCTTAAGTGTACTCTTTAAACGCCTCGCAACTATCCAGCAATTTCTATTATCGTCCTCCGGACGATTTTTGGAAATTGCTGGCTTGTGTATATATACTAGCTGATGCCCGCGACTCCGTCCGCGTGGATTGAGGTGTTTTAGGGGTCTGAAAAATAGATAGTAGCCGATTCTCAGACCTACTGAAAATGCATATAAAATTTCATAAAAATCGGTCAAGCCGTTTCGGAGGAGTATGAAAACTAACATTGTGAAACGAGAATTTTATATATAAGAAATATAAAAGTATGGCGTGGCTATAAAAGAGCTAATGTACATGCTTTTTTTAATAATGAACCAATTTCCGAGCAAGTAGGAGAAAAAGCATATTTACTGTTTCCCCATCAGTTTAGAAGTTTTGTGTACATGTGAGTTCATTAAAATCCTAAGTAAATATAAGGCCAAGATTACAATTGTTAGGTTTACTCACGTAAGTCGCGTGTATGAGTAACTTACGAAATGTAAACAGTCTTGTAAGTCGCATATTGTATGCAAATGTTACTTAAACTGTATGTAAGTTACTTACATGCTCTATTTACGTAAAAACTTGCGAGTGTGATCGTGGCCTTATACCTACATTTTGTGTGTTGTGAAAGACTATTTTTTAGTACAAAGCTGGTCAAGTCAATTGTGATTACGGATTCATAAAAGAGGACGCCATTTTAATATTATAATATAATATTATACTATATATTAAGGTGGAAACATATTTAAAACACGACCCGGCCCGACCTCAGAATTTTAAATGGTATAGAGTAGTAAAGGAGTTTTAGTATGTCGCATATGATTTGTGAAACACCAGTGAGCGTTATTGTAAAAACAGACGTATGTATATAGCTTTAAAGTTCTTATTACTTAGCTTCGGAGTTCGGATGCTAGTATTTGTAGTGTGATTCTGATAAGGTCGGGTCTGCAATACGAATGTTTCTACTTTTTATTATCTTAGAGGTTCATCTGGAATGTTATCAATTAGATCTAGTATTATCTAGAAGTTCTAGTATAATTAACGGTTGCCAAATTGTTAAGACGCCATTTTTTCGATTGTGAAATTATTGTTAATAGACAACTGCGATCTTTACGTAATGGTGTATCCATGTATTAATATATTTACAGTGTATTATTGAGTAATAATTTCTTATTTTTTCCTTTTTAATACCCTTACCAAAACATTTAAAAAATACCGTCGATGAGCGAATACGAGCATCGGCAAACACTAACGTTAGCTTCTAACGTTAAAGTAATATCGACCTTATCTCAATTGCTTTAGCGCTCAAATTCATCCATAGGTCCAAAACCAGCGCTCCAAGTGGAAACGTTCCGAATTTAAAATCGGTCGTACTGAATTTGTGACTTTAAATCAAGGGTTTTGAGGTCCCTTTTACTCTGACGCCAAAGGATTATTTAAAATATTGTGGTAAGAGTACTAAACTTCATCTTCGCTATGTAATGTACTAGTGCAAATGAGTTCGAAGATGTCAATAAGTATGGAGGGTAGAGTAGAAGGAGTAACATCTCTGTATATAAAGTGTCCGTCGAAATGCATTAAATCGGGGTCGCCACATTAGCATGAGGGTAAATTTAAAAGGAACAATTTTTTAAATTATTAGAGTAGGTTTGAGAAATAAACAAGGAAAGAAAACATTCAACATTATTTTGTACAACGTAAGTTGTTGAAATTTTCTATAATTAACTATTTTAGTCGACAATAACATTAAATTTTTAACTCGGCATACTTCACTTCATTCTACAATTGCTACATTCATACCATACCCTTTGCTACACCAGCGCCATTGTGGAAGGTTTTTGAACGGTTATTTATAGCAACCACTGGACACTTTTTCAACTTTTCTCCCATAAGAGATGTTACTCCTTCTACTCTACCCTCCATACAATAAGGAAGGTGGCCTATGTTAGCCGCCATCTTGGTTTATTTTTTCAAAATGGCTGCATCATGAAACCTTTATAAATCGAAAAATTGAGATATTTGCAAAATTTAAATCATTTCGTCTTTAAACCACCAGTATCAGAGATGTCAAAGATTTATTGGAATGTATTTTATCTTAAGTTAATATATCTTTATAACCTACGAATTAGTGAAGTGAAAGCTGAGGGTTGGTTTTTTTCATACAACACTGGCGTGTACAAAACTAAGGGCTAAACAAAAAAATCTAGTACATTTCGGAATACCCAGCCAAAAAATCAAGATGGCGTCCGGGCCATAGGCCTTCCTTTACCTTTCGAACCCCTTTCGGAGTAAATTGTTTACGTCAGTCGTTCAGTCTTGAGCCTTTGAAAACGAGAATTTGTTAATCTGCGCATGAAACTTCTTCTTTAACGCTGAAACTACTTTCAAGAAGAAGTGATATGTCGGTAGAATAAGTATAGTCCAACAAACTTATCTGACCCGGTGACATCTTCGCTAATATCTATGTAAAATAAAATAAAAACAAAAACTAAACAGGCATAAAAATATGATTATATAATAGGGATGATGCCTATATCAAAAATAAATTATTTCATAACTGATCATTAAATAGAGGATGTTCCAAAAGACCTAAAATTCACATCCTCGGTTAGTTTTGAGTTTTATAACCATTTTAAAATCTAGATTAAAGAAAAAAAGTGCGTTGACATTTGATGACGTCACTATTGTGAATTTCGTACAACTTCCATACTAGAAGTGCGTTTTTAAGTTTGTTAAAGAGTTGCTGATTTGATTGAGTTGTCTATTTTGACCACCGGAGCAGATAAGTTTGCGAAACTGTAGACCGATTTCATATCGGTTGATTTGTAAAACCAAGCTTACTTATTGTGATTTTAAAGTTGAATTATTTATTTTACGAAACGATTTTAAGATGAAAACATAATATAATAAATCCGTGACTTTTAAAGACGTTATTTTTTATTTAAGAAAATCCCTTCTTTTTTAGGGTTCCTTAGTCAACGAGGAACCTTTATAGTTTCGCCATGTCCGCAGCTAAGCTTAGAGACTATAAGTATTATAAAAATATCTGGGCATGCATCTCGACAGACGACTCACTTGGTGAAAGCATATAAATAAATAAATAAATAAATGAATTTTTATTGATCAACAATTTACATCAAATTAATAGGTAGTACAAATAAATATCTGGACCAAACGCAAACAGCTCGACATGAAGCTGCGAAGTCTGTACTGGCTTATTGAAATCACAGCTTGCCTCCACCAGTAAGATGGCCATCTACAAAGCAATAATAAAACCCATATGGACCTACGGTACTCGGCTCTGGGGTACAGCCAGCATAAGCAATATTGAGATCCTTGAAAGATTTCAAAACAAGGCTTTGAGAAATATGTATAACATCCCGCCATACATAAGCAACAAAAACATTCAAAAGGATCTCAACATCAAAAGTATTATAAAATTTGGTATGAGTATATTACTTTTGATGTTGAGAATATAGTATAATATTAATCTCGCCGAAAAAGTGAGGGGATGTCAGTAGTTAAGGACCACTTTTCGAAGTGACGCTCCCCGTAGTAATTATGTTCCTTGGTCATGATATTCTACAATTTTATTTATTTATTTATTTTATATAATGCCTTAAAAGAAATATCAAAAATTACACCACAATTTTGCAGACTAAAGCGCTAGACTAAAAACACAGGCTGGCGTTTGTAAAGTGCAGCCCAAATAGACCCGTAGACTGCGTTAGGGCTGACAAAAAGATCGACGAAGTTATATCACTAAAGTTCACAAAATGTGGCATGATAATTTACTTATTTTAAATATATCTGTTTAGTAAGAATGACGAACAAAAGATTTTACAATATTACCTACCTTATTACATTATAACAACTTCAGTGTTCTCTAACCATTCGTTGCTCTGCCTTGAGTAACAAGCAAAGGTATATTAATATAAATAACAAGAGTCAAGAAAGTAGACCTATCTTTACCTTGGTTGCGTGTGGTTATGGATCTAGTTGTTGTTATATTGTTACATTGCAATTAATTTAATATATTTAATATGATCTAAAGTTTCTTCCTAAATAAATTGACGAGTGTGCCTATTTAATATTGTGAGTTTGCATCTTAAAAACCTTATCCATCACCATACGCAAGTAGGTCTCTATACACATATTGGTTATAGGCCTATTACACTGCACTTTTCACAGGGACCCTTCCATTTGAATCAGTGAAGTGTAATAAGATTTAGGAAGAAAGGGCCCCTAAATTGGTCCTTAATGCTGTGTAATAAGCGACGCTCTAACAAGCGGCCACCCTTACCTCAGGGCCTTGTAAAAAGTGCAGTGTAAAAGGCCTATTAGTGTCAGTAATTGAACAGAAAAATGACAAGGCACTCTCCCGTCGCCCCGCAAAAGTTAGTCGAACATGATTTCATTAATTTTTCTTACGTTTCCTACCCCGTGTTTATTTCATCCAAGGTTTCAGGATATAATTTCACTAGCGGCATGCAACTTTACAAGCTGTAGGTACCTTCATAACATTGATTTTCCGTATTTGGCTTTAAGCCAGGCAGTAGCAGCGAAGGTCATAGGTCAGGGGCGGACTAAGCCGGTAAGGGGGCACGCCGTATCACAGAGGCCTCTAGTTTATATTTATGGTTTTCGATGGAAACGGGGGATTGCGAGGCGAAGAAACCACATAAAGTAATAAAATATAACAACAAATTAATTTTACTGTAATAAGTAGGTAAGTACTTACTTTTGCAAACTATTAGTGGCAGTAACATTTTCAATTGGTTCCACCTAGTTTATTATAGTTGGAGCTCTAAAGATTATTTGTATACTATTAAAAATATCTCTTTACGCGGTTAATTTCACATTTTCTAGAAACAAGGATTTTTTAATTAAAAACATAATACGCGTCTATTCGTCTCCCTCCAAAAAAACACCATTTTAAATGTAACCGGGGCCGCGGTTTCTCAATCAATCAAAATATATTTGTTTTTAATTGATATTCTGTAGGTACTTATACACTTTTTGAACTTCAATAAAATATAAAAAGTGATTGTGATGACTAACTAAGGTAAATACCCTAAAACTAAAGCTACGAGGGTTTCAATCGCGCCCTGGCTTGACAAGAGTTTATTTTAGGGCTGTTAGAGGCCCCCGTGGAGGCCTCATTCAGTGATGCCGGCCCGAGACTCCGTACGGGCTAAGTCCGCCGCTGCGGTTTATTGAAGACTTCAATAGCAACGTCTTGCACAATTGAAAAGCACACCAATTGAACAATAGGCTCCTAACCCTTGCCTATTCTTGATTGCAGAGCTACGAGGTAGCCTAATTGGTTGGAGCAGCGGTTCCAAAACTTTAGTAAACGTCGGAACCTCTCTTATGGCTTCGCTCTCTCGCACATTCTAACATTTTCAATGATTGTCGAACCCTCAATTTTTTCAGGAGATGTTGGATGGAACTTCTCATCGGGTCACAGGCCACAGCAAATCAATCGCGATCGGTTTAATGGTTAAATAAAACGTAGATTTTTATTTAAATATTGGATGTTGCTCGTGACTTCATCCGCGTGGATTAGGTTTTTTTTGATCCTACGGGAACTCCTTAATTTTCTGGAATAAAAAGTATCACAACCAAGTAATGGCCGGAACACAACCTATCTCTATACCAATTTTCTTCAAAATCGGTTGAAAAGCTTGGGCGTGAAAGCATAACAGACAGACAGACACACTTCCACATCCATACTATCCATACTAATATTATAAATGCGAAAGTTTGGATGGATGGATGATTGTTACTCAATCACACCGGAACGGCTCAACAAATTTGACACCGAGATAGATTTAGTCTGGAATAACAACCGCGTGAATCGAAAAATCTTAATCCACGCGTATGAGTTTTTGTTGAAACACGATTTAAGTGTTTTTGATTCCCGCGGAAACTCCTTAACTTTCCGGGATAAAAAGTATGTCACTCTTCAGGTCCTCAAGTATACTCATAACAAAAATCACGCCAATCCGTTGCTCCGTTGCGGCGTGATTGAAGGAAAAACCAACAAACAAATACACTTTCGCAGTGATAAATGATTTATTTATTTCATGTAGGACAACTTGTGTCACTTATGAATCGTTATGACTCTACCACCGGTTCGTGAAAACTAATTCTACTGAGAAGAGCCGGCAAGAAACTCAGCGGTTGCTCTTTTCATAGAAAAGAAAAGGTTACAATATGTAGACAACACAACACGTTACAAGTATTACACTGACTTTTGGGTCACTGGATGCGAGGCCGGTTGCTTCCATGCAACTTTGTCATTAATTAAATCATCTATAGTGTAATAACCTCGACTTAACAAGTGCTGTTTAACACAGTCTATGTAATGGCAAAATAATAATATATATATTATTATTTTGCCATTACATAGATTTAAAGACTGTGTTAAACAGCACTTGTTAAGTCGAGGTTATATATATATGTATATAGTTAGCCCTTGACTGCGATCTCACCTGATGGTAAGTGATGATGCAGTCTAAGATGTTAGCGGGCTAACCTGTTAGGGGCATGGCAGTTATATTAAACCCATACCCCTATTCGGTTTCTACACGGCATCGTACCAGATCGCTAAATCGCTTGGCGGCACGTTTTTTACCGGTAGGGTGGTAACTAGCCACGGCCGAAGCCTCCCACCAGGCCAGACCAGGGAATATTCAGAAATTATAAATTTCCAAACCCTGCCGGGGATCGAACCCGGGACCTCCACACTTAAGGCAACAGCGTTCAACACTGCGCCACGGAGGTCGTCAAAAAGTATGATTTGCACGTTGTACTTCATACAGTTTGAGAAATACTGATGTCTAGACAATTAGTTTAACACGAGTTTAACTGCAGGCAAGCGCGAACGGTAATAGAATCAGAGGCTACCTATTTATATACCTAGTCCTACTTGTTATTTTAACTATATGGAAGTCAATTCTACCTTTTGATTATGACTAATTTTAGAGAAAACCAATTTCGTTTATTGTAAAAAATTAAGTTTTTTAGGGTTTCGTACCTCAAGGGGAAAAAGGAACCACAATAAGTTAGATAGATAGATAAATCCTTTATTGCCACACAAACATCTTACTAATATTATAAATGCTAAAGTTTGGATGGATTTATGGATGTTTGTTACTCAATCACGCCCCAACGGCTGAACGTATAAGGCTGAAATTTGGCACAGAAATAGAGCATAGTCTCGAATAGCACATAGGCTACTTTTTATCCCGGAAAATTAAGGAGTTCCTGCGGGAACAAAAAACCTCAAAACATGCAGACGAATAAAAAGATATAAAGCAAACGATAAATATGCCTAATGCCCTGTTCAGTGCCTACCCTCACATCGCAGTTTTCTAGCGGAAAAACTATTTAACAAAACGAAGGTTACGACTTACGTCCAATGCTTTCTGAGAAAGCTTTCAAATACCAACCTACTAATTGCGCTTGGCAATGCAATTTGTTTATTAAGAAGGTCGCACACGGGCGTACAAAAGCCTTCCACTTTAGAAAATTTAGAAATAATAAATCAGGGATCGAACCCACGATCTCCTGCTTATAAGACCACAGCGTACTGCGCTAAGGAGATCGACAAAATAAGTGGGATGGAGATGTTGCCTTTGGAAATCCTATCGTATGACCTGTAAGTAGGCAAGTAAGAAAAGAGTATGGATTAATGAAATCTATAGGTATTATAATCCTATAGATTTCATTATGTCAATAAAACGTATCCTACTTCTATGGTTTAATGCGTCACGTATGAAACTTTTTAATTATAGAGCGGATAGGTTATTACAAAAAATATACATTTGTTAGTGTTAGATAGGTGGAGATTTTGCCTTTGGAAATCCTATCGTATGACCTGTAAGTAGGCAAGTAAGAAAATAGTATGGATTAATGAAATCTATAGGTACCTACTAATCCTATAGATTTCATTACGTCAATAAAACGTATCAGTTACTTCTATGGTTTAATGCGTCACGTATGAAACTTTTTAATAATAGATCGGACAAATAATCACAAAAAATATAGGTACATTTGCTAGTATTAGGTATTAAAATTATTATTAGGTCGCATTCCCAATTGAGCCGTTTCCTTTTACGATTTTATTCATCTGTTACGGGGATGCTGGCTCTCTCTACGAACATTGTGTGTCATAACGTAGCGTTATTGATTTTTCCTATTACACAACTTTTATGAAGCCTTTCCATACTGAAAAAAAAACAAATAGACCCGACTTCCAAGCCAACACAAATTTTGGGTATTATATCATCGGCAGATTACTAAAATAATTTATTTTATTTAAATCTGTGTTATATATAGAACCTAATTTTGCGACTAGACCGTACGAAGGTGCACGAGATTTGCCGAAAGCGCACGAGGAAGAAAGGAATGGTGGTGGGTTTTCGCGCATGCTCCACCCTAGGTTGAATCGGGGTGACGTCATAGAGTTTAGGGATGTGGATATCATCCCTTCTTCATTCTTGTCTACGTTAATATTATATTTTAAGTTTTACATGGATTTTTAAGTTAAGATTTTAATATAAAATAGAAGTTTAATTATGGTATTATTAAAATTATGACAGGATCTATGGATTTAAATAACTATGCACTTATTTGTTAAATCTTACCTAAATTATATTAAAAATGAGGAAATTAGGATGGTTGTAAGTTTATGAGTTTGGATATTTGCAGTGGCGTGCATAGGTTTTGAAGCTAGGCTAGGCAAAAGTTAATCATAATACCTATTTACTGGCTGTTTTAATGAAAAATGAACATAGACCTATTTCCATTTGGGTAAGCAGTGTTTTTATGCCTGTGTGCTGTTCATGCACGCCACTGGATATTTGTTAATACGCCACAATGACAAAACCGATGTGGTTGAAATTTGAAATGACGATGGCTTATAACCTGAATTGACATTTTTTCCTGGGAAATAAAAAAAATTTCAATGGAAAAAATGCTTAGGTTGTACATTTCAATAATAATTATGATCCTGTTATTATTACATAGGCTTTATCTTTCGTATATGAACGACGTTAATTGATCATTATGTTGTTTTATAAAACAATATTTTGCGAGTTAAGAAAATATTTGTTTTTGGTACAAGTTCACAGCCATTCATCTTTTTCAAGGTTGACGTAAGATAATTGTTTTTTATTGTTTGTTATTCCTTAGATATTTTCAAAAAACGGATATTTAATTGGAATAGATGACATACTTCTAGAGATTTTAAATAACTTTTGCGATTGAAAAGTAGCAGTTTCTGTTTTATTTAGTTAAAATAAAAACACGGTTTAAATCAGTATATAAAATGTTCTGGTCTTAAATTATCGATAATATAATAAATTAATAAAATCTTCACATCACTATTCCTGATCTTGTGAAGGCAGTCAGTGAAGATCGTCCGACGCGAAATAACGTTCGCGTTCGATATTTGAAAATCGTATGAAAATACGGGTTGGAAAAATCAGTCTTGTGTCTATAGCCAGTGTTACAAATTGTGAAAAAGTAGGTTGAGTTTCCATATTACTTAATTTATGTAAAGTACATATTATTATTTATTATTTTATATTCCTCGAAGTCATTAACTTATTAGCATTACAAATATTTTTAAAATATGGATAAAAAAACAGATATTAAAGCTGAAAGCAATCCTTTGCGTTTTTTCAATTAGCTCTAAAAGCGAAGCAAAAAAAAGAAAATTCGTCAAGCGGGAATCGTTTATTTTGAATATTGATACAGATTACAGATTAAAAATATATTTATTACCTACTTATTTCATTCAGGAAGGAGGTTTTGGTGCATTGAGGATTTAAATATTTTGATATCTCGAAGGTGTTTTATTGATTGTGCGCGGCGGGGGCGCGGGGCGCAAGGGATGGGAGAGGTCGGGACTCTCTGGTTTTCTTCGCACGTGGTCCTTACACGTGCTAAGATTGTTTATTTTTCAATACACAAGGTCGTTTACATGTCGATTAGAGGGTTAAAGCTGGTTAAATAGTTAATCGCTTGGTGAAGGTAAGTACGTTAGGGGTGGGGGGTGGGTAGTGCGACGTAGGCTTAATATGTAGGTATCTAAGAATGATTTACAGTTGCGGTATTTTACTTAGGTACTTTAATATACTTAAGTGATTCTTAACAAAGCATAGATATTTGGAATTACTTAAAAAGAACCTAAAAGAAAAAAAAACTTTCTCGCTAATTTCTTCCCTTTAGAAAGCTCTACGAAAATTATGGGAAATCTTTAATTTTGGTTATCTACATCCTACTACTATCTCTTCGTTTCTACATCCTACATAATTTAAGACTATACTTAGCCGATAATAATCAGTTAGTTATTATGCGCGTAAGTATAAGTACAAGTAGGACATTAGTTAGGTATGTCTAGCAAAAACCAGTTTTTAAATTTCCTAGTCGTGGATGGTATCGGGCTAACCTGTTAGGGGTATGGCAGTTTTTATTAAACCTAAATCTACCCCTAATCGTCATCGTGTCGTAACGCATCTTTGCAGGTAGGGACAATTAAGGCCAAAGCCTCCCACGAGATCAGAGAAAATTCAGAAATTATTCCCAGTTTGATCTTGCCGGGGATCGAACCCACGCGCCAGGCGTCAAAAATCGGATGCTGCATCTTTTCATCGAATTGCATGATTTCTATAGAATATATTTTATCTGAAATACATATTTTAACGTCCAAACTATCGTGAGTGATATTCATTTTAACTACCTATTAATAACTACTGGATAAACTCACGTGTTTTGTCGGAAAAGTGCCCGACTAATTTCGAAATGTGAAATACCTAGGTCACTATTATGGGCTTCGAATATAATATGACTATTATGGGCTTCGAATACAAAGAGTTGGGTTTTCAACAATAGGAAATCAATGCTAATCTATTTTACCAAGTTAGGAAATGATAAAAGATTCATAATTTTAGCTGCCCTGAGCCGGTTGCGATCGATTTATATAAGTACCTAGGAGAAGACAAGTATTTCATTTAATAATTCAAGCATTTATTATTTTTTGATAAGTTCCCTGGCGAAGGCGAATTATTGAAACTGTGATAGAGATAGCCTTATTTATTAGTGGCTATACTATTCCTAATATTATAAATGCGAAAGTTTGGATGGATGTATGGATGTTTGTTACTCAATCACGCCCCAACGGCTGAACGGATCTGGCTGAAAGTTGGCACAGAGATAGAGTATATTCTGGAATAGCACATAGGCTACTTTTGATCCCGGCAAAATTAAGGAGTTCCCGCAGGAACCAAAAAACTGATCCACGCAAACGAAGCCGCGGGCATTAGCTAGTACTGTTATATATAGGCTATGGTGAGGAACGAGTGGCCTATTTCCGATAAAGCATATCAGTCGAATTGCGATTGTTAAACAACGTAGACTCAAGTCGGTAACTGGATGGGTGACCGAATTTGGAAGTCCGAAATTGACCTTTTCATTCCTTCCGTGCCGTGGGGAGCACGTTAAGCCGTCGGTCCCGGTTTATTATCACTAACATCTGATAATAATCGTTACAAAAACCTAAGAGTTTCAATACTCTTAGTCGCGGAAGGACGTGGGAACCCACCGCATTATTACCCCCAAGAAAACCCCTGCCATTATGTGATTAATGGAATATTTGTGGTTTTATGTAACGTAACTTGACGTCCCTAAATTATAAAACACAAACGTCAACAATATTAAAACAATACGGCTTTATTGCAATGGTTTACGCGTTACTTTTTGACAACCGTTATAAACTTGATGAATCTGTGCGTCGATTTCGATGACGTCACTAGTCAGTACTTCATACTTGAAGCTCCGTAGGCGTGCGTTTTTATACGACTGCCTGAAAGAAGGAGTATATTGTTTTCAGGGTTCATGTATGTATGTATGACGTATGTATGTGAGTTTGTATATTCCACCATAACTTCTATATGCCTGAATCGATTTTGATAAATGAGGTATCGTTAGAATCCCTAGCTTATTCCGGGTGACATAGGCTAGTCAAATTTAAAAAAAAAATATGGGGTGACCACGATCCCGCATTAAAGGCTAAAATAAGATTACCTATATAATCATCATCTAGAAAATGATGAGTAGATTCCAAAAATATACAACACTATAGTTCAATATCCAGTGATTCACAAAGAAATATCATTTAATAAAAATGTGAATAAGATTCTAATTTAACTAGATTAATTTAGATTTTTAACTTTTTAGTTCGTTTTTTTCATGTTTTTTATTTTTTTTAATTACTACTTGTTAGGCATTTGTTAACGTTCTGATTTTCGACTTGTAAGTAGTCAAATACACAAAGATGGCGATATAAACAAAAACTTCATAAACGCCACCGCACGGCGGAATAATCCTTGTATTTTATTCACTTGCTTTAAGCAATAAGCCTTGCATGCCTTATTATTATATTTTATTCACTTGCTTTAAGCAATAAGCCTTGCATGCCTTATTATTATATTTTATTCACTTGCTTTAAGCAATAAGCCTTGCATGCCTTATTATTATATTTTATTCACTTGCTTTAAGCAATAATCCTTGCATGCCTTATTATTATATTTTATTCACTTGCTTTAATCAAGAATCCTTGCATGCCTTATTATTATATTTTATTCACTTGCTTTAAGCAATAAGCCTTGCATGCCTTATTATTATATTTTATTCACTTGCTTTAAGCAATAAGCCTTGCATGCCTTATTATTATATTTTATTCACTTGCTTTAAGCAAGAATCCTTGCATGCCTTATTATTATATTTTATTCACTTGCGTGCTTTCGTGAGGCTTCGGTAGTTGCACTGCTCATGTATCTCTAAACGAATCAATGCAAGACATATAGTACCCTTATACCTACATATTTTGTATTTACGTAGGTTTAACGTATTTTGTAGGAATTACGTAGGTAGGTACTTAGCCATTTTCTTTACGGAAACGAAGTGACTATTTGTACAGGTACTGGACGAATAAATTATATTTATTCGTATAAATTATATTTATTCGAATAAATTATATTTATTCGAATTAATTATATTTATTATTTATTCAATTTTTTTTTTAAAGATTTAAACTATTCAATGTTCTTAGTGTAAATTTTTGAAATATTCATTTTATTTACGTTTTCTTGTCTCTTTCTTGTAGGTTAGGTTAGGGTTCGACAGAAATAATCAAGTAGTGCCCGACCGCAGGCCGGGCACTTAGGTTTAATCGGGTTTAAATACCTATCAGATTACAATCTACCGGAAAATAATGCGTTAAATTGTAATCTTTCGAATAATAAATTGTTTGTCCAGTACCCGTATTAATAATTATAAATTGTTCGTACGGTAACCGTATTAATAATTATAAATTTTTCATACAGTACCCGTATTAATAGACGCACTCTTACGGAAAATACACGACAGGAATATACGTCGAAAGTAGAGGCAATAAATCGAAATGTATAACAGGAAAAGGTGACTGAGTGATCTATTAACACACAGCTCCAACCGGGAATCGGGCTGTAATTTGGCATACACTATACAAAGTAGTTTCTTTTTTAAATTCAACCTCTAAGGGGTAAAGATGGGTTTGAAATTTGCGTATTACACGCGGAAGAATTCGCGGGCAAAAGCTAGTCCATCTATTGTAAATGCGAAAGTTTGGATGGATGGATGTATGGATGGATGTATGGATGGATGTTTGTTACTCAATCACGCCCCAACGGCTGAACGGATCTGGATGAAATTTGGCACAGCGATGGATAACACATAGGATACTTTTTATCCCGAAAAATTAAAGAGCTCCCGCGGGAACCGAAGAACCTCAATCCACGCGGACGAAGTCGCGGGTATTAAAAATATAAATGCTAGTCTGTATTTTCCATTTCACAGAGAAAGATACAGAAGTATTTTCCATTCCGGATACGTATATAGGTTACTTTTTAGTTTTTATCCCGGAAAATCAAAGAAATACCGTAAGATTTTGGAACAATGCGAATTTTTCTCTTTTTTAGGGTTCCGTAATTAACAAGGAACGCTTATAGTTTCACCATATGTCCGTCCGGGCAATTCACTTATAATAGATAAACATCAAGTCATCACTAACACTAAAGCCTTAATTTAAAAATGGGCTAATAAAAGTAGAAGAGTCTCTGAGTTAATAGAAAAAAAATTGGATTAATATAATCGTCAGTCCTATAGTGACTCTTGTGATTAAATTGCTTACTTTGTTAAATTGCCACTTAGTTTTTTAATTTGTTTCGAACAACTTAGCATAATAATAATTATATCTATATTTAAAAAAAAGTGTCAATTTTTTAAATATTTATTTCACACCCTCATTAAGTCCATATTATGATGTTAATTAATAACTTAAACATTACGGTATATATATACCTATATATGAATAAATAAATAAATAATATTAGAATATTGTACAAGTTTTCTAAAAATTATATGAAGACGATAAAGGATAAACTTATCCTTTAATTTAAATGATTTCCTTTCATCCTCGTACACAACAGTTGAATCATTTTAATTAAAGGAATGAAAAGCTTTCATTTAAAAGATAAAATCCTAATACCTAGTGGCTCTTATGTAATCCAGATAAATGGTACCGTGTGTGATAAGCATTATGGACTTGTATAGGCAATAGATGAAAGCTTAGCTTATATACGGTTGTCACAATATGTCGCATCGATTGTAAAAGCTTGTATATGTCACCGTAAGATTATAAAAACCGTTAGATTATAATCTAACTCGCCAAATTCTAAACTGTCGAAAGATTGTAAACTGTTCAATGTTCTGAGTGTCAATTTTTGAAATATTCATTTTATTTACGTTTTCTTGCCTCTTTCTTGTAGGTTAGGTTAGGGTTCGACATAAATAACTAAGTAGTGCCCTTAGGTTTTATCGGGTTTAAATACCTATCAGATTACAATCTACCGGAAAATAATGCGTTAAATTCTAATCTTTCGACAGTTTAGAATTTGGCGAGTTAGATTATAATCTAACGGTTTTTACAATCTTACGGTGACATATGCATTGTAAGCTCTCGGCGCTGTTTAATATTAGATGCCTATGCCCTTCCCCGGGATACAAACTATCCCTATACCAAATTTCATCAAAATCGGTTGAACATATGGGCCGTGAAAGCGTAGCAAACAGACAGACACACTTTTGCATTTATAATTCTAGATGATGCCCGCGACTTCGTCCACGTGATCGATGTTTTTTAATATCCGCGGGAACTCTTCAATTTTCCGGGATAAAAAGTAGCCTATGTCCTTCCCGGGGACCTATCTCCGTACCAAATTTCATGAATCGGTTGAGTAACTGGGCCGTAAAAGCAGACAGTACGTACTTACCATCTTAGAATGCATCATCACTTACCATCAAGTGAGATTGAAGGGCTAACTTGTAGTAGATATAAAAAAACTAGGGATTCTAACGTTACCTCATTTATCCAAATCAGTTCAGGCGTATAGAAGTTATGTGGAATATACAAACTCACATACATACATGAACCCTGAAAACAATATACTCCTTTTTTCAGGCAGTCGTATAAAAAAACAGACAGACACACTTTCACATTTATAATATTAGTATGGGTGCGATTTATGTGGTATCCCAGCAGGGCGACCGCGTATCTTCTGCATCAATCACTGTTACAGTATCAATTGTTGTGATTGGCTGAATTTATGGTATGCCTACAGGATATATTTCGGAGAGTGTGCTCAGGAACTATTCGATCTGGTTCCTCCGTCACCTTTTTATTATCGAACTGCAAGGCATCGACAAGGTCTGCACCCTTACGCAGTCGAAATTCCGCGGGCACGTACGAAGCGATTTGCTTCCTCGTTTCTAATTAGAACCGCTAGGATATGGAATGCCATTCCGGCTTCCGTTTTCCCCTCCTCTTTTAATATAGGTACCTTCAAATCAAGAGTGAATAGGCATCTTCTAGGAAAGCGCGCTCCACCTTAGGCTGCATCACCACTTTAAGCAAGTCTGATTGCAGCTGTGGCGGTCATCGCAGTCCGCACATAATCCAATAGATGGCATTACTAGTACGATTCACGCGACCACGAAGAGCCCAACTCACGATTACGAAGCGTTCTCTGAATTACGCTATATATACGACCTCCAACGATGAACGGTCGGACCAGTGGTCCCCGAGCACAACAACCGCTCGGAGGATGATCATCCTTTGTTACGGTCGAGCCATATCACCTGCTTCCGTACACAGCCAAGCGCTGGCCTATATAATTAAAAAAAAAAAAACCTTGCTGCGTCAATGGATTTTGTCCAATAGTGGAAGAGTGTTATCCAATCAGAGGTGATTGCGATCGTTACACTGTAGCTGTCAGATACGCGGTCGCCCAGCAGGTTAAGGTAGGCGTACATGCGTAAAGAAGCACTGGATGTGCAGTTGTGGTATCGATCCGCGGGTCGTGAGTTGACCCACTAACCAGCTGTATCATCAGTTCATAAATTATCTCGATAACGATCATAGATTTCGATAGATTTAGACGCGAGTCCTGACGGCATCGCCAGTTTTAAGTCTGAGAGGCCAGTGTGCTTACTCCCAGTTTTAACATTGCAAATAAGGTAGATCGACGTGAGAGCTCACCACGCCAAGTGTAAGCGAATATTTTCGGTGAGTTACGAATCCACCATCGAATGTGAATATGACGTCATTCTCGCATTTTGAGATGACAATCAGTGTGAAAAGTAACATTCGGAGTGCCAACATAGCAAATAACATTCAGTCCTATCGTATTTTTGTAAGTTTGGTGAGTTATAAACTCGATCTGTTTCATCGAATTTCACTTGGAGTGGGAATGACTCGGTGACTTTTTGTTCACCATGTTTCCGCTTGGAGCGCTGGCTGTAGATGTATGGAGGAGCTCACTTTCACCTCATTTTAGTGAGACGTATTTCAAATTCGATCAATCTCAGAGTACGGGCACTGGAGTCCCAACACAAGCTGAGTGACTCACCTGTTGGTAGCGTTACACTGCTGTACAAACTTACATTTTATGATATATGTAACTCATTTTTAATTTTTGATTTATTTTGTGCGTCTGGGTTTATTGCTGCCAATAAATATTTTTCTATTCTATTCTATTCTATTCGAGTATCGAAACATTACGACTACCGACTCAAACTTTTCCTTTCACTCGAGAGACATGCGAACTTTGATAAATAAAAATCGGTGTATATGTCACCGTAAGATTGTAAAAACCGTTAGATTATAATCTAAGTCGCGAAATTATAAACTCGAAAAATTGTGAACCGCTCAATGTTCTGAGTATAAATTTTTGAAATATTCATTGTATTTACGTTTTCTTGCCTGTTTCTTGTAGTTTAGGTTAGCGTTCGACATAAATAATCAGGTAGTACCACTTAGTGGTGGTAGGTTCTATCGGGTTAATGTAACTAACAGATTACAATCTACCGAAAAATAATGCGTTAAATTGTAATCGTTCGACAGTTTGCAATTTCGCGAGTTAAATTATAATCTAACGGTTTTTACAATCTTACTGTGATATATCTATTTAACACTAGGTAACTACTGTCTCTAAGTATAAAACTACTTAATATAACAGATAAGTCTGACTCATTTTTGGATTGTGACGAAATGTTGTAGAGACAACTTGCTAGGTACTCGAAGACTGACATCTTATGCTACTTTTATCTCGGGAACTTTGAAAATTCCCACGGAATTCTTTAAAATCCAAACCGACGGTCTCGACTTACTCAGTAAATAATGATTAACAATAGTTAATTTCTCTCTGAAATTATATAGTGTTCCGATACTCGAAAACTAACCACGTTTTCGAAATGGACGAACTTGTGTTACCTGGTGAACAGGTTACACAACCTCTTGGAGTCGGTTTTGGCTGTTTTTGGCTATTTTTCAGGTTCAAAAACATCCTCTATAGTAAACTATTTATTATTTAATCTGTGCCAATGTACCGGAATTAAAATGATTGCTATTAACCACGGATCATTATCTCAATGACTGCATCAGGGTTACGTAATCTGTCCTTTAGTTTCCGGGCAGCACAAAACATTTTTTTGTCCCATTATACGTGCTGCGTCTAAAAATAAATTCGCAGTAGATTTGCATTCATTCATTCAGTCTTCATTGTCAGGCTTGTTAATTCATTATTTCATTCATAGAACACGTGTTAGGTACCTAACGTATTCTATAGTTAGCGCCAATAAAATAGTTGTCTCTGAGCTGAGGTGTGCTTGTTAGCGCAGCTCTCATACAAACTGTCGAAGGCCGAAGTCCATTCCATACTACACGCGAAAATATGCTATTGCTACGCGTCTTGGGGTCAACTTCAGACGCAACTAGATGATTGACGCCAGCCATACCTACAAGTAGGTATGTTACTATTTAAACTAGACTTAAAGTTTCAAAAAAAAAATATCCTGTCGCTACTTATTTCCGGGTTAAAAAGTATATTATGCACTTACCGACGTCTTAAAAATGCAAGCTATCAATGCCAGTTCCACCATCGTAACAATATACTCCTTTTTTCAAGCAGTTGTATAAAAATCGCAATAGCATGGCATTATTATCTAGGCCAAAAAGAAGCGGGTGTTACCAGTATCCCTTATTCAAAGACAAACAAACACAAAATTTCTTATTTTATAAGTAGGTAGGAGTAGATTACAATTTAAAACCACTACGTGGTCAATTCATTGATGCTACAATTATTTAAGGAAAAAAAGAAATTGTAGGTAGAGTCTATATTTACGTCATCACAATAAATAGAGATTATGCATTTTTTATACGACTGCCTGAAAAAGCAGTATATTGTTTTCAGGGTTCATGTATGTATGTATGTATGTATGTGAGTTTGTATATTCCACCATAACTTCTATACGGCTGAACCGATTTTGATAAATGAGGTATCGTTAGAATCCCTAGCTTATTCCGGGTGACATAGGCTAGTAAAATTTAAAAAAAATGATGGGGTGACCATGGTCCCGCATTAAAGACTAAAGTTGAAAAAAAAATCGATAATAAGATTAACTGTATAATCATCATCTTGAAAATTATGAGTAGATTCCAAAAATGTATAACACTATAGTTCAATATCCAGTGATTCACAAAAAATATCATTTTATAAAAATGTGAATAAGATTCTGATTTAACCAGATTAATTTAGATTTTTAACTTTTAAGTTCGTTTTTGGCAGGGCAGTCGTATTTTTTAATTTTTTTAATTATGACTTGTTACCGAATACACCTACTTACTTTATTTGTAGAGCTGTGGATATAATGTGGACATTTGAAAGCAAAGTCGATTGTATTTGTTACCTTTTCCTATCACTAATTTTCTTAAAATTGACAGGCCTATTAGTAGCAACCCTCCCAATTCTAACCCTTCTCATTCGACGGAAGTTGGAACAAGTTTTGGCACAGGAAAGGTCCTAACCCGTCGAATACCCCAGTAGACCTACCCCTCGCGTGGCCTGCCGTCCTTGACACAGATTATAACAAAACCGATCTTTTCAACCTACCCCACCTTTATAATCTATGGAATTTTGTACACCCCTTCGGACTTCGGTTATTTTTGTACGCACTTTTAATCTACCCTATACTACCGTTATTGTAAAGGAAATTATTGGTATTTGGTAATGAGTTAGTGACCACAGATCACGTAAACAAGGATGTTTCGATAAACTGTCGACAGATTGTGAACCGTTCAATGTTTTGAGTGTCAATTTTTGAAATATTAATTGTATTTACGTTTTCTTGTCTCTTTCTTGTAGGTTAGGTTGGAGTTCGACATAAATAATCAGGTAGTGTTAGGTTCTATCGGGTTAATATACCTAACAGATTACATCGAGATACCCTCATCTACATACATCTATCGAGATAAAAAGCGTAAGATTACTATCTGACGGGTTTCACAATCTTACGGTGATATATCCATATTCCATACTATTATTGTAAATACGAAAGGGTGTACCTGTCTGTCTGCTACGCTTACGCATATTTTCGTGATAGTGCTCCGTTTTATTGCGGTCTGAAAGAAGGGAAAACTAATACACTATTGGGATGTTAAAAATAAATTATTATTTAGTGATTATTTAATAGAGGATCCAGTTATTTCCACGTCCCCTGTTAGTTTTATGAGTGATAAATATAACCGTTTCATTCTGTCGAGAAAAGTAAAATATTGCGTCGATTGTTAATGACGGCCCGAACGAAACAATGCCCTTTGATCTGCCGCCCTTCACACAATTCCTCTTTGAAGCCAAAGCTTAGGCTAACGTCTCTAAGTTTAGATTATGGAAATTAAAATTGAACTTAGCGCGAGCTCTTTTCTTTTATGCATGTACATTTGTTCATTCAATTTGCGAGGACTTATCGTGCTCGTATAGTCCCACAAATTTGTTTGACCCGGTGGCCAAAATTGGAACAATTTTTTATGCCTGTTTAGTTTTTGTTTTTATTTTATTTTTCATAGATACTAGCGACGCTGTCACACAGTTATAACTAACTGCAGCCTCCTACCAAACATGGGTATTTGACAACTAGTCAAATCAGCCAGTTTTTCTAACGTCCAAACAAACCATTCAAACGCGCGCTTAATACGTGGGGCGTGGTTGACGTAACAAAATATTATAAGTCTATGACGTGTCTTAAGATACACTTGTATATCCTACTACATGAATGGGTAAGAGTGGGTTTTATGAATTATACAACGACACAAGCAATGACGTCATAAAAAACAAACTTTTTTGGTTTATTCGATGGTTTAAAATGGTTTAAACGTCAGCGTCATTTGGGATAGTCTAAAAAGTCGTGTTAGTTATACTATTTATAACTCAAGAACGGCTGAACCGATTTGGATGAAAATTGGTGGGGAGGTAGCTTAGAACCAGGAGACGGACATAGGATACTTTTTATCCCGGAAAATTAGAGTTCCCGCGGGAACTAAAATACCATAACTCAAGAACGGCTGAACCGATTTGGCTGAAAATTGGTGGGGAGGTAGCTTAGAACCAGGAGACGGACATAGGATACTTTTTATCCCGGAAAATTAAAGAGTTCCCGCGGGAACTAAAAAACCTCAATCTATGCGATTTGGCTGAAAATTGGTGGGGAGGTAGCTTAGAACCAGGAGACGGACATAGGATGGAACTAAAAAACCTCAATCCACGCGGACGAAGTCTCGGGCATCAGCTAGTTCAACATAAAACTAACAGGCTAAGTGGATATGACGACTTTTGGAAGATCGTCTAATTAATTATATATTTGACTAGTAGTCAAATACCCAATTAAGTATGACGAGAGATAACGCAACATTGCATTCATGTAGGGAGATTTTGCGACGCGAGTTTTGTGCTTAAGCCTATAGTTATTTTTTTTATGTACCTACTGAATATCCCTAAATAGTCGTAGGTTCCTATATGAATGTAGAGAAGATTGCGTGGCACGAGAGAGCCGCCCCTTTATTGCGGCCTTGACACCGGATCCGGCCTCCTGTGTACCTACCGTTCGTTGGTAATTTAGGGAGTTATTGGGTACCTACCTACCTACGTACATATTAAAAGAGGGCCTTCCATTGCGAGAGAAACTGGTTAAACCTGCTTATAAATGCGAAAGCGAGTTATCCCTTCGATCATGCCGTAATCATTTGATTTTTAGTTTCAGTTATAGACCGGCAGTGACTTAAAAGGTACTTTAAATCCGGGTAAATTGGCTACTTGACAACTTCTATACTTTTCATCCGGGTAATCGAGCTGAGCTGACAGCTTGTAGCTGAAGAGTTCCCACGGAATTAAAGAAAACCTAAATACTAATTTTCTAGCATACTTAGTTATTTTATTGATATTATGTTCGTTACGGGGATGCGATCTACCTCATTCTCGCTGTACCAAATTTTCGTGAGCACTGATGAATGTCGCTGACAAAGTTCTGGTTGGCAAGACATAACGCCGCCCTTGAGAACATTATTATAATAACTACAATTAAGAGTAGGATACAGATATTTCAATATATTCAATTCAATTCAATTATTGTTTAATCGATTTAGGTAGGTACACTACACTTATTGACGTCCAGTTATTTGAAAAATATAATGGTGATAATCAGTAACGGTATCTTAAAACTAAAGCTACGAGGGTTCCAAACGCGCCCTGGTCTGAGAAGAGCCTACAACAAACTCAACCGGGTTGTTTTTTTTATTATCACCATTTTACAAATCATCTTAAAAAATGAACTATCAGAGCCACTCGATCGAATCATTGCCAAGCTTCCTTGTCATTTATGTAATCCTTTACATGGTAGTAGGCTTTTTTAATGAGTTTACGTTTTAAATTAACTTTGAACTTATTCAGAGACATCTTCAGCATATCTTGGGAGCTTATTGTAGGAGCGGATACTGTTTCCAACAAATGAATTGCTCGTTATAGCCTAGAAGCATGCATTACAAGTTTATTTTTATTTCTAGTGTTGACATTATGATAATCACTTTATACACACGACACAACGACACACACACGACATTTATAAAATTCTTTGTCTCCGATGACCGTGGGCCCAGAATAGGTAAATATTATGTAAGATCAAAGAGTTCGCTAAGGAGTAAAGAGACGAAGTCGTGTGCATCATATAATACGATATATTTACCTACTTTAATTAACTAATGGCTGTTTCCATAGCCCTAATAAAAGTGTTGGGAAAATCCTCACAAAACGCCCATTTACCCGCGAGCGGCGAGATCCAATTTGGCGGTTTTAATTAACCGCTGCTTACCAAAATAACTTTATAAAGTTGTTAAAAAAATATTGGCGTTAGGTAACGGGAAATGAAAACAAGGTTTCATTTAATCTTACTGGTATTTTAAAGTAGATGATGCCTGCGACTCTGTCCGCGTGGATTGAGGTTTTAGATTCCCGCGGAAGATTTTCAATGTGTGCCAAATTTCAACCTGATCCGTTTAGCCGTTGGCTTGATTGATTTCCTGTGGGAACCAAAAAACCTCAAGCCACGCGGACGAAGTAGCGGGCATCAGCTAGTAGAGTTATGAATTTAAAACTTAATAACATAACCGGCAGTTAGCTGGTATGCGGTTGGCGTTGTGCCAATATGATATTGAAATTGCATTTATGAGGCCAAACTTAAAGTAACTTTAACTCACTTTAAACTTAAATTTAAAGCGAGATCAACAAAATATTGTTAATGTCACTCTCCAGGTCTTCAACTATACCCATGCAAAAAATCACGTCGATCCGTTGCTCTGTTGTAGCGTGATGGAAGGACACATAAACCCACTTTGACATTTATAATATTAGTATGATGTGGGTATCTCTCTTTGCGTCGTATTCCTCATTTCTGAGGGACGTGACCCCTTTCCATTAATCACATAATGGTAGGAGTTTTCTTAGGATAATGATGTGGGTAGCAGAATTTAAAACCTAACTAGCTAATGCCCGCGACTTCGTCAGATCCAGACTGTCGCATTTATAATATTAGTATAGATTTTCATTCATAAAATGTATACATCACACGTTACAAAAGTTTATAGGCAGATCAAGTTACTTGGTTCAAAAGATCATAAGATCTGTAATGTCATGTCCAAATCGTGGAATTAATCATTTCATAAAGTATAGTTTCCGTTTATCTTTGTTTCAGATCGCTTCTATATTTCCACTCATCTGAAGTTATTCAAGATGGGAATCTCAAGGAACTAGTCATAAACTATAAATGCTTCTCCCTTAGAGCCAGTCATGTACGTCTAGATATTATATAATAGTACAAAAAACGCTCATATATGCACAGAGAGGCACCTTTCGTATTCCGAGATTCGCTGAGACTACGCCAAAAACTCCTCCAAAGGACGACTACGTACTTTAAAGTAGTGGAATTCGTGAAAAAGGACGCCATACGATACTTCACTTATGACTACGAAATACACCAATAACTAAAAATTTATAAATACAATATTATGAACATATTCATAGGTAACGATTACCATTCAAAGAACCGCGTGAAATTGAAAATTTGATTTAAGTATCAACCCATAATTATTAATTTTAATCAATTATTATTGACAATAATAATTTTGTTTAGCTGATAATCATTTTCTAATTCTTATTCATTATTAACAAAAGCCACAATTAATAGGACGTCCAACGTACACCTTTGTTACATTCGATTAAAAAAAATTCAAAGTCATAGACTATTTGTACATTCCTAATTTAAAAAAACCAAAATGGCGGCTAAAGCTGAGCCGATTGGTCCGCTGAATGGCCACGAGTTAGCGCCACTAAACACCAGAGCAGATGGGTCGGAGAGACCTCATGGGGTGACGATCGTACTCGATGGTTCAAGATCCAACTCCTTGCAAAGAGATGAGCCAGGCGAGGACAGAGCAGCTTGGTCGGGAAAACTTCAGTTCTTCTTGTCTATTATTGGATACTCTGTGGGCTTGGGCAACATCTGGCGCTTTCCTTATCTGTGTCAGCAAAATGGTGGAGGTAAGTTAAAAAAAACGTTTTCATAATTATTATCTAGTCCTTTAATGTGTGGTTGATGTAGAGTGGGTCCAATTGTGAATCTCAACCATCTGAGGACCCAGTCAAATACACACAAAAAAATTTACCAAAATCGATCCAGGCATTTTCGAGATTTTGCGAGACTAACACATGGCAATTGATTTTTATTTAGGTATATCTAAGAAGATTTAACTAAGTTTTTGTTACCAAAACATTTGTATTAAATGAAATGTTTCACAATAAATATTAAATCTAACCAAATACTGCTCTTTCTAAATTGACTAGATAACATTATATATCTAGTCAGTTTTGAAAGTGTCCGCAAATTTGTAGGGTCGATTTAAGTTTTCAGGAAATCGAGAACCCGGAATTAAAAAGAGGAGGGAGAGAGAGGAGTGAATCTCCGGGTTAAAAAGTCTATACCAACACCCGGAATGTAAAATGTTTCTGTTCCAAATTTCATCAAAATCGGTCCGTAAATAAATAAGGTACCAGCCATAGAGGCAGATAATTGTACACTTTAGTATAAGTATGACTTTCTAATATCTATTTAAAGATCGTCGAAGATAGATGAAAATATTTACATTTCAAATAAATATTACATATACGATTATAAATTCACTGTTCGTCACTTACTTAAAACAAACGAATCAAAATCAAAATTAGGTTAACATTCTACTAATTTTGAGTTTAAAATATGGTTGCTTTTTTCGTTAACAAGATAATCTAGTTGGTCGTTTAGTGAATCTAAAATTGTGCGGAGCAGGGGGTGGTGGGGTTAGGGTAGGCTAGGTACCGCGGTATTGATTTTGATGCTACGTGTCTACGACGTAGCGGTGTGCTACGACCGTTCGTGATTGTCTTACCGCCTACGGTAATACCGGAGATTACCGGGTAATCTGGGGCTGTTTACACCAATTCAGGTTCAATTATGATTATGATGATTAGTGCTACCCGTGCGCTTCCAATATCAATTATCCATCCAAACTTTTGCATTTATAATTAACTAATTATAAATGCAATAGTTTGGGTGGATATATGGATGGATATTTGTTACTAATTCACACCAGGATGGCTGAGCGGATCTGGATAAAATTTGGCACAGAGATAGATTATAGTCTGGAATAGCACATAGTCTAAGAACCAGTAAAAGAAATGTATACCCTCATCTGTTATTTATTTGTGATGAGAAATAAATGATAGATAACATTGACATATCGTGAATAGGTTGCCTAGTTAAATTGCGTACGGAGAAGATCTCTATTATCTATTTATATAAGATCGTTAAGGGATCAACGCACAGCCTAAACTGCTGGGGTTAGAAACTTGAAATTTTGACAATAGGATTTTCTTGTGACGTAGGCGCTCACTACGGAAGGATTTTTCAAAATTCCACCCCTAAGGGGGTGAAATAGGGGATGAAAGTTTGTATTAAAGTCCTTCATTTCTCAAGTTATATCCATGGAACTTGCAATAGTATACAAGCTACTGGTTTAAAATAAAGAGTTAAGTGTTCAGTTTTTGAAATTTCTACCCACGAAGTGGTGAAATAGGGGATGAAAGTTTCTATGAAAGTCCTTCATTTCTCAAGACATTCTCAAGTTAGGTATATCAACGAAACTCGGTATTTTGGCTTTCGGTAAAAATTAAAGACGTACGTTTGTCACAGTTTTTTAAAATTCTAACCCTTAGGGGGCGAAACAGGGGTTGAAAGTTTGTATGAAAGTCAGTCATTTCTCAAGTATTATCCATGAAACTTGGTAGGTATTTGAGATACCGGTTTAAAATAAATAGTTACGTGTTTCACAGTTTACGTGTTTCAGTTTCTTATACGGGATCTCCTACTATCATAGGCTACCTTTTATCCCAGAAAATTGAAGAGTTCCCGCGGGAACCAAATCACCTCAATCCACGCAGTCGTAAGTCACGGCCACCAGCTAATGCACTATACAGTATAGTATAGAAAACTTGACCTTCGTTTACCCTCGCTGGTCCCGGAATGTTTTGCAGCCATATTGAAGTGGCGTGTTGGGACATAATAAAACCGATAAAACGGCCCAGCAGTTTTATACCTATAAAATGGCGGTCCCGTTCTAAAAATACGTATAAAATATTCTGTCCCGATCGTCGATAAAACGAGTAACAAACTTGGCTAAGATACACAGTCGCTACTTTTAGAACCAGCGCAGACAGTCCGTACCTACTTCCTTAAATTTATTAGACACTAGCGAATGCCCGCGACTTCATCCGCGTCGACGGAGGTTTTTCGGTTCCCGCGGGAACTCTTTAATTGTCCGGGATAAAAAGTAGCCAAATAATAATCTATCTCTGTGCCAAATTTCACCCAGATCCGTTCAGCTGTTGGGGCGTGATTGAGTAACAAACATCCATCCACACATCCATACATCCATCCAAACATTCGCATTTATAATATTAGTATTAGAGATTAGGCCAGGATTAGGTACTCTTGTAAGATGTTACGTAAGTAAGGAACGTATGTTACTAATGCCGGTCATACACGGACTGCTCGAGCAGTTAGCCAGTGATCAATATAAAAGGACCGCTCTTGCAATCACAGTCAACAGCTTGAAGCTACCATTGATAGTTAACTGCTGCCAACCGCCCGAAGCAGACGCAACTGCTCGAGCTGTTCCATGTATGTGTGTACGTAGAAGACTGTAGTTCACTATGCAGTCGCAGCTTGAAGCATTTCTGACTGCTTCAAGTGGTCCGTGTATCCGAGTTCTAACGTAATTATCATTCGCAAACTCTCTGTCGGTCATTTTCTTTGGCATTACATTGCGTCGCGTCGCTCACCTGTTGTTCTAGGTGAGCGACAGACGCGACAATGCGAATCATTACGATGCGACGCGACAATATCAAACAGTAGCTCACCCATTAAGCGGCCTACGCTATCGCGTGATGAGTTTGTCGATTTCTATGGAGTCGTATCGCCTCCCATTGCGTCGCATCGTTCTCGTCGCTTACCTAGCACAACGGGTCTTGTCTCAGAGAAATAGCTTTCTCAAAAAAGAGGAGGTCCTCAATTCAGCGAGTATTTTTTAGGTAAGAATTCACGTTGCGAATTGTGTTTTTATACAATTTTCACTACATGAATTATACCGAGAATCGAACACGAAACAAAGACAATTTGAAGACACGTGACTGCCGACAGGGGTTGGTAAGTTTAGTAATTTCGAATAATCGTCAGTCGATATTAACTCGAGAGAAGTATCTGAGTAACTGATCAAGAGCGTTGGTCTTACCCATACTGCTACAAGGTAGAGGACAGTAGTACTCTGCGCTAAGAGCTAGATACAAATTATATAATAAATGTCCCCCCGACCGAATTTCGGCCACGGTGGTCAATCTCCATGGAGATTAGCCATCTGTAAGGGAGATATAATTTTACTCTGGCACTAATATTGCAGAACGTATAATATCCAATATCAACTTAAAATTGTGTTGTTAGTTGTACCACAGAATAAGTAATAAATAGTACGTTAACAGTATCTAAACCTTGGAACAATGACTAAGGGCATGTTCCGATATACACTGCGAGCACTGTTCAGCGCTCTTACTGAGGAGAAATGCGTTCCGTTATGGACCGACAGTATACTGCCGCAGTATCCTAGGGAAATATATGACGTCATAATTCGTCTCCATTTTTGTACTATGAGCACTGGCGTTTTCGAGGTAAGCTGCTCTCAGTGCTGACTGCGTTCCGTTTTAAGCAGTAACCAGTATAGCTAACTATAAAGGAACGGCTTCGCAATATACTAAATTGATGTCACACCTTACAGTGCTCGCAGTGTATATCGTAACATACCCTAAAACTAAAATGACAGTTATGACAGGTTAAAAACTGAGGGTAGGTATTATAATTTTATAATACTGCCTTCGGAAAAGAAATCAATAAATTTGGAATAATTTAGAAATTAGCTTGTATTTAATTTCTTTCGTACACAAGCTCTAAACTAAATTAAAATGGCAGACCTCGAACTAAATATATATCCTTTCCACAATACTCCCTGTAAACTGTGTGTGTGAAAATTGCGTACAGTGTACCTACAACACAATTAGCTAAATTGTGTGCAACAGCATTGGCCTCAATGAGCCACTGGAATCTTATAAAAAAATTGCAGCATAAACGGCTGTATCTTTTGATTACATTGGCTTAGAAGTTTGATTTTTTAGAAGGGACAGTAGACCTGAGTATTTGATAGGAATTTCAGCTTGATTCCTCTACGCGTTCTTGAAAAAAAGGGTCTTGATACACAGACGGACGGACAACAAAGTGATCCTATAAGGGTTCCGTGTTTTCCTTTTGAGATACGGAACCCTAAAAAATATGGTATGTGTGCTGTAAATTCTCCCAAAAATTCAGAATGTGAAGAGTGGCACCAGAAGGACTAGCCCACTACATCTGTAGTGGGCTAGACCTTCTCTGTGCATCTGCACAGCCCGGCGCGGAAAATATTATTTTCATCATACCTATTCGAAAAACGAATATTGGCTTCAGAGGATAGCGGGAGCAAAATGTAATTTTTAGGCCCATGGGACTTTTCATTTCTCTGTTCTGATTGGTCCGCGTCCGTGCTTCTGATTGGTGCTTAGACGTATAGGTAATGTCCATACATAGTACGTTGATACTCCTAGCTTTTTCTCATACGTAATGATGAAAAATAATGTGTGTCACTCGGGCCCAAATTTGTTCTCGGGCGGCGTATATTGAATTCCTCGCTACGCTCAGGATTCTACTTGAGAATCCTTCACTTCGCTCTGAATTCAAAATAGCGCCCTCGGGGAACAAAAATTTTCTTTGGCCCCATATAACACAAATAACTATTGTATGAGCCCCCATACAAACTCATACGAATAATATTTGCCGCTACGTGTCGCGCCGCTCAGTGCATCTTAAGTGGGGCTACACCTTACTCGAATACTCGCACATTTGGGAGGAGCGTGCAAAGAATTTTTGGTGCTAATTCGCCAACGATATGCGGATGATGTCACTAGCACGTGTTATTGGGCCGGAACCGTTAATCCAATAGCGCTTCAGGCTTTTCCAGTTTTTCCACAACACACGGCATACTTAGCACCTAGGTACTATATAATTATAATCTCACGACTCACGATTGGTTTCTCAATTTTACTTGACTTTTTCAAGCCAGGTATATGGGCAGTCAAGTTGACTACCCATATACCTGACTGCCGCACGTAGAGTCGCTTAATAATTGAATATTTAAGGAACTCCATAAAGTAGATTTCAAATTCAATACAGTATTAAAGAGTTCCTTAAGTAATGATTAAACATAAGGCAGTAAGGGACTAACATCTAACTCTATTAGGTGATAGATTTTGTACTTACTGAAAATTGTTATGTGTTGGGCCTAGACGTTCCTTACTTATATGGATTGTTAGTGAGAACGGGAATAACTACGCCAATTACTATACTATAACTATCATCTTAACAACAACTAAGAATAAGAAAAAATAAGAATTAACAAAAAATAAGATCCCGATTCTTCACAGAATGCGGTCTTGTGCCAGCACGAGCGTATACTTTATTAGAGAAATTCATACTAATATTGAAATAAAAATGCATACACGTGTCTGTCTGTCAGCCTGAATTATCTTTTCGTGGTCCATCCGCTTTATGGGTTTGGTATAGCTTGGGGACATATGGATATAGGCTACAATTTATCCGTTAAAAACAGAATTTTTAGTACTTTATTCACGCAGACACAGTCGCGGGCATCGTCTAGAATTTGTGTAAACAAGGCCGTTAATTTCCAGGTGCATTTCTGATTCCGTTCCTCATTATGTTAATACTGGAGGGCATTCCACTCTTCCTCATCGAGATGGCGATTGGTCAGAAGATGCGTCTTGGCTCCCTCGGAGTCTGGAACACCATCCACCCGTGGCTCGGGGGCATCGGCATAGCCAGCTGTGTCGTGACTCTATTCGTTGCCTTGTACTACAATGTCATCATCACTTGGGTCTTCTTTTACCTCTTCAATAGTATTCGGGTAAGTTATTTTTACCTACCTTTGCTTGTACATCTTCATGAAGAGATAGGTTAAGTCTATAGGTAAGTCCTCCTTTTGCTTGAAGGCATTTGAATAGCCAAATCACGTACTACAAAGTATAACTTAAAAAAGACTATTCATAATATAGGTTATGTCAGATATAGAGCATTGAGCTATAGTCTTAAGTTATTCCTTTTATCTGCACTATATACTACCGATAAAGTAATGAGGTTAGATTTGGGCATGATACTCAGATCCATGTATGAAAACCAAAAGTTTCCCACTTGGGCTTTCCTTAGTAGTATTGCCAGATTTTAATAAAGGATCCGAAAAATATTAAAAAATAGCAGATATTGAAATACTTGATGCCCCTGATTACTTTATTTTAGTTCTCTAGGCTTTCACTAAGTTTTATGTGGAGACTGTAGAGACATACTTTGGAGAAGTATCTTTTAACCACGCGCTTTCTTTCAACGACTTCCATCACCTTTACCACTTTCTTCACGTTGTGTAAAATAATCCTCATAAGATTTTTTTAACTTATTTTAGAGTTTAAACTCTCCTTCTTTGTCTACAGTTAAGTGCAGATCAGCTACCCTGGGCGCACTGTCCCCAAGACAACGGCACAGCCGAAGCCGAATGTACCAAAGCCTCAGCAACTGTCTACTATTGGTACAGGGAGGCCTTGGACGCCTCCCCTAGTATTGAAGAACCCGGCACCCCACGCTGGTGGATTGTTCTTTATCTTCTGCTTGCCTGGATTATTGTCTTCTTTATTGTTATGAAGGGTATTCAGAGCAGTGGAAAGGTAAGTTAATATTGGCACCTGTCATTTTATATTTTAGCTTACTAATAACACATTTTATTACATTTAAAAATAAATAAATGACTGCCCTGGGTTACACCTTTAATGGTGAGTTGAATATTATTGAAGTTTCGTAAGCAATCACATCCGCTGATTTTAAATAATATTTTACGAAATAGATTTTAAATAAAACCTTCGAGTTACCATGTAGTGTTAGATAGAATAAAACGTTTTAGTAGTCTTATTATTTATACAGATATTTAAAGTTAGCGGTAGTTCTAGAAGTAAAGAATTTTTCCCTTTTAGGTGGTATACTTCACGTCTCTGTTTCCTTATGTGGTGCTCACCATATTCTTCGTTCGAGGTATAACATTGCCAGGTTCGGCCGATGGAATTATTCACATGTATAAACCTAAGGTAAATATTTTGCTCGAAGCACTTAAAGTTGCCTTTAATTAATTATTGGTAGCTCAAGTTCACTAACTTTTGCACACTTAAAAAGCGTAATTTCTTTACCAAATAACAATTTAAATATTATTTCCTTCTTTGAAAGTACAACTTTTCTTGTTGGCACAATAAAGTTGCTTATTTTCTGGAACAAATTAATAAAGGCCGAAGCTTTTAGAAGACCTCACGAAAGTTATAAAATTTTTCATTAAAAATCTCAAAGTTCGGCTAATTTCTCAAACCCGGGCGTAAAGTTATCTAAAGACTAAAACTTGTATTAGGTATTAAAAGTTTTTGGATCTGTCTTTATAAGTTCTCATTTAGCATTGGCTACAATAACTTACTCGAATCAGTTATTTTATATTTTTAACTTACGGTCCTACAAAGTAACATTTCTCTTACAGCTAGCAAAGCTACTAGATCCAACAGTTTGGCTGGATGCAGCTACTCAGGTCTTCTACTCCTTTGGTCTGGCCTTCGGTTCTCTCATAGCCTTTGGCTCCTACAATCCGCCTAACAACAACTGCGTCAGAGACGTGTTATTGGTGTCGGTGTGTAACGCGCTCACCGCTATATACGCCTCTGTTGTCATCTTCAGCATCCTCGGATTCAAGGCATACACTATGGTGGAGAAGTGTATTCTCAAGTAAGTGGTTATTTCCTATTCATCAAGTAACTTATTTCTAAGTAGTCTCAGTCGTATCCAAGATTTGGGACCCTGAGATGGTTCATTCTCCACGTGGACTGTGCCGCTGGTTTTTTAGTGGTATTCTGGAGTGAGTCCCACATTACCGCTTAGTGTGGAATGCGTAAAAGCTTTTTCCAGCGATTTAAAAAAAGGCTTCATTTCTTTAGACTCGCCTTCGTTGTCAAAGCATATCTCTTTTAAGTTTTCATTTGTTTTCTACTTGTCAGATTGTTAAAATGTATTGCCATTGACATTGATTGTGATTTTTTATTTTTCTCAGGTGTAGTTTAGTTTTTCTTTGGACCAGCTTTATCTTCTATTTCTTTGACTTCTGTCACCCAGTGCCGGCTCACTAGTGAGCAGGAGGCTCCTCTCTTTGGCTTCGCATTAATCCAATTCTTTCTCAAACGCAAAAGAGTCTAGGAACCCACCGCATTTATTACTTATCAAATCAAGAAAACATCTTCTGAAATGTGATCAGTAAGAGGGTTGATAATCTTCAGAAATAAGGAAAACGAGAGAAAGAGTGACTACATTCTGGACATCGTTCCTTACAATAACATTTCGTGCAAGGTCACCATCACAATTATTAAAAACTGCAGTTAAAGACTGTTTTCTAGCAGAAAATTCGGTACAGAACAGGATAATTGCAATTAGTGCCCTGTCATGTAATAAAAATATCTAGAATTGCTCAGGTAATCTACTTACCGCACCTACAGTTAAAGAAACAAATTTGGCGATCTACAATTAGGCATTCACCCAGCCTAAACGCCCTAAAGAATTTCCATCAATTAGCCTTGACCTTATAAAAACTAATTTGCGCCGAGCCACGCCTTTCTTTCAAGTTGGCTCCCGAGTCGCAAATAACACTCTAAAAATGTTGATCTTCCCGAAAAACTGATGATTTTAAAAATTGTTGCCTGTGTTCACTTCGTAAATGGGTGGTTCCCGGTTCAAATCCGGTTCTTTTATTTTGGGATTTCATAATTTCTGAATTTTCTCTGGTAGATATCTCTCTTCTATTTTCTGGTAGATCCTGAGATCGCAGTTAAGTTCTTCTAGTGGAATAAAATTAAAAAATAAGGACAATGTGTAGAGTTTCTTTGATACATTTGAAACCCCTAGGGCCCTATTTCAGGCGTTCTATCAAAAATTCGATGTCACAATGCCTAATTTTAACCCGTTCCGTTCAGTGGTTTGAGGAGATAGATTCAGTCAGCAATGTGTCGCCTATTCCTTCTATAGACTTAAAAAAAAACATTTTTATTCAAAGGAAATTACCTGTTGGGGGTTTTCAGTTTTGTGCTAAGTAAAGGACATGACCAGTAATTGCCCTCCGATTCGGGACAATGCACAGGATTTCCGTTTTTACAGTAAGGTTTAAAAATTCAAAACGAAATTATTATGGATTTATTATTCCAAATAAGGTCGGGGTTCAAATGACAAAAAAAAACAGTACGTTTATTGTTTAAATCTTGAGCGTCCGCTTTCCTCTTTAAGCACTACTCCATTTTGACGTTCCATTATATCCATGCCTAATAATAATCTTGTAACCCTACATGAATACCATTTAAGTACCTTAGTTATTATATTAGGAATGATTTATTTTTGATCAATTAAATAGTAATGAAAAGGAAATGTATGTTTTGTTTATAATTATTTTTTTTTTGACAAGTCTCAAACTAATCGATCGAACAAAGCATTTTGAAATACTACGTTTAAAGGAACGCCCTGTCACATTGCATATGCTGCCATCTGTGGTCGAATAGTTGAACTTGTTAACGAAAAGTAGTGAGCAATACTTAAAAATATTTTCTAGACTCACCACAATAACTAGCGCCATCTAGTGTGGGAAAGCAGTTTTTGGTGAAACTTTTTTTATCTATTTTCTCAGTTTTCAGAGCCTTCAGACTCCTGAAACTTTTTTATTTGAAAACTATAAAATATAACAATTACAATAATAAAGAAATAATACTTGAAAATATTTTTTTAGACTCGCTTAACACAATAAATAGCGCCATCTAGTGTGGGAAAGCAGTCTTTTGGTGAAACTTTTTTGTTCATTTTCGCAGTTTTCCGAGCCTTCAGACTCCTGAAACTTTTTTATCTGAAAACAGTGAAATATTACAATTACAATAATAAAGAAATCATTGCTGAACATTGATTTTTGACACCTAGGCAAGCTGCCATAGTTCCACCGGTCAAGTCCTTTCAATGTATATCTTTGATAGTTATTTTTAAAGGACAAATACGCATTGTTAAGTAAAGTAGCGACTAATTTGTCTCGCACAGTCATCTCCATTAAGCAACATTATACAAATGCACCATCAATCAATAGTAATCGAAACGGGTACAATCAAAGCCCTTGTTTACAGAAGCACTATTGACAGGTCATCGGATTCACGGACATTCGCGTTTGAAACGTTACATCGATTTTATTAATTGGAATCTCGAGTTTCTTTGTTACGATTTATCAATTGAACAGTACTATTTATAGAAATAATTATTAAGTACCGACTATGTGATATACTTGAATAAACTATCGATTTTAGACGTACTTACGAAATATATACCAAAGTAAAGTTAAAAAGGTTTCGTTCAGTTTTCGATCTTACATGTAAAAAACAAGTTTTATTCGCCATCTCCTCAATTTATATAATTTAGTAACGAGGAACGCATTCAGTCAAGCATGAACTCGGATAAAAGTAAATGTGCGCCAAAACGTAGGCCAGGCACTTTACGTAAAATGAAACGTTCACGTGCTCCGCCTACTAGTATTGTTGGTTAAAGGACACAGCCTACCTACCATATCACCACACATACCCCCAGCGCATCATATCACGTCATTAGTTCCAATCACACGTGCTGTTAGTAAACAACTATAATTTTTTCAGGGAAATTAAGATACTAGCGCTCCATAATATAAGTGGATTCACTCCGCAGTCAACACAGGAGTACTATGAAGAACACTTCCCTACCCTGAATATGTCTGCAATTGCGCCACTGAATCTCACTGGATGCTCCATGAGCAAGAATTTGGAAGAGGTAGGTGCCTTCGAATAAATCGTTGTGGTCATGAATGAATGAATATTCTTTATTGAACACAAATACATTTAAACAACAACATTAAAATAAGAGAATAAACATCGGTACAAATGGCGGCCTTATCGATTTGAAGCTATCTCTTCCAGGCAACCACGTTCTAAAGAAATTAAAACTCAACGTTTTATAGGTCATACTACATCGATCATTTCGGTTGAAAGACCCAAAAATTAAACACATGGAGTAAAGACAATGAATGATGGACAGTTGACACGTACGACTGGTTTAAGCGTTTAATTAAACATAGCTCAATATGGTTATTGCAACCAAATTGAACGGCAGATATGAACTCAGGAGTATGGCTACTAAGTACTAGGTAAAAATATGATTTTGTGAAGTCAACCAAACTTAATAATCATCATATAAAAAAAGATTTTCAATTCAATCCCTCTCGAATTGAGATTAAAAATGAGCATGATATTTTGTCCCCAGGCTGCAGAAGGCACTGGCCTCGCCTTCATAGTCTTCACCCAAGCCATCCTCAAGCTGACTCCCGCTCCGTTCTGGTCAATCATCTTCTTCCTCATGTTACTGTCCCTGGGCCTTGGCAGCCAGATCGGTATCATGGAAGGGATGCTGTGCACCATCTTCGATATTGACTTCTTCAAGAGATTCAGCAAGCCTGTTCTTACTGGTAAGATTGTCTAGCTCTAGACTCTAGACGAAGTTTATACTTACATTTTATTTAGGGCACTTAAAGCCATCTATGCTTAGGTATCAAATTGTTAATTATCGTTCTACAACCTGATGCCCGCGACTTCGTCCGCGTGGATTGAGATTTCTTGGTTCCCGCGAGGACCCTTTAATTTTCGGGTTAAAAGGTAGTCTATGTGCTATTCCAGACTATAATCTATCTCTGTGCCCCAAAACGTCCATGCATCCTCCCGAACTCTCGCATTTATAATATTCTCCCTCTACGTCGTATTCCCCATTGCTGAGGGTCGTGACCCCTTTCCTTTTAATCACATAATTGCAGGGGTTTTCTTGGAATAATAAACCGGTGTGGTAGAGTACTATTTTAACTCTTAGGTTTCTAACGATTATTATCAGATGTTAGTGATAATAACCAGAACCGACGGCTTAAGGTGCTCTCAGAGGTAAAGAGGAAACGAAAAGGCCAAATTCGGACTACTAACTTCGGTCACCCACCAGTTACCGACTTGGGTCAACATTGCTTAACAATCACAATCAACTGATGTCTGATATGCGTTGTTGCAACTAGGCCACTCGTCACTCATAATATTAACTCAACTCAACTCAAAACATCTTTATTAAAAATAGGTACCTATAAAGTACACCTTCATAACGTCATGTTTAGGTCACCATAAGATTGTAAAAACCGTTAGATTATAATCTAACTCGCGAAATTGTAAACTGCCGACAGATTGTGAACCGCCCAATGTCTCTGAGTGTCAATTTTTGAAATATTAACTGTATTTACGTTTTCTTGTATCTTTCTTGTAGGTTAGGTTAGGGTTCGACATAATAATATATAATCAGGTAGTGCTTATCACTTAGGTTCTATCGGGTTAATATACATAATAGATTACAATCTGCCGAAAAATAATATATTAAATTGTAATCTTTCGACAGTTTGCAATTTCGCGAGTTAGATTATTATAATCTTACGGTGACATTTACAAGGAAAAAGACTTGATGGTGATAATTAACTATGGTATCTTAAAAGACAAGACAAGTCGACGAGGCCTATGGGTGTTAAGAACCCAAGAAAATGTAAAAAGTGTTTGTCAATAAATAAATAAAACTAAAGCTACGAGGGTTCCAAACGCGAGAGAGATTAATCCTACGCATTGTGTTAGGTGCTGTGTGTACCTTCTGTTTCTTCGTCGGCCTCATCTTCACGACCGGCGCTGGCGAATACTGGCTCAAGATGTTTGACTCCTTCGCCGGTACCATCGGCCTTGTTGTCGTGGCTCTCCTCGAAATGGTGTCCGTGGTCTACGTATATGGACATGAGAAGTAAGTAAAAAAAAAAAATACTGTTGAATACAAATTAATCCGACAATGTTTTTGATTTAAAATTGAAATTTTGTGTATTACTAGCTGATGCCCGCGACTTCGTCTGCGTGGTTTGAGGTTTTTTGGTTCACACGGGAACTCTTGGATTTTTCAGGATAAAAGTAGCCTATGCGCTATTCCAGTCTCTAGACTATAATCTACCTCTTATTCAGATCCGTTTAGCCGTTTGGGCGTAATTGAGTGACAAACCTCCATCCATGCATCCATAAATCCATCAAAACTTTCGCATTTATAATACGCCATGATAGCATTAAACCTTAAACCTTGCTGTGAATTTTCTGTCTAGGCTTTGTATTTGTACCTAATATCTATTTGTCTATAATAAGAGTTTATACTTAATCATCCGATACAATGCATATGAATTTCGTTATTTCAATCCGCATCTAAAGATTTTATGGCGAAACGATAGATGATTATTCTTTTACAATTGCAAATCTAATAGGGCGTACTTATTCCCACAACGAGCTAAGCTTTAGGGAGATGATGGTTGGCAAAAGTTATTTGTTATTACCTGTTATTATTTTGTCAGGTTCTCCAATGATATCTACGAGATGACGGGCTACCGTCCAGGCTGGTACTGGCAGATCACCTGGCGTTACGTGGGACCCTTCATCGTCTCTTGCATCCTGCTGTCCTCCCTCGTCTTCATGGTCCTTTACCCGCCTACTTACGGTGCTTGGAATGCTGCAGAGGTAAGTCTTTATCATCCTTTTATCTAAACTTTTTTATTTATTTATAGACTTGTCTGCAATCAGACCCACTGGAAGTACTGATGCAGCCCAAGGTGGAGCGCGCTTACTTAGGAGAAGCCTATTCACTTGAAGATACCAATATTAAAACGAAGGGCCTCCTAAATCCTAGCGGTTCGAATTAGGAAGCAAATCGCTTCGTACACGTCCTTTCTTCACTTGTACCTTAATCTTACGATTTTTGTTTATCTGTTTTGCAAAATTTTATGTTACTTAAATAAGTAAATAGTAAAAATACACCTAAGAATATTGCCCTGGATTGCAAACTTTAGTTGTAGACCAAATAAGTGTCAGGGGAGTTACTGACCATCGCTCAAAGCAGTATTGTTTCAACGCACCTTGACGTCCCTAAATAAGGATTCTAAATCTAAAACACGAACATCAATAATATCAAAATAATACGGTACGCGATGGTAGTATGCACCCAGCTCTTTGATCCCCATATTAATGGATCAATTTTTGTCAACACAACGTACAGTCGTGTGTGATAATGTCATGAAGAGCTTCAAACTAAATATTTATAGAAAAACGTAAGGTTTTTACGTTATTGACTGAGCACCTATGCATCGGTTCATGAACGTCGAGTAGCTTGGGTAGGTTGCGCCCAGACTTTACCAGCATTTTGATTCGTACCTACTTCCGAAACATTTCTAAAAAGAAGAAATTCCCCTTACTTACTTCAATATCGTGAGTTTTTGTTTTCTACATCAAGTTTTTGCTATCCATACAAGCAAACACAATTCTGAGGCCCAATTGGCAAAGCAAATCGTGACCATTCGACAGCTTTAAACGTATTACTCGAACGGTTTATGGGGTTCATACATGCTTTTTGGCGTGCAGCCATCTATGTATTCCTTAAATTATGACAAACAAAAATTCCTCGAATTATAAGTTTGGCAAACGATTACGATTTCCTTACACAATCGGGCAGGGTGGTGTAAGGTGTCAAAACATTTTTTTTCTGTTTTGTCTGTGACACCATTGGCGTATAAACTGGTTTTCTATCTTGGTATCCAGGGTCGTGTCGAAAAGACACCATATCCCGATTGGGTGCTGGGCATCGCAGTGGCAATGATCCTCGCGGGAATCCTGCCCATCCCCGTGGTCCTGCTGCTGAGACGGTTCCAGTGCCTGGCGCTGGACGTGGACATCCACCAGGGCTCCATCCGCAGGATCGAGACCACTGTGTCCACTAAGGAGATGATGAGTGATCAGGATGTGAGTATGCCAGGGATACTACCAGGATATAGTCACCAGGGTAACCCTTGGATATTTGGGAGTAAAACTTTAGGCGGGATTTGAAAGTAACCCATATCTTTTTTTTCCTTTTGTAATTAAAATATCTGCTAAACCGAACAACTGTTTCAAGGCCGCCATGTTTTATTACGTGTATTATTTTTTGAGAGCTAGGGGTCTTGGTTCTGGACCACGAAATTCTTTGGTGTGGCTGATTTTAAAAGTAGTTACTTGGGGCTGCATTAACAAACGGATATCAGCTATTAATATCGGGTTCTCAAGTATCGGTGTTAAGTTATTTTATGACCGATACTTGATTACCTGTTCTTAGCTGATGTCGGATTACTAATCCGGCTTTAGGTGGGACATTACTAACAAAGTTAAATACCTAATACTTTCTTGACTATAAAGTTTTTAGGGAAACCACCAAGAAGTTTGTGAGTAATTTAGATATTTTAAAAGGCAGTACATAATTTACTGTAATATATTTTCATTTTAGAACCTAAGTATTAAGTAATTTCATATTTCAATTCTATACTTACTCAACTCAGTGGCACTGATTTTATTATACAGAATTAATTACTTTTCTTTCTTTTCTTTTTTACGATTACCTATTCAGCGCTAATACTTAGGTATTATCGATCAGGGACTAAAATTTTGCTACTTATGATTTTATATTAAACTTGGTGTAACAAAATCAGTTCCATAATCGTAACTTTCCTTCCCATAATATTCAGGTATAATGCTAGGTATTTTAAAATTTATATTACATGTAGTAAAACACATAGCTCTTTTTTAAGCTAACCTTTATTAATTTTCGCTATTATCTGTTGTATATTAAACGTTTTCTGTTTTTATTGTGTTTTAATATTATTTTAGTGATGATTACGTGATATAATTACGATTTTAATCCTCTCTAAGGTGTAAATCGTATTTTGGATAGGTACTTGTTTGCGTAAAATTGAAATTTTTGGGTTGACAATTACAAGTAGGTAAATAATTAAAAAATATTTAAGGGTTCAAAATTTGTTCAAAATTTTGTTCAAGTTCAAAAATACAAAAAAGGGATACACGACATTAGTCGTGACGTCATCGCCATTATAAATGCTTCTCCCTTTAAGGTGATGAGGAAAGGCAGGGAATTCTCGCTTTCTCGAAAGAAAGAAAAGCGAGAATTCCCAGCCTTTCCTCATTACCTTAATTTTCAACTAATATTATGATGCTATAGTAAATATTGCTAATTAATTATTACAATACAATTATCCCTAATCCAAAATAGTTATCTTATAATTTAACTGTTGGTCCTTCGAACCGGATATTTTATGAATAATGTCTCCTATCACGTACTTATCACAAAATATAACGAGTCATTGCCTATTTATACATATTATGAACATTTGGCGCCAGTTAAAAAGACTCTGACTATCAACCTGATGATTAGATATCAATCTTTTTCTTATTTATTTAAGAAAAACAATTAATATTGTCTTATATAAAAGAGTTTCTTGCTGTTTTTAAACACTTTTCGGCTTATCTGAGCCGTTGGTTCTGTGCCTTTTATCTCTCCGGTTGTGTCGGATTTCCATCCCATCGGGCTATGAGGATTGAAAGCAAGGGTACTCTCTATCAATAATTTCAGCGGATATTGGCCACCCTGGCCGAAATTCTGTCGGGAGGAGATAATTATTTCACCTTAAGAAGAGGGTATTTCTACTTTCTACCCTACCTATACGCAGATATACCACCCACTAAAATGTTCAGAGCTCTTTTTACCTGTCGCCAAGTGTACACAGTGAGTTGTGACTAACCCCGGGGTATGGGGTGTGGGGACTAGGTGTTGTCTCCGGAGAGTGTACCACCAGCTCAGTTGCTGCCCGATGCCGCTGCTCGGTTCACCATTGGCGACTTTGACGTAAGGACACTGTAGTTAAGAACTGTAGTTTAGTCTTACGTAACTTAAAGTTAAACTTTTAGTTGTAAGAGTCACTTTTCAACTAATTAATTATTAGGCTAAAAGATGAATTGTAAAAAAAACTAAAATTAACTTTTTACAATTTATCTTTTTTTACAATTGATCACTTGTTTTTGGAAATTTTTAGGTTTTTTTATTATTGACATTTACGACAGCAAATTTTTCAAAAAAAATAAAATTAAAGCAATAAAAAGAAATTTTTATCTTCTTAAACGTCAATGAGGTCAAAATATTATAGATTAGGTACAAATTGCTTTTCCCGGTGTATTTAAAAAAGTGCAATTTCTTGAGATGTTTGCGATTTTGGTTTATTTCTTAAAACGCGATTTTATAACGTTCAACGATTAACTGAAAGAAATCTACATAGATCAGATCCAGAAATTCTTCATTTAATTGGAGATTGCCCGATGACCTAAATGACTAACATGACTCTAATAGGATAATTGGAGTCATTAGATTAGTGCGCATATATTTCTGGTTGAATTGAAGGTTAAATAGAATTACGTAATCTTACTGGAACGTAAAGGTAGAGTCGTCTCTATAGAAAACATATTCTTGCCGATCCTTACAATGTTAGTAGGTACGCCAATTTATGTATGTCTGTCTTTTACGGCCCATTTAAATAACGGACAAAGCCTATTTTTTTAATCCTCAACAATGAAGGAGTTCCCACCGGATTCTGAAAAAAACCTTAATTCACACGAGCGATGTCTTTAAACTTTAAACACTGGAGCCAGTTGCACATCAAGCGGTTAAACTATAAGGTCACCTTTAAAAATAAACATATAAAAGTGATGTAGGTTCTAAAATTCTAGATAGTAGGTAAGGGTGAATTGGTGACCTAGTAAGTAACTTGAAGTTAGATGATCACGGAAATAGCTAACTTTTTTTTTCAATATCAAAAGTTACTTTATCAAATATATTGATTAGGTCTAATTGTATACTATGTGAGCTTTTTTTTGTATATTAGGGTTGCCACTAGCTGTAAAATATTTAAAAGATATCAAGATACATTATGATATGATCGCACTCTATACTATCTTCAAATAAATACAAAAATACTTTCAACACAATACTTTTATTAAAAACGTAGAATCTGGATATTTAAATAAGAGTTTTCTTTTTCTTTTGGTGGCAAAAGACTGGCTGGTGGCAGCCTTAATTTGATGTGACTATTAAGTGTTAATCTGTAAACAAATCTGTAAATATCTTCACTCTATGCACGTAGGGTGTGGACAGCAGTGACGAGAGACCGACGCGACTCCCCACCAGCATCGTGCGGAGACCGAAAAAATAAATGTTTGTGTTTATTTAATTCATTGGTGCCAACCCTGTTGTACACTGAACCATACTTATCAGAGCAATATAGCCAAATTAGGCCGTTCCATGATTTAACGGTTTGGTGAATTCGTATACGTTAATGTTAACAGAAACTAGCTAAAGTTGCTTCAAAAATAATCAAATTCGACAATTATCTAATAATCATTAAATGCGTTTGTCGACATTAACGATTTCCGTAGAAGGTACTCTAGTGTCAACATAAGTATCCAATGGATACTATATCCAGTTCCTTTTGAGCCTTCTCTTCTTTTCTCTTGGAGGCATTGATCTTCTATGTAGAAACATGTATCCGAAATGGTGATACACCAACCGAATCCGACAGATTTTGATTCTATGCATTGTATATAAAATCTGAATTCTAAAATAGTTCTATGAGATTTAGAGACTCTAAATTCAGTTAGTTTGGTGTACAACAGATTTGGTGTCATAGTAACTTTTAATTTTATTTCTAGTTTGAAATAGGTGGGTATATGGTTTTTACTTAATTAAAAGTACATTTACGAGGTTTTTATTTACTTAACAATATTTAGTTTTAATTTGCACTTTATTCTTATACTATTGATAATAATTTATTTATTTTAGGTGAAGGAGGGAAGAATTTTGTTCTTTTGATCAATAACTATTTACTTGTTTTTTCTTAGATTTGCTAAATTATTATTAAGATTAGAGTGTAGAATTATAATTTGTAAAATATTATTTTATAATTTGTATGTTTGTAAAGTAATATTTCGTTAGCTGGCTTGTTTTCATGTTGTTTTTCGTATCTATTCTATTTGATAGATATTGCTGTAAATTCCATCCCATGCATCACATGAAGTATTCACATTTTTTTGGGATTACTGCTAATTGTCATGCGAATATATTATATGCTTTCTCACTTAAAACTAATCCATATACATTTCTAAAAACTAAGTTTAATGACGCCACCTTTTGGCCATTTTCATAATATTTCAGAATTAAACACATCTTTTTATTAATTTTCTTCTAATTGAAATTAAGAAATAATCAACATTGTTTTTTTCTATTTGCAGTCCTCAGATTCAGACCCAAGTCAACCACGAACGTCCGCTCACTACGAAGACTCGAGTAGTAGTGATGATGAGATTCTAAATGCAAAATACTCTACCGGAACTGGAATCCGCCTTTCAATGAAGCCAATAGGCCACAATCCAAACACATTCAAGATGGACGTAGTTGACTGACCGTTATATTTTATTTTAGAATTTGGAACAATATTTTGTTTTTGAATGTGATCTACTTATTTAAGTAATTTATTGTATATTTTTTGAAAAGTAAGAGCTGATTTCTGGATCTTTTGCAGATCTTTATGATTTTAATGTCGTAGAGCGAATCATGTTAGGCTTAGGTATTTAATGTTTAATTTTTATTTGGCGTTTTTTTACTGTTTAGTTACATTTTATTATAATAGTTTTAAAATCTAAATGTAATGTGACAAAAATTGAAATACAACAGATACTTAATTATTAATTACTGATATTGTATGCAAAAAATATTGAAGAAATATTAGTATAAGAACGGCTTACATAGTTGTATATAACTATAAGAGAAAAAATCATACAATAAAAATAGTTTTTAATATGTAGCAAAGTTGAACTCAATTAATTTAGGCGTTAATTGCCCGTATTTGGTGTGAAACTTGAATCGCAAAGTAATTTTAAGATGAGTATAGAATGTCGAGTAAATGATAACCACGAAATAACACTATAAATGACATGTGACAGAAAATTGCATGTAAAGGATGAAATAGTATTGACTATCGTCAGAGTTAAAAAATCGGTCAATAATTTAATAGTTCGAATTTTGTGCAACAGATAAGTTCTCATACCTATATTCTGAGTGTATCATAAATAAAAGCAAATAAATAATACGATTAATTTAAATTATTGATCCATAACTGTAGTAGCAAACTTTAATGATAATAATACCATTTATGGAATTGGTATAACCAAATATGTTCGTGTTTTAGTATTAACGCTATACGATCAAACTTAGAATATATTATCAAAAAAAGCTTTGTATTACAAAGACTTAATTAATGAGTTAAATAATGTAATAGGAATGTAAGCAAATTGATTTTAAGCAAACCATTTGCAAGGAACTTTGTAAGTGTCAATTGAGAAGGCGAGACCATTGACTTTCCTATTCGTAGATTGATTGCACTGTAAATAAATCTATGTCTGCCTGTTAATCCAGGTTATTATGACAAAGACCTGATGAATAACTACTTACAATAAATATTCGAATTAAGCTAAAACGTGAATAGGCAATCCTGTTCAGTGTTCACGTCACTCCACGTAAAAGACACATAAGGCCTAGCGATTATGTGACTGAAATTAAAAAAAACTAAAACTACATATAGACTCGATATTATTAGAAACATTAATTAATGTCTAACCAATGTTTACAGTACTGTTGGTTCATCATACTGACATCGATCGAAGATAGATAGATATTAATAACTTTTGAAATAAAATACGAAACATCTGAATGAAATAATTTTGAAATAAAATCTAAAACCAAATCATAACAATTTGATCACATTGATTGAAATGCATGAAGCATTTTTAGTCTAAAGTATTGCGAAAAGTATACCATTATTTATTTTAGTCAGTTTGTTACATACTATATTTTAATTACAACAAACTTAATCAGGTAAGTTATTTACTTACTTCAGAACAAAAATCAAAAATATTACCTACATAGCTTATGCAATATCTACATCAATAAATACCTTGTTAATCACATAGTTAAAAATAAATTTAACTATCGTTGAATTAATAATAAAGCACTGTATTGAAAAATTACAATCGTAATATTTTTCATCAATCTCCGTTGAACGGATACAAAAATAGGATGTTATAATAATGTAATTGCTTAAGCAAAGCGTGAAAATACCTGCCATATTATGTAATATTAAAATTATGAGAATAGCAGTAAAATATTAATTAAAGTAAAAGAGGAATAGATACTTTTTATTTCTCATTTTAGTTGAGTAAAATTAAGTGTAATTTCGGCTTAAAATTCAAACACCCAAAATTTACTAGTAAATTGTATGCCGTACTTTCCACAAACCTTTTTGGTTTATTAATTTGGTGTCTTAAAATCTACGATATATTAATTAGTTTTTCCAGAATTTACCTTTGGGTTAAAGCCAGATTAATAATAAAAATATATATAATTTTTTGTTTTGTGCCAATTTAGTTACGGATCGGATTAGCCAAATATTTAATTCAACACTGGTAATTTTATTTTCTACAATAAAATTGATTGCAGTATTTGAATAGTTAAATGTTTGGATCTATATTAGTTATTTATTACTAATATTAATATTATCAATTTTTATATTTAGTATTATAAAAATTAAAACAATACAAAAACCTATCCACCAAGTGGCAGTTAATGCTTTGAGCAAAAAAATCATGTTTCTCATTATTGAACAATGAATGAATTAGTTCTATTTCTAATTATACGTAATAATAGATTATATGACTATAAGAAATTAAGAAAATTAAACGGAATCGCGGAATGCTAGTCAACGTTAAATAGGTCTTAGATTATAATAGGGAGCGAATATCAAATTAAAATTAACGTTGCAAGATTTTTCAGCAAAATGTTTGATGGAGTAGATATTACCTATATTTGCTACTGTAAAGCTTGAATTACGGTAAATATTAAGATTTTCCAGTAAAAGTAAGATTTAAATTGTAAGTGTTAATGGTAAACGTCCAATCTTTTCTTTGATAATAATCGTCAATTTGAGACTAATAATAATAGGCTTAACACGCTTCTTTGTCGCAAACCTAAGATTTACGGGGTAGATACCAGTAAAAGTCCAAAAATGATGATCAGGGAACACTGTCAAAAACCACAAATTTTGGTAAATCTTACTTTTTACTGCAAATTTTTGAATTTATCGCAGTAAGTAATTACACAAACCGCAATACAGTAAATGTAGTTACATAGCGGATAAAACTAAACATAACTTTAAAATTTAAATAAAAAAAGCGTTATCGTGAGTAGCTCACAAAATTTTTTGAAACAGTGACCTAATGTTGTACTATCTACTAACGATTATGCGCCCTACGCACAGTTTAAGACGCTATGTGCTACATTTACAATTACAATTAATATATTACAATAATAATTATTGTATACAGATAACAATTAGGGACTCGCGGACTGTAGGGTAATTCTACTAGAATAATTACAAGTGGGTGAAAAGTTAGAAAACACATTATTTATGATGAGCTAAAAATATACGGTGCAATTGTATTATTATATTTTAGTTCATCATACTTAATGCGTGCAACGCAAATATGTAGGTACGTATCTACTTTATACCAAGGTACCAACTCGTATATTTTCATCAGGGTTTAGGAAATCAGTAATTTATCTAATTATTACATTTTCTGACGCAAAATTCAATGTATCGTGCCATCTAAAGTACGTCACAAGCATGTTAATTGTAAGTTTTATAATAACTTGTTGATCTTTACCAATACCGAATATAAGAAAAAATAAATTCGTAAAGTATTATTCATAATCTTATAATAATTTTCGTATGTAATATGAAGATGCAAGGATTTTTTTAAGGAATATAATATAATAATTACGTAAGCCAAAAATTTAAAATTTTATTTTATTATATTACGTATACCTAAGCACATTAAAACTACAATACCATTTACATAAGTTATTTTAAAAATTCCAAAGAATAAACATAACAATACCTTTCTGTAAAATATACATACATACTTCCATTTTTTTAATAATTATCATAACAGATGATTCACATAAGACCATGCCGCATAACCAAAGTAGGTATGTGCAACACGCCAACGAGTCACAAATTGCATTTGTTAATAATTATGAACTCGCAACAAACTACGCATGCAAAAGCTGTATTCAAGTCCCAATAGAACGTGACTCGATCAAGACACGAGGCCCAATTGTCTAAGCAATTCGTAATCAATTGACAGCCTAAAACGTATTAATCGAACTGTTTAAGCAGCAGGGCGACTGCGTATCTTCTGCATCAATCATTCTTACAGTATCAATTGTTGTGATTGGCTGAATTTATGGTATTCTTGCTGCGTCAATGGATTTTGTCCAATAGTGGAAGAGTGTTATCCAATCAGAGGTGATTGCGATCGTTACACTGTAGCTGTCAGAGATACGCGGTCGCCCAGCAGTTCATACATACTTTATGACGTGCAGGCGTCTATGAACTCCTTAAACAGGTCGAATTTTACGTTTGACAAACGATTACGATTTCCTTAGACTATCGGAGGGCCGGTCTAGTGTGAATCGTTCATAACGATTTAATGCAAAATATCGCTCAAAAGAGCCCTAATGTTAAGTGTTGGTTCGGTAGCCTAGCTTCGGGATGACATCCCGCTATACTTAGTTGTAGAAGTGATGATATTAATCTAAGATTAAATTAGTGATTACATTTTGAGATGCAAAATAAAAAATATTGCCACTAATTTCACATGTATTTTATTCATTTCATTTAATCCTAGTGTGGAAACCACTGCCACAAGAGTTGAAACTGAAAGTATTGTGATGATTTTTGGAAAAAAATAAATGAAATTAAAAAAAATTATAATCTATGCATTGATTCGTAATCACGTAGGTACTTACAAAAAGTGTTGCCTTAAATCTCAAACTAAATTTATTATAGTAATTCAAATTCAAATGTTACTACAAGTTAGCCCTTGACTGCGATCTCACCTGATGGTAAGTGATGATGCAATCTAAGATGGTAGCGGGCTAGCCTGTTAAGGGCATGGCAGATAAATTAAACCCATACCCCTGATCGGTTTATTAACTACCCATCGATTAAGTCAATAAAGCTTCGTAGCGCTGACACTCTAGCGTAGACGCCTGGATGGACCCCGCAACCTACGCCGAATGACACCACTCCGACCAGCACACCTTTGTACACCAGGGGGCCACCGCTGTCTCCCTGGAAATGGATTAAATTATTTCATTACTAGATGATGCCCGCGACTTCGTCCGCGTTAAGTTTGTTGAGGTCAAAACTTCTTTAAGCGCGTTAAACACTTTTTGGTAGGGGGTAAAAATGTGGAAACGCGACACCGACAGCGTTCTTCTTAAGTAAATATAAATAGTACATTCGTAATTAAACTTCAATTCCTTTGTTTTAAAGTTTATATTTAAAAGTGATGTGTAAACGTGACTGGCACCTCGCGACACCATTCTTCTGAAGACAAAAGGTCTGAAGTATAAATAATATAGTACATTCGTATTGAAACTTTAATGTAATAGTTATAAGGTTTATATTTTAACTATTTTAAAAGTGCTGTGTTGTTATTTTAAATATTCGTTTTCACTTCTATCGGCAGTCCCTATGACTGTCAACTTTGATTTTTTTATTTTATTTCCGCGGTAACTTCATCTTTCGCCTTTAAAATATTAATATGGATAATGGATATAGTTACACCGTACACGAGCAACTCAGTATGTCAAGACGATAGTCCTTCAAGGTGAGTCATGAGACCCTTAAGCCGGTCATTCACGTTAAGCCACTTGACTTAAGTCGATCGTGATCGATCATATCGACATCGTGATTCGTGAAACCCGTAAGAAAAAACTTGGCCCGATGCTAACCCACGGAAATTCCGTGCCCACAATGACCTGATTATATTTAGCATCATGACATTTAGACCGTGAGTGCAAAATCTGTGCCCGTAGGAGCGTGCGTAGAAGAAAATTGCGCAGTCGTTGGAGGTTCGATCGAAATTAAGTCGATAAGTCGTAAGTGGACATAAAGTTGGCGTCCATCCGCTTGACTTAAGCCAAATGGCGCATCATCAATAGCAAGCTTAAGGGTGCGCCTCCAGTTTCTACCAGAGACGTGCAAGGTAGCTAAATAGTAATTAAATAAAAAAACTACCAATAGTGCATTCACCTTTGAGGGCCAATGGAAAGGAAAGAGCGTCACATGGACGTTATAAAATTTACTTACGTCCATAGTAGTCAGCGAATATTTTCTAATTAATTATTTTAATATATAGTACCTATATTTAGGTACTTATCATCATCATCATATTATGTGATTATGAAATAAATTTATCTATCTAAATTTATCTTTCTTTATCTATCTAGTTTTAGCTGAAAAAAAGGAAACTGGAAGGGCATTCCGTAACCTAGATTCCTTCCTAAATCTCTTCGTATGGTACCACAAACTTATCGACGCTATTATCACATTTAGTGTTGCTAATAAAAATAAAAACAGAAACTAAACAGTCATAAAAATAGTTCCAACTTTCAATTTTGACAACCGCACTACCGCATTGGGACTGTACCACGTCCTTGGAATATCGACGGAATACGGATGCATAACCTGATGGTTATGCCTTGGGGTACTATAGTAGAAAGGTAAAGGAGGAACAAGATAAAAAGTGAGTCTTAGATATCCAAAGGTGGATGCGTAAATTGGCTGAGGATGAACAAAAAGGGTATTACGTGTATGACTTACGTAGCAGGTGTCTCTGCCGTCCTTACCGCCAGCGCAAATCATCGTGTCTGTGATATTAATATTATGATCGATTTTCCTATATATTTTCTTGCATACGTCTTGCGCAACATACGGTAGTTCGACTTTCAGTAGTTGTTGAGAGTAGTGTTTAAACTGAAAATTAAACAGAAGTATCTGTACCTAGGTGATCATGGGCGATCACCGAATTCTAATTTCATAATAGGTAAGGTAATAGAAATGTTTTGTTCTTTTAAACCTGGAAAACTCAAAACGTGTCGCCTGATATCCATAGAAAACTGAATCGCTATAAAAACACGTTTGACTTTACCAGTTTTTACAACTTCTCTAACAACTCAGAGTCTGGATGGGTTTGGTAAGTGGTGAAGCAGTTTAAGATGGTAGCTGGCTAACATAGTATTATATTCCATTATAATGACAGTTTTATTAAACCCATACCTAACTACCCCAAACCCATTCTCCTACGTGAGCGAATAACGCGACTCGATACAAAGCGACGCGAAGGTATCATAAAGTAGCTGACCCTTTACGTGACCTATGTTGTCACATAGACAAGTTTGTCATTCTCTTTGACGTTGTACTGCGTCGCGTCACTTCTGTCACTGGTCTAAAGACGTAATTTCTTATTATGCGGCATCCTATCGAAATGTTAAATTACTTGGCCTAATGTCCTTGCCGGAAGGGTGATAACTAACGCAGGTACTGCTGGAAGAAAGCGTTAAGATACCGTGGTGTGTGGAGATCTATACAGAAGACTTTAGGCCAGCAGTGGGTGTATATCGGTTGAGATGACGATGATTCTGATTTGATTTCGTACCTTCTGCGTACAGTCGTACATCATTTGGTACATTCTGTCACCAAGTGACACTATCGCGCTCCTATACCTATTTCTATTGTAGAAACCTACCTCTGTTGTACCAAAACCCATGCTTATCATCATATCACCAGCCTTAAACTCCATATTCTTTGGCGCCAATTTAATTGGTTGCACTCGGTCACTAAACACAAGACTTTGTGTTAGTTTGAGGATAGCAATGTCATAGTCCATGGTTTCATCATCAAACTTGGGGTGTACGAATGTTCTTTGTACATCATATCTATCACCATCGTTTATTTGGTCTGTTCCCACTGTTACGTAGGCAAATTCGCTAAACAAACTAAAAAAAAAATACTAAATTGCTAAAAACTTACTGAAAAAAAAAAAAAACTAATTACTAATTGCTGAGCTTGTGTGACTGGATATCCGATTTCTCGAGTGAGCGATCCTTCAGAGTAGTCATTGATGGCTGCTCGTCGGATCTTATGGTAATTAATGCCGGTGTTCCTCAAGGGTCTGTTCTCTCCGCTACACTATTTCTGTTACATATCAATGATCTGTTGCAACCCGGAATCCTTGGGTACGCAGACAGTACAGCACTGTAACGGAGAGATATATATCCAGTCCACGCGCAAGTAGTTCAGATACTAATGAACTCAGAGAGGCGATGGTTGAGCTCTACCCTGAAATTCGTTTCAGATTGGGGTGTTGCCAATTTGGTGGAGTTTAACGCCACCAAAACGCAGGCGTGTCTGCTCACAGCGAAACGGAGTCCTTTCGTCTTGACTCCCGCTTTCCGGGATGTATCCTTACCCATTACCGATCACTTCGGGAGGTCTATCGAAGCGAAAGCCAAGACAGCTGCCAAAAAACTCGGTATACTTATTACTTAACAAGGTCAAGCAGTACTTCACGCCACGCCAACCGGTTAACCTATACCAAGCCCAAGCTCGGTCGTGCATGGAGTACTGCAGTCACCTTTATGATGGCTCTGCTAAGTATCAGCTGGCGGCTCTTGATGCCGTAGATCGTCGGGCTAGGAGATTGATTGGCGAAGATTCACCTATTCTGGCGAAACTTCAAACTTTGGATCTCCGCCGTAAGGTAGCTGGCCTATCGGTATTCTATAGGATATATTTCGGTGAGTGTGCTCAGGAGCTGTTCGATCTTGTACCTCCTTCACCTTTCTACCATCGTACCGCAAGACGGCGTGCGAGTTTCCACCCCTATGTCGTCAACGTTCCACCCAAATGCACGAAGCGCTTTGCGTCTTCATTCCTTATTCGCATGGCTAGGGTCTGGAACACTCTACCAAAAACTGTGTTTCCCACCAATTACAATCCGGGTATCTTTAAATCAAGAGTGAATAGGCATCTTCTAGGCAAGCGCGTTCCATCTTAGGCCGCATCATCCCTTCCTATCAGATGTGATTGTGGTCAAGCGTAAGCCTATAATGAATTAAAAAAAAAAATAGATAGTTCCATCGTTGTGACATCAAAAGGCGGCTATATTAAACCCTAACCAAATTTTAAAGCTAATTTAAAATCACTGATTACCTACCTCCCAAGAGCAACTTGTCAACATAATATTGAAATAATTCTGTTCTACAACTTTTCTAGAAACTTAAGCAAACTTTATAGTTTTTGACGTACACTCTATATTAGCTCAGCACTATGTTTTTGGAAAGATGCTGGTCCGTCTATGACCTATACACCGGCCGCTCGTTGCGCAGGGTAATGAAATTTTGGAGCAGCCAATTTAAATATTATTATATTAGTATTTTATATTCATAGACTAGCACTTGGCTGTAATCAGACTTGCTGGCAATGCAGCCTATGGTGTAGCGCGCTTTCTTAGAAGTTGCCTATTCACTCTTGATTTGAAGATAACAATAAGTATTAAAAGTGGAGGGGAAAATGGAAGCCGGAAGGGCATTCCATATCCTAGCGGTTCGAATTAGAAACGAGGAAGTAAATCGCTTCGTACGGTCCGTGGAATTTCGACTATGCAGGCCCTAACGATGCCTGGCGATACTTTTTGATCTTGTTCAAGTTCTTGAGCACAAACTCCGAAATATATCCCGTAGAATAATATAATAAGAATTGACCAGCGTCACCAATGAGTCTTCTAGGGCGACGATCCACGGAATCCAATGCAATAAGCTGTTACTTGGCAAAGCGCATCCCATACGTGGCGGCAGTATTCCATACACGACCGAACTTGAGCTTGGTACAGGGTGGGTAAGAAGCTCCGGGTCTGATGAAGTAGGTATCGCTAACTTTGTTGACGATTTAAAAACAAAAGTTGTGCATTATTATGGAGAGAAGCTATCCGGTAGAGGTATTGTAAATATTTTTAATTATTATTTAATAAGAAACAGTTTTAGGTATCTACCATGTAACGCAATGTGCTGCAAATACGAGAAAGCGTTCGTTGACGATAGAGGCACCACAGAATGGCCCGACAAGTGGCAGATTATAAAGAGCCATGTATGGTGCATCGGTGATGCTCAAAATATTACCTCTATACACCAACTGTCGAATACCGTCCTCTGGAACAAAACAAATAACTTTCGGAAAAATCTTTCAAGTACCTACAGTAATATAATAAAATACAAGACAGCGATGTATATCTCGCGGCAATCAAACAGTCACAACTGAAGTTGACCGCAAGACGTGTCGCTATGGAGCATATTATAGCGCGTAGTAGGGATGTTTATTAAGAGAACTGTGCAAACAAGAACTTGCTTGCACCTCAGTTCAGAGGTCTATTTGTTTCGCGCTAACTAGTTATATGCGATTTTTTAAAGGAATAAGCTCTTATTGGATTTATGGCTTATGGCTCTCTTTTGGTCCTAGCGAAGGCATCCGGTATATTTCGTCCTTTAAAAATCCAACATTATGAAATTTCAACATTTCGTGCATTCATCTTAAATACCTAAAGCAGTCGACGTAAGAGAAATCAACGTAAGAACCTAAATCTTTGATCGAGAATTATCTTTTTGAAGGAATTGGAATGATGCCGTGACTGTGAGTGAGCAAAAAAATAGGCATCCATCCATTTGACTTAAGTCAAATAGGTACCTTATCGTCAATGGCGAGCGTTAGAGCTACAAACTAAACTGCAATACCTTGGTGTGCTTACCTCTTCGTTTATCTACTAAATAACTCCTACACACTCCAAATTCAACTAAAAGTAACACGAAAATAAAATAAAAAGGTGACATTTTGAAACACGATTTTCAGCTTTACGTTTGCCCTAAACAAAGCGTTTGGTATTTATATAAATACTTAGGTAGGTATCTACGTACCTGGGTAATATTATGTGAAAAATGCATTAAAAAAAATATTGCAAATATTTATAATCTACTTAACTATTTTTATAGTAGTTACCCCGTTTTCCACATACCATCAACTTATAAATGCCTAATGTTCACGTGTCAGTGGTGTCACTCGTAATACGACTTTGCACGGTACCGAGTCGGTCTTTTTCCGCGAAAAACTTTCTCTTAAATACCTATTGAATTAATTGAGAACTAAGTATAATAGGTACAGATTTAGGTTCAGTTTAGCTTCGCCCCTTATTATTTTCTAATAAACAAAAAAAACAATAGCAGAAATTGTCGCCGTCGTCGTCAGAAACCGACAGACGCCCACTGGGACATACCTACTTAGGTTTCTCGCAGGGACATCCACATGCCGCGGTCTTGCGCTCGTTACGTTAATATACCTACTCAGCGGCTTAAGGAATAGGTAGTTAATGGCAAAAATACTGTAATGTACTTATTTAAGAATCAACCTTTAGATACCCCCAGAAGACAGGTTTCACTTTTTTCTTATTCTATATTTAAACTAGATGATGCCCGCGTTAATTACTTAAGTTCATATTATTCCCGCGAGAACTCCATAATTTTCCCTAATTTAAAATAGTTTAGGTATGTCCGTCCCCAAAAATGCAACCCAATACCAAATTTCATCAAAATCAGTTGAAAAGACGGACACTTAAAGCGTAGCAGGCAGACACTTTCGCATTTATAATATTAGTATGGATAAAAATGTTAACTCATCGTGTGAGAACAAGGACTATTTTTACAAGTTTTTATTTAACTTGCAATGTGTTAAGTTAGGTGAAATATTGCCACTGAATTTTTAAACGATTTTATGACGTTTGGTTTGGATGACTGGCAGCTTTACAATACTATCCATACTAGGTTGAAATAAAATCTCTCTTTGCGTCGTATTCCTCATTACCGAGGGTCGTCACTCGGCACCCCTTTCCATTAATCACATAATGGTTCCAACCACTATGTGATTTTTCTAGGGATAATAATGCGGTAGGTTCCCACGTCTTTCCTTAAACGAATCGACTAGGGTATTTAAACTCTTAGGTACTTCTTAGGTTTCGTAACGATTATTATAAGATGTTAGTGATAGTAACCGGGATATACGGCTTAACGTGCTCTCCGAGGCATGGAGGAAGCGAAAAGGCCTAATTTGTAGCTCCAAATTCGGTCACCCATGCATTTACCGACTTGGGTCAACGTTGCTTGACAATCGCAATAGACTGATATGCATTGTCACAATTAGGCCACTCTCTCAATATAGAAATAAAAAACGCATGTCTATCAAAACATTTATTTTCATAATTTTAATCTTCATAATATTAATTAATACATGGAAATACATTAAAATTTTAAAGAATAGGTACTAATGGTTTCAACACGTATAGTTTAGATGACTGGCAGCCTTAAAATACTATCCATACAAGGTACAAATAAAATACATACATATAAGTATTTATTAGATTTATATTTTCATAAATGTCATTTTCAGAATAATTCATACATGGAAATTCATTCAAATTTTAATGAAAACTAAACTCGGTTATGTTTGGATGTCTGGCAGCCCTACTATACTATCCATACTAGGCAGAAATAAAATGGACATATGAATTAAAACATTTATTTTCATTAATTTTATTTTCTTAATGTTTTAGCATTAATACTATTTCTCATGAAACATGAAGTTTGAAGTTTATTAACTAACAATTTGACTCGTTTCATGTTATTCGATTTAATCTGCGGATACGGACGCCATATTGAAAATAGTTTAGCATAAATACGAGTGTTTTGACGATGGTAGTTCAGTCCCACAGAGTACATTATGTTCAGTCCACAGAGTACACTATATATACTGGTACAGTCTCAGGCCAACAGAACACATATAGTCATAGAATACTCCTAGTTCCGGCCGTCAGACTCAGTGATTATTGAATACTTTTGTTTAGATCGCAATTTGAATTAGAGCTAGCAATCGTGGCGGGATCAAATTAATATTGTCTTTAAGTTTAGCCAACTTTTATCTAATAATATTAAATCTATCGTGGAACCTCTATACGTTAAACCATTTACTCGTGCAAGATTCAAATGAGAGGACAAATATAATAAAAGTGTTTTATTAATACCTACTTCTGGATTTTCGCTTACAATAATAATTAAATACATGGAAATTCATTAAAATTTTAAAGCATACTATTTTTAAGTTTGACTTACCTAAACATAAGCGCATAAGTACATAAACATCAATCGCCATGAAACAACTTTATTATCATATAAATAACAATATTGCACTAAAAAAACTATAAATTAAATAATACTTTAAGCCTATTTTAATACTAAATTCGAGTTAAGTACACACTAACTATAAAACTAATGTAAATATCGCAGTTTGCAGCCAACCTTCCAGCACTAAATTAGTATGCAGCTGATTATCTCACTGTTATCTCACCTGATGATAAGTGATGATGCAGTCTAAGATGGTAGCGGGCTAACCTGTTAGGGGAACGGCAGTTATATTAAACCTATACCCCTAATCGATTTTGTTTTCACAAAATAGGCTATTTGATGGTTCCTATAACTTAGTTTCCATGTATCTATGGTTCCGGAGTTCCATAAAGTGTACCAAAAAAACTCACTGTACATCAACACTGTGGTAATTACACACACAGTATACTTCTTATCTTACTAACTACTAAATGCGAAAGTTTGGATGGATGTTTGTTACTCAATCACGCCCCAACGGCTGAACGGATCTGGCTGAAATTTGGCACAGAGATAGATTCTAGTCTGAAATAGCACTTAATATGCGTTTTATCCCGAAAAATTAAGGACTTCCTGCGGGAACCAAAAACCTCGATCCACGCAGACGATCCACGAATACTGGTCACCCATACACTGTTTATGCATACCAAGAAAGCTACATACAAGTTTACAGTACAAGGCTTACCAAGAAAGAGAAACATTTACATTTTATACACAAAAATTGTCTTTTACTTAATCTAGTTTTAATATTTTCTTATCTATGCCCCTAGTTTTTATTTTTATGGATGTTAATAATGTTAAGAAACAAATGGGGCGAAATTAAATGCGGGCGGCGGTTCATATAATTTTTTCCTTTGGGTATGATCAGAGTTGGCTCTGATGGTTTTTGATAAAATTTCACAGGAATTTCTGGCTGGAGAAAATTTTATTATACAAAAAATGCAGGATCGCAAAACAAAACCGCTAAAATAAGTTTTGAATAACGCCATAAATTTATAATTTTAAGTATGAACCTTAAAAATTTTTACAAATGATCCGGGTTTTCCACCGCTATCAGACATCCCTCAAACAAATTTTACAAATATAATAAAGAAAAGAAAAAACAAGTAATACTGAATACGTCATGAGCAACGAAAAACAAGGCATCCAAACAATATTTTGAACTGTTGGTCTTTTCAATAACTACATAGTTTTTTTAAATGAATAGTATACAATTTTCAATTAGTTCTCCAACACTTTAAAAACGTTAAAAACGTCTGAAAAAAGGCATTTATTTCAGGCACGATTAACACATTTCCAAACACGAAATTCATTAATTATAATCTTTTACACCTACTAATATTATAATTAATGTGAAAGCGTGTCTGTCTGTGTCCTACGATTTCACGGCCCATCTATTGTCGAACCAATTTTGACCAAAGAGCAATGGCGAAATTCGTATGGACTCCATTGCCTAAATGTTGATTGTACACAAGTAAGATAAAGACAAAAATAACTTTCGTATTTTTTTATATTTTATCAAGTATTCACAATAATTAATTGAAGCTAGGTAAAAAAATAAAATATTTAGGGAGTCTTTTTGATTATTTAGTTCCGTTTCTCAGTTAAGTGTTACCATTTTGTGTATAATCTACCTAGTAGCTAGAATACTTTATACAGAATAATTTATTTATTCTGTAAAGTTTTAATAATTGTAATTATTTCGTCTGATTAATGTTTGCATAATTGCTCCTTTTTGTAGTGTATTTTATATTATTTTATCTACTCCCATGCTATAAATCCTCTATAACAGGTTCTGAAACAGTTAGCTTATTGCCAACATTAAAACACCCAATGTCCTAATAACCATAACATCATCAAAACGGGTGATGTAATGTTGTACTGAATTTCATAACAACACTCCTTTGTTTTTTTTTTCGATCCCCCCTGCGCAAAGGTTTACTCAACAGACAGCCACATCTGCTCGATGCGGGGTATTCAAAAAAAGAACATTGTCATACACGCGTGTTTCACTACCAGAACGCATTTAATAATTGCACTATACAAAATGTTAATTACTACTACAATAAATAATTATTTCATTAATACTTAGTTTATTTGTATATACTCAGTAATGGATGATATTAGGTTACTAGGACTGGATGTTTTAATGTTAGCAGTAAGGTAACTATTTCAGAATCTGTTATAGAGGATTCATAGCATGGGAGTAGATAAAGTCTTGTATGCAACTGTTGATAATTAGGTATTAAAACACTCATATGATACTATTATCACACTCCGCTTCGCGTCGTGTGATAAACCCACATTCGTGTTTTAATACCCCTTATTACACAACTGTTGCATAAATAACTATTAATGAATCTTCTTGCATATATTATTTACTATTACAGAACGGTAATAAATGAAAGAATATTATGGCAGCACTGATGCTGATTGCCTGTGGTTGTGCCGTATGTTTTACTGGTCTGTGTTTGATATCTGTCTTTGTTACTGTGGCTTTCTTCAGGTTGTCATTTTTAGAAGTGACATTACCATACAACCTACAAAACTTTAATGAAATATCTTTTTTTTCTAGTTTTTTTTTTAATTCTTGCTTCTGAAAGCTACGTACCCGACGCTTGTTAAAATATATTTTTTGCACACGTGTAAATAATTCTTTTTTTCGCAATATTATTGATGTATGGAAGTTCGCCATTGCTCTTTAGTTGAGATAGGTTGCATCTCGGACCATTTCGAGAATTTCGAGAACTTAAATCCATGCAGACAGAGTTGCATGCATCATCCATAGTTACTTAAAAAATGTTGATTGGCCGCTGTTAAGGGGCCATACTGCCAATGTTTAAAGCCGTATTGTTTCATTATAGCTGACTTTCGTGTTTAAGAATTACAATCCTTATTTTAGGAACGACAAGGTAAGTAAAATCAAACTGTCATTTTGAGTAATATTACTTTAAGACTTGACAGTATGGCCCAAAGTTTAAGTACTATTCAAGATGAACGCCATATAAGTTGATGAACAATTAAAATGAACTAAAGCCAAAATAAGCTACTTAAAATAAAATATTCGACATTCATGAGATTCTTAATAAGTTCATTTTGTCCTTTTAGGCAGATTTCAATCTGTCCTTTATTCCTTAGATAAATTATACTTAGCGATTAAAAAATCGGCGCTAAATTAAACAGCCTTAATACACAAGTATATTTTACAATACTGTACAAAATACTATGTATATGTCGCAGTCATCTGATTTAATCTGCTATTTGATTGAATGACTAGCGCGTTCATTGAATGACAACATTCAATTGAATGACTAAAGGACAACTCGTCAAGTTGTTTAATGTAACGTTCAACGTCTTGACTGAAAGTCATCTAGCATAGTCGTTGAATGGGATATAGCTGTCACCGTAAGATTGTAAAAACCGAATAAAATCTAACTCGCGAAATTCTAAACTGTCGAAAGATTGTAAACTGTTCAATGGTCTGAGTGTCAATTTTTGAAATATTCATTTTATTTACGTTTTCTTGTCTCTTTCTTGTAGGTTAGGTTAGGGTTCGACATAAATAACCAAGTAGTGCCCGGCCTGCGGCTTAGGTTTTATCGGGTTTAAATAAAGTAAAAAACCTTGAAAAATTAATCATATTATTTCAAAAGTAATTTAATTTATTAAAATATGCGAGTCTCTGAGACTCTAAAAAGTTGTTAACTTAAAATTTCAATCACCTGACTGATTTTACGTCCGCTCTGTTCAAAGGGCTATGTTACAATCCGCTAACTAGTTGGACGTTGAGTGACGCTTGTTCGGCCTAGTCATTCAATGAACGCGCTAGTCATTCAATCAAATAACAGATTAAACCAGATGACTGCGACATTATATACATATATATATATAACAATTTCATAACTCATCTGTGAAACGAATCCAAGACTTTTTGAGCAGTCAAATGTTGTAATAAGCATAATATTCATTGGTACTGGAGGTCGTCAAATATTTAGAAAGTAGATTGAAATGGAACATGACAATTTACTATTTTAACAGATACCTAAACTGTAACCGATTTAAAAAAAATAATAAACATACACAAGTGTGTGTTGAGTCATTCCTTTCTGCAAACTCTTTGTTAGTCAAAGTGCTTGTATGAGGTTTTCCTCTGCGAGTTAAAAGGAGCCCGTACGCTCGCTCCGCTCGTGGAAGTCCAACTTTAGACCAATATTTGAGAACCGGTACTTAGCTGATATCGGCTAATTAATACGGGCCTCAGACAAAAATCGGTCGCGGCCTATTGAGGCCATACAGTTAAAACCTTTTCTGCTAAGGTCATACAGTTAAGACAGTTTTCTGCTAAGGTCATACAGTTAGACCAGTTTTCTGCTAAGGCAATACAGTTAAGACCAGTTTTCTGTTAAGGCCATACAGTTAAGACAGTTTTCTGCTAAGGTCATACAGTTAGACCAGTTTTCTGCTAAGGCAATACAGTTAAGACCAGTTTTCTGTTAAGGCCATACAGTTAAGACAGTTTTCTGCTAAGGCCATACAGTTAAGACAGTATTCTGCTAAGATCATACAGTTAAGACAGTTTTCTGCTAAGGCCATACAGTTAAGACAGTTTTCTGCAAAGACCTTCACGGCTGATAGCAAAAGGGGCATAGCCTAAAAACGTAATGTTACATAGCATCGCTGCGACTATTCTTCTGGGTGAGCTTACTCAATGTGCTGAGCTGTGGGAAAGCCGTTTTGTTCTGGACCGGGTTAAGCTTTGACGTCATAAATATGAAGGGTTCATACAACGATGGTCGGTCCATGGCGGAGACCTCAAAGTGTCGTATTTTTTCCCGGGAGCACCAGTTGGCTGCTTTGGAGCAAGTGTTCTCGAGGCTGTTGAGATCATCTGGGCCCGTTCTGTTGCCTATCACCATCATTACTACCTGAAACATAAATAATTGGGTATTTGACTAGTCACTCGTCAAATAAATTATTTTTTAGTAATTATTAAACAGAGGATCTCCCAAAAGTCGTAACATTCGCGTCCCCTGTTAGTTTATGTTTGAAAACCATTTTAAACTATCAACTGAAGTAAAAAAGTTAATTTTGATGACGTCATAGTTCAGTATTTCATAAAACATCCCAGTGCGCGTTTTGACGTTTGACACAAAGTTGCTGATAAGTCTAGTTGACAATGACAGTAAAAGACAATGTTGAGGCTGACCAGGCTGTAGTTAAAGCGGGATTGTAACCAGTCTTTCCCTCTATCTCTCGCTTATTCTAAGACTTTCAATCTTTGTAAAAGTCGCCTATCAAATGTTGTGGAGCCAAGTCTTGACATTAAAATCACAGACATTTTTGTACCTAATTAGCAGTTAGTTAGCAATACATAGTTTTTTATAGAGAAAAATGGAGAGGGAAAATTACTAATTTGACCGCACGAAACATTTTTGCTCAACGTTTCCGATCCGAACCGCTAGAGTGTAGAACACCCTCACAGCGCACGTGTTTCCTGCCACGTACAATTTAGGTACCTTTCAAGGCAAGAGTGAATAGGCATTTTCTAGGCCAGAGCGCTCCAACCTAGACCTCATAATTGCTTTGCACTAAGCATGATTGTCGTCAAGCGCAAGCCTATCTCCTTGGCTTGGGACAATGGGTTAGCAAGGCACACAATGTGTATTAAAAAAACCTGGCTGAATTTGCTTTCTTTAAGATACTGTTATTGATTATCACCATAATTTTTATTGGACATTCAAAAAGTGTGCAGTGTACCTAACTAGAATAAATAGTTTATTTATTTAATTCTTTTTTTTTACTTAAATAGAATAAATAAATATTGAATCTTGAATCTAACCACAAGTTTATACCTGCTTATGGGTTGCAAGAATTTTTAATATTTTCATTACAGTCATACCTCTTTCTTATCTTTATTTCTATCGATATCCTTTTTCAAATAGATCAGCACATCAAGCGATTCCGGCCTGGTGGTGTCATACACCATGACAAACCCCTCCGCAAAGCCCAGGTAATGGCGTTGGAGCACTTGGTTGGCTGTTAGAGAAATTGTTGGAGACTGGGGCGGTCCTGCAAGAGAGATTTGTTGGCTTCAGATGATATCAGGGTGAACAGTAATAGTACATTACTGCCCAGGTCAGAAATAAAGCAATATTACCGCTGAGTAATATTAGTAGGGATTTTAAAAGGACGAGATGCTAGCCAATGCTTTTTAAGTACCTAAACGAGGCCGTGAATTGCTATTTCGGCTGACACTTCTACATAATATAGTACTTTTCTCTAATTTGCGAGGTATGAGCTTTTTTTTTTTATCCACTACAAGTTAGCCCTTGACTGCGATCTCACCTAATGGTAAGTGATGATGCAGTCTAAGATGGTAGCGGGCTAACCTGTTAGGTGCATGCCAGTTATATTAAACCCATACCCCGATTTGGTTTCTACACGGCATCGTACCGGAACGCTAAATCGCTTGGCGGCACGTTTTTGCCGGAAGGGTGGTAACTAGCGACCGTCAAACCAGGCCACCAGGCCAGACCAGGGAAAATTCAGAAATTATAAATTCCCAAATTGACCCTGCTGGGGATCGAACCCGGGACCTCCGCACGTAAAGACAATTGTCACATTGCTGATAGATGGAGTTGACTTATCATAACTCACACTAAAATCTTTTGCTTTTCTGTTATACATTGCTTGCATTGTGAGGAAGGACATAATTTACTATTGAATAGATAGTACTAATATAATTTATGAGTAGAGCTAAAAATTATAAAGCCTGCCCATTTTGTATTTTGAAAAAACATAATTAAGTACTTAAGTAATATGTACAGTATATGTACATGTACGTCAAAAGTCCATATAGAATAAGTAAACAAGATGGTTTGTTAGTTACTTACATAAATATTATTCACCTTGTAGGTTGATATTGTTGTCAATTTATAACAATAATCTAAGTAGTATTGGATAGAATCCAATTCACTAGAAAATCTTACGTGTTTGCATGTTGGAGCGAACAGTTTGTAACATTTTAATATTATACCTTAAAACAGGACTGTGTCTATCTGTTTGATACCTTTTTTTACTGTCAATCTGCTATTATTTTTAAGAAATTGAGTACAGATATAGGTTATGTTCATAAGAGCCAAAAAAGAGTTCTCAAGGGGCTTACAAACACATATTTAATACTAGCAGACTTGCCCGCGACTTTGTCCGCGTGAAATAAGTTTTTAAAAATCTCATGGGAACTCCCTAATTTTTTGGGATAATATATAGCCTACAATGCTCACAAATAATGTGGCTTTCTATTGATTCCAGAATTTTCAAAATCTGTTCAGTAGATCCAGAGATTACCCCCTACAATGTCACAAACTTTAACTCTTTATAATATTAGTATAGATGAACTGCAATACATACATAAAAATATTACAATTAATAATAACCACTTAGCAGTAGCTGCAAGCAATCAGTAATCTAACTTGAACTAACCCTTTCAACTGACCTGTAAGAGGAGGGTCCAGCCCTGCTGTGTCATAGAAGCAAACTCTCTCCTTCGTACCTCTATCAGTCTCTATGTTTGCCACATAAATATCTTCTATAGTTGGGTAAAAAGAGGACTTCAAGTTCACATTGCCGTATATGAGTTGCTCTAAAACAGCCGTTTTGCCTACTCCTTTCATCCCGCATACGACTACTTTGCTAGTTTTTCCCATTTTAAAAAAAAAACTAATTTCACTTGGAAATCTGTTAGTAGGTACTTTCACTTAAACATTTTTACTGTTATGTACTTTAAAATAACTAGATTGAATATTCGATATACTTAGATGTCTATCAAGTTAACATTTTACGATTCTTGGTTAAAATTCTTTCTTTTTAGACCAAATTTTAAATAAAAACACAAAATTCATTATTTATTTACATAGTTTTTCTTAGCAGAGACAACAGAGACAAGTTAACCAGAGATATACGAACGCGGAACGAACTTCATAGAAATTTTTGAGATACGTACAGGCTATACAATTTCACGTCTTTAATCTATAGATAAAAAGCATATCTACCTATACTTAAATTTCATTCATATTTGATGGTCTGTCTCACCTTCTTATGGCATTTAATAGGTAAACATTTTTGTGCTCTTTCCCACAATTTCTTAGATATTTGTCGACAAGTGAATCCCGTTGCACGGATGCCGTGTTCATACATGTCGCACTTCTAATGTATTTTTTTAAAACATTTGAGGATAGGAAGTACCGTAAGAAGGAACGTTATATTAGCGCCGTCCACGCAAGAATGAATCTTGTCGTTCATTCGAAGTAAAATTGTCAGGAAAAATTACATCAAATCATAGATAAATATGTCGTCCAATTGATATTTGATTTGACAGCATGGCTTCCACGGCTGTAGATTCCGAAATTACAAAAAGTGATAAATATTCAATATTATTGCCCACTTACAACGAAAGAGAGAATTTGCCCATCATAATATGGCTTATAGTTAAGTACTTGGACCCTAGGTAAGGCAAACTTTACATAAAAGCTAAATAGAAGTACTCTTTAAAAAATCCGATGTTTTTACACTTTTTATCATTTTTCTTCAGTGGTTGCGACTATGAAGTGATTGTAATCGACGATGGAAGTCCCGACGGTACTTTAGAAGTAGCAAAACAGTTGCAGAAGTTGTATGGATCAAGTAAAATTGTTTTGCGGCCTAGGGAGAAGAAGCTGGGTTTAGGTACTGCGTACATGCATGGTATAAAACATGCTACGGGGAATTTCATCATCATAATGGACGCTGATTTAAGCCACCATGTAAGCAATCGGCTTATCTAAATTTTATCTCTATTATTATAAAACTACGAGTGGCTCCCAAACTTTGGAGATATATATGTGGCCCTAACTCTTTTGTCTCTAAGTGGTTGACCCTTGTAACCTGAAAATTTTACAATTTTCTTTTTGAATATTAATTATTATTAACTAAATGATGCCTGTGCCTTCATCCGCGCAAATTAAGATTATTTTATTCCTGCAGGAACTTTAATTTTCGGGGATAAAAGTAGCCTCTGTCCTTCCCCGGGGTGCAACTTATCTTTATACCAAATTCCATCAAAATTGGTTGAAAAGATAGGCTGTTTGTTAAAAGTGTATCAGATAGACACACTTTTAATATTAGTATGAAAGTATGGAGTAGAGTGGATGTGCATGTTACAGACATTGAAAATATGTGTGCCACAGCTTTTTAATACCTAATCATACTTTTTATGGAACTCTAAATACAACTGTACTAAAAATAGTACTGTTAACTTTTGTAGTACAAAATGTATGCTAAGTTTGTCTACTGCAATTGTATTATACTGCTACTAAATATAAACATTGTTCTTTTACAGCCAAAATTTATTCCAAGCTTCATAGAGCTTCAGAAAAAACATGACCTTGACTTAGTGTCAGGCACTAGATATAAAGATGGTGGTGGTGTTTATGGATGGGATTTCAAGAGGAAGCTAATATCCAGGGGTGCCAACTTCATCACACAACTCCTGTTAAGACCAGGTGCTTCTGACTTGACTGGCTCTTTTAGGTATGTTTATTGATTTTATTGATTTATTTGTTGTGAACACAATATTAACATGCATTCTGCCATTCCTGAATCCTGGCGTACAACATTTAAACTTATTAATATCTAACATTTAACATTATTATTATACTAATTAAATCATTTACAAAAATTAAATTGGTCAATTCAATTCAAAATTATTATTACACTCAATAATGGACAAATCATATAATACATATTATCAAATCTTAGAAAAAAATACAAATAGGGTACAAATGTCATTATATAATTCTTAGGTAAGTCATTGTTATAAAGATTTATAATCAAAAAATCTTTAATTGGGTAGAATGAATAATTCAAGAACCATTTACTTGATTGCAAGCTTAAATCATATAATAGGCAAGGTCTGGGTGTTGTTACCATCTGGTTCTTTTGATCAATTCAGTCAGATTTCCTGGATTTGTTAAACTAAAAATTTGTTTGTATTGTAAATGATAATTTCATTGTGTTTTTGCTGACTTTAAAGCTAAAAATATGCCATTTATATAGCAAAGTTATCCTTAGTTGGAATAGATTATAGTTAAATTAAATTTAAATAATATCTTTCTAGGCTGTACAAAAAGGACATACTGCAAAAATTAATAGACAGCTGTGTATCAAAGGGATATGTTTTTCAAATGGAAATGATTATAAGGTAATATTTTTACACAGGCTATTATTTTTAATTTAACATTAATAGCACAATGCGTATAACACATTTACTTTTTTCAGAGCAAGGCAACTGGACTACACAGTAGGCGAAGTACCAATAACGTTTGTGGATCGCATGTACGGAGAGTCAAAACTTGGTGGATCGGAAATATTTCAATTTGCCAAAGCATTATTGTACTTATTTGCTACCACATAAACTACATTTTATATTGTAATGTATTAATAAATAATAATATACCACAGTAAATATACAAGATGAGTGGCTGTTTTACAGTGGCAACAACTATATTATTTATACTTTACTCAAGCAATAAATGAAGAAATCCATTTACAATATCTGAAATTGAATTTTCTCAAACTACATCATGGATCAGTATCTATCGATTTATTTACTTCTCACTTATGGGAAACAGGGAATAGAACAAGAGTATTTTCCAATTCATATTTTTTTTATCAACTATTTGCGCTAAAATAAAGTTACTAAAGTAATAAAAAGTATATTATCATAGTACTAAGTGTAAACTATTTTTTGTATATTGAGTTACTTAGTTGAGTTAAATAAAAGTTATGTACAGATAATTACGTGACTGTAGTTTTCTTGTTGAACGATTACACCGGTCGGAGCGCGGCGGAGAGCACTTTAACATTCCAGTAAACAAAATGGATTTGTCTCTGGCGTTTAAAATTCATATTTGCATGAAACATACGACGCGACGGCCAGTCTGCTTCACGTGCATGCAGTCGGATGTAGCCGCATTTGACCGGCTACTTCTACAAAATTCCTATTCACGCAAAGTCGGCAGATGTCCTAGTCCTGCCGCATTCCCCCCGCCCACCTTGCATCCCCGTTAACTAGCTTGGAGCCGTTAACCGTGGTAGGTCCAGTGTCGAATGCACAACGTTCCCTGCGTGCATTCGACACTGGACTACCAAAAGACAGTCATTTACATCCTTCGTTGAGCCGACCCCTTGCGCAGCTTAAATAATGTACTCTGTGCGCAGCTTTCTAGCTTTCTTCATCCCTTTACACATTTGTAAATAGCATGCCGTTATGCGTCAGCCACCAAAGACAAGTAACATATATGTCACCAAGAGACAAGTAACATATGTCAGCCACACGGTATCATTAATCGCGCTAGTGCCAAATGTGACGTAAAAACGAATTGGAAAGTCAAATCATGTAGATTGTATCCTAGAAAGAAATTAATAGTTAATTAAATGTCACAGTAAGATTGTAAAAACCGATAAAAAAATTATTAACTCGCGAAACTCTAAACTGTCGAAAGATTACAATTTAACGCATTATTTTCCGGTAGATTGTAATCTGATAGGTAAGTATTTAAACCCGATAAAACCTACTTGTAAACGTAAGTAAACACTACTTGTTTATTTATGTCGTACCCTAACCTAACCTACAAGAAAGAGGTAAGAAAACGTAAATAAAATGAATATTTCAAAAATTGAAACTCAGAACATTGAACAGTTTACAATTTTTCGACAGTTTAGAATTTCGCGAGTTGATTATAATTTAACGGTTTTTACAATGTTACGGTGACATAATATATATATATTTATATTAGAATTAATAGATAAAAAGGTAGGCGGTCCAGAGTTATACCTTTCGAGGTCCGGCGGTCTGGAGTTGGACCGCGGTCCAGCGGTCCATCATTTGCCGACTGTTGCCGACCGCCGGTTTAGATTATAGAGTGCAGCTAAGAGAGTTAGCAGAACTAAGCTGCATTTGCAATATCTATGGTTTTCATTCGTTCCATTCACTCAATTTGATGATTCAACATTGACAATTTGTCATTTTTCTTCCAAATGTTTTCGCAATTTTGCAAGTGCATTGTGTTTGGTTGTGCGATTTGGTGCGTATCGAACAACTATTTGCTCAAAACTGATGTAGAATTATAAAACAATGCTTGGAAATTTTGAAAACGTAGGTGCGTTCGTCCGCAACTGCAGCGGCACCAAGTTAAAATATGACCAAGCTTGTTTGGAGATTCAAACAAATGAGACCATAACATTTTGGAGTCAATATGAAGAGTGCGAGGATTGTATGCTGCTTCCAATGAAGAATTTGTCTACTTCAGGAGCTGTGGTGATTGAAACTTTCAGTCCTCTTCGATATGCTATACGAAATAGCAATGGAGAGATATGCAATGGTTAGTTCGCGACTTTATAATAATACTTTAAAACGACCATGTTTTCTTTGTTATTTGCGAATTTAAAGGCGTCTGTGTCGACCTCGAACCGGTTCACACAATCCAATACATAACAAGCTACTACACATAACTTTAAAACCAAGAAAGAAAGGTTTAAAATGTACTTAATTAGTCGATTATTTGTATTTACATGTATTGGCTTTAGGGTCAAATGAGTCATGTGACTAATTATTATAATTTGTACTATAAAACAGTGATTTCCTGTAATGTGTATTATTAATTGATATAGATCAACTTTTATCATAGCTAAAGAAAACATGACAACAATTAAGTAAACCAGCTTATTTGACTGTCTCTATTAAAAATCTAAATGGCAAAAGTTACTGGATCCATTCTGAAATTTCACAATTCACTAGCTTCCTTTGAGAACGTCTACATTTTAAGGAAATACTAATAACCTCTTCAGGGCAACTTCTCTACACAAGGAAGGACACTTATATCTGTACATATCTATATGTATAAAAAAATCATACACAATACCCATACAAAATAAAAACCCAACAGAGTACCCATAGACTTTTTAAAAACCTAAATCCACATTGATAAAATTGCAGGCATCATCTAGGTTTTATTATGGATGTTTTATTCAAATGCTAGAAAACTGTTTTCAGTTAGCATAGGCTGAGGTGAATTGTACTAGCTTTGTTGTGTAAGTTTGCAATAACAGGGGCCATACTGGCCAACACTTAAAGCAATATAACTCAAAATGTGGACCTTGATGTTCCTAAAATAAGGACTATAATTCTAAAACACCATAGTCAAAAACAATGAAATAATTTGGCTTTAAGTGTTGGCAGTATAGCCTCTGAGTACTCTTGAAGTCAACTTTACATAATATTCATCTATTTAAATAGGAATTACGTAAACAACTATTAAGAATTGCAATAGATGCAGGTCAAATTAAAATGTATGTTTTATGTAAGTAATAACAGTTTGAACAACAACAATTATTGCGAAGGTCTTAAGATAATATCATTAGGTAATCACTAACTAAGCTTTAGCGTAAGATAAAGTGCCACCTCAAACAAAAAGCAATAGTGTGTCTGTCGGTGTACCAAATTTCATCAAAATCGGTTGAACAGATAGGCTGTAAAAGCGTAGCAGACAGACAGGACACACTTTCGCATTTATAAAATTAGTGAATATGGATTAGTGAATGTGGATTAGTATGGATGTACAGTAGGAAGATTAGGTAGGAAACAACACGATGTAAGGTTGTCATTCATTATTGTAACCTTCCCACTTTAGTTCACTTTCTTCTTCTTCTTTGTATCTCTTGGGGTTTTAGTTCACTTTATTAACCAACCAAGTCACCAAGTACCCTAGAACAAAACGCAAACCTTAAACATTTCTCAATAGCAATATACTGTATTCATAACAAGATAATTTAATTTACAAAAAAATTTACACTGTCCAAATGATCATTCACGGGCATCGTACCCAAGACATTGGCGCTATTGCTTCTCTGTATTACCAAGCTAAGCCGTTGGGCTAAATAAATACCAGTTCTTGGTTCACCAGTGGCATGGACCAACTTCTAGGAATATAAGTACCATATAGTTATTTTATTTGGCAGGGACGTACAAATTTGGAGAGTTTGGCCAGTACAGCATAAATGTGACACCGATCATCAAAGACGAATGTCTCCCGCGCATGACAGCGGAACCTGATGCCGCCTACCTTCCGATCCTCACAGCTGTGGTGGTGCTGTTGGCTATGGCCACACTCTGGTACATTGTAAAGGGTATCGGCAAACGGGTTGTGGCTGGACGGTTCTATGCGACGTATTTTGCGAGGTAATTCACCTTCTATAAAGTTAGATTTGAAAGCACCACTACCTAATAATAAACTCGCCGGCATATCTAGCGGAACATAAAAAAAAGGTCCATAATTAAAAAAATATGGTTTTATTTTAAAATGTACTAACTACCTTTCTTTTGTTATTTAAAGTTTCATTTGTTTTACTTAAAATTAAATCACATTAAGAACAGATTTTGCGAGTAAAGGCTATTTGTGAAAAATGGTACATTTTTGAACTTTCATGTAACCGGGAAAAGTGAAATTTAATATTAAAATAACAATTAATTAAATTAGAAAAATGGTGATTAATATCGCGTATTTCCTCCACTTGCTCTTATTAAAGTTTCTACCCGTCTAGGCATACTGAAAATGATGTTATCGATGGTCTCCTGGGATAGTCTCCGCCATTTCTCAACTACGGCGATTCGCAGTTCTCCCACGTTGGCAGGAGCTGGAATTCTAGACTTAACTTTTATTTTCAGCAAGTCCCAAACGTGCTCTATTGGGTTCATATCCGGTGATCTCGCCGGCTACTCCATAACAGTGATATTCATATCATTAAGATAAGCTTGATTTACCCGAGCGGTATGTGGCCGAGCATTATCCTGCATAAAAACAAAATCTTCACCGATATATGGGGCAAACGGTACGACATTTTCTTCTAAAACTTCTCTGATATAGCGGTCTGCAGTCAGACTCCCTCTGTCAATCACTACCAAGTCTGTGCGAACTCCCAAACAAATGCCGGCCCAAACCATTATTGATCCACCACCATATGCAACTGTTGTTCCAAAATTTGTCTGAATGTATCGTTCTCCTTTGCGTCTGTATATTCTTTGCCTGCCGTCAATTTGATTTAAGAGAATTCTGTACTCATCACTAAACAATACCTTACTCCATTGGTCCGCCTTCCAATGTTCCTGAGCAAAAGTTAACCTGTTTCTACGATGATTTACCTCGAGCCTTGGAGCCTTGGCGGGCACAAATGAACCCAAAACAGCTTCTTCGAGCCTTCTTCGTACCGTACGCTCACTTACGGTTACACCCCGCACTGCTTCTAACTCATATCGGGCTTGGACGGCCGTCAAACGGGGGTTCCTACGTACACGAAGCCGAACGAAACGATCATCCCTACTCGAAGTGCATCTTTTTCTGCCTTGTCCTGCTCTTCTCACATAAGTACCGGTCTCCCTGAACCGTTGGATACTGCGATGGATCGTTGAAACTGGTCGACGAAGATCTCTGGATATCACTCTGTAGGTTTGACCATTTCTTCGCATTTCGAGTGCCCTGGCAATCTCCGTTGGGGCTAAGTCAGGCATAATTCAGTCATCAACTCCAGAAAGATACGCGATTAACAAAAACTAACAAAAAACAGTAAGTATTTCAATGAAATTTTAAATCAAACTCTGAAGGAAGAAATACTTGAAGTTCGCTCCAGATAAGGTGTATTTGAATAAAATTAAAACAATTGCATAAAATGTGATGTTCAGTTGTTTTCTTAATTTGAAAATATTTCTTTTTAAATTAAATGACGTATAAACCAGCCAGCAACCTTATATGATACTGATATCAAACCTTTTTTTTATGTTCCGCTAAATATGCCGGCGAGTTTAGTATATAATCCCTCACTCAGTAATATAAATTATGTAAATGAGAAAAGTTTCCTTAGGTGATTCAAAAGCACTTGTAAAAGTTTATTCTAATAGAATCATTTGAATTTGAAATAGTCAATTGGAGCCATTAGTAATTTATTTAAGCCATAAACGATTTGAAAAAAAATTCTCAGTGCTTCTATACCAATTAAGTATATAAATGCGAATCATAAATACGAGAGAATGGCTGATCAGAGGTGCGATTATGTAAGAATTGCCGATCCAATCGTCAAAGTTCGGCGTCAAAGTAAAATAAACCGTAACAGCATTGAATTATAGCTCAATTTCGTGCATCCATTCTCATACGGTAGGTACATAGGTATGTACGATAACATAAACGTATGAGAATGGATACACGAAATCTGGATGAATGGGGATCAGCTAGTGAAGTATAATTATTTTAAACAAGATTGGTAACATTGACCAATCCAATATTATACATCCAAAAACAAGAAATATTGCATTATTTGTGTGACAATTGTGCTAATTTGGTTACAACCAACAACAACAATCCCTAAATTAAATTCTACTACTAAAAAGAAATCTTTTTATTCAGAATGTGCCCTACAGATAAGACAGCAATATATTTAGATCTGTCATTTTAATTAGATTACATGCATCTGGCTTACCACGAATTTGTTAATCAATGCAAATAAAATACCATTATTGCAGGGAAGACAATGAATTAGGATCTGAGACCAGAGTACTGACTACGGAAGCGAGTGTGCCTCGCTCACCTACTCGATCTAGACTACGCTCACTCGACATCTTTAGGGGATTCACTATTGCGCTCATGGTAAGAAAATACTTAACATGCATGCTAATATTATAGATCTAAAAATGTGTGTCTATCTGTCTCTGCTACGCTTTCACAGCCCATCCTTTCAACCGCTTATTTTGTATACAGATAGGTCGTATCCCGGGGAAGGACATAGACAACTTTTTATCCTGGAAAATTAAGTTGTTCGCGGGAATAAAACCTCATGTGGACAAAGTTATCATCTAGTACTCAATATCTGCCTACATATACCTAAAAGTTTATGCATGACTCACAAATTTTGGGAAATATGATACGTATTGTGATTTAATGTCTACTGATTGATTCCATATCAAATGTACATTTTTATTTGTGAATACGAATAAATGAATGGAATATGAAAACTACTAAAATATAATATTATACTGTCCTCTAAAACACACAAACACAATCATGTTGGTTACCACACTCACAGTAAATGTTCAGTGATGTAAAAAAAAGTAAGTGACATGATTGTCATGATCACAATAATATTATTATGAAGTTAATGATACACTATAATAAAAAACTGTTTTCTTTCAATTTATCCATTATAACCACAGAGTACATTATATATACTGATATAGAGTTGCTACTCGACTTTCAATGTACAGCGACATCTATCGGGAAGTTGTCTAACTAAAATATGTATATGTCACCATAAGGTTGTAAAAACCGTTAGATTATAATCTAACTCGCGAAATTCTAAACTGTCGAAAGATTAGAATTTACGCATTATTTTCCGTTAGATTGTAATCTGTTAGGTATTTAAACGCGATAAAACCTAAGTGCCCGGCCGCAGGCACTACTTGTTTATTTATGTCGAACCCTAACCTAACCTACAAGAAAGAGACAAGAAAACGTAACTAAAATGAATATTTCAAAAATTGACACTCAGAACATTGAACAGTTTACAATCTTTCGATAGTTTAGAATTTCGCGAGTTAGATTATAGTCTAACGGTTTTTACAATCTTACGGTGACATATATATATATATATAACCTTAGCATAATGCTATAGTACTATACATATATTACAAAGTGTATTGTATAATAATTTATCTTAATTATTACAAGATCACCTAATTTGGCAAATATAGAGTTATGTGATCTTGTAATAATTAAGATAAATTATTATACGATAAACACAAACTGTAAAGATGTTCAGATGTTAGTAAATGAAACGCATGTTGATTATTTTCTCTTATATTCGCAATTACAAAAAATATACATAAAGTATAACAATTATTCCACAGTTTCATGTTTTTCACATTGTACACACTTAATACACACTCTAATAATATAGTTTCACATTGTAACGAATTTATCAAAAAAAAAATAATTTTGTCCACCCGGCATCCGGCATGCCATAAAACGTCAATGTTAATATCGAATTTCAAACTTTAAAATGGCGGCTGTCCACGTTTGGAAATTAAAACACAAATGTTTCATTAAACTTCTAACTCATTCCACTAAACTAAATTTATAACAGATAAATCTTTATAAATTATCTAAGATAACTCATATTCTGCTCAAAAAAAAAAGTTTTATAAATTATTAGCTTTGTGTTTATATGAAATGGCAAAATCATTAATTTATCTTAAACATAAGCTTCTGAACGAACACTTATTTCAGCCCATCACAGACCCTGATCACAGACTTTTAAGTATACATACTTTCAGTATAAGATAAGCGCCATGAGCGCCATCCTTTAGGGAGTTGTGGAACTAACATGTTGTATGGACAACAGAAAAATGTTCTAAGTGCAAAGGCCCTGATTATAACTTTAACTATTTACGCAGCGCACGCCACGTAAGCTTTCAGAAGAGACGAGTTTTTGCCGATTTAGTTCACATTATTACAATTTTCGTAAGGTTCTCTTAGTTTGAAAATAAAATATAGCCTACGTTACTTGTTGATAATGTAGCTTTCTATAGGTGAAAGATTTTTTTAAATCGTTTGAGTAGTTTTGAGTTTACGCATTACAAACAAACAAAGACCATATTATGTTAAACTTTAATCCGCCATTTTGTTTTTTCATGACATCACAATATGTTTTTCCCCGTAGATCTTCGTGAACGCAGGCGGCGGTGGTTACGGCATATTTGGCCACTCGACGTGGAATGGTATTACCATCGCAGATGTTGTGTTTCCATGGTTTGCCTTCGCGATGGGCGAAGCCCTGGTGCTCTCCCTCAACGCTAGACTTAGGACTTCTATGCCTAGAACTACTGCACTGGCACAGGTATTAATTTATAAAACGCCCTACTTAATGTTAGAGACATATAAAAAGTAATGTTGTAAAACATAATTCTGCCATACCTATTCCAGGTTAGCCCACTACCTATCTTAGACTGTTTCATCAGACCACTAGGAAAATGATGAACAAAAAACAAAAACAGGTCAAAATATAGAAAATAAATTTAAATATCTATTTAAAAAATACTTAAATTGTCTATATAATTACAACAATTTAGTGCCTTTGATTTTAGTTACCGTTAAAGTTATATTGATAGAATAATTTATAATTCTGTGAAGTTCCAAATTATTTCAGTTCAAGAACAGACTGGATTACAAGACGAAGCACAAGATTTCATATAGGGGCATCAGCGAAAACTAATAGCCTTAAATAATATAATAATTAGCTTGTTATTCATATTGTTATTGTTGACGTCATTCTTATTATTAGAAAAAGAGTATTTCTCCAATAAACTCAAACTGTGTACAAGTGGGGGCATATCATTCCACCACTTGGTGCCTATTTAGTAAATTAGTTGACGTTTCTAAACAGTATTATAGAGTAGTAAATAATTCATAACTTAGCAAATTCTGCGTATTTATTAATATTGTTATTGTATGCAGGTGGCCCGCAGGTCCCTCCTTCTATCGCTCATAGGCATATGCCTTGGCTCTGTCAACTCCTCGTGGACTAATGTGCGCCTCCCGGGAGTGCTTCAGCGGTTAGCGGCCATGTACCTTATCGTGGGCGCTTTGGAATGCGCTTTCATGAGGACCAGCCAGAATATTACACCAGGTAGATAAACAACTCCGTATTGGGAGCAGTGCTCTTCACTTTATATACAGCAGATCTTCCTGAAATAGAGGGTGTTACAACGGCGACATTTGCTGACGATACTGCTATCTTGGCTAGCAATAAAGATCCTGGAGTAGCATCAAGAAATCTCCAAAAAGGCTTAGACATGATATGTAAGTGGCTTCATGAAAATAGAATAAATGTCAGTACGTCAAAATCCGTACAAGTCACGTTCACGTTGCGTAAAGGCAATTTTCCGCCAGTCTATCTAGATGGAATTGAACTCCCACATAAGGATACCGTACAATATCTCGGGCTGCACCTCGATCGTCGTATGGCACCATCACATCAAAACTAAAAGAGAGGAGATCAACCTATACAGGAATTTGTACTGGATAACAGGCCGGAATAGCAAACTCTCCATCGACAACAAACTCTTAATTTACAAAGTAATGCTAAAACCAATTTGGATGTACGGAATACAGCTGTGCGGTAGCTCCAGTGATTCCAATATATCAATTTTAAAAAGAACGCAAAATATTATACTTCGAAATATAAGCAATGTACCATGGTTTGTAACCAACAACGAAATCCACTCGATCACTTAGAAATGAAAACTGTTAAGCATGAAATTAACAGCGTAACACAGAAATACAAAGGGAGACTGGAGAACCACCCAAATGAGCTTGCTTTTACGCTACTAACAAATAGGCTAAAAAGGAAAAATAACATCTAATATGATCAGAACAGCAAAGAGTAGATGTTCTCAATGGAGGACACACTTAACATGCGAAACGTCAATGAACACATCTGCTAAAAGTTGCCGCTGATTGCAGATTAACACATATTAAAAAAAAAAATATATATATATTATTATATTGTTTTTAAATTAGAAAAAAAAATTAAATATTCGTTTTCACTTCTATCGCCAATTTTTTTTGAAATACTGTCTAACTTTTGTTGGAGTTTTGGCCTTTATGTAATGAACAAATTTTTGTCTAGGTCGTTCGCTATTCCGTGACATCGCCGCTGGCTGGCAACAGTGGCTCGCAACTATATTAATCGTGGCTATACAGGTAGGTTAAAAATAATCTAAATAATAAAAATAAAAATAATAATCTAAATAATAAATAAATAAAAAAATTATCTAAATAGGAAAAGGTGACTGACTGTCTGATCTATCAACAAACAGCTCAAACCACTGGACGGATTGGGCTGAAATTTACAGATAACTATTATGACGTACTTTTCTACACTTCTATACTAATATTATAAAGAGGTAAAGTTTGTGTGGTTGTAGGGGGTAATCTCTGGATCTACTGAACCGATTTTGAAAATTATGGTACCAATAGAAAGCCACATTATTTGTGAGCGTCATAGGCTATATATTAACCCGAAAAGTTAGGGAGATCCCGTGGGAATTTAAATAAAGAACTTATTTCACGCGGACAATGGCACGGGTTAGTCTGCTAGTATTAAATATGTGTGGCTCTGGTTTCTGGCTCTTATGAACATCACCTGTATCTGTACTAAATATCTTAAAAATATGAGCAGATTGACCATAAAAAAGGTATCAAAGAGATAGACACAGTCCTGCTTTAAGGTATAATATTAAAATGTTACAAAGTCGGACGAAGTCGCGGCCATCTGCTAGTTATGCTTACAATTTCCAAAAACAAAGTTCCCCATATGGATAGGGAACTTTTGTTTTGCAATGAAATCATCTAACCTGTGACTTTGTCCGCGTAGAAGGTTTTATAAAAAAAGTTATTCTCTGTAGGCAAGCTGTCTTCTTGGCAAATTTTGTCCAAATAATAATGTCATTCTGACCTAATTTCGGCCACGGCGGCTATTCTCCTGAGAGATTAGCCTTCTGCGCGGGAGATATTATAGTTCACAAGTGTGTGCACAAGTGCACTCTCTACTCCTTTACTATCATAGCCCGATGGGACGTAAAATCCGACACGACCGGAGAGAGATGAGGCGCAGGACCGACGGCTTAACGTGCTCTCCGAGGCACGAGGGTAAAACACCGCCAACTTCCTAACTCCGAGCTAGTACTGAGAATTTTAGAGGTGTATTCAATCAATCAATATTTATTTTAGAACACGGTATATTTATTGACGTCTGAAACTTATAAAACATGATGGTGATAATCAATAACAGTATCTTAAAACTATAGCTACGAGAGTTCCAAACACGCCCTGGTTTGAGAAGAGCCCACAACAAACTCAGCCGGGAAAACAATGCAATATTTATTTTTTCCGTTAGGTGTGCATAACCTTACTGGTGCCAGCTCCAGGTTGTCCCCCGGGTTACTCAGGACCTGGTGGTCTACATCGCACTGCTTTAGGGGACTTCTCACTGCAGAACTGCACTGGAGGCATTGCGGGATATATTGACAGGTTAGAACCTTCTGTAGCCCTATCATGTATAACCTGTACTGATCATTGCTACAGATTTAATGGTTGTGATTGGCATAATTCATGCTACAACAGTGGATTTTAGCCAATAGCGGGATAGCGTTAACCAATCAAGAGGTTATTGTGATCCTTCACTGTAGCAATCTACTAGGCAATTCTGTATACGGAATGTATTCAGTGTGGTTTTTTTACTGGAGAATCCGAAACCATAGGGAATACAGAGAAAGTTTCTCTGTATTCTTTATGGTTCAGAAACTATCTTAGGAACAATTAGATCTATTTTTTACAATTGTCGCATGATAAATTTTTTGTTGGCTGTCCCTAAAAATGAATAAAATTACAGATTTTTTTAATGCCGATTGACTCAGTTTCATGTAAGGATAATTTTCCTTAATTTCCCTGTAATGAAGGGTTCGGATTTTCCCCATAGTGTCACAGTTAAAAAATCATTCACAAATCAGTTTTCTGAACCGGTGGTAGAGTCTTAACATAATATCATAAGTGACACAAGTTGTCTTATGTGAAATAAATAAATCATATTATATCATTTATCATTATCATTGTATATTTGACCATTTTTTTTTCCAGGATGATGCTGGGTCCATCCCATCTGTACGACCGTGGAATATTCCGGAAGGTCTACCACACAGTGGTGCCACATGATCCGGAAGGTATCCTGGGAATCCTATCCGGAGTACTGGTGGTACAAGCCGGAGCTCATGCCACTAGGATTATGCTGGTCTATAATCATGCACGGTGAGTGTATACCTATAGATTCATATCCACCACCACCACTACAGCCCATTAACGTCCCACTGCTGGGCACAAGGCCTCAACTCACATAGAAGACAGGTTAGCCCACTACCATCTTAGACTGCATCATCACTTACCATCAGGTGAGATCCCAGTCAAGGGCTAACTTGTAGTGGATTAAAAATAAAAAATAAATAGAAGAGAGAAACAGAGCTTAGACCCACCACGCTGCTCCAATTGGCGGGCTTTAACGACTATTATCATGTTAGTGATAATAACCGGGATCGAGGCACGGTGGTGAAACACCGGCACCTTCCAACTCCGGGCTGGGATTGAGAATTTCTTAACTGAAAAACCCAATACCTACAATTTTTAGGCCGGACCGGGAATCGAACCCAGGACCTCGTGATCTGCAGTTGACTATGCTAACCGCTAGACCAACGAGGCAGTAGATTCATATAAACACAATTAACTTAAAAGTACTAATAACTTCAGGGCAAAAATCTTGTAATTTACTATTTATTTTCTGCTCAGGCTGAAATTTGGCATACAGGTAGTTATTATGACGGCATCCTCTAAGAAAGGATTTTTGAAATTCAACCCCTAAGGGGTGTAAATGAGCTGTTTGAAATTTGTATGAAAATCGAACTTAACGTGAGCCGTGGACCGATTTTGACGAAATTTGGCACAGAGGTAGGTAGCATCCCGGTGAATGACATAGGCTTCTTTTCATCATCATAAAATCTTCACGAAGTCGAGGGGCATTGTCTAGTAATTTTAATAAATTACAAGATTCAGTCATCCATGTGTTAGGTAGTCTGTAAGAACCTTTAATGCCTTATGAATATAAGCTTTTAGCATGGAATAAAGTAGATATGGATTTTTTTGAAGTAAATAATAATAAATACTTAATAGTAGTCAATTATTTTTCAAAATATTCTTCCACTTTTGAACTCGTCAACTTCTAGCACAATCATTACACATTTAAAGTCTATGTTTGCACGTCATGGATTCCCATCTGAAGTCATGAGTGATGGAGGTGAGATATGCTCAAAAATAGTATGAAGCTTGGCGGTTTACAAGCAAAGGTGTTAACATAATATTTATACTAGGTACATAACTCTGTGTATATACATACCCACACAAATGCAAAACAAAACCCATTTTGTGTTACTACCCGTTTACATGAACTATTTTTTGCAGAGCTCGCATAATGCGCTGGATATTCTGGTCGGTTGTCTTCGGGGTGTCTGGTGGTGCCCTCTGCATGTTTTCCAAGAACGGTGGGGTCATACCCATCAACAAGAATCTGTGGTCGGTGTCCTACTGTTTGGTCACAGCGTCCATGGCCTTCTTCATACAAGCCGCGCTGTACTTCCTGGTGGATCTCAAGACCAAGTGGGGGGGAAGGCCACTATACTATGCTGGTGAGTTATTTCAGACTAGTAGCGCCCTCTGTTCTCTGAGAATGGTAAAAAAAACCTACCTAAAAAAACTTAAAAAACATGCCTTAATTTCCACACTTAAAACATAATTGGACAGTTCTCCATTGTTCAAACTCAAACTCATATATCTTTATTCAAATAAACTTTTTAAAAGTGCTTTTGAATCGTTGAGTGAATCTACCACTGGTTCGGAATACCATTCCTACAGTCTTAAGAACCAGCAAGAAGCTCGGTGGTTGATCTTTTAAAAAAAAACCATTTACAATTAGATCAGTGTGTAGATACAAAAGTAACCGCTGTCCTTAGCATTGCTGGAGCGAGTCAAATCCATGCTCTTTTAATAATTACATAATTTTCAACAGTATTATAAACTTTTTTTTAGTAGCATACTTTTTATTATGTAAAGGCAAGTTTTGTTATAGAATATACATGCTAATTATTATAAAACTTATTATATACTAAGTATATTTATGCTCATCCATTAATTCATCATGTTTAATTGGGTATTTGACAAATAGCCAAATCAGTAACATATATCAGTAACAATCAATAAAAAATAATTAATTTGATTGGTAGTCAAATACCCAATTAGAAAATAATAATTGATTAAGGGGAGCTAAGAAACAATGTAAAAGTAAAATTTCGTTGTTAATAAAAAAAAAAAAATAATAATTTAACGTTAACGGTCACTTCTTTATTTCCAGGTCAAAACGCTCTATTCCTGTACATCGGTAGCGAACTCCTCAAACGTCATTTCCCGCTGTATTGGCACGTGCCCGCACCCACACACTCGCAGCTATTAGCCACACACGCGGCTTGTATGCTGATGTGGCTTGCCGTCGCTGTCGCCTTGCATAGGAAACGCATCTTTATCTCCTTGTAATAAAGGCTAATATCCTCTACATCGCTACATGCTCCACCGTCGGAGGGGCCTTGCAAGCATAGGAAACGCATCTTTATTTCCTTGGCATAAAGTCTAATATCCTCTACATCGCCATGTGCTCCACTGTCGGGGGGGCCTTGCAAGCATAGGAAACGCATCTTTATCTCCTTGTGATAAAGACTAATATCCTCTACATCGCCATGTGCTCCACGGTCGGCGGGGCCTTGCAAGCATAGGAAACGCATCTTTATGTCCTTGTAATAAAGGCTAATATCCTCTACATCGCCATGTGCTCCAGGGTAGGCGGGGCCTTACAAAGGATTCTCATCTTTATCACCTTGCAATAAAATCTATCCTTCGAATCGACATGGCTACATGCTACGGTCATGGCAAGTACTATATAGTTTTATGTTATACCAGCAATATTATAGATATGTATTATGATCTGCCTGAATAGCGTATTATAGTAACCGTATATCTATCACCGTAAAATGGCAAAAATACCGTCAGATTGAAATCTAACGCTATTTTGGACTTAGGTTCAATATAAATATACCTAACAGATTACAATCTACTGAAAAATAATGCGTTAAATTGCGCTAGGTAGATTACAATCTAACGGTTTTCACAATCTTACGGTAACATATTATATAAAAATTACAATAAATAAATTTTATATTTTGGTGCTAGCGAACTTGTTTTTGAACTATAGAAACATTTACGTCAGTTTAGGGCCCGTGAAAATATTAGCACCATAGAATAAAGATCATTTATTTAAGTACTAAAAATGTGAACAAGGGGATTGAGTTCGAATACTGCCTTGCCTATTATTTTAAAGACTAAAAAGTATTTATTTAACCTGTCCAAATGCTAATAAGATATCCTTAGCAAATTGTGCTAGCTTGAATGAAAACAAATATCAATGGTAGGAAGTTTTGTGTGAAGTTAGCTGGACTAGACCAAGAGCATCTTATAACATTAATTTGGGCAAGGTAATTTAATTTTTAGCGTCTTGTCTAGTGAAAGTTGAGAGTAAAAATTAATGGCAGGTAATTTTAAAACATTAGTTTGGGTATCCCAAAAATGCACTACGTAGTTTTTTTGTTCAGCCTTAAGTTTTGTTTGGCCCATTGTTGCCATAATCTAAATTTAAAAAAATCTACTCTCAGCTTTCACTAGACTTTAAAATTATTTTTATTAAAATCTATTTTAAAGTTGGGCAAAATTTTTGTCTGACTACAGTCTCCAATTTCATTCTAGGTTAAATAAATAATTAAAACTCTTAAACATAATTTCTTTATAATAATTTTTATTTTTACAGCAATTCTATTTTGCTAGGTATTTTAGCTGTGTATTCTGAATACTTAAATTGTTTGATTAAATAAATAAGTTATATAAAGCGTTATAATGTTGTTTTAATAACGATGTTAACCCTGAAACCCGTTATAATTTGAATAATTTAGATTATCCTTTTCTCACAAAACCATTTACAGATTAAGGATGATGACAACTGAATCAAATCAGCAACTTTTTATCAAACTTAAAAACGCACTTCTAGTATGAAATTCACCATTGTAACGTCATAAAATTTCAACGCACTTTTTTCTTTTTTTAATCTATATTTTAGAATGGTTGTCATACCCAAAACTAACCAAAGATGTTAATTTTAGGTCTTTTGGAAGACCCTCTAATAATCAGTTAGAAATAACTTATTTTTGTTATAGTCATCATCTCTATTGGATTGCAATACTACATTTTGTGTATGCCAGCAACGGAGTACGACGGTGTAATAAAAATCTAATTTTCGTGCGAATCACAATCGATTCTACCGATAAAAATCGATTTTAAGCATCACTATACATTTTAATTCCTAATCTATGGTCCAGTCGCTCCAGTGCAAAAACAAAACTCAAATAACCTTCGCTTGTCATTGAGATGTCAAATCGACATTTCTTATCAACCTTGTTGATACGGCACTTTCGGTCTAATTTTTCTCCGAGAATACGAAAACTTTGCAAAATAAAAATGGAACCGAAAGTTAATTTAAAAGAAGACCCGGCGTACGTGAAACTACAAGAATTTTACAATAAGAACGCCGAGAAAATAAATATTCAACAACTATTTCAACAGGATCCCGAACGTTTCAACAAGTTCAGGTATTTTTTAATTTATTTTAAAAGAAAGACCAAACTTTTTATTTCTTGTTACTCTTGCAGTTTTAAAAGACCTCTGTATCTATTTGTCCCTGTTAGATGACCTTAAAAGATCCTGTGACAAGTACCTACTTTCGAATTTCGAAAAGTTAAATCATTCGAGTGTGTTTTAAAATAAAAGGTCACCGGTAACGAAGCAATGTCATAAATATAAAGTATTTTGAACTTTCGATGCTATCAAAAAAAAAATCTAAATTGTAATCTATTAGCAAGAAGAAGATGTATGAATGAAATAAGTTAATTGACACCTCATTCATTTAAAATCGGTTCAGTAGTCTAGGCGCTAACATTTGTCATAAAACATAACTGTTAATTTTATTGATTAAATATGTAGAGGCGACTATTGCTTCTATAGCTAAAACCAGTTTAGGCTATAGCAATGTTGCAATATCAATAAAAAAAAAACCAAATAAACTTTTGCAATCTACCACCATTTAATTGTTCAGATTGGTTCAATTCTTGCTGCCACAATGTATTTTGGCCACTCACAAAACAGTTTTCCTATCAGAAGTGCTTATGATAATTATACTCTAGCAATCTTTTCACCTTAATAAGTGTGTTTAATCTCTGAGTGTGGCAGTACTCATCAGTCAGTCAGTTAAAAGCAAATAACTTGCAGTTGATTTCAAATATTTCATAACTCGAGTGTTCCCAATTATAAATCCTGTATTGTAATTTTTAAGCATCTAATTTTTTCTTTTTTATCCATCTAAACTATCAATATCTATAAACTATATTTTCATAAATTTTTTGTAGTCTTATTTTAGTAATCCTAATAATAATTAATAATTTCCCAATGTAAACTTGTGTCAATTATGTACGACTTTTCCTATGTGCACAATGTAACTAAGTATAAATTGAATTGCGTGTTTACCTAGTGCCTAAGCCATTTAACATTTTGTATACCTACTACTTGTAATTCTGTTGGTAGTTCAAATAAATTAAATTAAATTAAATAATGTTATTTTTTATTAACAGTCTCCGCATCCCCACCCCAAATGATGGAGACATTTTACTGGATTACTCTAAGAACAGAGTGGATGAGGCTGCCTTAGCTCTGCTACTTCAACTGGCTAAAAGCCGCAATGTAGAACAAGCCAGAGATGCCATGTTTTCTGGTAAGTATTGCATAAAAATCTGTTATGACAAAATGTTGACTGTTTTAATAATTGTTTTCAAATTTCAATTATTGTTGTTGTAGTTATTATATTATATTTTCCATTTTAAGTGTTTACAGTACCCAAATACCATAATATTTGAGATGCGCTCAAATAGAAATAAATTGGGATATTATAGATATAGATTTCCCCTCCTCTTTAAATATAGGTACTTTCAAATCAAGAGTGAATAGGCATCTAGGCAAGCGCGCTACAACTTAGGCTGCATTACCACTTGCAAGCAATTCTGATTGTAGCCAAGTGCTGGCCTATAAAAAATTAATATATATATTTGATATTAATATTTTGTACACTGTCTAAGCCCTTTCATATGCCATTTTTAGCCATGCTTTAATTAAATATTCAAATTACCTTTATTTTAAAGGAGTACTTATATTTTGAAACTGATCATAATGTTTAACTTAACAAAAAATTTACAATTATTGTGTATACTTACATACTTTTAATATTGTAGAATTAAAAAATCTACTTATTTTAATGCTTGTCACAGGTCAAAAGATCAACTTCACTGAAGACAGAGCAGTCCTGCACATAGCACTACGTAATAGACAGAACAAACCCATATTAGTCAACGGCAAGGATGTCTCCCCTGATGTGAACGCGGTGCTAGCTCATATGAAGGAGTTCTCTGAACAAGTCATCAGCGGGAACTGGAAGGGGTATGAAATAGTTACAAATTCTGTAAAACAGAAGGAATTTTTTGATCCTCTAGAATAGGGGTTTCCAAACTTTTCAGGTCAGTGGTCAAGGGGCAGTGATAGAATATATCTATCACGGCGCCTTGTTGAGGCCCATCAGAGCCAGATTATTTTTCTCTTGCAAGACTAAGCAGAATCATCAAAATAGAAGAATTGCTTCAAACCTTCGTATTATTCACAAAAATTAAGCTAAGACTTGCTTCACTTGACCAAAAGCCTTTCAAGAGTCCATTGACTGGAAGTCCAAAGAATATCCATGCTTATATAATAAATGCGAAAGCGTGTCTGTCTGTCAATCTGCTTAGCTTTCACAGACCATTTGTTCAACTGATTTTGATGAAATTTGGTTCAGGTTGCATCCCGGGAAAGGACATAGGCTACTTTTTATCCCAGAAAATTGAATTTCCGCAAAAACTTCAATCCAAATATAAAATTTGCGAGCATTATCTAGCATTTATATAAATACTAGCTAATGCCCGCGACTTCGTCTGCGTGGATCGAGGTTTTTGGTTCCCGCGGGAACTCCTTAATTTTTCGGGATAAAAAGCCTATGTGCTATTCCAGACTATAATCTATCTCTGTGCCAAATTTCAGCCAGATCCGTTCAGCCATTGGTGCGTAATTGAGTAACAAACATCCAGACATCCATCCAAACTTTCGCATTTATAATATTAGTATAGATACTCAAATACTATTGTGTAACTAATAAAAAGTCTTTGATAAGTCCTGTGCCTTTACCATTTATTTGTTTTCAACAGGTACACAGGCAAATCAATCACAGATGTTATAAACATCGGTATCGGCGGTTCGGACCTTGGTCCACTTATGGTCACTGAGGCGCTCAAGCCATACGCCAATCAACTTAAGGTATTTAAAATACTGGCTTTTCTTGTCATCTTTATCAATTAAAGTTGCACTTTTCAAGTTGCACTGTATTATGGTCCGTAACCATAGTAGTATCTAGTATTTAACCATCTTATGTTGTCAAATCAGAATAATTAATATTTTTATAGAAAATTTATTGAAATACTATTTTCTCAATATTTCTGGTGTTTTTTTTTGTCCACTTGCAATTTAAATCGATAGTTACATTTTATTTACGTAATTTCAAAATACAAGGTTAATGTTTTTATCTTCTAATTTATTTTCACCTAGTACATTTTTACTTATAAAATAAGCCGTGTTGTTTACTAATTATTAAAAATCTATATGAGGTGCTATTATGTAAGAATTGCCGATCCAATCGTCAAAGTTCGGCGTCAAAGTAAAATAAACCATAACGGAATTGAATTAAAGCTCAATTTCGTGTATCCATTCTCATACGTTTATGGTATTGTACATACGGTATCCTACCTATACCTACGGTATGTCCAATGCCCATATCAATTATATAATTTTGTAAGAATAAACCTATTGTCGGCGGCACTGTAATGTTGAGTAAAATTCGTCACAATGTGGTGTTATCATAACTTCATATGATGATAATAAAATCGTATAAATTGATTGTATTTTTGGAATTTATTAAAGTTGGAAGTGTGGAAATTAAAAAAGAATTGTCGGTTGCTAGGTCCACTTCGTGTCAAATATCGATGGCACCCACCTAGCGGAGGTGCTCAAACGGCTCAACCCTGAGACCGCGCTCTTCATCATCGCATCCAAGACCTTCACCACTCAGGAGACAATCACCAACGCAACCTCCGCCAAGAACTGGTTCCTCCAAGTCGCCAAAGATGTGAGACCATTGATTTGTATATGTCACCCAATGATGTCACCGTAAGATTGTAAAAGCCCTTAGATTATAATCTAACTCGCGAAATTGCAAACTGTCGAAAGATTAGAATTTAACGCATTATTTTTCGGTAGATTGTAATCTGTTAGGTGTATTAACCCGATAAAACCTACAAAGCACTACATGTTTATTTATGTCGAACCCTAACCTAACCTACAAGAAACAGACAAGAAAACGTAAATACAATGTATATTTCAAAAATTGACACACAGAACATTGAATGGTTCACCATCTTTCGACAGTTTAGAATTTCGCGAGTTAGATTATAATCTAACGGTTTTTACAATATTACGGTGACATATATATCAATAACTAGCTGATGCCCGCGACTTCATCCGTTTTTGGTTCATGCGGAAACTCTTTAATTTTCCGGGACAAAAAGTAGCCGTGCTATTCCAGACTATAATCTGTCTATGTGCCAAATTTCATCCAGATCCGTCCAGTCATTCTAGAGTTATAAGTGTTCGAACAAACCCAACTTTATTTTATATATTAAGACTAGATCCCCGCGACTACGTCCGCGTGGATTAAGGTTTTTTGATTTTCCGGCATAAAAAGTAGCCTATGTCCTTCCCTTGGATACAAATTATCCCCATGTACCAAAATTTCATCAAAATCGGTTGAAGAGACAATTTTTTTTGTTCCCGCGGAAACTCTTGAATTTTTCGCATTAAAAAGTAGCTTAAGTAATTCCTCAGAGTCTAGACTATCTCTGTACCAACTTTCATTTAAATCAGTTCTGTAGTTTAGGCGTGATTGGGTAACACACAGACAGACAGTTACTTTCGCATGTATAATATTACTAGGTGATGCCCGCGACTCCGTCCGCGTGGATTGAGGTGTTTTAGGGGTGTGAAAAATAGATAGTAGCCGATTCTCAGACCTACTGAATATGCATATAAAATTTCATAAAAATCGGTCTAGCCGTTTCGGAGGAGTATGGTAACTAACATTGTGACACAAATATAAGACCAGCGGATGCCCGCGACTTCGTCTGCGTGGTTTGAGGTTTTTTGGTTCCCGCGGGAACTCTTTAATTTTCCGGGATAAAAAGTAGCCTATGTGCTATTCCAGTCTATAATCTATCTCTGTGCCAAATTTCAGCGAGCTCCGTTCAGCCGTTGGGGCGTGATTGAGTAACAAACATCCATACATCCATACATCCAGACATCCATACATCCAGACATCCATACATCCATCCAAGCTTTCGCATTTATAATATTATAAGTATAAGTATAGATTTTGCTTTCATTTTAGCCATCGGCTGTGTCAAAACACTTCGTAGCACTTTCAACGAACGCTGAAAAGGTGACCGCTTTTGGTATCGACCCCAAAAACATGTTCGGCTTCTGGGATTGGGTGGGAGGCAGGTGAGGAGTTTGTACCTTGTTTATTATTTGTATTGTCTACTTGTTGTAACCTTTTCCTTTTTAAAAAAAGAGTAACTGCTCAGTTTCTTGCCGGCTCTTCTCAGTAGAATACCTTTCCGAACCAGTGGTATAGTTTTAACGTTTCATACACGAGTAGTCCTACGTGAAATAAACAATCTTGGGTAAATCCACTCTTATGTAGAGTGGATAGAGTTCTTTTTACCTCGAAAAAAAAGTTTAAAAAGTAACAACCGGCCACTTACTATTACATGAAAACTTACATACATTTTTCAGTGCCACGAAATTGCTGATTTGACTAGTTGTCAAACACCCAATTGTTCTATCCCTTTCATGTTGCACCCTGCGGAAAAGGACAGCACTAGACTAAGGCTGAGATTTATAGAGCGTACTTTGACTTGGCTCAGACTTTACTTAGGGTTAAAACGAGATGGACCTAAGTGAGTAACATAAATCTATCTCGTTTTTTCGTCCTGTCAATGGGCAGTTTCAAACTGAACTGAATTTCCAAACTTTGTTTGTTGTGGCCTCTTCTCAGACCAGAGCGCGTTTGGAACCCACGTAGCTTTAGTTTTAAAATACCGTAACCAATTATCACCATCATGTTTTATAAGTATTTTTTAACGTCAATAAGTGTACCTACAGTGTACCTATATTGAATAAATGATATTGAGTATTGGAAACACAATTTCCAAACTAAACTAAACACAATTTCTAAACTAAACTAAATTTAGTTTAGTTTTGAAATTGCAATTGAAAAACACAATTTCTAAACTAAACTAAATTTAGTTCAGTTTTGAAATTGTGTACAACAGAAACTACATTTTCGTCTAATTTTTCAGGTACTCCTTGTGGTCTGCGATTGGTCTGTCTATTTCACTTTACATTGGATTCGATAACTTCGAGAAACTTCTAGACGGAGCTAACTTCATGGACAACCATTTCACAACGGCACCATTGGATAAAAATGTAGGTGCACTTTTACAATGCTATTTTTTTTTTTTACAAATATGTACTAATACTAGATGATGCCCGCGACTTCGTCCGCGCGGATTAAGTTTTTCTCAATTCCCGCGGGAACTCCTGAATTTTCCGGGATAAAAAGTAGCCTATGTCTTTCCCCGGAATACAAACTACCCCTGTACCAAATTTGATCAAAATCACTTGAACAGATGAGCCGTGAAAGCGTAGCAGACAGACACGCTTTCGCATTTATAATATTATTATGGTTTATTTATGTGGACGTTTCGATGGATGGATGTATGTATGGATGGATGGATGGATGTTTGTTACTCAATCACGCCAGAACGGCTGAACGGATCTAGATGAAATTTGGCACAGATATAGATTACAATTTGGAATAACACATAGGCTACCTTATATCCTGGAAAATTAAGGAGTTCCCGTGGGAACCAAAAAACCTCAATCAGCTAGTATAACCATATTTGCAAGACATTATGTTTGGCGCGACTTTAGAGTACCTAAGTTACTATTGTAAGTAAGTAATTACATATTTAAAATGGCCGCCAAACTGAACGGTTTTTTAGAGGCCGCCATCAAACCAATCCCAGGAAGCTTTTTTGTATTTCACTACGAGTTATAGGCCTATTACATTGCACTTTCTACAGGGCCCTGTGGTAAGGATGGGCGTGGCCACTAATTAGAGCGTCGCTTATTACACAGAAATAAGGATCAAATTAGGGACCCTTACTCCATAAGTCTTATTACACTACACTGATTCAATGTAAGGGTCACCTGGTGGTAAGTGAAGATGCAGTCTAAGATGGTAGCGGGCCAACCTGTTAGGAGTATGGCGGCAGTTATATTTAACCCCTAATCGGTTTCGACACGATATCATACGGGAACGCTAATAGGCCTATTACACTGCACTTTTTACAGGGCCCTGTGGTAAGGGTGGGCGTGGATCGATTCTGTCTGATCTGATCAGTTTACGATAACGATTTCCTTACATAATCGGGGGGCTGATTACAATCTACCGAAAAATAATGCGTTAAATTGTAATCTTTCGACAGTTTGCAATTTCGCGAGTTAGATTATAAGCTAACGGTTTTTACAATCTTACGGTGACAGATATATTGTGTGGGTTGGCATCACCCGAAATCTGAATGCGTGTTTCATGCCGTGTTTCACACACTTTTTTCATATTATAAATAAATAAAATAAATACTTAACTCTTTTTTTTTTATAATCTGCATTAAAAAGTGCGAGTTTTATTAAAATTGTATTTCTTATTTATTTTACTTGCTAGGTTGTTGTTTACAAATATCTTATCGGTCAGTTTAGTTGATGGCTAAAATGGCAATTAATGACAGTTAACTGAAATAAACAAAAAGTACTCTGACAGGATTGAAAGGAGGGCTGCTACGTCATTCAGCGAAAACCACCACTTTCTGCCCTAGGACAGAAAATGACGGTTTTCTACCCGCTGAATGACGTATTCGTCTGAAATGGACTAGTTTCAGGTGGCTCAACGGGCATTGAAACTCGCACTTTCAATGCAGGTTATATGAATAAGTCTTTGACATTATTAATGTCATGTTTCCCACACATGTAATGTAATGTTTCATTGTGATAGGCACCAGTGATTCTAGCGTTGCTCGGCGTATGGTACAGCAACTTCTATGGCGCAGAAACTCACGCCCTTTTGCCCTACGATCAGTATTTACATAGGTATGTATTATTGATTTGGGCCCCTCCTGAAAATCAGCGTTGCAGTATGTTAGGTAGGTTAGGTTAGGTTAGGTTAGGTTAGGTTAGGTTAGGTTATATACCTATCTCTCATGCTGTGGCACGGGCTGAGGAGGTGGCCCATTGACCGCACGTTTAATAATTTAAGTTTAATTTGTATTTGTATAAGTTTAGTTATGCTAAGTATTGTAGTGCTGGTCAATAAACTTTTATTTATTTATTTATTTATTGCCCGCGACTTTGTCCGCGTTTACATCCACCACTACAGCCCATTGACGTCCTCCACACAGGCCTCCACTCTCATAGGAGAGAGGGAATTAGAGCTTCGACCCACAACGCTGCTCCAATGCGGGTTGGCGGGCTTTAACGACTATTATCATGTTAGTGATAATAACCGGGACCGACGGCTTAGCGTGCTCTCCGAGGCACGGGGGTGAAACACCGCCAACTTCCAACTCCGGGCTGGCACTGAGAATTTCTTAATTGAAAAACCCAATGCCTAACAATTTTTATGCCCGACCGGGAATCGAACCCGGGACCTCGTGATCCGCAGTCGACTACGCTGACCGCTAGACCAACGAGGTAGCCAGATTACATCAGCCGCTGTTAAATCATACTTAATATTATAAATGCGAAAGTGTGTTTGTTTGTTGTTTAATTGGTTTGCTGGTTAGTCCTTCAAGCACGCCGCAACGGATCGACGTGATTATTGGCACGCGTATAGTTGAAAACCTGGAAAGTGACATAGGCTACTTTCTATCCCGGAATTGAGGAGTTCCCGCGGGAACAACTAAAAACTTAAACCACGCGGACAAAGTCGCTAATTACCTTCATATTATAAACCATTTGTCTTACAAAAATTGTGGGCATTGAACCCTAATAAAAAAAAATATTGGCAGTCATAGGGACTGCTGATAGAAGTGAAAACTATTTTTTTTTAAATATAAATATAAACCTTAACACTAAGGCATTAAACTTTAATTTCGAATGTAGTATATGTATTTTTATGTTCGCGAGCATGTCGGTCACGCGAATCTACATTTTTACCCCCTACCATAAAGTGATCAACGAGCCTAAAGAAGTTTTCACTTCACAAATTGGCAGTCATAGGCACTGCCGATATAAGTGAAAACGAATATTTAAATTATATTTTTTTAATAAAAAAAATATTAAAATATGAACCTTAACACTAAGGGGCTAAAGTTTTATTTCGAATGTAGTATAATTTATATTTAAGACCTTTTGTCTTCGTAATAAGGCGAGCATGTCGGTGACGCGAATCCACATTTTTACCCCCCTACCAAAAAGTGCTCAATGCGAACGCGCCTAAAGGAGTCGTCACCTCCATAACAAACTTACGAATCTGCAGTGTTAGTGAAATCAATAATTCGATGAAAAATCGTAACCGTAACCAAATGTAGTACTGCTGGGCGACAGATCTCTGACAGCTACAGTGTAACGATCGCAATCACCTCTGATTGGATAACACTCTTCCACTATTGGACAAAATGCATTGACGCAGCAAGAATACCATAAATTCAGCCAATCACAACAGTTGATACTGTAACAATGATTGATGCAGAAGATACGCGGTCGCCCTGCTGCAAACCGTAGTAAAATTACGTATTTCTGTCGCTGATAGTTACAGGATTCAAATTCAGTGAATTCATAATAAATATATAAATAATTCAGAAATACGTTACTTTACCACGGTTCTACATTTGGTACGGTTTTTCATGGAAATATTGATTTCACTAAAACTGCAGATTCGTAAGTTTACCGATTATGTCGGTCACGCGAATCCACATATTTACCCCTACCAAAAAGTGCTCAACGCGCCTAAAGAAGTTTTCACTTCAAAAACATTTTTAAAGGTTCGCAGCCTACTTCCAACAAGGCGACATGGAGAGTAACGGAAAGTACGTGACCCGCGGGGGGCAACAGGTCGAGTACAGCACGGGGCCAATCGTGTGGGGCGAACCTGGAACCAACGGGCAACACGCTTTCTACCAACTCATACACCAAGGCACCAGGTGGGTCCATTTCCAACAGGCCAGAACCCCTACGCCCACCATTCTCAACACCGGTGCCCACCATCCTCAACACCGGTGCCCACCATCCTAAACACCTGCGCCCATCATCCTCAACGCCTGCGCCTACCATCCTCAACACTTGCGCCCACCATCCTCAACACCTACACCCTCCATCCTCAACACCTACGCCCACTATATCCAACAGCTCTGCCCATCACCACCATGTTACCTTACCTAAATCCTTACCATTAAATCCTACCTTGTAAATCTCAACATTACTTTATAGCTAACGTGAGCAAGAAAAAAATTCATGCTAAAATTATAAATGCGAAAGAGTGTCTTTCGTGTCTTGCTGCAGCATTTTTAATTTTTTTAGGCTAATTATTTCGCAAATAACGTCATCACACAAAAACTTATATCCCCTATTTTTACCCCCTACCCGTTTGCCCGCTACCATCTTAGACTGTATCATCCCTTACCACCAGGTGAGATCGCAGTCAAGGGCTAATTTGTAGTGGATAAAAAACAATTATAAATGAAATGAAATGATTTAAATGAAAATTATTTATTTTATGTAGGACAACTTGTGTCACTTATGAAACGTTAACTCTACCACTATAATATTAAAAGTAATGGATAGTATAGATAATCTATGTTATTAATCTAATAATATTGAATAGGTTGATCCCGTGCGATTTCATAGCGCCGGCGCAAACCCACAACCCCATATCTGGAGGAGTGCACCACAAGATCTTGTTGGCCAATTTCTTGGCACAAACCGAAGCTCTCATGAAGGGGAAGACTTCTGAAGAAGTGAGTGGATCCATATTAATAGGCATGATGACTGATTTTGAAAAATTGTCAGATTATGTTATGATTCAGATATGGTCAGATATGATAAGCATCTACTATTTCGAAAAAATATATTATTTCATCAGAAAAATAAGGTTTGGTAATTAAAATTGGCATTTGAAATTTAAATTTTAATATTCACGCCAAAACGCTCGCCAGTCATGGCGTCGTTTGTGACGTCACTATTGTTTTTTACCAATGCACTCTGTGCAGTGATTAATAGTGTGATTGTCAAAGTTCGAAAACAAACAATTGTGACGTCATTCGCTTCTTGGTGTTTAATCCATTAAGGCGGATATCTGTATTTTATAGTTTTGTTTTATCAAAATAAATAGCAATCTCACTCGAAACAGAAAGATAAATACGTTTTTTATAATCCATGATTTTATTGATTCTTGGTTACTGTCATCATGCCTATTATTAATATTATAAATACGAAAGCGTGTCTATCTGTCTGCTACGCTTTAACGGCCCATCGGTTCAACCGATTTTGACGATATTTGGTACAGACATAAGTAGGACTCACACGAAATCAGAAATTGTACGCGGACAAAGTTGCGGGCGACCGCTAGTTAGTTATAGTCAACTAACATTACTTACTTCATCTTTAAATATTATCGTGGCATTTGAATTGTATTTATAATTATGGATGTCATGTCGTATATTATTATACGACAAAACATCCATCTATATACTATCTTATCTTACTTACTAATATTATAAATGCGAAAGTTTGTATGGATGTTTGTTACTCAATCACGCAACAACGGCTGAACGGAACTGGCTGAAATTTGGCACAGAGATAAATGATAGTCTGGAATAGCACATAGGCTACTTTTTATCCCGGAAAATTAAGGAGCTCCCGCGGGAACCAAAAAACCTCGATCCACGCAGACGAAGTCGCGGGCATTAGCTAGTTATTATATATATTTCTACTATTATTATTATATTCACAGGCTAAAGCGGAACTAGAGAAATCCGGTATGGCTCCTGAAGCGATCCTGAAAATCCTCCCACACAAGGTGTTCAAAGGCAACCGTCCCACCAACTCCATTGTTGTGAAAAAAGTTACTCCGTTCACGCTCGGAGCACTCATTGGTAATTTTTTTTTATTTACTAACTTCACGGCTCTGGATTCCAGCCGTTCTGAACCTTGGTAAGATTTATTGGCTTAAATAAGATTTATAGGAAGAGAAATGCCACGATTATAAGGTTAAAGGTAAAATTTTGATCCGTACGCTTAGTTCAAGCTTTAATTCGATTAATCGTATTAACATTCGATGACGTCATAGTAAAATAAACCTTAAAATAAAATGAGCTTAATTAATTCATAGCGAGCGCTCCAAACGATACGTTTCCAAATTGAAATCGGTTGTACTGAATTTGAAACTTTAAATCAAGTGCATCAAGTGGATCCATTTTACTTTGACGCTAACGTCATCGAATTCTTATACGATCAATTGAATTAAAACATAGACTAACCAGCGATTTCAACCCTCTTTTCGATCGGCAACATCGACTTTCTTTTGAATTTGACTGTATTTTCGATAGGCGAGTTCGAGAAGTCACTCACTCAAAGTTCGGTCATTTTTCTGCTATAAAATTAAATATTAATTTCAACGTCTTTCCAGCTATGTACGAACACAAGATCTTCACTCAAGGAGTGATCTGGGACATCAATTCCTTCGACCAGTGGGGCGTAGAGCTCGGCAAACAATTGGCTAAGGCCATCGAGCCTGAACTGCAGGATTCGAGCCCTGTCAGCTCCCACGATGGCTCCACCAACGGACTCATCAACTTCTTGAAGGCCAACTTCGCTTAAAAACAAAAAAAATGAGGCCCCCAAAAATTACTCAGGCCCCCTTTTAGTTTTCAGCTCTAATATTAACCTGTCGACATTTAACGGACTTATCAACTTCTTGAAGGCCAACTTCGCTTAAAAACATCACAAAATGTAGAGGCCCCTAAAAATTTCTCAGGCCCCCTTTTAATATTCAGCTCTAATATTAGCCTGTCGACATTTAATTTAGTCTGCGTAGTAAATAACCAGCAACCTTCTATCAGTAATCTACTGACTTAACTAAATAAATATTAAATGAAGTCACCATGGCGTGTCAGCACTTAGCACTGACTTATTTTTTATTCAATAAGGGTTTGCTATGTTATATTAATAACATTTCATAGCAAACCTTCAATGGATAAAAAATATGTATATGTCAGTGGGTTTCAATTTTTGATAGCCACTGAGTTAGAGAATAAGGAGCTGGAAACAATAATTCCTTCGAACTATAGCTATCGAACTGCAAGACTCGAGCCCTGTCAGCTTACTTCGGACTTATCAACTTCTTGAAGGTCAACTTCGCTTAATACAAAAATATTGAGGCCCCAAAATTTTTCCAGTCCCCTTTTGTGTTGTTGGAGGTCTAACAAATTCATAACATTATATATTATTATTAAATCAATATTAACATTAAATCTTCATTTTAAAGAACTTGGTCACTTATCTGACTATAATTTACCACAAATATTTTCCCAGTCCCCCTTATTTTATTGCACACATTACTTTGAACAATATTAAAACAGTAAGAAGCATTTAGCCGTAAGTTCTCGGGCCCCCCAAAATGGAACGTTAATCTCCTCAAAATGTTGCTTTTACTGTCCGAAATAATATTGTTATGGGAAAGTAGTTGTAATTCGAACAATTATTTATATGTAAAGGTAATGTACGAATAACAATTTGAAATTATATAAAAAGATCTTATATCAAGTACGTTTGTTATTTTGTCAAGTAATGTATTTATTGTAAGAGTAGGTGTGGAAAACGTATTTTGAAATGTTTTGTATTTTGAATGTTATTTATAAATGTATTTTATTTGGTATAGAATAAAGCTTATCAAATAACTAAGTGTTTTTATATTAATGCATATTTTTCACCCCTTACAGAAAAGGTTGAAATAAGACTTGATAGAGTCGTATGCGTAAGGACCTGGGAACCCACCGCTTTATTATTCCAAGAAAATTCCTGCCATTATGTTATTAATGGAAATATAATAGGAAAGAGATACTGTAAAATAAAATTGCTAAAGTCCCACAAACTTGCGGGTGACTTTATGTAGGTTGATGAGTAAAAGTCATGTACGATATCGTCATTTTGTTTATTATTCACATACAAAATAATTTGCGTGACGTCATATCGACCCTGCGATATAATGCTGTAGGCGTAGTGCAAGATTTTCTTACTTATTCGATCGTCGTCTAAGTTAACTAAGATCTGTATGGAATGTTCAGTCTTATTTAATTCCATACAAATTGTTAGTAGCTATCGAATTGGTAAAAAAATATCGCACTAGGCCTATTTTTTACATTTGAAAATTTCGTCACCTCCATGGCAAACTTACGAATCAGCAGTTTTTTCAGTGACAGTAATACGTAACTTTACCATGGTGCTACATTTGGTAAGGTTTTTCATGGAAACATTGATTTCACTAAAACTGTAGATTCGTAAGTTTGCCATGGAGGTGACGATTTATCGAGACATGCCGTGTCATGATATCAACCATATCTCCAAAAAATATAATTAAGTAAAGTATTATTTTTACAAATGCAAAATCAACATTTGAGGTCTTTACATTGCCTTTTCACCCCTATTCTATCTATACTAATATTATAAATGCGAAAGTTTGGATGGATGAATGTATGGATGGATGTTTGTTACTCAATCTCGCTTCAACGGCTGAACGGATCTAGATGAAATTTGCCATAGAGATAGATTGTAGTCTGGAATAACACATGGGCTACTTTTTATTACAGAACATTGAGTTCCCGCGGGAACCGAAAAACCTCAATCCACATGGACGAAGACGCGGGCATTCAGCTAGTAACTGATATTTATTCAATTATAATTCGTCATTAACATTAACGATTGTACATTTTGGAATTTAACAGGTTTTTAACCGTGACATGTCTTATCTTAAAATTAATTATAATTAACAAATCATATAATACAATAGTTTATTTAGGTTTCCTCCCCCTGCCGCCGCCGGTTTTTGTTTTTTTATTCGCATTCTTTTTCTCCTCTTCGGCCTTCCGCTTTGGATTCGGCGTGGTTGATAGCACCTATAGATAGTATAGAAAAAAAAAAACAAAAAAATCAAGATGAAAGGATCTGGAGATGTATTTTCACGGCTTTCACGGTCCATTTAATCGATTTTGATGAAATTTTGTCCGCTTGCATCCCGGGAAAGATATACCGTAGAATGGTCCTACTTTGCTCCAATATTTGCCCCAAAAAAAGGGAATTATTAATATTGTTTAAACTATTCATTATGAAATATACTCAGATTAATTTAAAGCATAAAATGTTGTCTAACATATTTTTAAATTTAAATCAACGTAATTAAGTATTTCATAATATATTTAAAACTGTAAATAAGGAGCAAAGTTACCCATGGTCATGGGTAACTTTGCGCCTGGGTATATTTCACAAGAAATCTCCATTGTGGAAGCTTTTTGAGCAGTTATACTTTCCTCATTCAAACTATGCTCCAGTGATATTACGCTATACCTTTTTTGTTAGTATCAATGGTCGAAAAATGGGTAAAAATTAAAATAAACCGTGTTTTTAAAGAAATAATGTTACTAAAACTGTGACACAAGAGTTTTATATATTAGAAGATATAATAGGCGACCGGGAAGGATATCCCCCCGGGATTGCCCCGGGAATTAAAAAAAACTTTATCCAAGTGGACGTCGCGGGCATCATCTAGTACTGCCATGCCCCTAACAGGTTAGCCCGCTACCATCTTAGACTGCATCACTTACCATCAGGTGAGGTCGCAGTCAAGGGCTAATAGACCTATTACACTGCACTTTCCACAGGGCCCAGTGGTAAGGGTGGGCGTGGCCGCTAAATAGCGCGTCGCTTATTACACAGCAATAAGGATCAATTAGGGACCCTTTTTCTCTAATTCTTATTACACTACACTGATTTAAATGTAAGGGTCCCTGTGAAAAGTGCAGTGTAATGATTTATGATTTATTTATTTATTTATTTCATGTAGGACAACTTGTGTCACGTATGAAACGTTAAGACTCTACCACTGGTTCGGAAAGCTGATTCTACTGAGAAGAACCGGCAAGAAACTCAGATAATAGGCCTATAACTTGTTGTGGATAAAAAAAAACATAATATACCTTAAAGAATCCATCGAGTCTCCCCTGAGTGGTTCCAGTGCGAGCTTTCATCAGCTTCTTGGCTCCATTGCGGACTCTCTCCTCATTGAACTGCTTGTCTCCGCAGAGGAACTTCACCAACCCATCCTCATCGGGATCACACCATTTAAGCTGGAAATAGCGATAACTAATTAATAATATAGATATAGATAACTAATACTAACTAAAACTATATAGATAACTATTTAATAAACTATTACTGCAGCGGCCAGCAAAACAGGCATTGAAGGACGAACATCGAGTCCATCAATGCCTAGTTGTGGCCAAGGCTTGTATAGTACTTTTCTCAAATAATGCGCGGTAATTAAAACTAAGTAGTACCTAGACAGAACTTTTTATTTAAAAATATTTATCTTACCATTGTGGCGGTAACAAGTTTTCTATTACGGCTCTTGCCGCCTCTTGAATTTCAGATGGCGTTAAAGTAAGTTAATCACACTCATTGTCTTCACTTGAACTCATTTTGTCAAATACATTTCAAAATCAATGACGAACAACAATAATTTTTCCCGCGTTATAGTGTTCATTTGTTTTTTTTTTCAATAAACAGCTTTTTATTTGCAAGCTAGTTCGAAATTTAAATAAAAAAATTGGTTGCCATGTTTCGGAGTAAAAGATTTTTAAATTAAACGACAGATATGAATTTACTATGTACCTAATTTATTTGGCCGCTAAACCACGACAGATATGGATTTTCATGCAACATTTGCCGGCCGCTGCTCGCATGGATTTGACCAGTACGGGAAGTTCGATTTATCTCGAAGAAGGTTGTCAAAATAATGCTCAAATTTCCAAGCATGTTTGAGAAAATGTACTTCTTGGTGTCCTAACGAACGACGAAAAAGGTTAGTCCTGTGAGAAATCATCAATTACATAGATCCTTGGTGTTTTTTTCACAGAACTTACCTTTTTTATCTGTGGTATTTATTACGGTACTTGCTTAATATCCTTGGTGGTCCAAACCAAAAGATGACATTGGTAAATACAGACCCATAAGCCTCATATCAAACGTCTACAAGGTGTTTGCCAAAGTAATCTTAGACAGAATAGCAAAATCTCTAGATGAAAATCAACCTATTGAACAGGCGGGGTTCAGAAAGAAGTACAGTACCATAGATCATATCCACACTATAAAACAAATCTTGGAAAAATATAATGAATACCAATATTATGCTTAGTGTTTTGTTTTCACTGAAATTATCTCAATATCCTTGGTGTTTTTTAACAGAACTTACCTCAATATCCTTCGTGATTTTTACAGAACTTACCTCAATATCCCTAGTGATTTTAACAGAACTTACCTCAATATCCTTCGTGATTTTTACAGAACTTTCCTCAACATCTTTTGTTTTTCACAGAACTTACCTCAATATCCTTCGTGACTTTTACAGAACTTACCTCAATATCCTTGGCATCAGCGACCTCTGGCTCCACAAACAGTCTGCGCGCGTCCTCAAAGCTCCAGTCCTCGGGCCTTCTCGGTGTCAATGTTATGCAGCACTTGTTCGATGGGGCAATGCTTTCATATCAACTTGGTGGTTACTAACTAACAAATCTCAATATCCTTGGTGTTTTTTCACAGAACTTACATTTTTTATCTCTGGTATTTTTTTACAGAACTTGCTTCAATATCCTTGGTGATTATTTTTGCAAAATTTACCTCAATATGCTTAGTGTTTTTTTCACAGAACTTACCTCAATATCCTTCGTGTTTTCTCAGAACTTACCTCAATATCCTTCGTGTTTTTACAGAACTTACCTTGATATCCTTCGTGATTTTAACAGAACTTATTTCAATATCCTTGGCATCAGCGACCTCTGGCTCCACAGTCTGCGCGTCCTCAAAGCTCCAGTCCTCGGGCCTTCTTGGTGTCAATGTTATGCAGCACTTGTTCGATGGGGCAATGCTTTCATATCAAGTTGGTGGTTACTAACTAACGAATCTCAATATCCTTGGTGTGTTTTCACAGAACTTACCTTTTTTATCTCTAGTATTTTTTACAGAACTTATCTCAATATCCTTCGTGTTTTCTCAGAACTGACCTCAATATCCTTCGAGATTTTTACAGAACTTTCCTCAATATCTTTTGTTTTTCACAGAACTTACCTCAATCTTCTTAAGTGATTTTTACAAAACTTACCTCAACATCCTTCGTGACTTTTACAGAACTTACCTCAATGTCCTTGGCATCAGCGACCTCTGGCTCTTCAAACAGTCTGCGCGCGTCCTCAAAGCTCCAGTCCTCGGGCGGCTGGTACTTCTTGGTGTCAATGTTATGCAGCACTTGTTCGATGGAGCGATGTTGTCGGATCAGCTCGATGGCTCGCTTGGGGCCTATGCCTCGTATGGAGCCGCAGTAATCGCAACCCAGCAGGATACATAGATCTATGAACTGGAAACCAAAATGCAATTTAAACATGACTGGGTACGATTTGATTAAGTGGTGATAGCCTAGTGGTTAAGACACACGACCTCCTGTACGGGGTCGCGGGATCGATTCCGGGCACCTCTCTCTCACTCTCCGAAGTTGTGTCATCAAATATCATCAAATGGGGAAGGAGAAGAAGGAGAACGTAGTAAGGAAACCAGCACCCCCGAAAGTTCTTTATGTTTTAGGTGTGTAAATCTGCCAATCCGCACTTGACTAGTGTGGCGGACTATGGCCAAATCCTTCGAATTCCGAGAGGAGACACGTGCTCAGTGAGCCGGCAATCATACTAATATTATTAATTTGTTTGTTGGTATGTCCTTCAATTACGCCGCAACGAAGCAACAGATCGACATGATTTTTGGCATGGGTATAGTGTAAGACTGGAGAGTGACATGGGCTACTTTTTATCGCGGAATATTAAGATTCCCGCGTGAATCAATAAAACTTAAACCACGCGGACGAAGTCGCGGGCGTCAGTAAGTTTGAATAAACATACTTTGTCTTTGAGTCGACCTCAAAGTGTTTATACTGATATTATAAATCTGCAAGTGTGTTTGTTAGTCCTTCAAACACGCCGCAAAAGAGAAACGGATTGACGTGATTTCTTGCATGGATACAGTTTAGGACACGGAAAGTACATAGGCTACTTTTTTCCAAGGCAATTCCTGCTTTTTGCAGTGGAAAACCAACTTTGCAGGTTCCCAAATGAGAAAATTACCTCTTTCTGGTTAAGCTCCAGTCCGCTCAGCACGTTATTCAAGTGGAACTCCTGTACTGGCATCTTCCTCGCTTCAGAGAAGGTGAGGTGCCTTAACAGCACGTTTGCTCCGAAGGTCAACGCGTCCATATCTTCTGTGGCCACTGCATATACTTTACCCGCTTTTACCTGTTTAAAACATTTAGAAATATTTATTAACATGAACGAAGCAAGCAAAAATTAGCTTAATTTTCACATTTAAAATAAATGTTATTATATTTTAACTAGATGAGTACAGTAACTTCACCTACGTCAATTAGGTTTTTTATTCCAGAATTCCTTAGTTTTACGAGATGCTATATATACTGTTATATGACCTATCTGTATACCTATAAAATTTCATCAAAATCTGTTGAAAAGATGAGTCGCGATGTCGTTTAGTAACCAGCTATATGAATTAAGGGATCTGAGGCCAATCATACTAATATTATAAATGCGAAAGTGTGTGTTTGTTGGTTTATTGGTTTGTCCTTCAATCACGCCGCAACTATATCATACTCAATTCAATACTCTGGCCAATTAAATCTACAGCTAAAATTCTGTCCCTTTCCGCAGGGAGTATTATGAAAGGGTCAGCAATATTAATTAAATAATATTGTGACATACTGTGACATACTATGTCATACTGAGTTAAACAGTGTCATACTGAGTTATATTGAAATGAAATGAAATGATTTATTTGTTTCATATAGGACAACTTGTGCCACTTACGAAACGTTAAGACTCTTCCACCGGATCAGAAAGCTCCTACAATGAATGTAGAAATCCTGCAGTAGAATGATTCTACTGAGAAGAGCCGGCAAGAAACTCAGCAGTTGCTCTTTTCATAGAAAAGAAAAGGTTCCAATATGTAGACAACTGTGTCATGTAGTGTCATACTTACAAGAGCAGCACACTGGGCCTCCGCCTCACAGGGGGCTTCAACGACCGGCACCCCCATGAGTTTTAGCAACTGCCTTGCTTCTTCTCCGTGTTGTTTAGTCACTTTCACTAGACGACGGTTGAATTTTTCTATGGATGCTGTGTCACCTATAAGATTTTAATCTATATTTAAACTAGATTTAGCATTTAAACTTTGTGTGACCTCAATACCTGCTTATGGTTAGATCAACTGATTGCAGATGATGACGAACTCCGTGGCGCAGTGTTGAGCGCTATTGTCTTAACGTACGTAGGTCCCGGGTTCGATTCCTGGCAGAGTTAATTTGGGAATTTATAATTTCAGAATTTTCCCTGGTCTGGTCTGGTGGGAGGCTTCGGCCGTGGCTAGTTACCACCCTACCGGCAAAGACGTGCTGCCAAGCGATTTAGCGTTCCAGTACGATGCCGTGTAGAAACTGAGTAGGAGTATGGGTTTTATAATTAACTGCCATGCCCGTCATGCTCATATTAGACTGCATCCACTTACCATCAGGTGAGAACACAGTCAAGGGCTAACCTGTAGTGGATTAAAAAAAAGATGGCATACAATTTTTTTGTTTGTATAATTGTATAATTTAAACTGGTGATACCAATTATAATCAAACCTCTTTGGCCTCCCTGGCTCAAATTCAAATGTTTTTTATTCAAATAAACTAAAGTACTTTTGAATCCTCAAGTGAATCTACCACTGGTTCGGAATGCCATTCCTACAGAGAAGAATCAGCAAGAAAGAATCTCAGTTGTGAGTGTTATCTTACAAGAGGGTGCTTCGTGTTCGATCCCCGGCAGGATCAATTTGGAATTTTCAATTTTTTGTCACCACCACACAGGCAAGGACGTATGGCTAAGAGCTTTAGCATTCTGGTACAATGCCATGTACAAACAGATTAGGGGTATGCGTTCTATTTAACTGCCATACCCCTAAAAGGTTAGCCTGCTAGCATCTTAGACTGCATCATCGTTTACCACCAGGTGAGACCACAATCAAGGGCTGTAGTGGCTGAAAAGGAATGGCAGCACTTCCAAGTGAATTTCTAAAATCATTATTGAGAAATTTGTTCATAATGTGATCAATATACAGAATAATTTGCAATTGATATAAATAAATTAGTCATGCAAAAACTCAAAAATAGCTGGACCAATTTGGATCATTTTTTTGTGTGTGTTTGCATGGGTTCCGAGATGGTTCGTGACCCTGTATGTGGGGCTGCAATCGGGTTCTAGATTCAGGGTAGGATAATATCTGCCAGGGGCACTAGTCACTAGTTTAATATAAAATAAGCCTACCAGCTTCCGTAGCCTTCTGCAACTCCTTCTCAGCCTCCTCCCTTCTCTCTGCCCGCTTGTTGAGCTGGTGGGACTTCATCTCTGGAGGTTTCCCGTCAAACACATACACTGGCTTGATGCCGTTCTCCACCAGGCGAATGGTGCGGTAGAATGTCCCCATTAGGTGAGAGGTGGTCTCTCCATCTACTGATGTTAGTTGAGCCCCTACAACAAATTAAAGATAGTTACTTACTGTGAAGAATCCATACTTTTAGCTTTAACAAATATTGCTTATTACCTAGCTGATGCCCACGACTTTGTCACCGTGGCTTAATTCCTGCAGGAACAACTTAATTTTCTGAGCTAAAAACAGTGACAGAATAACCATATAGCAGAAGGTAGCAAATGAAGCTGTGCTCAAAAAAATAATAAGCCACATAACTGTACCTGTAGCTTAATGATATCCTAAATACAGAAAACTAGTTAGGAGTCAGACCTACCCACGCAAATGGTCAAATTATGACATAAGTACTACTTTAATGTTTATTTTTGTATTTCATGGGTTTATTTCTTATTTGTAGTAAAAATAAAATAAATAAATTGAATTAAGCTATTCTCAAAGTGAGCCCTGGCTATACTGTAATTGGATAGGTATATAAATATGCTGCAAGTAGTGTGTAGTTTTGTTGCAAACACCACAATGCAGGGGGAATCCCCTTATATTTTTTACATCCTATATCCTATTATAGGATGTAAAAGATATAAGGGGATTCCCCCTGCATTGGGCCGTGAAAGTAAGTAAAACAAACAACATACGCAGTCATAATATTAATCAGGATATTCATTTTTGATACAATAGCATAAAAGCCCAACAATATTTGGGGCTCTTACAAGAATATACTTTGGTAATGTGAAATTAGAATATTTTTATATTTATATAACTGTAAAGTACATTTATTTATTTATTTTATTCACTTCTTACATCATCTTTACAGGAATTATATAATTACATAAGTACTGTAGTATACTTATACATTTTTACAGGTCACAAATTAATGTTTTCTTTCAACTACACTAAGCGCATCTTGTTGTAATCGCCTGTTTATCTAAAGTAAGGAGGTAAAAAGTAACCACAACAAAATAATATTTTTCTCACCTTCGCTTCTCACAGCTATTAAAAACTGGTACAAGCTCATAGATGCATCAATAGCCACTTTTCTACCTGAAATTCAAGGATACTTTGAATGTATTTTTGTTTTAATGCACTCGAAAACAAAAGGTTTATATACACATTCTACACACCAAAATAATTCTTAATTTCCATTTCTTTGACTGCTTGAGGAGCAATGTCTGCTATTAACTTGGATAAGCCTAGAATACCCATTTTATTTTACGTAAATTAAGTTTTTCTCTTTAATGTTGTTTAGCACATTTCACCAGACAAATCACAAGCAATTCAATTTCAAAAAAGCGGGAAACTGGAAATTTTGACGTATGTCATTATTAGTAAATTTGGTTTTGACAATTCAAAATAGGTAATAGTGTAGTACTGTGATATCGAAACCCAAATCGATTTTTAAATGGTTGATTTTGTTTTAATGCCGTTAAAATTATACTGAATATGTAAATTTTGATCACATACTCTGTTTTTTTTGTAAGTATAATATTCATATAGAATAAAATTTGATATGAAATAGTTTCATGACGTATACGAAATCCATAGCATTATCTAAACGATTTTAATGTCAAGTCGATAATTGCTAGGTAAACATTACAATTTTGTGGAACTTGTTTAAAATAAAAGTTATTTAATTTTAAGAAAGTAGAAAAATGATAAGCACTGTTAAAACTATACATTTGTATATTTTCAAATGCATAGTTCGTAATCGAATGTTCTGACTGTCAAAAATTAAAAAAAATATATAGGGTGTTGTTTTAATTGCTCGTAGACAAAAACGAAAGAAGTAGAATTTTATATAAAAAAGGATTTCCTGAAGTTCTGTGAAATGGGGAGCTATTTATCAATCAACTTGGAAGAACAGTACCGAAACAATGAGAAATTCCTTCAAAGTCTCAATGAAATTGCAGTAAGAACTTACCTAATTCCACTTTTTGACGACTTTATTTATCAAAAAAGTATATAACTAACTTACACATCCTTAAAAAGTATTTTTTATCCTGGTATTTCAACACTTTGTCTATTTTTCTCAGATGGAAAGGCAAATTCAGTTGAAAAATCAAATGGCTGAAAGGCAACGGGCTATGGAAATCGCCAAAAGTAGAGATTTATTCCTTTGGACCACTGCATTTTCTATTGCTGCGGCTACAGGTTTATGTACTGGGTAAGATTGTCTTGTGACTACTAATCTGCTACTTCTTATCACTAATCTGTATAAATATTTATAATTACAACTATGCTTCATATGCTTGATTGATTTATTAATAATTTTAGGCTATAACTATTATAATATTATATTATATTTTAATATTTCATAATAATAAATAAAATATTATTAATGTTTTGTGTTTGTTGTTTATTTTTGGTGTTTCAACAGGTTCAGGCGCACAAAGAGAGCATATTTCTTATTTCCATTATTGCCGCTTACTTTTGTAAATCTATATTATTTAGATCTTGCGTATGGAAACAAAGTTCACCGTATTAGAAGTGAGTAACAATCTAAGTGTTACTTAGTCCATTTATTAGAGTAAACCTAATATTACCAAAGTCATGTTAAATGTACCTAAGTAGTTAGCACATTTAAAATCCATTTTTCGAAAATTGAATTAAATGCATCTATAACAACCATGAAAATAAATTAAATTTTGTATGTGCAAAACAATCTAAGTATAATGAATTATGAGCACTTAAATAATTTACCACCAGGCACCAACTAGAATGATTTTTTTTCATCAAATTAATACTTTCAGTGGAAGCAGAGCATATTATGACTCATGAGTCAGATATGCTGGAGTTACCATGTGGATTGCCAACGCCATCCTCAGTTGATCAAGGCCGCATGGATGAAGAGGAAAGGATAAAAATACACCCTCCAATGCCTTAATCGAAACTAAACACAATAATATTGTTGCGATGGAGTGCCTTCGCTGCATTTTAGGAGGCTTTTTAGATTTTTCAATGTGTGTGCTAGTTCGCTTTTAAAAACTAGGTATCGAACGTATAAAAAAATCTCATGATTATAAACATTCAAAATTAAGATAATATATTCCAAAATGTAGGTTATAACTCACATTTTAAAAGTACCTAATGCTCATTCCAATTAACTAAACGTTTTTATGTAAACGAAAATATCATATATTATAGGGATTAGGGACTTATTGTAAGGAGTATTTATATATTTTATTAAAGTAGTATTGTTATAATTTATAAAAGGTGTGAATAATTTTGTGCCGTGATGCCAAAGTATGGCCTCAAATTTTGTGCTTAATTAGTTCCAGCATTAATTTAGGTTTAAGAATATATTTTACATAGCTATTTTTATATCATTTTAGTTTGGTATATTTTGGTACTTGTAACACCGTGTGGTTAAAATTGGTAAATAGTTTTACTTTTTAAATATTTTAAATATATTTAATTTGATCTTTGATCAGTTACAGTAAGTTATTTGTTGCTTATTAAAAATATTATAAACGCATATTTGAGTTTTATGAGGTTTGTGTGTCATTTTATAGTAATTATTAAAAGAATCGGATATCACTAAAGTGTTTGTCTTAGAATAAAATTGCCAATTCATATTTCGTAAACCTGTGGTATTACTGTAGTATTACTAACTTATAAGATTTCAACGTTAAAGTTAACTTATTACATTTATCTTTCAATGTTATTTCGAATAAACCGTTAACATTAACTTGATTTTATTATTCAAATTCAACCAACGATTCCTCATTCCGTTAAGTCAAAACAATCAGCTTTGAAAATATAACCATAATCGATTTTTGACTAATTGGTTTTATCGATTAAACCTAATTTTTTGTAGGGTCATCATTACGTGATGCGACAGTGCAGTTGTCATGGCAACGGACAACTTGTTTGGCGCCGTAAACAAATGAATTTCGTCCATCAGAACAAAACGTGGTGATATTTTATAAACATTTCTCTATTGAAACTATTTTAAAAATGCTTTATGAGACCAATATTTCTTGCTTCACGTGTAAGTGCATTTCGTATTAAATATAAAATCGTAAGTACTCTACTCTCTTAAATACTTAGTAATACTTACATAATAAAAAATGTGATTGTGTATGAAAATATTTCGCCTTAGTTTGATTTTCGTTGCTTGGTGGATAGTGGTGGTGGTGGACCAAAACAATATAATCGATATGATTTTAAATTTCGGTAGTCATGCTTCAATCATGTTACTATATTCAAATGAGGCTATCATTTGGCATATTATTCGAGTCTAGTACCTAGTTATTTTGAATGGAGTTTAAACACGAATAATATTACCTATTTTAGAGTCAACTTTTCCAGTAGTCTCAGGTGTTTCGAAAATGAGTCAAAACGTTGCTCACGTAAAACGGGATGAAAAAAAGAAAGATGTGCAAAAAGTCCCGAAAAAAAGTCCGGAGAAAAACATGTCTGAAATCGACGAGCACATATTAAAAAGGTTTGAAATTAAAAAGAGGCTGGGTAAAGGAGCGTACGGTATCGTCTGGAAAGCAGTAGACAAGAAGAGCAAAGACGTTGTGGCCATTAAGAAGATTTTCGATGCGTTCAGAAATCAAACCGATGCTCAACGGACGTTCCGAGAGATAATTTTCTTGCAGTCGTTCAGAAATCATCCTAATATCGTAAAATTGCATAGTATACACAGGTGAGTTATTTTATATTACTGATTAAGGAGCTTGGATTTCCAGGGTACCCATTACCATAAAACTCAACTCAATTTATTTTTAACATGTGGGAGTTAGGACATACAGGTGTCTCTTATGTTACGTCATGTTTTGACTCAACCACCGGTACGGAAAGAAGATTCTGCTAAGTAGAGCCGGCAAAAAACTAAGCAGTTGTTCTTTTTTAAAAAACGAGATATTATAATATGTCGGTATTTATATTAAAATACAGTCTGTAGTCTACCTAACTTACTGTTCTGTGGGGCGCTGGACCAAAGTCGATTGCTTACATACAACTTTGTCATTAAGAAATCATACTTACTAATATTATAAATGCGAAAGTGTGTTGGTTTGTTGGTTTGTCCTTTAATCACGCCGCAACGGAGCAACGGATCGACATGATTTTCTAGTTGAGGACCTGGAGAGTGACTTAAGCTACTTTTTATCCCGGAGTTTCTGCAGGTACTATCAAAAAAACTTAAACCACGCGGACGAAGTCGCGGGCATCAGCTAGTTCGTCATAAAAAGCGATATTCTAATTGGTTAATACGTCGGCCTTCTATTCACGGGGTGCGGGGTTCGATCCCGGGCATACACCTGTAAGGCTCGAAGAGTTAAGGTACTACTAGGTTTGGTGACAAACTTGCTTGCTTTGACGTAAACGTCATGAGGAAACCTGCATGCCTTAAAGTTGTTCATAATGTTCTCAAGTTTATGAAGTCTGCTAATCCGCACTTGCCCAGCGTGGTGGACTAAGGCTTACACACTTCTCATTCTGAAAAGAGGCCCGTGCTCAGTAGTGGACTGGTGATGGGTTAAAATTATGACGATGACCACATCGATTCGACAAGTTGATGCATTGACCGGTCGACAGATACCGACCAAACTATCGTTTCATCGATCGGTGGTGGAACATTAACGGTCGATAGGTAGGCTTACTCTACCCTTTGAATCTAACCTTTGCACCATAACGGTTTTCAAATGCAATAGGTAGAATGGTACTCTAACGTCCTTGACACAGATACCATCGATGCCTGATATTGTTTTATCATGCCATGGCATCGGCCCCGGATATAATCTGTCATCTCGAAATTACCATAAATACTCAAATGCCATGCCAGGCCCGGAACAATTTATTACGACATCTTCAAAACTTTGTTACTTTAAAAATGACACAGGAATCTAAAAAGTAATAAATGTTAGAACAGAAAGTTTTCAGACATTAAATTAATAATTCTAATAATACATACCATGACGTCTCCCAAGGAGAAGGAGGTCGGGCTATGTATGTTATTGGGAATTTTGACGACCTTTCTGACACTGGGGTGAGCAATACGGTCTTGTAAGTGGTAGAGGGGTCCACGGGTTGATACCCGGCAGGGTCAATTTGGGAATTTGTAATTTTTAAATTCTCTCTGGTCTGGTCTGGTGGGAGGCTATACATAGATTTTATCAGCAAACACGTGAGCCAAGCAACTTAGCGTTCGGATATGATGCCATGTAGAAACCCATGAGGATAGAGGGGTATGGATTTAATATAACTGCTCTAACAGGTTAGGCCGCTACCAGTTTTTTTTTAATTTATAAACTGGCCCTTGTCAGTAATCAGACTTGCTGGAAGTAGTGACGCAGCTTAAGCTGGAGCGCGCTTGCCTAGAAGATGCCTATTCAGTATTGCATCTTCTTATATCTTAGACTGCATCATCACGTAGTCTAGGGTTACCTAACTTGGATCTACCTTCGCGCTCACTTCGCAGCCGCAAAAAAGGTTGAGTCTCACTATACTTTGTCATTCCAGAGCCCTAAACAACCGTGACATCTACCTTGGCTTCGAATACATGGAGACAGACCTCCACAACGTGATCAAACGTGGCAACATACTCAAGGACATCCACAAACGGTATATTATGTACCAGATGCTGAAGGCTACCAAGTATATACACTCGGGTAACGTGATACATAGGGACCAGAAGCCGAGTAATGTGCTTATTGATAGCGCTTGTAGGTAAGTGAAAGGTGGCTTATAATAAATGATTTATTTATTTAACTTGTTTCACTTATGATACGTCAAGACTCTACCACCGGTTCGAAGATGATTTTACTAAGAAGAGCCGGCAAGAAACTCTGCAGTTGCTCATTTCTTAAAAAGAAAAATGTTACATTAAGTAAACAATACACATCACTGTTACGGTAAATGTATTAGGCACACTAACCGCTTCTATGCAACTTTGTCATTAAGAAAATCATTGATAATGCCGTTTTATCAGTCTTAAAACTTATGCAATGGCAAATTCAGAAACTTTTTTGGAACCATGTTATAAAAGCGTACACTGGACCCCACAAAAGATTTCTGCACCTTGCGCACACGATATGACGTTGTTATAGCTTATCGTGGTTTCTAGTATATCGACTGTGAGTATCACTTATTTGCTAAAGATTAATGTTCTGCCTAACAAAGACTATATTCAGTGACGGATTAAGACTACTAGATGCCCTAAGCAATCCATGCCTGTGGGCCCCCCTATCCGTATGTCAACTAGAATGAAGAATCGGTCTTTAAACCTTTACCGCCTAAAAACATTAGTTTTTTGTAAAATAAGATGATGAGATGTAACGTACTTTAGAAGTGGAGTAAGTGCGACAATAATATAAACCAAAGCATAATTTATTTATTTATTGAAATGCGCCTTTTTTGGTGTGGTTTTTGGTGACGTGAGAGTGAGACGTGATACCCTAAGGACGCATTTTTTTGTGCTTCTTCTGGTGCCCCCTCAGACGTGATGCCCTAGGCAATTGCTTAATTTGATTAAGGGTTAATCCGACACTGACTATAATATTATTGTATATGTATTGTGAAGGCACCGTAAGAACACCAATCTCTATAAATTTTTCACGAAGTGATTCGCGTGATCCGAATTTATAAAATGGAATGGATGGCTCTTTTCTGCAATATAAAAATGAATTGGCTTAATTAGGTATTGTATCCCATATACTCTTTTTTTTTTATCCACTACAAGTTAGCCCTTGACTGCGATCTCACCTGATGGTAAGTGAAGATGCAGTCTAAGATGGTAGCGGGCTAACCTGTAAGGGGCATGGCAGTTACATTTAACCCAAACCCCTATTCGGTTTCTACACGGCATCGTACCGGAACGCTAAATCGCTTGGCGGCACGTATTTGCCGGTAGGGTACCTATATATATATGTCACCGTAAGATTGTAAAAACCGTTAGATTATAATCTTACTCGCGAAATTCTAAACTGTCGAAAGATTAGAATTTAACGCATTATTTTCCGGTAGATTGTAATCTGATAGGTATTTAAACCCGATAAAACCTAAGTGATTACTACACTACTTGATTATTTATGTCGAACCCTAACCTAACCTACAAGAAAGAGGCAAGAAAACGTAAATAAAATGAATATTTCAATAATTGACACTCAGAACATTGAACAGTTTACAATCATTCGACAGTTTAAAATTTCGCGAGTTAGATTAATAATCTAACGGTTTTTACAATCTTACGGTGACATATATACTCTTATACCATTCTGCTTAGCTCTTTTAGAAACCAACGTGGTTTCCTTTCCCAGGGTTAAGATAGCAGACTTTGGCCTGGCTCGTTCAGTGTCGTCGATGTATTCTGGCGGTGAAGACGGTGCCGATCCTTGCCTCACTGACTATGTAGCCACTCGTTGGTACCGTGCACCTGAAATACTCATCGCTAGTAAGAGGTAAGTGGATTCTACTATTCATATTTTTTTTTCTATTCGAAAATAGTTATTTGTGTTATATGGGGCCAAAGAAAATTTTTGTTCCCCGAGGGCGTTATTTTGAATTCAGAGCGAAGTGAAGGATCCCGATCTATAGTAGAATTCCGAGCGTAGCGAGGGATTCTAAAGTAGAATCCTGAGCGTAGCGAGGAATTCAATATACGCCGCCCGAGAACAAAAAATTTGGCCCCGAGTGACACACACTATTTTTCATCATTACGTATGAGAAAAAGCTAGGAGTATCAACGTACTATGTATGGACATTACCTATACGTTTAAGCACCAATCAGAAGCACGAACGCGGACCAATCAGAACAGAGAAATGAAAAGTCCCATCCATGGGCCTAAAAATTACATTTTGCTCCCGCTATCCTCTGAAGCCAATATTCGTTTTTCGAATAGGTATGATGATAATTATGTATGTATGTATGTATGTATGTATGTATGTATGTATGTATGTATGTATGTATGTATGTATGTATGTATGTATGTATGTATGTATGTATGTATGTATGTATGTATGTATGTATGTATGTATGTATGTATGTATGTATGTATGTATGTATGTATGTATGTATGTATATTCCACCATAACTTCTATACGCCTGAACCGATTTTGATAAATGAGGTATCGTTAGAATCCCTAGCTTATTCCGGGTGACATAGGCTAGTAAGATTTAAAAAAATAATAATGGGGTGACCATGGTCCCGCATTAAAGACTAAATTTGAAAAAAAAAAATCGAAAATAAGATTAACTATATAATCATCATCTAGAAAATGAGTAGATTCCAAAAATATATAACACTATAGTTCAATATCCAGTGATTCATAAAAAAATATGAATAAGGTTCTAATTTAACTAGATTAATTTAGAACTTAGTTAACTTTTTTGGCAAGGCAGTCGTGTTTTTTAAATTTTATTAATTCTGACTTTTCTGGTATTTGATATAGCCAAAACGCGTTTAACAGGGACTTCTAGACACATACTCCAAAAATAGTGCTGGAATTTACTGAAACATGAAATTGTTCATAGTATGGCTATTAAGCGCAGTAAACGGTAGCAACGGCTGAAGATTTCCGTCTCAAATAACCTGGTTCCAACCAGGTCTTTAGCTTCTTTCAGTATTCCTAGTTGTTGTTATATCAACCACGAAGGGTCTGCCTTCTGGGAGCATATGTTTGTTACGTATAGCTCCCTTCTGTTTTTATCCAGTACAAGTTAGCCCTTGACTTCTTCGTGATACTTCACAGTGGTAAGTGATGATGCAGTCTAAGATGGTAACGGGCTAAGCCTGTTAGAAGTATGGCAGTTATATTAAATCCACAACTCCAATCGACACGGTATTGTACCAGATCGCTAAATGGTTTGGCGGGAGCCACGGCAGCTTCCCACAAGACCAGAGAAATTTCAGAAATTGTAAATTCCCGAATTGACCCTGCCGGGGTTACAAATCCGAATCTCCTGTTCTATGAGAACAGGGCTCAAAAATGCGCCAGAGAGGTCGCAAAGCTTGTTTCGATCCAACATTTCTGTACGTTTCTCATACGAACCACCAGGATGTGGAATGCCACGTATAACTTAAGTTCCTTCAAGGCAAGAGTGAATAGGCATGTTCTAGGCAAACGTGCTCCAACCTAGACATCATTGTTTTGTAAGCATGATATTCGCAAGCCCAAGCCTATTCTATAATAAATAAAAAAAACATTATCAACCACTTGTCTTCCCCTCAGCTACACCAAGGGTATAGACATGTGGTCGCTCGGGTGTATCCTGGGAGAGATGCTGACCGGCAAGCCCTTGTTCCCCGGCTCCTCTACCGTCAACCAGATTGAAAGGATCATGGCTGCTTTACCTAGACCATCTTCTGAAGGTTTGTGCTTCATATTTTACATGAACAATTTATGTTCTGTCTTCGATGTTCTTGCATGTCAGTTTCTACTGTAGTCTTCGATATCTTCTTTTTTGTGTGTTAGAGTGTTTCTTGTGGAAAGATTGCTATTTAGAGAAATATACAAACATGTATCAGTATTTAATCATCTTTTTGAACCGGTTAGGGTCTTGACTTATCACAAGTTGTCATTATTTATAATTATCATGTAGGTACCTCCTTACATATTTTTCAATGGACCATTATTTAAGACCTTTTGTCTTCGTAACAACGCGAAGTGTCGGTCACGCGTATTCCACAATTTTTACCCCCTACCAAAAAGTGCTCAACGCGGCTAAAGAAGTTTTCACTTCAAAATATCCAAAATAAATAAATAATCCTTTATCCTAAAATTACAAGCAAAAATGAAAACATATTACATGGAGTACCACGTGTTTATGTTCTTTATTTAAAGGTTGTCTGGAGGAGATCCCTTTCAGTGATAAGACCTCCTTTGCGCACTTATTTATGTTTGCTTGTTCACTGTTTTGTTTCTTTTTTAATGTTTTGTGTGGCAATAAAGTATTTATCTATCTATCTAACATCATCACTCACTACAGCCCATTAACGTCCTACTGCTGGGCACAGGCCTCCACTCTCGTAGGAGAGAGGGAATTAGAGCTTAGACCCACCACGCTGCTGCAACGCGGGTTGGCAGGCTTTAACGACTATTATCATGTTACTGATAGTAACCGGGACCGACGGCTTAACGTGCTCTCCGAGGCACGGGGGTGAAACACCGCCAACTTCCTAACTCCGGGCTAGTACTGGGAATTTCTAAATCGAAAAACCCAATACTTAATTATGTCCCGACCCGGGACTCGAACCCTGGACCTCGTCGGCCGCAGTCGAACATGCTAACGATTAGACCAACGAGGCAGTTAATCATGCATAAATCAGCTATCTAACATGGAGTACCACAAATATATTCTGGCAGACATAGCATAAACTAAATAATCCTTTATTTAGCCAAAAAAAAAATACAAGTAAAAATGAAAACATATGACATGGAGTAGTTACCACAAATATATTCTGGCAGACATAGCAGCAGTGTGCAGCGGGTACGGTTCCTAGATAATCCTTTATTTAGCCAAAAAAATTACAAGCAAAAATGAAAACATATTACACTATCTTCGTTCTTGCACTATCCCGCTTCGTTGCATTTGTTTCTTTATTTAAAGGTTGTCTGGAGGAGATCACTTTCAGTGATAAGACCTCCTTTGCGCACTTATTTATGTTTGCTTGTTCACTGTTTTGTTTCTTTTTTAATGTTTTGTGTGGCAATAAAGTATTTATCTATCTATCTATCTATCTAACATGGAGCACCACGAATATATTCTGGCAGACATAGCAGCAGTGTGCAGCGGGTACGGTTCCTCGTTGATCAGGGAGCAAGCGGCGGCCAACGGAGGAGGAGCATCTCTGAACGCGCTCCTCTCGTGCGCCCCTCGAGACGCTGCGGACTTGGTCCACCAGCTCCTGGTGTTCAATCCGGCCCGACGGCTCAGCGCTGAGCGGGCGTTGCACCACGAATACGTTGCCAAGTATGAATCTATTGCTATAATTTTTTTTTTTTTTTTTCCTTTTGAGTCTGTTACTCACGAATCATTCTGTATCACGAAGACTTGTGCATTTATCCTATTTGGCGTATCCAATATAATGTTTTTGTCGACCTACCCACTTTTGCAGCTATTAGTTTATATGTTCTATAAATTGTGTAAGTATATTAATTAATTATGTGTAGGTATAATTTATTGTTTGTTTAGGTATATACCAAAATTAATGTTCCTATTTTAAACTTGCCTTTACACAAGTTTAAGAAATCCATTAAAACTATGCTTCTGAAAAAAGCTTATTATACTGTTGAAGATTACGTATATGATAAAAGAGCATGGATTTGAATCGCTCCAGCAATCGCAAGCTAAGTAGGTACAGCGGTTATTTAAGTATGTACATATTCATGAAATTGTGAATGACTTATTTTTTTTTCAAAAGAACAACCACCGAGTTTCTTGCCGGTTCTTCTCGGTAGGAATGTCATTCCGATCCAGTGGTAGATTCGATCGACGATTCAAAAGCACTTGTAACAGTTTATTTGAATAAAAAATATTTGAATTTTGAATTTTGAAAACTATTAGGAAATGTGGATTAGGTTGCTCCGTTCCTTCATAGATTCCATCGTGAAAAGGACGAGCCGATCCTACCTTCAGACGTGTTACTGCCGTTGCGCGATGATAAGCAAATGTCAGTGGACGACTACAGGAACAAACTGTACAGCATCATGGCCAAGGGGTTCCAGAACCATCCCGGCCAATTGAGGAAACCACATTCTAGGTGAATAACCCTTAAAAATATTTAACAATCTGCCAGACTACATTAGGGACATTGAAAAAGAGTTTAACGACACGCTAAAAATCTGATTGAAAAATGTTACTACAATATTAATGAATTCTTAAATGATACTGACAAACACTAATAAAATTGGTCACCCTACCACCACCACCATCACCACTACAGCCTATTGACGTCCCACTGCTGGGCACAGGCCTCCACTCTCATAGGAGAGAGGGAATTAGGAGCTTAGACCCACCACGCTGCTCCAATGCGGGTTGGCGGGCTTTAACGACTATTATCATTTTAGTGATAATAACCGGGACCGACGGCTTAACGTGCTCTCCGAGGCACGGGGGTGGAACACCGTCAACTTCCAACTCCGGGCTGGCACTGAGAATTTCTTAATCGAAAAACCCAATACCTAACAATTTTTATGCCCGACCGGGAATCGAACCCAGGACCTCGTGATCCGCAGTCGACTACGCTAACCGCTAGACCAACGAAGCAGTCACCCTACCACCATGTACTATTCTATTGCCACACCCAAACTGGGTATCCATATCATGCCTTACTTACTAAGGACTTTAATATTATGATAATTAAGAAATAATGTAACTATGGAATTGCAACTAATAAAGAAATTAAAATTGAAACTTAAGTTATCGATTTTACTGTACAAACTAGCTTTTGTACGCGGCTTCGCTCACGTTAGGTTTGATTTTAAAATAGAATAGAATATGTTTTATTTGCTGAACCAACACATAGTAAACATCATGGCCAAGGGACTTCAGAATCCCTCCATCCATTTTCGCATCCACTTTTATACAAATTTCAAAGCCCTATTTTACCCCATTAGGGGTTGATAATCCAATAATCCCTATAATCCTAATGTCCACCTCCAGAAAGTACCTAAGCTGTTTGTGCCAAAGGGGCTTAAATATTTTGGTATACCTACCGTCCCGCCATTTTTTTGAATAACGGCCACTCGTATTAAACCAATAAAAATGATGCCGACTCCGTCCGTCTCAATTAAGTTTTTTTTATTCCGCCGTGAACTCTTTAAATTACTGAGGTAAGAAGAAGCCTATGTCCTTCCCCAGGATGCAACCGTTAAACCGTGTTAAAGCGTACAGACAGACAGACAGATAGACAGACATACCTACTATCGTATTTATGATATCCAATCAATCAATCAAATATTCATTTATTCCATTATTAGGTACCCATATTGACGTCAATTACTTACTTATAAAACATGTTGGTGGTATTAGTATGGATATTTATAGTTGGCAAACAAGTATTGTATGAGACAAAATCTTCTAAAGCGTCATGTTTCCGTGATATCTAGAGCTATATAAGTCTACTTGATACTTGACGATGGCGCCACAAATACAGCTTTCCCTTGTTACCCGAAATGAGACCCAGTTATTTAAAGACCGCGTTGCTCACCACTTCGTCAGAGAGGTTCTCATTTGTCAATAAATTTTATTATAATTAAACTAACTTTTACCCGCACCTTCGTTCATGTGAAGTTCGATTTTCATACCCCTTCTTCTTCTCTCTCTGGGCTTATCCGCACTTAAGCAGAAGTGCGGACGTCCAGCCAGCCGAGCTCAATCCAGAATCCAAGCATTCATACCCCTATTTAACCCCTCTAGGGGTTGAATTTTCGAAAATCTTTTCTTAGCGGATGCCTACGCCATTAAAGCTATCTGTGTGCCAAATTTCAGCCCGATTCATCGTTTGGTTTGAGCTGTGCGTACCTTCTTTGTTGAAAGATCTGTCAGTCACCTTTAGTAGGGGAAACTTACGAACAGTTTTCAATTATCTTCGCTTGCAGTATCATAAAGTGAAATATTTTTTCTTCCGCAGCAAATCCCAGACCCTCGCAGCGACCACCAAGAGCAAGAGTTTCCAAGAAGCTTCAGAGCTCGCCAGATCCTACACAAAGTCTACGAAGCACCTAAGCGTTTCAGCCGACCAGAAAGTTAGAGCGAAGCCAAAACCAATCGAGAGACCACTCAAAGAGTTCCGCTCAGACCAGACCATTGGAAAACCCCTGAAAGCGACCAAATTGTTTGAAACCAGAGACCACCAAGCCTGGATGGAGAATTGCCATGGAGATTATTTCCAACCAGTGACAAGACAAAGCCCTTCGGACAACGGGTACTTGAGTGGGGGTAAAAAGAGCGTTCAGCAACGGAGAAATTCCACCTCCTTCTCCACCATAACCATCGGTGGAGACGGTTACGGTTTTGGAAACCAGAGACATGGAGTCATAACCGCTAGTGCTCTTATGGATTTGAGGACGAGTATACGGTGAAAGGGAGATAAAGGAAGAATTTCTTTAGTATTAGCGCGAATAGGTTTTTCGATGTGATTTTGATTTGATGTGTTTTTTGGCATTGATATAGAATATACAAGGTTTGCGAATGATGAGATGAAAAACGATTCTGTTTATCCTAAAACTTTTGGCTGTCGCACTCTGTGGATAGTCAAGTTTTGGTGTATCAATGAGTATGATATAAAACCTTTCGTTGATTCAATCGAATGACGTCCATTGCTGGAGATGGTACCTCACAAGGATCTCCAAAAATCGTCTTTCCAGCTTAATTGGACATAGGTACCTTGCATTCAAGGATGTCCTAACGTTGTCTATCCAGCTTAATTGCGCATGGTGTGACAGTTTAATTATATCTACGGTTAGTACCTACGCTGCATTTTACCAGAACTTTGCCGATATGGAGGTAACTAGCAAATCGAAACCTCTCACTAGAGCCGACCAAATACAGAAAATATGAAACGCGTCTTGATCTAAAGAAGCCTTAAACAAACTATACTAATAAACTAATAACTCTAATAACTGACCTTATTTTTGTAGCCACAGTCCTTTGGCGCATAAAACTTTGTGAAAAGGATGATATTTATACATTTTCGTTTGGTCAATCTGTGTACATATTGTGCAAATTGAGTACCATAATATAGAATTAGATTCTATCCTGAATTTTTGATTCTTTACGACTTTACTGAATTTTAAAACAGTGATCCCCAACCGATTCAGCTGAAATTTTGCATGCACATTTAGTTTGGATGACAATGCATGGTTAGCTAAGTGACGTCATTCTGAATCCAATATGGTGGACTCTCAAAGATGGCGGACTAGTTATTTTTTATTTTATGCATGGTAAAAAACGATCAAGGTGATCAATTAAAAGGAAAGAAAGTAACGCTAAGAAGAATTAGAAAAATAAAAATAATGACGTCGCACTAAATTCAATATGGCGGACGATAAAATCTGGTTTTTAAATATGTTTGTACGATGATAGACTTATTTCATTTGATCTTATCATGTTATCCCTTGCTAATTGTATATTTTATATCAATGATGTTTATTGTGAACGATTGAGGAATAAATATACCCTAGGTATTCTCGGTTAAATATATGTTTTGTTGCGAATTATTTGTATTTTGGTAGAAAATTTGAGCAGTCCCCCGATTGTGTAAGGAAATCGTAATCGTTTGTCAAACGTATAATTGGACCTGTTTATGGAGTTCATAGATGCTTGCACGTCAAAAAGCATGTATGAACTCCTAAAACAGCTGGGCGACCGCGTATCTCTGACAGCTACAGTGTAACGATCGTAATCACCTCTGATTGGATAACACTCTTCCACTATTGGACAAAATCCATTGACGCAGCAAGAATATAATAAATTTAGCCAATCACAATAATTGATACTGTAACAATGATTGATGCAGAAGATACGCGGTCGCCCTGCTGTTCTTGTAATAAGTTTTAAGCTGTCAAATGATTACTATTTGCTTAGACAATTAGGCCTCAGGTCCTCTAACTAAATATGCCAGTTTCTTCTAGTCAATATACTTAGTCTGAGAGACAACAATTATTGTTTATATTTTTCACCTTACGAAATCTAGTCATCTCTAGAACTATCGGCCTTCTCGGATTTCTCTCTTTCTGTTATAGATAATTTGTCATTCGATAGAAAAAGTCAAAGCATTGTTTAACTACATAATAGCTGGCCAACGTTTAACTTTTTACGTAAATTATTGTTTAAAACAGTGTTTATAGTTTTTTTTTAATAAAATGAATTCTCATGATGTACTCGAATAAGTATGATAATTTTAAAGTAGGTTGTCTAGAGTGTTTTTAAACATAAAATAATTTACATATCAGACTAAACTGGAACAGTTACTTTTTACAAGTACTTTTTACAATTTAAAAGTAGATATTGTAAAAAAATTGTTCCTAATTTTTTTCTACTAGTCAAGAAATAAGCATTACAATGGATAGTAAAATACTATTTAAGCTTTTCATGGAAAGTCTCAAGCAACAAGGGTTCGCCGCCCGTGATTTCAAAATTATGTATTGGCGAGAAATAATAGGCCTATTTATTACATTGCACTTTTCTCAGGGACCCTTACACTTGATCAGTGTAGTGTAATAAGATTTAGGAAGGAAGGGTCCCTAACTAGGTCCATATTGCTGTGTAATAAGCGACGCTCTAATTAGCGACCACGATCATTATTTCAGGGCCCTGTGAAATGTGCAGTGTAATAAGCCTATAAGTCAATGTTTTGAAAGCCTTTCTGTAAAGCATGGGTTACACAGGGAATTAATATCTTTCAGTTATAAACTCTCTTCACTGCCATAGACCAGACATTATACTTTAAAGAATAGTCATACGTACTTATTTGTAATATCCTTTGATAAAATTGATTAAAATTTCCAAAGAAATAACTTTGTTTTATTGAATTAATCATATTAGGTTCAAATAAGGTGTTAAATTGTATTTATATGAGTAATAATAATAATCAAAGCTGTGACCACTCTTTTTCAAGCATGCAAGCCATAGAGAAGGTACTAATTTTCTACCTCCATGAAGCCATCCTGTGTCCAAAAAGTTACAATAAGACGTATCCTACCTCTATGGTTTTTGATATGGTTTTTAATATCTTCTTCTTCTCTTGGTTTATGGCTTTGAGTAGAATATCTTCTTTCTGTTTGCTATCCTATTGCTGACAAATGACATCAACTTCTTGAAAAAACTGAAAATACTTGAAAAGTATAATTGAAATATGTCATAGTTCTCAACTTTACAAATAATTTTTACCATAAATAGTCTCAGAAAAATACTAAAATCAATATGAAAATCAAATCTTTATTCCAATTCGCATTTTTGCTCATATGGTCTATGAATATCGTCGTGAGTGCACTCACTAGGGTCCCCGTGCTGTCTTTGGGTCATAAAGGAAATATAACCAAAAAATCTATAAAGGAACCATTGCGGGTAGAATTTCTTAATTATTAAGTCTAATTATATTCATCATCATCATCATCATCATCACAATCCATTGCAGGCTCACTACTGAGCACATATTTCACCACGCTGACCTAGTGCGGATTAGCAGTTTCACACACCTTTGATAACATTATGAGGAGCTCTCGGTATGCAGGTTTAATCACAATGTGATGTGTGACTTTGTCGTTTGCTATGGATATGCTATTAGATATAGGTATCCTATGGATCAACTATGCTATTAAATAATCGATTAGCCTAAAATATGTCACCATTAGTTTCAGTTATTAACACAGCTATTAGATTAGTTAACACGTGTTCTTAGCTATCGGATTCGTTATCAACTCCCCTATCAACTATGCCATTAGGTTTGCTAATAAACCTTCTGGATAAGCGATCAACAACTGTATGAACATTAGTTTTGGAATCGGCTAAGGCATCACCTTTGCTAAAGCAGCAACTATTTTGTACCAACTGTGCTTATACTATTATTATCAACTAGATGATGCCCGCGACGGAGTCCACGTGGATTTACGTTCTTGTAAAATACCTTGGAAACTCTTTAATTTTCCGGAAAAAAATTAGCCTATGTCCTTCCCCGGAATGAAACCTATCTCTGTACCAAATTTCGTCAAAATCGATTGAACGAATCGGCCGAGAAAGCTTAGCAGACAGACAGACACAGTATCGTATTTACATCATTAGCATATACTGGCAACCGCCTAGGGATTGTCTGCTTTATGAAGGAACCCTCTTATCGCAATTTCAGTTTTCTAGGTCCAAGGGTTTGGGCTGGACGTTTGTAAGTCAAATGAGTGATTGTTTGAGTCATGACTTTTAATTTCATTCCAATATTAATTACTCTTTCTCATTATTCTGTTATGTGTCATCATCCATCACCATTACTATCTTCTGCTATGTATACATTCATCAAAATATATCTACAACTTTTTTTATAATTAAGCTATGAAACCTTCTTTTTAACAATTTCTATGTTCAGTCCACACATTCTACTCTAAATTCTTCGCGTTTCTAGTTCCTCCCCTTCATAATGCTAATCGACCATAACAAAGACACCAGTGAATACTGGCGGGAGACAGAAATACTATCCCTGGTGAAGAACAACGATGCAGCCATAGACTACGAGAAATGCGAGATGAGTAGCCCCGAGAAGTTGTTAGTTCACATTCCCACAAGAAGAACTGTTAGACCGATTTGTCGGAGCAATAATGGTAAGATATCTTCGTTGTCCCAAAATTTTCTTGAATAATGTTATGAATGCGAAAGTGTTTCGGTCTATCCGTCTGTTAAACCAGCTGTTAGTTATACCACTGAACTAATCGTGACGGAAATTTGCATTTTTGTCGATAGCATCGGATCTGATAAAGCTATTGTTCATCATAGCAATTCAAAAAGTTGCCACGAAAAGCCCATCATCATCTGACATCTCGTGTAATCTTGGATGAAACAATCACAGTGTAAACTATATAAGTCTTCGCAGTGCACTTCTTTGAAGTACCTAGATATGTAAGTATGAAAGTAAAAAAACCTTGAGAGGTGTCCCTTGAACCTGTATACACTCAACAATTTCGCAACGAGCGACAAAAATAATCATGTAATTTTTTTTTTCTCACATTTAACGTTACTCTGTTTCATTTGTCATTCTTGGTCATAATAATTGTTTTATGGGTTGTAATTATTGCCTGAAATAAAAGTTATTTATTTATTATTTACTATCACAATGAATCCATATCCACATCCATGTCACCGTAAGATTGTAAAAACCGTTAGATTATAATCTAACTCGCGAAATTGCAAACTCTGTCTGTCTGTTCGCAACGCGCGATAAGGAACTCCGTTCCAATATGGAAGGTATTGTGAAAATGGCGACGAATAAATGTGGCGGTTTCGTTTGATGTCCTGCAAAGAAATATAAGTGGTTTCTTTTGTTTTTGTAGATTTCCAGCTCTGTCCTCAATGCCCTCGTTTCAATAACTTCACTGAATGTGAGCTCTTTCGTGATTCGTGCAAGTAAGTTGCTGAAAATTTGTTTTAAAAAGTTAATCAGATCATTAGTTGATTTAAATCATATAAGTAGGTAAGCCAAGACGACCTGACATTTGCTGCCACTGCTAGGTATAAGTCTATAGTTTGTCTATAGGTGGTTCAAAAAATTAACAACATGGTCCTAGTCTTGGGCTCCCTGTGAGTTGGTCGTCTGTCTTGTGTGCTTTCTGGTGTGAGCCCTGAGGACAACATTCCAGAGGCCGTACTACCATCGCTTAAAGCCTCTATTGTTTTAATATTGTTGAAAGTTGTGTTTTAGAATTATCATCCTTATTTTAGGGCCGTTAAGGTACATAAAACTGATTTTAGAATAATACTGATTTAAGCGATGGTACTTACCCCTCAGCAGGAATTCTGTATCATTTGGTCCGTCTGGACCCCAACGTCTGTCGGTTCATCGCAAATGGTTTATTTCTTTATGTGCTTTTTCTGTCTATGATGTAATTGGTTGAATGAGATGTTTGGCACAACTAATCCAACCCATCCTGATTTTAAACGTTTTTGTGTAGAGAACGCAAGGTGTTCCCATCCGAGTACCGTACATACTGCGACCGCAAGTACGGTAGGTGGAGAGCCATGTTCATCCCCGCCGACTATGCTCAATGCCGGTGCTGTGACGAATGCGTTTTTTACAGAGGTAACCGTAGTTCGAATAGTAAATGTAACTGACAATGAGATTATGGTCCCACCAACTTATGTAGACTGGTGGCCAAATATGGAATAGGTAAATTTTGAGTTTGGAAAATTTTAAAATTGGAAAGGAGTTACCGTCTAAAAACGGTTTTTGGGCGCCATTTTTCCAATATGGCGGCGCGAGCGGCAAAAGAACGAGGTGGCAAGTGAACATTCCGTAACAGCACGTCGAAATCTATAAAATACACGAAATTTTCAAAACTCCCGAGAAACTTTCCTGGTAATCCCCTTTTTGAGCACCAAATTACTGAATTATAATGTCTATCCTACATTTCTTTTTGTAGAAATGGATCAATCCTGCGTAGAAGACGAGTATAACTTTGACGCGGATGAATTTTTGCCAGTCACTACAATTGGTAAGATTTTTATTTTTTACCACATTTAGAATACTTTTGGGGTTGCTTCGATTCATTTTCCGAGATTTCTGAATATATACTTACCCACATTTTGATGTACCTAATCGAAAATATACTTACTTGGTAAACTTTGGAAGTTGCGCATTCCAGATTTCCGAGCTGGTTGCAATCCCTATTGGGGTCATCCTGAACAAGAGTACAGGGCGCTGCGTTGTGACAAGATTTTGAGAAGATGTAAGTGATAGTTTTTTTTTTATTTATTTATAGACTAGCGCTTGGCTGCAATCAGTTATCAGACTTGCTGGCAAGTAGTGATCCAGCCTAAGGTGAAGCGCGCTTGCCTAGAAGATGCATAATCACTCTAGATTTGAAGATTTTATAAGCGGAGGGAAAAAGAACCGGGAAGGGCGTTCCATAACCTAGCGGTTCGAATTAGAAACGAGGAAACAAATCGCTTCGTACGCGTCCGTGGAATTTCAACTATATACGAATGCAGATCCTGACGATGCCTTGCGGTACGATAGTTTTTGAAGGTTTCCGTTTAGTTAATTAGCTCAGACCTCAATGGAAGGATACCTACCAAATCCTGTTTTGTTTCAGGCGTGCCGGTGACTGTGCCTCCATTACCAAGCGAAACTTTGAATGTGTACGTGCTCAATATTAAACTTTTTATCAGACCAGCACTTAGCTGCACCCATATCTACCTACTCGTATGATGAAGCCTAAGGTGGAGCGCACTTCTTGAAATTATAAATCATTTTTCATATGGAAGCTCCTTCGCATCGCGTCTGGAACACTACCAAAAACTGTGTGTTCCCACCTATTACAATCCGGATATCTTTAATAGAGTGAATAGGCATCGTGTAGGCAAGCGCGTTCCATCTTTGGCCGCATCATCAATTCCCATCTAGTGTGATTGTAGTCAAGCGTAAGGCTATAATTAATAGAAACAAAGAAGCAGTGCAACGTCCAAACATGAGTTCCACCGAAAATATCCCCCAAACTGTGGTAGTGGTAGAACGAAGATCCGATAGAATCCGACCTTATTGGGCTTCATCAAGGGATGAAGCCCAATGGTAAAAAGTGATGAGGAACCAGCCCCCCGATTCGTTTGTCAAACGTATAATTCGACCTGTTTAAGGAGTTCATAAATGCCTACACGTCAAAAAGCTTAAACAGAAGCTTGAGCTGAACTTCTTAAACAGTTCAAGTAATAGGTACGATTGAAGCTGTCAGATGATTATGATTTGCTTAGACAATTGTGCCTCTGATTTAAGTTAGGACACTACTGAGAAATGAACAACAGTTAAAAATAGCCTACTATTATACGTTTGGATTTCCTAGGAGCTAGGATAAGCAAGGGAACTACTTTGGTACAAATTGTCTCTCAGTCGTCGCAGCTACCGTTTCGAGCCTCCAACAGAGGGCAGTGACTGTCCCATGTCCTGTCGAGGGTACGAATGTAGGGGTGGCCTGGTGAAGGAGGCCGAGTGTCCCGCGGGTGCCTTCCTGCCTGACAAGGAACAATGCAACTGTTGTGGCAGATGTAGCGCCTATCATCGTTAGTGTGCTTCCACCTCTTTAGCTGATCCTATTTCGATATAATCTTATTAACGACTTTTTTTAATATCGTAGTATCTTACTAACATTATAAAATGTGAATGTTTGAATTTTTGGATATTTGTTACTGCCTCATGACGGAACCGATTTGGCTAAAATTTGTAATGGCGAAAGCTTATTTGAACCATGAATTCATAATTCAGTAGACCGTAGGTAACTTATTACTGACTTACTTAATTCTCCGTACTTTTAAAATTATTTTGAAATAGATGATGTCCGCAACTTCGCCCGCGTGGTTTATTTTTTTCAATTCCCACGGGAGCTCCTTAATTTTCTGGGATAAAAAGTTGCCTCTGTCCTTCCCCGTGATGCAACCTACCTCTGTACCAAATTCGGTTGAACAGTTGAGCCGTAAAAGCGTAGCAGGCAGACAGACACAATTTCGCATTTAATTACTATCCATACTAGTATGGTTAGTATTGATACAGTTCTCATCCATATTGGTATGGATAGTATTGATACAGTTCTCAGTTAGGTAACTTATAAAGGCAAATTATCTTTTCTAGTCCATGCATGTTAGGAAAGTAGTCATTGTTCTTTTGCCAGAACAAACTGGAATTATGTTTTCCGACTTTCGGTTAGATCAATAAGCGCAACGCGTCACCGTTCAAATGACTACTGTACCTGAACGCATAATAGGGATGATGCCTAATATCAATAATAAAATATTTCTAACTGATTATTAAATAGGGGATCTTCCAAAAGGCCTAAAATTCACATCCTCGGTTAGTTTTAAGTTTGATAACCATTTTAAAATATAGATTATAGAAAAAAAGTGCGTTGAAATTTGACGACGTCACTATTGTGAATTTCACACACCTTTTAAACTAGAAGTGTGTTTTTAAGTTTGTTAAAGAGTTGCTGATTTGATTAAGTTGTCATCATCCCTATTGAACATTGCGACTTGTGATTCAACCTTAGTTATACTCCCATTTGATGCTTGGGTATTATTTTCTAGAGCTTAATCAGAAATGTGCCGAATTTAAAAAGACCCGCATAAATGGAACCGAGGAAACTGAGGTAAATCTAAACTAACTTTTTCTTATTTATTTTTATTCCGCTACAAGTTAGCCCTTGACTGCGATCTCACCAGATGGTAAGTGATGCAGTCTAAGATGGTAGCGGGCTAACCTGTTAGAGGTATGGCAGTTCTAATTAACCCATACCCCTAGTTGGTTTCTACACGGCATCGTTCCGGTACGCTAAATCGCTTGGCGGCAAGTCTTTACCGGTAAGGTGGTGACTAGCCACAGCCGAGGCCTTGCACCAGAAAAGACCAGAGAAATTATTAATTCCCAAATTGACATCGAACCGGGAACTCCCACGTTAAGGCAACAGCGCTCAACCCTGCACCAGGCAGGTCATCAAATTCAGGAGGAGGTCAACAATTGTACATTCTTTAAGCTGGATTGCTTAGATAGTATACTTTAGGTAGGTACCAAAATATCTGCTTGCTTTTATTCTAAAAGGGAGTTTGGATGATCTGTATCGAGTTATTAGTTGGGGATCGTTGACACAAGCGACTAAACGTATTCTGTGGAAACCTGAAAAAATCTCTTATCCAGCTGTTTCTCGGTTGAAACTTTAATCAGCCTTAGTAAATATGCTCCTTGATCATAAGGCCTTTTCTAGCTCACGTAAATTTCTCTTACTTCAACTGCACGTTAAGGCATGATACTTACTGAACATGATGACATTTGATATTTGACCCTGGGTCAAACAGGTAGAAGAAGAGTTTCTGGAGCCAGGCTGCGATGATGGACTGGTGTGCAGACAGGGCTTCTGTCAAGATATACACTCGGTTCAGACGATGGCTGGGTTCAGAAGGAAACGGGACGAGAGGTTCCTGGAGGCTAACGGTTAGTAGGTAAAGTTGTCAGTACAAAATGGCGAGTGTCTTAAAATCAATCAAATAGACCTATCTTATGCAATAGTTCTTTTGTTCAGCTTTGAGTTTTGTTTGGCCCCAGTTTTGCCGATACTTTATTTTATTGTATAATATTTTAGTGTTAATCTATCTTACATTACTTAAGTTCTAGACTAATTATTGCCGATATGTTCAAACGACAAATAATTAACTCTCAACTTACACTAGACAGACTAACAATTTCTGCATCTGATCCCTCGTGCAATATTAATTTCATGTTTCAATGTGCTTTAAGATTAGGATAAAAGAAAGTGTTGTGTTTGCACACATCTAAATATTATATAAAAGGAATTTAAGTGACTGACTGATCTATCAACGCACAGCTTAAACCACTGGACGGATCGGGCTGAAATTTGGCATACAAATTTTTGAAAATTCAACCACTAAGGAGGTAAATAGAGGTTTGATTTTTGTATGATGAAGATGCGGGCGTAAGCTAGATCACAATATTTCCTGCAGAATCGACTATGCCCCGAAGTCATTAACTTCTGTGGCCGCAATTAGACGGGGTTAAGATTGTTTCAATTATAAAAAAAATAACTTTATTCAGGCCTGTATATGTATATATTTGCACACTGCCACTGGCAGTAAATTGTGAACGGGATTGTTTCTATGAAAACAACTGCTGTTACCCACAATTTGGCAAAAAAGAAATTATCATCATGCTTAACATATTATCATTATCAATTTTGGTAGTCTAAAACAATAGTTTACTATCCGTTGTCAAGTATTTTTGACCTAAAAACAGGTTAAGTCAGGAGCTAGGATGGCTCGTTAAAGCTCTGCAGTTACTAAAGAAAGAACAGAAACCTCAGCAGTTCTATACCTTGACAGAGCCGTGTAAGAACGAGTTGAAATACTTCAAGAAGAAATACGGCAAAGATGGTCATCTTCACTACAACGCCCCACAGTGCACCCCCTTGTGGCTCTACGCCCCTGTGCAGGTATTTAGAGCTTCAATCTCTTCTCAAACTACGGAAATTCCGTCCCCAATATAATCCTTAGCAATAAGTCATTTGGCGTCATGACATTTTGACTATGTGTGTGTATGTGATCCGTGTTGATTGACCGATTTGAATGCAACTTGGCACGCTTATTGCTAGCTCTCTGGGTAACTATCTGGGTATTTACATAAATATATATACGATATTTTTATAGGGCATGAAAGTTTTGTTGGTTTTACTACTTTACTCCATCAAATCTCAACCGATTTTGACACTTTTTTTACAAAGTTTAGGTATTGCTGACGAGGGCGGTGTAAACTTTGAGCTCCTCGACGGGTAACAGCGAATGAATCGTGAACAATGTTATATTAACAAACTAATTTAAAATAACGTTTATTTCGCTTGAAAGTTCGTCGCTCGTTTAGCACCACCCAGGGGATACGTGCAGGGAGGTAGAAGATAATTCCTGCGGAAGTGTGCGACGGGACATCCTCCAATGTAATAGCTTAATACTATGTAGATTTCTAGCGTTTTAGGTAGTACATTCAATGACTCTAATCGGATCGGGTAATATGGTTTCTAAAATAAAAAAACAAGCTTTTAACGTCTGCCATATTGAATTTGGTATAACGTCCCATTATTTTTCGTATTCTTCTCAGCAAACCCTTTTAATTGATACCCACATAATGGGATGCATTAAAATTTTATAAAAAATTAATCCTTCATCCACCATATTGGATTATACTTGACGTAACTTGACTAGCATTGCATTGCTGACTAGCATTGTCATCCAAAATATAGTCCCACCAACCTAGATAGGTTGGATAAATTTTGACCGGTGGTCAAAATTTCTATCCATCTGGCTAAGTATAAGAACTAAGTAATTTTTATGCCTGTTTAGTTATTGTTTTTCATTTTATTTTTAATATATTATATACTAGCAAAGCTGTCACTGGGTCGGATAAGTTTGTGGAACTATATACGTGTATGCAAAATTTCAGCGCAGATTTTTGCAAGATTTGAATACAGACAGATGAAACTAAATAAAAGCTTGTAATTAAAACATGATCCGTCCTCCGTAGGTATACTTGCTTCTATTGAGTTTGTTTAAGCATGGTTGACGGCAGACGGCCTTCTACTGCGATAGAGGTGGTTAATAAAGCACGTAGCGCAAAAGCATAGCACGCTTTTTTTCCATAGCACGAAACGCATGCTATCCGAAGATATGCTATCCTTTGTGTTGCTACGGTGCTATAACGCGCGGTGCTTCATAGCTTGTTTCGTAGCACTAGTATCGGCCGTAGCGCCGCCCGCCTGCCGGTAGCGCGCTGGCTGACCGTTAGCCTCGCGTAACGCGCTGCTGTGAGCGTACGTCATATGCTTTCATGCGTGCTAATAATTTATAGTGTATAGCCTGTAGCGTGCTATGGCTTTATAGCAGTTTTGAACAACTCTATACTGCGACACAATTGCTTCGTTTGCAGACCATTGCGTGTAATTACGTGACCGAAATGGCACAGCGTAAATTATGTTTGTCTGACCTTTACCGTTATTAAAGCTTCCCCTTCCTCCCCTCCCATTATTAAAATAGATATTTTACCAGCGTTATGTACAAACATTCTTGCAAATAAATGTTTATTTATTTATTTCCTGTCCCGGAGCTACACGCGCCTACTGGAGGCATTCGTGTCAAGGCAGCGTAGGCCACACCATGTTATGGATATGTTCTCTCTCTCTGCGTCGTATTCCTCATTGCTGAGGGTCGTGACCCCTTTCCATTAATCACATAATCGTAGGGGTTTCTTGGGATAATAATGCGGTGGGTTCCCAGGTCCTTCTGCATACGATTCGACTAAGAGTAGGTACTGTGTATCAACTCTGATGTTTCTATAACGAAATTATTATCATATATGTTAGTGACAGCCGGGACCGAGCGGGTCTTAACGTTCGTAAAACGTGAGGCCAAATTCGGACTTCCGAATTCGGTCATCAATCCAGTTACCGACTTGGGTTAACGTTGCTCAACAATCGCTATCGACTGATATGCGTTGCCACAGCTATGCCAATCGTCCCTCAATAATATGTCATGGATATGAAATTTTGGATCTGGATATGGGGATATGGCCTTACTTCTTGGACTTGACGAAGGTCAGCGCTCTGTCCTCACTCGTATTATACTTAATGCCTTTCCAGCAGACATATGCTAAGTTGTTAAGCTTTGTTATTAAGCCCACCAATAGGAGCGGTTGATTTAAAATGTAGTGATCTTGGCCAGAGTTTAATATAAAATTACGGTGTATTGGCTATGAAAATCAAGCGCTGATATTTTTTTGGACTTAGCACATTTTTTTAGGCACCCTCTAGTTGCCTTGCCTCGCCGAGAGTAGGCATGAACCATGCGTTAATCAGGCTTAGATAAAATCCAAGGTAATTTTGAAAATGCTTCCTACCAAGGTTACCTGACTTTATTAGATTTTATTTTCTGCAGTGTCGAAGATTCGTTTGTTATTGCGCCTTGGAAGACGGCACTATGATACAGGGTATCAAGGTGCCACGCATCGAAGTGTCCAACATGAATTGCGGTTCGTAACAAAATTGAGTATTTGACAACTGTTCAAATAAATTATTTTTTAGATATTACGAAATAGAGGATCTCCCTAAGTGTCGTAATATTCACGTCCTCTATACCTAACTTTAAAAACAAAAGAGTTTGTAGTAACTAGCTTTCGGTAGACTGTTTCATTCCTCTAGTGGGAAGGTCATTTTAAGGTCGAGATGGGCTTTTCTACGAAATGGGTTGGAGTATTTTGGCCGCCATTTTTGTTTTTATTTCGAAATAATCAGTTCCTCATAGAATTTATGTTAATCAATAACTGGCGTTGCAACTTCATTTGCATTTTGCACAAGCAATTGTGCTCAATGATATATTTTGTGTAGTTAGTTGGCCAGTCAAATCTCTGTTGAGATTGGCTGCCCTGGCTGAAATTCTGTCATGCAAACAATTTAAAATCCGTTTGAATTCAGCCTACAGTGGTCAGTGGAGTTTTTCATCACTTATTTGCAAAAATAATTTTGTATCCGACTGTGCCAATCTGATTTAATAAAAAAATATCAACGTAACCTTCCTCGTAGATTGCGTACGGGAAAAATGTCGTACCGGTGCCGACGTGGAGTGTGACGGGTACGGTAACTATAAGAAGGCCACATTTACGTCACACACGGACGATACGTGGAACGAGGAGGCTATTAAGGGTAATTCCCACTTTTTATTATTATTTTATCGAAATAATAATATAAAAAAGTACAATCTGGAAGATACTTATATGCAATGTAGGAACGTCCATTGTTCTGTCCGAGCTTTTTTTATCTGAAACTGTTACTATTTGGCCAGTCTGAGTAGGTGACATACAAATAGTCACGGAATGTTCTGATTTGGTAGATTTCAGATTACTACTTAGTACAGTTTGGTACCCTAACTAATATTACAGAATACATAATAGTACCTTTGTTAATATTCCAAGTTTTAGACCTTGAGCGACCTCCGCTCACGCCGCCATTTTGGAAAAACTGTACAATACTGAAAATTATTATTTCAAAGAATATCTTCTCTCCAGCGCCGTCTAGGTCAAAAATAGTTTAAACAACAATTAATAGAGACCAAAAAAATCCTTTAAAAAAATCATTATCTATCCATGTAATGTAGTTATAAGTATATGTTAACAATATATATTTTATAATATATTTTATTATATTTATTTATTGTAGTATCCATATGTGTAACTTATATGTACTTTAGAGTATGTATGTTTATTTAATACGGGTTGCCTTTAAAAGATCACTTTAAGGCCGCCATTGCGCATTACCACAGTTTCCTGTCTTCTGTATTGTATGCATAATTTTGTACCTACGTGTTAAGATGCAATAAAGACTTATACTACTACTACTACTACTACTTCTACTACTACTACTACTTTTTGTTTGCCTTTAGCTAAAGAGCCCGCGAGGTCCACGATATCTCAAGCTCGAAGGACTGGTTATGAAGCTGCACTGCCGACTACGACGCATACATAATGTTACCTAAACCTAATCATTGTTATTTGTTGACTTAGGGCGCCTGCATATTCAAAGACCGGCCATACACCGACTGCTCGAGCAGTTAGCCAGTGATCAACATACACGGACCGCTCTTGCAGTCATAGTCATCAGCTTGAAGCTACCATGCATTGATAACTGCTGCCAACCGCCCGGAGCAATCGCAACTGCTCGAGCGGTTGGCTTCACTATGCAGTCGCAGTTCGAAGCAGTCCATCCTAACTGCTTCAAGCTGTCCGTGTATTGCCGGCCTTAGTTGTTTATGACCATAATAAAGGAATATACATAAATAAATTTTGAACTAATTAACGTAATGGAAATTACAGTTCTAATGGCGGGTTCACATTATTCCAGTAGCACTCCAGTCCAGCGACCTAAACCAGTTTAGATTGCAACTGTTACCTACTTAGGCTCAATGTATTGATAGTCTATAATGAGCATTATCTGTCTAATCTACGCCCTGCATTGTTGATGGTGGCAATACTGGTCTATGGTACTCGGTAATGGATTCCGGCTGTGTTTTGTGTGAATTGCTAAATTAAAGTATATTTAAATGGATGACCAGTGTTTCCTTCTAATACAAATGAAATAATGTAAGCAGGCACTGGAACGCACTAGATGCAGACCAGTAACTAGATTGACAGTACACTTTTCAATCCACCGCGCCCATTCCAGCGCAACTGGAATCATGTAGACGGGCAATCCAGCGCCATTCCAGTGCTGACAGAAACATTTCATTAACTACTTTCTTCTTTTAATCATTGCCACTAGTGTTTACACTTTAGTAGCTACTAAATGTAATTATTATTATTATATATTATATTATATAATTAATGTAGAATCATCCAGTCCACTGGATTGACTCATTGGATCACTGTACGCTTAGGCTAATTTTTAACATTGTAAATTCGATTAATCGTAATCGAGCTTCAAAGTAAAATGAACCTTAAAACCTTATATCATTGGTTTAGAGCTCAATTTCGTGTATGCATTCACAGCCAGCGGTTCAAATAGAAACGTTTCGAAATTAAAATCGTTGGTCTGAATTTCTGACTTAAAATCAAGGGCTTTTGAGTCCATTTTACTTTGACGGCAGTATGATCTGAATGGCCAAGAGCTGGACTGGAATAATGTGAACCGAACTCCACTCGTCGTATCTAACGTGCTCCCACTAATAGGACAAACTAGATGAGGAAACGCCCATTGTCAATGGAACAGTTACTGCAAAAGTACCTATAAGAGTTTTCCTATTAAAATAATCAAAATCAGATTTGAAGATCATACTTACGTATCATACAGTCAATTTAAAACAGCATACCTTTACGTAATGTTAAAGTTATGAGTCAACGTTATTTTAAATTGACTTCATTATACAATATTTATTGAAACACAGACGCGCTATGTTTATACACGTATGTATGAATCTAGCTATCTGTATCTCGACTGAAACATGAAAGTTAATAAACATCACACCGAAAATACCCTTTTTCATCCAACGATACAATTTATTCGTTGTCGTATATTGTGCGTTACTGGTCTGTCGTATTGAAATTACCACAAACACCAAGCAGATATATCATATTTAAATGATTGCTAGAGTGTAACAATCGCAATCACCTCTGGTTAGCTAGCACTTTATCGCTATTTGCCAAAATCCACTGTTGCAACAAGAATATCATAAAATCAGTCTTGACCGTGGATAGATGTTAGATGATAGGGGCTTGCTGGAAATTAAAAAAAAACAATTTGCCAAAAAAAATTCTCTTTGGATATTTTGTATACTATTTATTTAGATATTTTATTTTTATTCCAAATGTCATAATATGCTGCGCAGTAGCGAAGTAACCGCAAACGCTCTACCAGACTGGCAGTACTGGATTCGCCAATTGACGAAATTATGTTTTTTCACAATTTCAGCTTGCCAAAGGGACCTTTCCGAAGTTCGTCGCCAGCACTCTATACCTTTTCTGAGGCCCAATTGTCTAAGCCAATCGTATTCATTTAAGGAGTACTTACATGCGTTTTGACGTGCGAGCATAGCTATGACCTTCTTAACCAGGTCGAATTATGTGTTTGACAGACGATTACGAATACGATTTCCTTACATAATCGGGGGGCAGGTTTCTATAATCGTATCGAACGCTACGTAGAGTATTGATTGTCGTATAGTATAAAAAGCCTCTATTGGCTCGCGACTTGGCGCATGCGCTCTATCCTTCACAACAGCTGATTGTTATGTCAATAAGCCGACGGAAAATAAATATAGTAAATGAAACCGGTTGATTTTTCATGAAAACGGAAAATTTTCAAGACAAAAATATATAGGTAAAAACCTGAAAAGTTCAGTTCCTCCATATTTATTGGCCTTCACCTCGCGGCTGAAGCGATTATTTCTGTGCGCTCTTGTGACGTCACTGTCACGTTACGGTTACTCCTGGTGTTGCCAGATAAAGTTTTTACCAAGTTTAATGTGAATAGTATTGAAGGAAACTCGGTTATCCATTTAATTAAAAGTACTTTTATTTTGCAATTCACACAAACACTGACTAAAACGGCCGCGTCGCCATCTTGATCCTTTATCATAGAGTTAAGACTATCGTTGTCACTCTCGAGAACCAGAGCAGTAAGGTTTTGTACCTATGTATTTTTAATTAATGTTTAGCCTAACAATTGGAATACAGCCAACTAATCAAATCAGCAATTCTTTATCAAACGTTGAAACTCTCATTGACTTATTACGTTATTGGTAAATTTTCGATGGATCGGATTTTTCGCTATTGGCCATTATCCGTTTTCGCAGAAAAAACACCTAAAATTCAACAATTGAGATTGTAACAATGGTTGATGCAGCTTTTACGCAATATACTTTTAACGGAATATACTTATACTTAGACTTAGTTTTATATCACTAGCTGATGCCAGCAACTTCATCCGCGTGGAATAAGTATTGTTAATTCCCATGGGAACAGATAAAAAGTAGCTTAAGTCATTCTCTAGATCCTCAACTATACCTATGCAAAATATCACGTCCATCTCTTGCTTTTTTTGCGGCGTGATTGAAGGACATACCAATAAACCAACAAACAAAAGCACTTTCGTATTTATAATATTATAGTATAGTATGAAGTATAGTTTCAGCGCGACACTGGTGAAATTAATTTCAGAATCTGGCAACATTAGAAAACCCGCGCAGTTCAGTCGATACCGCGCGCGGGGACCTGTCGTCCATTGTGAAAAGATATTCTTTTTTAATTTTCGCGAGCGCAAGGGTTCGTACATAATGCCTAATATCATTAACGAGGTTAAATTAGACTTCAAGGATGTGTTACTCAGGCCCAAAAGGAGCACCCTTAAAAGCAGGAACGATGTAAGTCGCGGTTTTAATTAATGATTTCAATGAAAATCAAAGATCAAGGTCTGGTGAAAATCACTATACTATGCAGTCACGCTGAAACTAATTTTAAAGACGCTACATTTTTAAAACTCAAGGTTCTTTTGATGTGAACGTCGAATTTCGTTCTTGAACGCAGGTTTTTTCCATGTATTTTTTATGTTTGTATATAAACAAACATTATTCTAATGACATTTGAATTTGTTATGGTTTGCATATTATCTACTATGCTACTTGGTGAATTTCCACGTGGTTTTCAGCATCGTTTAACCTACCTATTTATGATTCTAAAACCTGCCTCATTCTAACATGCTCTAAATTAGAAAGTAATAGCGCATCGGAACGCTAAATCGCTCGGCGGTATGTCTTTTGCCGGTAGGGTGGTAACTAGCCACTGCCGAAGCCTTTCACCTGAAAAAAATAAGAAACCAGGAATTAATTACCTATAAGTACCTATCTGCATGTATAGTTATTCGCTTTTGCTTAAAACTGGTGCATTTTAATAAGACTTGCCTTTACAATCTTATTATACTGATTAATTACTATTACAATTTGAGAATTAATAATTTCTGAATTTTCGCTGGTCTGGCCTGACTGGGAGGCTTCGACCGTGGCTAGCTACCACCCTAACGGCAAAGACGTGCCGCCAAGCGATTTAGCGTTCCGGTACGATACCGTGTAGAAACCGAATAGGGGCATGGGTTTAATATACCTAACTGCCATGCCCCTAACAGGTTAGCCCGCTACCGTCTTAGACTGCATCATCACTTACCATCAGGTGAGATCGCCGTCAAGGGTTAACTTGTAGTGGATAAAAAAACGATTAAAATAATTATTTAAACGATAAAAGAGCGTGGATTTGACTCGCTCCAGTTAAACTGGAAATGCAGTAGGTTACTTCTGTATCTCCATAATAATTATTGTAATCTATCTCTTGCTGGCTCTTCTCGGTAGGAATGGCATTCCGAACCAGCTGTGTTATATTCACTCGAAGATTCAAAAGCACTTGTAAAAGTTTATTTGAATAAAAATCATTTGATTTGATTTGTGGTATCCGCCAGGTTATTTCTACAACGTACCTGCAAATTGTAGAACTTAATTATCTTCTGTGTTCCCTCATGATGATAATATGGGGCTCTTCAAAGGGCGGATAAACAAATATCTCAAAAGCCAGCAACGCATTGGTGGTTCCTCTGGAGCTGCAAATGTTCATGGGCGGCGGTGATTACTTAACATCAGGTGACCCGCCTGCTCGTTTGCTCGCTATATATATTTAAAAAAATGGGGGACGAAATCTTAACCAGGAAAGTTATGGATAAAGGTATCTTATGTTATTTTCGGTTACGGAGCTCCTTAATATCCCTTGTCTTGTTACGTAAATTATTGTACGACTTACCTTGTACGTTACAATGTATCTAAGTCGCACAATAATTTACGACTGACAGATGTTAAATTAATTACATTTATCTAACACATCCGATAGTTACAGTTAGTACAGCTCATAAACGTCCCACTGCTGGGCACAGGCCTCCACTCTCGAGGGATGAAATTAGAGCTTAGACACACCACGCTGCTCCAATGCGGTTAACAGGTTTTGACGACTATTATCATGTTAGTGATAATAACCGGGACCGACGACTTAACGTGCTCTCCGAGGCACGGGGGTGAAACACCGCCAACTTCCTAACTCCAGGCTAGTACTGAGAATTTCTAGTCAGAAAACCCCAATACTTAATTATGGGACTTGAACCCGGGACCTCGTCGGTCGCAGTCGAACACGCTAACTACTAGAGCAACGAGGCAGTTTAACGAGTTAGTACTAATTGTACCTAGGTATATTGATATACGATAGGTGCTGTTAGCTTGTGACTCATTCAATGTGAGGGTGACAGGCGTTAAATACATTAATGTTACCGTGAGAAGGGGGGAGGGGGGGGGGAGGGGGGGGGGAAGGGGGGCATACTACCAACGCATAAAGCAATACTGAAGTACAATATTACATATAACGAAAGTTTGATGTCACGTACCTACCTTGACGTTCCTTAAATAAGGATTGTAATTCTAAAACACGAAAGTCAACAATAATGAAACAATATGGCTTTAAGCGATGGCAGTATGGCCCCTGAACCGGATTAGTTATTAGTCCACTATAATTCATACACATTTTTTTCGAATCGTGGTGTCTTGATCAAGTTGCGTCAATTCCTGTAATAATTTTTATTCAAAATCTAATAGAAGTAAGACAACAAAGTACGTTTTCAAACGAAATCGGGCTTGTCTTATACTTACTAAAAAACCGGCTCTAAGTAGGACAAAAAAAGGAGTTTCGCCGTCCTGAATTTAATTTCACGGACTAAGTAATCCGGTTTTGTACCCCCAGCTCCTCGTTTATTGACTCACGTTTTGTGCTCGAGTTAAACATATAGTTTGACTGTATATAGGTACATATATATCCCTTAGGATAAAACCTTCGGGCCTCGTATATCGTATAATAATTTTGATAGAACTTCTCGTACCTACAGTTGCTAAAAGTCATTATTAATAATTATGTTCGTAATAGAGATTTCAACATACATGAAAACTTTCGTATAATTTATAATATTAGCATAATAATTTTGATTTCCCATGTATGTTCTTATTGACCGACTTCCAAAAGAGGAGGAGGAGTTTACCTCCTTTAGTTATGGATTTGCATACAGGTTTAAGGCCGTGGTATGAAAATTTATGGGGAGTAAAATCCAAATTTCTCCATTACGTTATTGACTTTATGTTTCTATGGTAACACTTGCTTATGTTTCCATGACTATGCACAGACCATACATAGGTTTACTACTCGGTGTGACTATGTATAATGTTTTCTGATGAATATAAAACATATTAATAATATAAATAAATAAATGTATCAAGCATGCTTTCAGTAATAAAAAAATGCGTTCATTAACACTCATTTACTAATCTATATATTTTATAACACCAGTCGTACGTCGGAGACACAATTTATTTTTAATTTTTATTAAGTTAACTTTTCGTACAGTTGCCTCAAATAAAGATTTTTGTTTATTTTAATATTTTCAAGAAAATAGACTCTACTCTTATTGCTCTGCCAACTAAATCTCAGTTCACCTATGGAGGAGCAATAAAAATAAGAAAAAAGGTAAGAAAGACATTTAAAAAGGTAAGAAAGAGTTAGCTAACAAATAACTCGCTAACAAGCGACTTGGCAACCGTTGTCTCGAGCTATGAATCAAGCTGAAATGGAAAACTGCTTCAATCTAGATCCACTGTAGGCTAGACACGAAGAGATTTATTGTTATGACTTTGATTTTATTGTCTTTAAACATGCTTCGCGTGATTTTCATTACGTTAAAATTGGTAAGTACCTAAGTACTTACCTAGTCTTATTTCGGTAAATAAGTACCTATTATTAGTGGCGTCGTCAACCGATAGACGTCCACTGTTGGACATAGTGCTCTTGTAGGGACTTCTCCATATTTTCCTACTAGCTGATGCCGGGATTTCGTCCGCGTGGAATAAGTTTTCGTAATTCCCACGAGAACTTCATAATTTTCCGGGATAAAAGTAGCCTATTTCAGACTGTAATCAATCTCTGTGCCAAATTTCATCCAGATCCGTTCAGCTGTTCTGGAGTGATTGAGTAACAAACAAACGTCTATCCATCCGTCCATTCATCCATACATCCATCCAAACTTTCGCATTAATAATAATAATATAGATAATTATGTAAAGACCCACCCAGATTCAATCCACCTCTGCCAATGGCGATATACTTAGGTACAAATATTATAAGCTAGAAAATTATTTTCCTAGATGCAAAGTAGCTTATGGGCTATGACTTTCCTCGGGATATAACCTACCTCTATACTTAACAAATTTCATCGAAATCTGTTGGAAAGATGGACCGTTAAAGCGTAGCAGACAGACAGACAGACACTTTCGCATTTACAATATTAGTATTATTTATAAAAGCGGAAGTGTCTAAGCTTGCATGGCCCATCTTTTAGATGGATTTTGACGGAATTTAGTACAGAAATAGATTGAATCCAGGAGAAAGATATAAAGCATAGGCTAGTTACTGTGTACCCAGGAAAATAACGGAGTTCCCCGTTACTTAATTCACGCAAACGAAGTCGCGGGCATGAGCTGGTATTGTATGTAGGTACATACTTAATATTGGTTAGTTCAGGTTGATAAGAATCGGTTTTTGAATAATGAGGGTAGATTGTGTCGGTCACGCTACTAGGCAGGAAGATAGATAGAATAGAATAGAATAGAATAATCTTTATTTGCATAATGTGTGTAAATGTCACCGTAAGATTGTAAAAACCGTTAGATTATAATCTAATTCGCGAAATTGTAGCGGACCATTCTCATCCGTTTAGGGTATCGTACATACCTAAACGTATGAGAATGGATACACGAAATTGACCTCTAATTTAATGCTGTTATGGTTTATTTTACTTTGACACCGAACTTTAACGATTGGATGGGCAATTCTTACACAATCGCACCTCTGGTGTAAGAAAGAAATTGATATTACGATTCATATTATTATGTAGGGCAGTATCTAAAACGTATGGACTAGTGGACGTTTGTTTGCATGTTTGTTTATAGCGACACAGATCATAGTGATAAAATAGTTTATACTTCTACCATACCTTTACTACTGTTTTAATCATACTTTTGCGGGTCTAAAGTCAGTCTTCATGCCCTAGGGCCGTAATCTAGTCGATCGATCGCCCAACTAGTTGACCAACCCCATACTGTAAATATGCATAACAGAGTCTAGGCTCCAGATTGGTCGACCAAACGATCGTACCATTTGACATAAAAGTTTTTAAACCAAGGAGTATGTGTACCTGCATAAACACTGGCAGCATGAAAATCAAAAAGTTTGAAATAAAAAGTTTAATTTGTCTTTTCTTTTTATTATTTACTAGACCTATGTATCCTACTTACTATGATTTGCAATAAATATCTAACCGTTACAGTTTGTTTTACTGTTATGGTAGAAGTATAAAGTAGAGTATACACCTCCGGGATAAAGCAGTTTTTTTTCTTGGGCGCTTGAATCCCTCACTGCACTCAGGACTCAATCTTAATTCCCTCCCTTTGGTCGGGAATTAACTTATAACACCCTCGCTGCGCTCGGGAGTTAAATTTGGAGTCCTTCGTTACGTTCAGGATTCAATGTAGCGCCCGTGACATAAAACAGTGCTTTATCCCCTTGGTGTATAATCTACTATTGTACCTACTAAACCTACGCCTGCGCCATAGCGCTAGGTTATACTTTAACGACTTAAAGGCTTAAGACGTCAGTTTAATAAGTTAGATAACTAATACGACATACTTTATAGCATTACCTATTTTCACAGTCTAAGGATCTTATCTTACTTCTTATTAATATTATAAATGCGGAAGTTTGGATGGATGTATGGATGTGTGGATGTATGGATGTATGGATGTTTGTTACTCAATCACGCCCCAACAGCTGAACGGAGCTGGTTGAAATTTGGCACAGAGATAGATTATAGTCTGGAATAGCACATAGGCTACTTTTTATCCCGGAAAATTAAAGAGTTCCCGCGGGAACCACGCGTATGAAGTCGCGGACATCAGCTAGTATATTATAAGTCCCACAAACTTAACTGACCCGTCGACAGCGTCGCTAGTAGATATGAAAAATTAAATAAAAAATTAGTTTCAATGGCCACCGGGCCAGATAAGTTTGGCGGACTTTTAATATTATGTTCTTTTTTTTAACCACTACAAGCTAACCCTTGACTGCGATCTCAGCTGATGGTAAGTGATGATGCAGTCTAAGATGGTAGCGGGCTAACCTGTTGGGGGCATGGCAGTTATATTAAACCCATAGCCCTACTCGGTTTCTACACGGCATCGTACCGGGACGCTAAATCGCTTGGCGGCACATGTTTGCCGGTAGGGTGGTAACTAGCCACGGCCGAAGCCTCCCACCAGGCAAAGCAACACCCTTCACTCTGTCTTACGCTAGACAGAGCATCGCTTCAGGGTGACAGGGACGTGACGGAGGAAACTGGCAGGATTTTTAGTTCCAAATTCTGTCAATTCATATAATAAGATTATATTTATATGAATATTTTTATTTATTTTATTATTTCTGCACCATCTACCGGTTGTTTCTGCAGCTACGTGCTTTTAAACCATTGGTTGCCTGGAAGAGATCGCTGTAAAGCGATAAGGCCGCCAAATTATAAACTTCCTTTGTTATTATAGCTAAGTTTACTGTTGTTATTGTTATTTGGTGTACATTAAAAGTATTCATTCATTCATGCTAATGTCAACTTTGTATGCAGTATGCTCCATACTGTTCACGTTAAAGTATTTAATTAAGAACGAAAACAATATTTAGATTTTTTGGGCCAAGTATCCGACGCCTAACCCCCGCGTTCCCAAGAAACCCTACTAAAGTTTCATCACAAACGATCAACGGTTCCGGAACGCATAGAGGACATACAAACATTTATTTTTATTTATTTATGATAGATTTACTACCGTGGTGAGAGTAAAGAAGACAACTTTATTTTTATACCTGAAAAAAGGAGTAGGTACTTATATTGTTTTCAGGGTTCATGTATGTATGTATGTAATATGTATGTATTTATATATGTGAGTTTGTATAATCCTTCATAACTTCTATACGCCTGAACCGATTTTGATAAATGAGGTATCGTTAGAATCCCTAGCTTATTTCGGGTGACATAGGCTAGTAAAATTTAAAAAAATTGATGGAGTGACCATGGTCCCGCATTAAAGACTAAAGTTGATAAAAAAAATCGAAAAAAAGATCAACTATAATCATCATCTAGAAAATGATGAGTAGATTCCAAAAATATATAACATTATAGTTCAATATCCCGTGATTCACAAAAAATATCATTTAATAAAAACGTGAATATGATTTTAAATTTAACTAGATTGATTTAGATTTTTATTAAGTTTTTAGTTCGTTTTTTGGCAGGGCAGTCGTGTTTTTAATTTTTTTTTATTATGACTTGTTCACTTTGGTATAGCTAATAAACAGTCTCTATGGAGATTGGCGAGTGCCTGTGGAGTAATCTCAGTGGCCGAAATTCAGTTGATATTGATTAAAGGAACGACAAAAACTCTCTCGATTGCGATTTCTTGCGCTGCCAAGGGTTGGCTGCGCGCCAATATCTTGAGAATTCCCAACTCCGAACAAGGTGAGCGATGTAGGCCATAGTGAATCGATAATGCTGACTGTGCACTAATCAGGCTTTTAGGAATAACTTTACTTGATGCACATCTTTGACGAAATCTTTATAACCCAATAGGGATGATGACAACTCAATCAAATCAGCAACTTTTTATCAAATTTAAAAACGCACTTCATCCAGAATCAGTCCATACTAGAACTTAGAAGTGCGTTCTTAAGTTTGATAAAAGTATTAACTTCCATAAGTTCAAAATTCACCAATGTGACGTCATAAAATTTCAACGCACTTTTTTTCTTTAATCCATATTTGAAAATGGTTATCATACCTAAAACTAACCGGGAATGTGAATTTTAGGTCTTTTGGAAGACCCTCTATTTAATAATCAGTTGAAATAGTTTATTTTTGATATAGGCTTCATCCCTATTACCCCCAAGAAGGCGGATATCTAAACATGTTAATTGCCGAGCATAAATATAATTTTTTATCGGTTTTGGGGTTGTTATGTTTTTTAAAACTAACCAAAATTATTACATGAGAAACAAACGCGTCACACTAATAGCCACACGCCCTTCCCGACAGGTCAATCCTTTCCATACAGGCCCCTAACAAATATATCTGCGTTTACGCTATGGCCAGCTATTGTCCGGATAAAACAGTATGAACGCATCAGTCGACATCGCGTGACGGGCCAAGTTGAAAGCAACGCGATCACGCGACGTCGAGTGATTGGCAATCAGAGGGAGATTCCAACAACAAAAAAAAAATAATGCGCTTTCTCAGGCCTTCCCAGGCCTCGAGTTAGGTTTTCACGTGTAAATTGTATAATAATGACTTCATAGTTAGTTCACACTTCACGGTATCAACGTTTACGCGTTATAGCGAGAATCTTATAGCCCCACAAACTTATCTGACCCGGTGGCCAAGATTGGAAATATTTTTTACGTCTGTTTAGTTTTTGTTTTTATTTTATTTTTCATACATACTAGCGACACTGTCACCGGTTAATTACGGAACTGAGACTCGAAACCGGGACCTCGTCGGTCACAGTAGAGCATGTTAACCACTAGACCAACGAGGAGACAGTTACACGAGGCACGAGACATCAAGGCGCGCTACATTAATTTTAATGCGATTTCCGAGCGGCTGCCAAAATTCTTATCTAACAGCAGAAATCCAAAGTGGTGCATAACGTTATTACGTCATAACTGATCACTGTATGAATCGTATTCTCTTAGACTACAATAGTTCACAGGTCTTTGAACTAAAAATCCCTAGATGATAATTGCGAGTATGTCTGTTGTCTGTTTGATTTTTCAGGATTTTTTTGAGGTTTTGTCTGTTTTTGAAGTGATACTTCTTTAGAATCTTTGTGATTTGAAAATTCGATGAAACGAATAAGCGACATAAAAAGAGACAAACATATTTATTATAGGATTTAACCTGCGAGAGAATGAGATAGAATACAAGTTATATTTATCTCATTATCTCGTAGGCCACTTTTCTGAAGATTAATTTCTGCCGTGTGTCAATTGCACACACACTTTAGTTTCGAGAGAGCAACCACTAAGTTACTCAGAAGAGTTACTAAAAAGAAGTTAGTAAGAACTAAGGTTCTTCTTTCCATTCTGGTTGGAATGGAATTCCGAACCAGTGGTAGATTAACTCGACGATTCAAAAGCACTTGTAAAAGTTAATTTGAATAAAAAACATTTGAATTTAGATTTTTCAGGATTAAGAATCTAATGTCCGTCACCCTAATGCTACATGCAATAAGTTGGCTTCAATTATGGTTTTTTTATTCCCGCGGGAACTCTTGAATTTTCCAGTATAAACAGTAGCATATGTCCTTGCCCAGGATACGACCTATCCATGTACCAAATTTCATCAAAATCGGTTGAACAAATGGGCCTTGAAAGCGTAGCAGACAGACACACTTGCTCATTTATAATATTAGTATGGATGATGATGACCTAAATTTTGTTCCTAGGTGGATCTTTTCCGAGAAATCACATTCCGCAACTCCGGTCAGACGTACCGGGGAGTCCCCGTGATGGCGAGCAACATGGACACTGTCGGGACATTCGAAATGGCCAAGGAGCTGTCAAAGGTAACTACAATTTTTGTTTTGCTTTAGGCTTGTGCTTAACAAAAATCATGCTTATGAAAGGCAATGATGAGGGCTAGGTTAGAGCGCGCTTGCCTAGAAAATGCATATTCACTCTTGCCTTGGAGGTACTCAAGTCATACTTGGAAAGAAACACGGGCGCCGAAAGGGCGTTCCATACCCTAGCGGTTCGGTATTAGGAATGTAGAGCAAAAACATTTCATACGACTTGATTTGATTAATATAATAATATAATAGATGGATAGACAGGCACTTCCTATTTATAATATTATATTAGTATGGATTCTCTGGAAGATGCTCAGTTTTGTGCTAATTATAGAAAAAATTTATAGAAATCGAATTCAGTATACTAACAATATAATATAACCTAGCTTCATTTGTGTGTTTATTATCATCTGTGTTTCTGTTTCAGCACGGGCTGTTCACATGCATTCACAAGTACTACAGCACAGAGGATTGGAAGAAATTCGCTGAAGAGAATCCCAAATGCTTAGAACAAATGGGTAAGTACTAAGTACCTAAATACATTTTTGAATAAAAAATAATACATATTTTTGACAATTTTATGCATTAGCTATCAGAAATGGGTTCAGTTTTGATAATGATTATAGAAGATGACCAAATGATTTAACAAATAAAAAATCACCAAGCAATTAATAAGTAACAATTTTGTAGGGTAGAAATGACTTGATACAATAATTAAGGTCACGAACGCGAAGTACCACATCACCATTTTTTTATTTAAAATTCATAGACCAACATTTTATTCTTCTGCACGATTTACATACTGTGAGGTGCTTCAAAATTTTATTTAGAAAATGAATTGAATGAAAATAATCGTTAAATATTTTAATTTCTCAGCCGCCAGTTCGGGCACCGGCGAAGCAGACTTCGACCGGCTGTCCGAAATCCTCAACAGTGTCAAAGACCTCAAGTTCATCTGCCTAGACGTTGCCAACGGCTACTCCCAACACTTCGTCGAGTACCTTCGACGAGTGCGGGCTGCATTTCCTACACATACCATTATTGTGAGTATGACTTACTCCGTAAATAAAAGATTATTGAAGTAAAACTTCTTTACGTACGCTTGACTTGGGGAGTAAGCTGCTGAATAACGTTCTCGACGTTACGAAAAGTGTGATCGGGCGAGACAAACGTAAGATCAGAGGGAGATATAAGTTAGTGAAGATAGAAAGAGAGAACGTTACGTTTCGTATATTACTGTAGGGGCAAGAGAGAGAGGTGCGAGCACACATTTTCTTTCTCACTTTCTCTCATAGACAGTTACAAAGTTTTACTTCAGTCGTGTGGTCTAAAGCACACTCGTTTATTTTTTACGTACTTATTCGATCGTGACGACAAAATTGGTCGAGAGCGAGAAAATTCCATAGAAATAGCAGTTAACGTTGTCGGTCATTAGATTTAGATGAAAGAAAAGATTGTCAATCGAATCTTGGAAACCCTAATATTCTAATTGTTTGCTTACAGGCTGGTAACGTGGTGACAGGAGAGATGGTAGAAGAATTAATACTCTCAGGTGCTGATATTATTAAGGTAGGTAACCACAACCAAATATACTCGCAATGTATTTGTAATAATATATAGGTACATAAAGAGAACAGTTCTGACTCGCTCACTCACTCACTGACTCACCCACTCACTGACTTATCAAAGTCCAGCCACGAACCTTGAACCTAGATAGCTACAATTTTGCACAGAGATTCCTTTTATAATGACACTTCAACACATTGCCGAGGTTTAAACAACCTTCCTGGCGCAGTGGTAAGCGCTGTGGTCTTATAGTGGGAGATCCCGAGTTCAATTCCTTTCAGGCTCAATTTGGAGAATCTGGTCTGGTTTGGTTTGGTTTAGTTTGGTTTAGTACCATTAGATCGCAATTCGCAGTCAAGGGCTAACTTGTAAAGGAACTTAAAAAAATAGCTTTCTAACTAATGAGCACAAGTCTCCTCCAAGAATGAGAATGTCTGGCCACAAATCATAATCCAAGGTCAAGCGCGGATTAACAGTCTTCACACACTCTTGAGAACATTATGAATGAAAAATTCTCGGGGTGTGTACGTTTCTTTTACCGTAGATTTAGGGGCAATTTATAATGAAGAATTTCTTCCTCTTTCCAGGTTTTAATTTAGACTTTATATTACTTTATGTAGCCAGTGCAAGCATAATTCCAGAAGTAGGCAATAATTAAACTGCTTTTAATATATTTGTACTCTCATTAAAACTTGCACGAGTGAATGGTCACAACGTGTAAATGTTCCATGAGAGATTTAATTAATTATAGAAACTTGGTTAAAGCATTACGACAATAATTAATCATTTGATCAGACCCGATTGCTATCTGCAGCCTCTAAGATCAAATTGCGGTCTGAACACAAAGCAATTCAATGATCACAGAGTCTGCGAGATGCAGACTTACTTTCCAAAGTTAAAATAGTTACTAGTAATTTTGCAAGTTATTCCAATATGGATTTCTCAAAAAATAATGAATCTGGTGAAATACATCGAATGAGTCAAATATCAATTTAAATAACGAAGTTAATAACCTTATACCATTTTTAAAAATCCTACTTTAATTTAAAACCAAAAGCTGACACTAGTTATTTTGTTTCAATTCATAATATCCTAGCTGTTGTTTTTCCAGGTGGGAATAGGTCCAGGGTCGGTGTGCACGACGAGAATAAAGACTGGTGTGGGGTATCCCCAGCTGTCAGCTGTCATTGAATGTGCTGACGCGGCGCATGGACTGAAGGGGCATATCATATCAGTAAGTTCACAGCCACATACTACACTACAGACACAATATTATATGTAATCGAACCGGAGGGTTTGTTTGTTGGTTTGTCCTTCAATGACGCCGTAACAGAGCAATGAATCCACGTGATTTTTTGCACGTTTGATGATCATGAAAATGTAAGTTTTAGTACTGGGCCGCTTGGTCCCTATAGCTAGGGTAAATCACGTAACACTCGAGTGAGAAACTGCAATCGTTGTGCGTTGAAATATTAATTAATTTCTGACTTATTTATTGATGGATTTCAATAAAAAATCACTCATTTATTATTTTTTGTCTATATTTTAATTTCTTTGCGCTTAAAATGATATTGCCATCATGAAACTTCTCCATTCCAACTCGAGTGACAGGCTGCAATCGTTGTGCGTTGAAACTTGAAATATATACATTAATATATCAGTCATTAAGTGATGGATTTGAATAAAAAACAGATTTATCCATTTTGATCCATATTTTAATTCCATTTCGTTAAAAACGATTTCAACAAAATCATGGAACTTCTCCATTTCAGGATGGCGGTTGCACGTGTCCCGGAGACGTGGCCAAGGCTTTCGGGGCCGGAGCTGACTTTGTAATGGCAGGTGGCATGTTTGCGGGTCACGACCAGTGCGGTGGCGAAGTGGTCACGAAGCCCGACGGCAAGAAAGTCAAGCTTTTTTACGGCATGTCTTCTTCCACTGCCATGCTGAAGCATTCGGGCAAAGTTGCGGATTATAGATCTTCTGAAGGTATTTTATTTATTAAGATATCTTAATTGCACACACATTATAAAAAATAATATAGGAGTAAAAACTATAAGGCAATGACTTTAATTAAAATCTTATTTGTAGGCCTCTATTACAAGGTTGACTGCAGTACTTTAAAACTTTTGATGATTCGTAATTTTTGATTGAACATTGAAATACCTCAGTCTGAAAACATTTTCCTTTTCGAGGCCTTTTGGCCTCCAACGATGGCAGCTTTATCGGATCGTCACTATTTCTTCTCCCGACGACTTCTGCTGATCTTCATCGCTGGTGTCGTCAATGTAGGGGTTACCACTGTGTGATTTAGATGGCGCTAATTGTGTCTACGGCACAGGATAGGTAATCATATATGTACTCTATGTAATCGACTGAAAACTTATAAGACACCTACCAGCCTGTATTGCGATATCGAACTTTTCTGAGAATAGCGCTATACAAGAACCGTTTAACGTACAACGGTTTGGACAGAATGTTCTCCGGGCACAACACCAGCCCAGAGGGAGATCTTCCTATAATTGTGGACGTGTATACAATAACCCACTCCTTCCACAGTCAACATGAAATAAGTACGCCGAGCTAATAGTGTGGTTTCCAGCTAGACGCCAACATTGTCTTCGTGTTAAAAATCTATTTTCAAGCTTCCAAGTAAGGTGGAATTACCTATCAACGGTCACAGTTAAAATTCGGGTATCTATTAACTCGATCGCTTGACGTTTAATCCGATGTACTAGGAACTTTCCATGGATAAAAACGGACGCCTTGTAAAAACCGTATGTAATGAGTCATATACTTAATGTATCTTTCCAGGTAAAACAGTAGAAGTAGCCTACAAAGGTAACGTAGAAGATACGGTTAAGGACATATTGGGTGGTCTCAGGTCAGCTTGCACGTACGTTGGCGCCTCGAGGTTGCGGGAACTGCCGCGACGGGCCACCTTCATCAGATGCTGTAGACAAGTTAATGACGTGTTCTCGTAAGCTTAATGGAGACTTAGGCAAAATGGGGTACAGACGAATCATGCTGGAGACACACTGAAAAACGCCACGCGACTAAACGCAACATCAACATCAATACTCAATTTATTTATTCAATTTAGGTACACTGTACACTTATTGACGTCCGAAACTTATAAAACATGATGGTGATAATCAATTACGGTATCTAAAAAACTACAGCTACGAGGGTTCTAAACGCGCCCCGGTCTGAGAAGAGCCCACAACATACTTAGCCGGGTTTTTTTTCGTTTAATCACTTTTATCTTCTTATTCTGTTTGTATCTGTCACCGTAAGATTGTAAAAACCGTTAGATTATAATCTTACTCGCGAAATTCCAAACTGTCGAAAGATTACAATTTAACGCATTATTTTCCGGTAGATTGTAATCTGATAGGTATTTAAACCCGATAAAACCTAAGTTGACCTACCTACTTAACCTACTTGATTATTTATGTCGAACCCTAACCTAACCTACAAGAAACAGACGAGAAAACGTAAATACAATGAATATTTCAAAAATTGACACTTATAACATTGAACAGTTTACAATCTTTCGACAGTTTAGAATTTCGCGAGTTAGATTATAATCTAACGGTTTTTACAATCTTATGGTGACATATCCAAGTATGCTCCTGAAAAAAGTTTATTTTACTATTAAACATTATATAAATGATAAAAGAAAAGCATGAATTACCTAGCTATTAATCCGACGACATATTTCGACCGTCGCGTGGCGTGTTTTAGGTGTGTTTCACTCATGAAAGATGGACAAAAGAATGGCCTTATTTTTAATTAGAATTCGCTCTTGAAAATGCTTTTTAGTGTTTCCTATTAGGAACTTCTTATATTCCTATAAGTAGGTGCATGTGTAGGTAATTTCCATGTCATCATCAATTAAGTACTGTGATATGACTAATGATGATGTCTAGAAGCTTTTCCACCAGATAAGTGCAAAGATGGGCAGTAAGATGGGATACTTTAACACTTTGATTGCCAGTCACTCGACGTCGTGTGATTGCTCTCAATTTGGTCCGTCACGCAACGTCGAGTGATGAGGTTCTACTTTTTGTTCGGGGTAGAGCGTAAACACAGATAGATTTGACGACCTCTCTGGCGCAGTGGTGTCAAGTTATAGATGGAGGTCGCGCGGGTTCAATTCCAGGCAGGGTCAATTTGAGAATTCCTAATTTCTCTGGTCTGGACTGGAAGGAAGGCCTAGGCCGTGGCTAATTACCACCCTACTGGCAAAAGTGTATCGCCTATGTGGTTGAGCGTTCTTATATGTTTAATACAACTGCCGACCCATAACAATTTAGCCCGCTACCATCTTAGACTGCATCATCAATTACCGTCAGGTGAGAATGAGATCGCAGTCAAGGGCTAGCTTGTAGGGAAAAAAATAAATAAAAAAGCATCCCTGATGGAAAAGCAGCTAAACTTGAAGGTTATTGCAGAATGCGGTCGCAATCAGTATGATTGATATCATTGCGTAAGTAAGTCGCAATAACATATTTTAAAGTATTTAAATTACATATTTGTCAATTTGAAGCAAACGCTTTCAATATTCGAATTGCGCTGTTGCTTTAAAAAAAAATATTATATTCCGACAAACTTATCTGACCCGGTGTCAGAGTCGCTAGTATCTATGAAAAAAAAAACTAAACAGGCATAAACATTAGTTCCAATTTTGGCCACCGGGTCAGATAAGTTAGTCGGACTATACTAAATAACAAATCGATGCTATTGCAGACTTTTCTCTCTTATATAAACTAGACAAATTTTGATATCTGAAAAAAAACTTATCAAAGCTACAAAATGTTAATTAAAATTTAATATTAATCATCGATTTAATTGATGTTTGCTAATGTTAAGTAGTGAAAATTGTAGATAGCTTAAGCACAAATTTATTTTTAATTTTAATGACTTATGATATGTACGAAACGAGGCAAGGAGGACTGATGTATCAATAGCAATTCTTGTTTTTTTTGTTTTTTTTTTAATTTTTTTACTATTGCTTTTTTTTCGAACTAAATTACCCTACAAACAACCATTTTGTACACCTGTTGATGCACAATAAAGCACAACTTATTTATTTTTAGTAGCGTATTTATTTGTACTAAACTCCGATTTACATCAGAATGTTAAATAAGTACCTACTTATAATACATGGTTCTCGTTAAATTGTTATGTTATAATTGTTTTAAGTTTCTTGTTATATGTTTTTTACTTAGCTAGTAACCAAAAAAATAAAAGATGACTCTTGATATTAATATGTCCTTTCAATAAAGTATTGTGAATATTTATTTTGAAGTTTCATTTAGGCAATGGGGCGGTTCGTTGTGTGGAGACCCCCCCGCATTATATCCTCAGTCGATGAAACTTATCTGGGTTTTAGTATTGGATGATGCAAAACTTACAAAAAAATATACAGCAAAAACACATCCGGAAGTTAGGTATTTATACCTAAAACTTAATATTTATGACTGAATATTTTCTCGATTTCTTTTTAAGCAGGTAGTTTAGTTACACTCAAAACCGAAATATCAAATGAAATAATCATGCGGAACATCGATATTTAAACCGATTTTATGATGAAATCTAAACTGTGTTTACGCGATAATGTACCTTCCTGCTTTAACAATTGGGTATAGCATAAAAAAATCTTCCTTTCTTGCTTTTGTTGTGGATATTTATAATATACTAAACGTATGACGTACTAACTCATGATACTTTAACATGCTATAAAGTTTCGTCGGCTGAGGAATTATTGATGGGGTCAACTAGCCTTATTGCCTAGTCTATTGACTTTATTCAAAATGCAAAAGAATTTAAAGTCAGACCAATATTCTGGCTTGCATCTGAATTACCCATATGATTAACAAAATGGAAACACTCAAGTCAATACCATTTCTATTTAAATTATACGTTTATTTCGCTTAGAACAATCGGTTGTTGTGCAAATCGCATTGCCGTTGGATAGACAGAAACACATGTTGCAGTCTAACTTATAAGAATGCCCTTTAGGACAAACTTCGCCATTCTCAGTAACCACAGGCACTATTTCGACTGACAGCTCAACATCAGTTGATCTCAAGGCTGGTTTCAATGAACAATACCTCGATGTACATTCCATAGTTTTTCCATCGGACATACATCGACAAGTGTTACAATCACTCGTATATTTACGCATTGGCACGCAAAACCCGTTTAAAGATTTAACATCTTCAGATATAGCATCCCCATTTTCTTGTAAATTGAGACGACCTTGTTGCAAACACATTACACTTATTCGACATGCTTCATATTTTACTTCATCCTTGACGAAGCAATGACATATCATACAGTGCAGCCGGTAGTAGGTTCCAAGGACGCAATGATTTATTTGCGCGTCAAAAACTTTCCACTGTTCCCATTTCTTGATATTTGTAGCACCCCACTTTCTGCAATAATCAAGAGTGCATACGAACTCTTTGACACCGTGCACGAATCTGCTGCAAATACATACATTGCAATCCCTTTTAAATATCGTCCCAGGTTCACAGGTTTCGCCATCTGGTGGTTGTGCTACTTCTTTGTAATGCTTTTTCTCCGAATCTAAATGTCTCATATCAAACAATGATTGGAGTCTTTTAGTTTTAGTGAGACACGTTTTGATCGTGCAAAAGATTTTGGACTCTTTTCCGCAGTGACACAAATTGCAGCCAACTTTAAAGACTTTTAATGGTTCTTTTTCGTCGCATATACTCTCTGCATCAATTACATCGTTAGGTTTGGGACGAGGACGCTGGTAGAATATCTTTTTTTTTCGGTTCTTTTTTGGTTTGGAACGTGTGCGTAAAGAAATCGGGAATTCATCTGTTGCTGTTGAGCAATCTCCACAGAGCAGTCTATTATTTCTTAGACAATCACAGCCTCTACAACCGAGTTTGTACTTGAATTTGGGATTGCACGTAGCATAAATTTCCAAATCTTCTTCAATGTCATTGCTAGTTCTTGGAGGTAAATTGGTCAGAGGTGTTTGATTAGCTTCCATAACTGGATCATCGTCTTGGCATTCTTGATTAGTACACATTTGCGGGTCCAAATATCCGGATAAAGGACAAAAACAGACGTTACAGCCAACTAGGTACAATTTAGTAGGCGTGCACGATGCATTTTTGGAAAGGCGAGTTTGCCCTGTTAGTTCAACAGAGTGAAGAATTTGGAAAAGATCTCTGCAGACTGGATTAGGCCAGTTGCCATCTTCATCGCAGACGCACAATACGGCCCCTCGTCTATATTGTACTCCTGGAGTACATGCTTGAGGTCTGGATCGCCATGAGCCATGACCTTCCATGCCTACGTCTATTTCTTGGATAGCATCTGTTGAAATACACAAACCTTTCAATGTTGATAATACTTTCAATAAAAACTTACCTACCACATCATGAGAATTTTTGTTAAGACCCTTAATTCTTCAATGAATACTTTAAATTTCAACGTGGTATAATTTTATTCTATTTGTTTTTTTACCTTTAAAATGTCCAAACATATCGATTTCTTCGCAGAGTCTAGCTTTGCAGTCATATTTCATTTTGGAGGTGCATCGACACCAGTTACAATCATTCAATAGCATCGAATTTTTCTGACATCGCTCGCTCCATATCTTCTCAGCCACGGCTACATTTTGATAAAATTATTGAAATTAAAAAAGGAAAAAGAATAAAGAAACTTTTCATTAAATCAATCACTAGCTTTGCTCGCATAAGGTTCGATTTTCATAAAAATTTCAAAGAGTGAGACCGCTTGAATTTATTCGGTCACGCGATAGTTTTAATTTTGCGATAACTCCTAAGCTATTTAAAATTGTATGGTGTAAAGGACAATTATTATGTGGATGAAATGAATGGTAATTGAATAAGAATTTATATCATCATTGCGGACTTTTCTGTAGACTTAGATAAAAGAGAAACAATTCCACTATACATTATTTTATTATATCTTAATGGGATTAGTCAGCGTTTTTGATGAAAACTTCCAGTCGGCTTGATTTTTCCGAATATTTCAATCAATTTACACAAAAAATAAATGAATTATACACATAAACCTTCCTCTTGAATCACTCCGGATTGGTGAAAATTGTATGAAAATCGGTTCGGTAGTAATACACCAAATTTTATGCCAAATATTGTTTTATTATTAAATCCTAGTATTAAGTATCTTAACTTTAACTTACGTTTATTATGACTATACATTTGAATTATGGTGAACTGTAAAATAAGAATAAGTAATGTTCTTCTTACTGGTAACATTTTAACAGTTCAATGTTTTACTTCATTATAATTCCAGACTCCGATAGGCACAAAATGAAATAACTATATACGTGTATAATTCATTTAGAATATGTATTTCAAATGAAGCGTAATCTTTGAAGTCAATTCTGAACCAAAAATTAATTTCACGGATTTATTTAATTGAATCGATTTTGATCTTTTATTTTATGATTCGCAGTAAAAAAGTTATAACATTTCTGATTACCAATTAGTTTGTTGTCTCTGGCAAAGAACGCAGTTAATCATCATTCAAGTTCACAGATGTGACTTGAACTGATTCATCAGAATACCTACAGACTTTATGTACCTACCTACTTCATGCTAATATTATAAATGCGAAACTGTGTTTGTTTGTTGGTTTGTCCTTCAAACGTGCCGCAATGGAGTAACGGATCAACGTGATTTTTGGCATGGGCATAGTTGAGGACCTGGATAGTTACAGAGGCTACTTTTTATCACAGAAAATTGGGCAGTTCCCGCGGAAATAAAAAAACAAACCACGTGGACGAAGTCGCGGGCATCAGTTACTTAAATAATAAATAGTGTAGAGTCACAACGTAATTAATAAAAATAATTCCTAAGTAGTATTATGATACTTAACGATGCCCGCGACTTCGTCGGCGTGGATTAAATAAATATTTTTTATTCTCAAAGCCAACAAGTCATAATTTAAAAAAATAAAAAACGACTGCCTTGCCGAAAAAAACGAACTAAAAAGTAAAAAATCTAAATTCATCTAGTTAAATTAGAATCTTATTCACATTTTTATTAAATGATATTTTTTTGTGAATCACTGGATATATATTTTTGGAATCTAGTTATATAGTTAATAGATAGAATAGAATAGAATAGAATATAGTTAATCTTATTTTCGAATATTTTGTTTCAACTTTAGTCTTTAATGCGGGTCCATGGTCACCCCATCAACTTTTTTTTTAATATATTCATCAATATATTTTGTGTTAATTATCATATCAAAGAAAATTCCACATGTAAACAAATAGATCTCGGTGACACACACTAGAGTTTAAATCTATCCAAGGCAATATACCAAAAAACCCGGAATAAGCTAGGGATTCTAACGATACCTCATTTAATCAAAATCGGTTCAAGCGTATAGAAGTTATGGTGGAATATACAAACTCACATACATACATACTCGTACATGAACCCTGAAAATAATCCTTTTTTCAGGCAGTCGTATAAAAAGTAGCCTATGTCCTTCCCCGGTATACCTACCCCCACTATCCCGGTATCATATTTCATCTAAATCGGTTGGACAGATTAGCCGTGAATGTGCAACAGATAAACAGACTGACAGAAGACACACTTCAGTATTTATAATATTAGTACGGATATGTAGATACAATTTCTTCAATCTTTAATAACATAAATAAAACAAAACAATCCGTTAAAAATTTATTATTTTTATTACTTACATATCTTTGCCGTGCACAAAGATTTACCGTTTGCGAGACAAAAGCAAGTGTTACATCCTCTCTTCACAGTACTACCTGGTTCACAATGGTTTCCAGACCCAATTGAAACCATTGATTTTCTAACAGCGATACTCAGTATTGTGTCTAGAACACTTGATAAATCTAAATTTAATTTAGTTGCATCATCATTCGTATTTTCATCATTGACGTCCTCAGAAGTAGTATAATCCAAATCATGCAACGAATTTCTGTTAGCTTTTGTGTCTGTATTTGAATCAGCGTTCAGTTCTATACTATTAATATTAAAATAGCTTATATCGTTATCTTTACCATTATCGAAAAGATCCATTAATCCTCTGTTGTTTGTATCTGTTTCTATCGATGATTTGTTTCTACCGTTAACATTTCCAAACTTGGTTTCTGTATCTGGTGAGAGAGAGATAACCTTTGGAGTTGTTGCTTGTTCAACTGTTGACTTTGATACGACGTTTGATTTGAGAAATGATTTTTTTGTTTCAAAGTGTGCCTTATTTGTAACTGATCTGAGCCCGTTTTCAAGAGGTACTAACTTTGACAAATGTTTTATTAGTTTTTCTCCACAATCAGACAAATCATACCCTCCTAATCGAACTTTGTCTCTTGTTTTATTACTATTACATATGAGTCTATGTTTATTCACACAATAGCATAAATTACATCTAGATGATTGATACCAGTGCCCAGGTTTACATCTATCATATACTCTCCGAGTTTTAGTTTGGTTATTATTGCATCTATATTTTGTACATTGGGTTTTATCTATTTTGCCATCTAATCCACAGCGACAGACATTGCAATCGATCAACATAAACGTGTTTGGCTCACAAATTTGATCATTAACTTTTGCTGTTGGAAATTTCAAGGTACATTCTTCTCGAGTGTGTTTGTTTGAATCACATACTTTTTCTTCCTGATGTAGCGATTCTGTTAAATATAATCATTGTTATGAGTAGTAACCACTATGAAATGTCGAAAGTCCAGATTTCGGTACATTTATTGAATTAAGCCAAGACTCCAGAGGATGATATATTTTAGTGCTAATAATAAAATTATGCGGAAGGACCTGGGAATCCATCTGCAAAAACCCCTTCCGTAATTAATGGATAGAGGTCATGACCCTGAGCAATGAACGACGCAGAGAGTAAAACAATAATTACTTGTACTCACCAGGCCTTGTTGTCGTTATTAAGTTAATTAGAAAAAATAAAGCACAAAAACAATAGACGAACATTTTATACGTTCACTATTTGAGTATATCTAAATTAATAAGTGGAATACGGTTAGTTTTTCAAGCGTAAATTATTGTTGTTTCCATCTTTAATAAATTTCAAAGTAAAGCTCTAATTTCAGTGCATTTTTTACTGCTGATAAATTCACAATTTAACGAGTTTATTCAGACGAGATTAACTAACGTTTCTTTTGTATAACTATGATACATCATTATTTCTAACGTCAATAAAGAATCGAAATTGCTTCAATCAGAGTGAAATCTGCCATCGTCTAGTTTTCCTTTCCCTCTAGGATTGCACTTTTTACTTTAGGTTTAACCTACTCAGTGTCTACTTTCTTTATCTTTCTCATTACCTACCCAATAGGTGTATTGCTATAATTATAAATTAAATGATAATTAAACACCAATCACTTTATTCGCATCAAAGAAAGTCGGCGTTGCGTCAGAACAGTTCTTGGCATCACTCTTAAAACAATGCTCCTTTATAACCATGTTGTCTTCACATTCGCATATGAAACACTCATCCATGATTTTGCCTGATTTATCACATTTGTATATAGTATGCTGTGAATGTTTTACTGTAACTGTTATACTTTCTTTCATTGTTTTGGGGTTTCTTTCTGTGATATTATCTGCAAGAGAAAATTCATTTAAGTTATTTTACTTTTTGAACCAAGTATTTTACATTTACTTTTAAAACATGTGTACCTATATAATCGACGCTTTGCAACGTAGATTATTATTTTTTAAATATATTTTTACTGTACAAATTTTTGACGTTAATGAGAAACATTGAATATTAGTCTAGGCAATAAAGCTAGTCGACCCCAACAATAATTCCTCAGGCGACGAAACTTTACAGTATGATAAAGTGTTAAAGACGAAACTTTACAGTTAAACATATATTATAAATATCCAATAAAAAATCAGAAAGGAAGTAAGGTTTTTATGCTATACCTAATTGTTAAAGCAGGAAGGTACATTATCGCGTAAACGCAGTTTAGGTTTGATAATAAAATCTGTTTAAATATCGATGTTCTGCATGATTATTTCAGTTTTGAGTGTAAATACCTACTGTTTTAAAAAGAAATCGATAAAATATTCAGTCATAAATATTAAGTTTTAGGTATAAATACCTAACTTCCGGATGTTTTTTTTTGGATATTTAATATCTATATATATATTATAAGTTTAAGTTCATACCAAACTACACCCCTGCCCAAGCTTCAACGACTGAGGATTTAATGCGGGGGTCTCCATACAACGAACCGCCCCATTGCCTAGACTATATGAATTCTGAGTTAAAACGTGTCAAGATTATCCTATGACCTATCTATTGTTATAAAGGGGGCTATTGGTTTAATTGCTGTATTACTAATTTAATTTACGTATTTTGCTGCGATTATGCAGCTAAGTGACTAGCATGAGATTTAGCCAATCAGGTGATTGTAACCACCATATTCACATTGTAGCTATCTTACTCTGGTTTTAGTTTGCTAATATTAAAAATACTTACTCTTACCATCTGTACGTCGACCCATCGCTAAGAAATTGAACCCAGGGAAATGCTTCTTCGCAGTAAAAGGACTTGGGCAGCGGCCGACAGAAGCTGTTAATGTTACCCACATAGGGGCAGATGCATTGCTTGCAGCTTGAAAATGACAAAGGTTATAAAAAGTTTTGTTTTATTTTACAAGTAGCTGATGCCTACGACTTCATCCGCGTAGATTGAGGTTTTTTGGTTCCCACGGGATCTCTTCAATTTTCCGGGATTAAGAGTAGCCTATGTGTTAGTCTATGTCTGTGCCAAATTTCATCCAGATCCATTCAGCCGATCTCGCCTGATTGAGTAACAATCACGCATTTGAGGTTTTTTGGTTCCCGCGGGGAACTCTTTTATATTTCGGGATAAAAATTTTCCTATGTGTTATTCCGGATTATAATCTATCTCTGGGCCATATTTCATCAAGATCCGTTCAGCCGTTCTGGCGCGAAAGAGTAACAAACCTCCATACATCCATACATGCAAACTTTTGCGTTTATAATATAAGTAAGGAGTAAGAATAGGTATGTCTTTTTTATCACAAGACCAAAGCTTGCTCGGGGGAATAGGCCCAATATAAATAGTAATAACAAATATCCATCCAAAATTTTACATTTATAATATTGAGTTAGATGATATTATGATATCATGCCTTACCGAACAATGTACATAGATCCTGGAGAACAGTCCTGCCTTTCGGCGCTGTGCGTCATGTTGTAAATGAAGCATTTTTCTTGCAATTCTCGCTTAGTTCGAGAAGCTAAATTCCTATAGCTGATTATTGTTCTGTTGGTTTCGTCCTGTGAAGTTTGAGAAACCGCTTGTTATATTAATCAAAAACAATACTTCAATGCTTACATTATCAAATTAAGAGAATTATAATGATCTTACTAGGTATAACATGCTACACTTACGAGTATATGGACGTAGTGTTTGCTTTCAAATTATTTTGCATACATTGTAATAACCTTATGAATTAAAAAATATATTGTGACAACTAAACGTTGTTGCCATGCAATTTAATCGCCGTAAGGTGACGGTAATATGTAAGAAACGTTCCCGTAAATCCCAACAGCAACTGTTCAAACTCATTCGGATGAATTATGTGCGAATGTATGAGTATTCGGTAACGAACAGACAGAAGCAAATTAATTTAAACATAAAAGAAGGAGAAAACATTTGTTTTATAAGTATTTTATTTTATTAGTGACTAATAAAAATTAGTCCCTTATCCCGATAAGAAAAACATAGGCCCCGTATTTTTAGGTTAGATTCGATTTAAAATAAATGGAGTTCCTAGATATGTAATAAGTATATTAATTACTTATAATAACAAAACATATTTACCATTTTACCCATTCGGTCCAAAATACCATCATTTGTTAAACCTTCTTTCTCATCACATAATATAGGCTCGCACAATGCGTATATCTTTAATCCTAAATCTGGACAAATGCATACATTGCAACCCATAGAAAACTCTTCTCCCGGATAGCATAAGTCCAAATTTCGAGTTGCATCGTCATGAAGTTCGTTTTCTATGAAACTATCCGCTGTCAGTTTGAACGTTCTCCACTGTGGCAAGTTGCAAGTGTTATTAGTGCATACTCTGTCTGCCTTATTCCCATCTGGTGGACACACGCAAACGTTACATTCGTCGCTGAATAAATGACCAGAAATACATGCTTCAGATCTCAGAAAACTTTTCTCGCATTGATTTTTTGTACACTTTGCAACATTTTTCAATCCATCGCGCGGACAAAAGCAAATGTTACAGTCAACTTCATAATAAGCGAGTGGTTCACAAATGAACTTCTCGTTTGCTACTTCTACGTTGTCGAAACAGTCGTTTTTAGTGCAGGCTCTTTCTCTCAAAATCCCACTATCGGGGCAAATACAGAAGTTGCATTTCACTTTTGATATAGAACCAGGTGTGCAAACTCCACTCGGATTTTCCATATCTTTTGCATCAGAATGTGCAAGAGTTTTATGTGTCTCCATTACTATTCTTTTCGCTTCACAGTCATCATAAGTACACCATTTTGGATCTATCTTCCCTGATTTAGAACAGTAGCACGTATTGCAGTCAAAATCGACTAATGTACTTGGTTCACAGTTTACAGTCGTATCAAATTTTAGATAATTACTTTCTACGTTTTTAAATTTCAGGTCATCAATAACATTCGTACAAAATTTAAATTTAGTATCACCATTGTCTGAACATAAACAGTATTTACCACTATCGATATAAAGTGTGTTAGGTTCGCAAGCTTGATTCCTTTCGATCGTTTTAATTTTACTATTATCAATTAGATCTATATCAACTTTACTATCATTCAATACTTTTTGAAGGATATTTAATTTACTTTGATATGAACAAGCTCTTGTGCAATACGTTTCATTAGTAAGTCCATTGTTTAAACAAAAGCATTCCATGCAAATGGGTACGAGTTCCCCAGGACTACAAACCTCTATTTCAGCAATAACTTTAAAATCAGAGATCTTTGAGCAATCAAGTTCAAGACAAGAATGCTCGTTAACTGTACCTTCTAAACTGCAGTCACAATAAATGCATTTGGGCTTAGTAAAAGTTCGAGGAATGCAACGTTTTGGAGAGCTTCTCAGCGAATGTAAATATGTGTGCTTCGTGTTCGCATTACAACCGTTAATACATAGTTTTTCATCTGGGAGACTATTGTCAGGGCATCGACAAACGTCACAGTTTCTTCTGTACAACGTCCCTGGGATACATCTGCGTCGGTGCTTAGTTTGATGACATTTCTCCAAGCATTGATCAAGAAGGAAGTGACCATATTCGGAACAGAGACATTGGAGACAAGGGAAAAGGTACATAACGTTAGGGATACATTGGTTTCGTTTGGTTATTGTCGTGATATCGGACGTCTGATCTAAAGAACAGGATGCGTCAACAGCACATTGGGCGTCAGAAGCTTGTCCCGATGCCGGGCATAAGCACAGGCTACAGTTTACGTAGTATGACATAAATGGTGTGCACCTAGGATCATATTCAGCAAGGCTACGGTAATTAGTTCTAGAATTTGTCACTCGATTAGTGCAAAACCCACTGGTACATTTAAGTTGACCGTTGTCTTGGCATATGCAATGGTTGCAGCCCTGCCATGAGACCTGGCCAGGCAAACACGCTTCTCGCCGAGCAATTATCTTGCAATTAGCTTCGTTCAGTCTACCATGGAGGTCGCATAAACAGAGTCGATCATTCAGTGCTATATAAGTGTTCGGGACGCACGCACCTACGAGTACATTACCAGAAAAAGTTAAAAATAAAGAAAAATGATAAAATTCGTTAGGTATCAAATAAAAACAGTTGTGTGATGACTTACGCAGTGAATGAATTTCATATGGGTGACGTGTGAATAAAACTAAAAATGTTACACCAAGGAACATATTATTTATGTGTAACAAAAAATATTAATAAAAACTAGCAATCTGTAAACAGTAATGTTAATCTTAAAACTAATTTCACGCGTAAAAGGCAGCTAGTTTATTAAACTGCATTCTTAAGAAAGACGTTTTTAATTTCTTTCCCTGATTAATAAAGTTTATTGCAAATCACATTAAGACGCCATTTGATTTCTCTTTTATTGATCGACCTTGACACGTATACCAATACCTAACTGAAGATCCAATACAAGAAATAAATTGAGAAAAATATAAACTCATATTATTGTAAAGTGTCAAATGGTAATGCAGCATCGTTTATGAATTGTCAATGTTCATCCATTGATGTCTTCATCATTCATGCCATTGAAATAATAAATGAGATACCAGTATATTAGATTATAATAGGAGCATGTAGTCCCACAAACTTCTGACCCGGTGGCCAAAATTTGAACAAATTTTTATGCCTATTTAGTTTTTGTATTTTAAATGTCACCGATTCAGATAAGTTTGTCGGACTATACATAAGATAAATTTTATCTCATATTGGGAATTCAAAATACTTCTTTCCCTATGTTCTCTTTACTGTATGTGGTAACCATCATTTATCACTAAAGAATATCACTAGAGAATAAATAGAACTTATTAGTACTAAAACGCAGAATTAATTACCAGTATTGTACCAATTTCGGTAAATAAAACAAGCACATCGTTAAATCTAGTCACGCCTTTTAATAACCAACAACTTCAAATTCTCCATATCACTTCAAAGGCCAGGTTTGTTTGTCCTGCAAGCTTTTGGTCTGCGAATAAGTGAGGCAGACCCTCTGAGTGCATCTCAGACTGGCATCAGACTGGCAATAGCAGTCGTTGCAATGTAATCTGTTAAAAAAAGAGGAAAATATCAACTTCTTAAGACTGAGAGATTAGGGGGTGTACTACCATGTGCCGTATGTTTTAATATTGTTGACGTTCGTTTTGTAGAATTACAATCTTTAGTTTAAAGAAGTCAAGGTACTTGGTACAAGGTACGTTTAAAATAAAAACAAAAACTAAACAGGGCGAAAAATTTGTTCCGATTTTGCCCACCGGGTCAGATAAGTTTGAGGGACGGTAATAATCTTACCTGTAAGAGACCCTAGGTTTACACTTCTCTTTCTTAGCATCATACGTCAGTTTAACGTTCGCACCAGCCGCTGAGGTCATCAGTTGCTTTCCAGTCAGGTTTTTACCGCAGTTCAGTATGGGTGTACATTGGTTCTTCTTATCCACGCATTTGCAACTGGTACACATCATTTTGAAGTCCTTTTTACATGGACGTCCTGGAAAAAAAGTTAGCACAGAATTTATATCATATATCCATACCAATATTATAAATGCGAAAGTGTGTCTGTCTGCCTGCTACGCTTTCACAGCCCGTCTGTTCAACCGATTTTGGTGAAATTTGGTACAGGGATAGGTTGTATCCCGGGGAAGGACTTAGGGACTTGGCATTTTTATCACGGAAAATTAAAGAGTTCCCACGGGAATCAAAAACCTTATACACGCGGACGAAGTCGCGGGCATCATCTAATCATATATAACATACTATTATTTGGGATTCAAAACAGTTTCATAAAGGTTATAGAATTATACTTATGTGTTACAGTATGAATTGATAACAGAATTGAAGATGTATCACTTTTAAATGTGTTCTTAAATGTACTCATAACACCTACATATATCTATAACAGAAATGTATCTGTAACAGATATAAAAGTGTTAACAGAGTTTATGTCTGTTACAGGTAAAAGTGAAGAACATCGGGCCCATAACAAGTCAGAAAAATCCAATACTTGTTATGGGCCCGATCCGGGATTCGAACCCGGGACCTCGTCAGCCGCGGTCGAACACGCTAACCAGTAGACCAACGAGGCAGCTAAACAATATTTTTTCAAAGCAGAGGCCCAATTGTCTCAGCAAATCGTAATCAGTTGCAAATCGTATTACTCGAACTGTTTAAGGAGTTCATACATGCTTTTTGACATGCAGGCATCTATGAACTCCTTAAGCAGGTCGAATTATGTGTTTGATAAATGATTACGATTACCATTTCCTTACACAATCGGGGACCAGATCGATAAGTAGGTAGGTACCTGTAAGTTCTTTCGAAAGAACATCCGCATAAGTTTCCATGTTCACGCAATACTTCGCCGTGCAATATAAGTCATGCTTGTAAGAGCAGAAGCAGATGTTGCAGGCCACAGTATAAGTCCTGCCAGGCTCACACTTGGCGCCCATGTGAGGAAGCTCCGGCAGGTCCAAGGCTGGACGCGTCTCCATTTCTGTTATTTCTTTGTCGGCGAAACGGTCTGAAGATACAGCAGTTTTTTTACAACTGGTGCAGTGTTCTCCCTCTCTCTGCGTCGTATTCCTCAATGCTGAGGGTCGCAGCCCAGTTCCATTAATAATATAATGGCAGAGGTTTCCTTGGGATAAATAATGCGGGTGGTCCCCAAGTCCTTCCGCATAGGCAACTCGACTAAGAGTAATATTTCAACTATTAGGTTACTTAACGATTACTATCAGATGTTAGTAATAATAACTGGGGCCGAAGGCTTAACGTGCTCTCCGAGGCACGGAGGAAACGAATAGAAGGAATTCAGGCTTCTGAATTCGGTCATCTATCCAGTTACCGACTTGGCAAGTTGGGTGGTAACTAGCCACAGCCGAAGCCTCCCTCCAAATCAGACCAGACAAAATTCAGAAATTATAAATTCCCAACATAAAGATCACAGCGCTCTCCATTGCATCAGGGATATCGTAAAAAAAGGTAAAATAAAGTTTTGGGAGGCTGAGGCTTCAGCTGCCATGCCAACAAGCGGATAAGCCTTGCGGTTAGGGGTAAGGGTGTTATTAAAATGGGAATACTTCTATAAAATGGCCATAATTAGGAACAGATTTTCATATGCGGTCAATCTATGCTTTAAACTGATATTTAGCGTAGATTGACCAATACTAGAGAACGTGTTCATAGCTGATGTTGACTTATTAATAACAAAAAGGATTAGATGTAGATATAATAAAAAGTTCTTACTGGGGAACCCACTGCTACATGTGTGAGTACATTTGGCTATCTTCTTTTCATTGCAAAAGCATTTCTTACATCCGTCGCGATATGTCCTTCCAGGCTCGCATTTCCCTTCTGGTAATGGAGGGAAGTTTTTGTGATCAAGCTCCACCCTTTCACTGCTATGAAACCCTTCACGAAGGACATCTTTTTTTAGTTTCTTTACTTCTTTCATTTTCTTTTCCTTATCATGTTTATTTTGTTTTCCTGATTTTATATTATCTTGTAACTCTTTGATTACGGCATTCTCTAAACAGGCCATTCTTGTGCAAAAAAGTGAGTTTTTTTCTCCACATTGGCAAGTGTTACATGACATTTTATAAACCTTTCCTGGTACGCAGTTTTGGCCATCTTCTATTTCTGGTAATTCATCATGATCAATTTGCTTGCTGGTTGCTGTAAATGAAATGTCGCATATTTGTTTTTAGCCTATATGAGCTAAAAGTTATTATAAAATTTGCCCTAACTTGATTTCCTGAACCGGTGCTTTCAACAAATGAATTCAATCATTTTAGGGGTTGAAGTTCTTAACTTATTCAATAAAAACTGTAATAATGTTAAAAAAAATTTATTCAACTCAAGTAATTTGCATGGGCTTCAAGATTAAAAATAGAAAATACAGATTAATGATTCAGTGATAGGCTAGCAGCGATTGATCCTTCACCGAAAATAAAATCCTCCAAACAGACCATTGTAGTACAAGACAGTGTTCTTTTATTACTACAAACACAAGTGTTGCATTTAATCCTATACTTCTGACCAGGCTCGCAGTCCTGCTCTTCATGGATAGCTTTAGCTAAATTATAGAAAGCAACATTATCACTACCGATTCTCATTGCTGCTATTTTAGTGTCACAAATTTTATTTGTACAGACTAACTCTCCATTTTTATCACAGACGCATCTGTTGCAGTCTATTTTATATTCCGTTTGGGGCACGCATGTCTCCTTGTTCATGCTTTTCCGTATCTGGCTAATATTGGTGATTAAAGCAATATCGTTTCTTTCTAACTCCTGCAGATTCATTTCACCTACTTTTACACAGAGTCTGTCTATATAGAAATTAACATCACTACAAAGGCATATCTCATCATTAGTTCTGAGGAAGTCTCCAAATTTACAAGTATCTGATTTATGACCTCTTGTAGTACAATTTCTAGTTGTACATGATGAAGGTCGGATGACCCCAGATTTTTCGCATTGGCATATGTTACAATCTATTAAGAACAAAGAGGATGGCGTACAAGTTATGGTGACGTTGGATCTCAAGGTGTTCTTGGCCGGAGTTCTTTCTGATCGTAGATATTGGAATGTCTCCCTGCAGTTGAGTGACAACCATTTCCCTTCATAATTGCAGGTGCAAAACAGTTCTTCGAATCTGTATGTAACGTGTCGTTGACATTCATCTTTGTTGGATTTTCTTGGATTTACTGGAAACAAAACAATATAATATAGAACACTATTACCTTTTCTGTGATTCTCTGTTTCGTAACTCAATTGTGAGTCTGTACTTAAGTCTTGCTATACAAACAATCGAGAAGTTTAGATTGCAAGAGTCATTATTTGTATATCAATAGATCGTTGAGGACATGATATAGCAACCACAAAGGCTTTAGATTTTTTCAAGTTGGTTGGTTAATAAATTAATCAGTTAATTTCTGTATTTAAAATTTTATATTCCAAACACAAAAAGATATATTATGATAAGCAAACTGTAACAAATAAGGCAGTCTTATCGCGAGCAATCTCTTCCCACCAACAGCACCACTACAGCCGCAAGCCCGCCAACCCGCATTGGAGCAGCGTGAAGGGTCTAAGCTCTAATTCCCTCTTTCCTATGAGAGTGGAGGCCTGTGCCCAGCAGTAGGTCGTTAATGTGCTGTAGTGGTAGTAATTATTCTATATATTGCTGATCGCTGATCCTTCTTACCGGCAGTTTTCGGGCACACCGTGGCGTGGCAAACAAACACACCGTCAGCATTGCAGATGCACTTGTGGCAAGGCCCCTTGACCACATGTGTTGGCACGCAAAACTCCTGCGGCTTCACTGCTCAGGGTTGGGGGCAGAAAAAATCAGAAGTCGTTAAGTACTATTGTACTCACTGGTCAGGGTTGGGGGCACAAAAATCAGAAGTCCTTAAGTGCGTAACTCGGATACTATCTCGTAATCTTTATCGGATCTAATACTACTTACTACTATTAATTATGCGAAAGTTTGGATGGATGGATGTGTGTAAGTCAATCACCCCAGAACCTCGCTCCCTTGCGCAGTGTTGAGCGCTGTTGTCTTAACGTGGGAAGCCCTGGGATCGATTCCCGGCAAGGTCACTTTGGAATTTAAAATTTCTGATTTTCTCTCTGGTCTGGTGGGAGGCTTCGGCCGGCAAAAACGTATCGGCAAGCGATTTAGCGTTCTGGTACGGTGCCGTGTAGAAACTTACTAGAGGTATGGGTTTAATATAACTGCCATACCGCTAATACGTTTGCCCACTACCATCTTAAACTGCATCGTCACTTACCATCAGGTGAGATCACAGTCAAGGGCTAACTTGTAGTAGCTTAAAAAAAACAACTGAATGGATCTGGATGGAATTTGGCACAGAGATAGATTACAGTCTGGAATAACTCATAGGCTACTTTATATCCAGTATGATCCAGTGATGGCTATGTTGTTTTAATATTTAAAAAATTGAACAATAAAAACTGACAAAACTTTCATCATCCCTAAATTTTCTTCTAAGTATTAAAAAAAGAGATTGGATCACAATACTTAAAAAATCGCTGGCAATTCATGATTTTACTTATTAGGTTCGATCAATGAAAATCAGAAAAGCCATGAAAAATAATAAAGATAAAGAGATGTATAGATTTAAAAGTTAAAACTCACCTAATAGTGATTTTACAGAGCATAGAGAAAGACAAACAAACAAACTAAACAATTCTAACTTCATATTTAAGACATCTATTTTCTAAAAATGATTGAACAATCAAGTAATCCAATTTTAATGATTGATATAGCTCATTACACTACGCTACATAAATATTTAATAGCTGTAATTTTAAAATTATAATAACGGAATTACGATAAGAGCTACGAAGAGAAGTTAATTATTATTTTCTAAATTGCTTTTTGGTTTAATTAATCGATTGGGTTCCGGATGGTCGGGTTAAGGGAGTAACTAATATTAATCATTTTAATATATTAATTAAAACACTAACCTCTTTCCTTCTTTTTATTTATTAAATTATTTTATTATTATTTGCAACTTGTAGCGTCCCAATGTTGGACAAATCCCTTTCCTCCTTCCATTTATCTCGGTCCGTAGATGTTTGGGGCCAGTCCTTTACAAAGGCATCGCGTTCGTCGCGGCAGCGGCGCCTCTGCCTTCCTCGAGTTTTGTGGCACCCATTGTGTTTGCCTTTGCCCACAAGTCGTTGGGCATGCGCATCACATGTCTGGTCCAGTCCCACTTCACTTTTGCCGCTTTGTCTTCAACATCTGTGATTCTCGTGTTTTAAACATGATCAGTCCGTTTTATTCCTAGAATACTGCGCTCCATTGCTCTTAGGCAAACTCCGAGTGTGGAGTTGTGATGATCGGTCAAAGACCAAGTAAGGGCACCTTAAGTGAGGATGGGGAGAATGCTTATATCCATGAGTCTACGTTTTAAAGCGAATTAAAGGTTTCCTTTCATCAAGTCTTTCATAGCCCAATAGCTCTTCCAGGCGTTTTCGGTGAGTCTTCTTTATCTAACTTCTTTATCTTGTCTCGCTTTTAAAGAAACTATTTGGCCTAAGTATACTCATGAACATATTCAATCTCCACACCCGCTTCTTCTAGCTTACCATGAGTGCTATTTGCCATGAGCTTAGTCTTCGACATATTCATCTCAAGTCCGACCTCTACATTTACCTCATTGAGCTCAGTAATCATAATAGTGCCTAATTCAGTTGCAGATGAAGCAAAAAGGACGATGCGAACCGAAGGTTAGAAAGGCTTTTATCACCAATGGCGAAACTTTTATAACACGTCCTTTAAAACTGCAGTTAAAAGTTTGGGAGAGAGTGGGTCCCCCTACTTAACACTTCTTTGAATTTGGAAAATAGGTCCAGTTGAATTTATTTTGATGGATGCAGTACTATTGATATATATTTGTTTTAGTATGTTAATGTATGGGAATGGAATATTTTGGTTGTATAAAGCTTCAAATATTTTGGGGTTTAATTGCATGTAGACGATCAGCGGTAGACAAACCACGCCGGAACCCAGCTTGTTCAGCTGGTTGGTTTTTATCTATAATTGCCCTGATATTCTAGATTCTATTATTTTAATGAAAGCCATATATATAAATGCGATACCAGACTGACTGTACGATAATTGCCAATATTTGTTTTGTCACCTTTTTTGTGTATCAAAATTATATTTGATTGGCAAAATTCATCGAGAAAATTACCGGAATTTAAGATAGAGTTAAACAAATTTGTTATATGTGGTAGTAGTTCAGTGTTACCTAATTTTAGTGTTTCTGTGGTACTCCATCTTCTCTAGGAGCCCTGCCGAAGTCCATCGAGCGTTCTGTAGTTTAAAAATTTTCATCAAAAAAGTTTTTGCTATACACTCTATGTGACTAGTCGATCAATGACTTGTCAACCGTCCGCCCCTATTTTAGAATATTATTATTATTATTATTATTAAACTCTTTATTTGTACCACACATAACAAAAGTAAATTACAGAAAACATAAAATAACACAAAGAAGTACAAAGGGCGGCCTTATTGCTAAGTAGCAATTTCTTCCAGGCAACCTTATTAGGAGAACACAAGGAAACCAGGCTGTAGGTGGCGCACAATTATACTAATACTACATACAAAAAACTACATAACAATACATAGACAAAAATACACAAATATCTTAATACATACAATGCATAAATATATTATAAAATAACATATATAATACATACATACCATATAAACTTAAATATACAATTACATACTATACATACACATACTTACATTAAAATTAAATATAAACTAAAGTTGTCTTCAATTTGCAAGGAAGTGCGTCTTAAGAGCATTTTTGAACACGCCCAGCGATTTGGACTGTCTTATATTCAGTGGGAGTGCATTCCACAGTTCAATTGCCTGCACTAGAATAGCCAATTTAAACTTTTTCATTTTTTTATGATAAAGTTATGGTCACTCGGCACCTTGCATTTGAGTCATTGGTATTGTTCTGTGCATTAAATAGATACTAGTAAGGAATTATTTTAAGATTATTTCGTCTGCTGGACCTACTGGCAAAGACGTTCCGGTACGATGACGTGTAGAAACCATTTAGCAGTATGGGTTTAATATTTAAACCGTAATTAGTTTTATGATAAGTAAATAAATTCATCTAAGAGTGGACAATGAAATGTGAGATACGACCCTCTGAGAACGTTGCATCAGTAATAATAATAATAATTATTATTATTATAATAATAATAAGTAATAATTGCAACAATACGAGAATAAAAAGACCCGGAGAAAATCCAAAGACATTTATTTCTTTCGTGATTTAATTCACACAATGAATGTATTTTCTAATACATGAGTACAGACAAGTACAAAAAAAACTACATTACAACGAAAAAAATTCGCTAACTAATATGAAAATAACTACCAACACTATTGCAATACCAAAGTCATGATGTTACCTACTTGGACCAAATATTATGTTTTATTTCAAGTTGTAATCCTCAGTACAACCTATAAAGTTACCAATACAAAATAAACATTTATTTTATTCTTGCGCAAAACCAATACTTGGCTTAATATTCGAGGGTTAAAATTTTAAAAAATCATAATTTTTAAGTAAAAAAGAAACTTCAGCTGTTTTTATTTAAATGTCTTGCATGTGTTGATGACATCTAACTAAAACTGTAAAATTTAACAAATTTAAAAACTGGAAATGTTTATTAAATTATGAAAACTATCTATGAAAATAAAAATAATACGGACACACAATTTTCAACAAGCAAATATCACCCTTACATACTAACGCTTAACTTATTACAACACTTGGCGAAAATAAATCAAAAATATATTCAAATCATTAATCAACGTACGTAAACGTTTTAGTACTTTTTAATGATCTAATATCTAATGTAACACAGACGTACCTAATCTTAACAACTAAAATACATTTCTAAGCAAACATACAAACGATGTCCAAATTAAGTGTTTAATTAAATACTTCAATAACAATGTTACCGTTCATAGTCCATAGTTCACTCAAATATCGAAGCTTGACAATCTTCACTGAGTCTATCTGCCAAATGCTTTAGAAATTGGTTTGACCAAATTTTTAAATACAGGGTACCCTCCAAACTGCGTAAAAATCTGAGAACAGCTATGAAATAATTACTAGATCAGTAAATGAAGAATGGTGATACCTGATAATAAAAGTGAGGAAAATATGTTAGTTAAATATATTCGATAATGTACACGAAATGCATATAATATGATTATATTATTTACAGATACTAAACAATAACTATCTATAAACAACTCCTAAATAAAAGTACCTTTTGGGAGGATTGGAAATAGGCATAAAAAAGTTAAATGATATTAACTGTTTTATTTTAACAGAAGTCTAATAAAATTTTCAATGTGGGGTACCATGTATTTGTTTATGTCATAAATAGCCAGTCTAGGCAATGAAGCTAGTAGACCCCAACAATAATTCCTCAGGCGACGAAACTGTACAGTATTATAAAATATAATGAGTTAAGTGAATGTTTTTTAATATCGATGTTCTGCATGATTATTTCTTTTTCGAGCGTAAATATATATATACCTAATAATATATATACTTACTATTATTAAAAAAAGAAATCGAGAAATTATTCAGTCAAAAATATTTAGTTTTAGGTTTAAATACCTAACTTCTGCATGGATTTTTTGGACCTTTTTGTACAAGCTTTGGTTCATACGATACTACAGCCCTGCTTAGTTTCAACGACTGAGGATTTAATGCTGGGGTCCCCATACAAGGAACCGCCCCGTTTCCTAGACTAAAAGGTCAAAAGTTAGATCGCCGGCGTGATGTCCTGGTCACAGAGGCGTATCGTACAGAACACACTTTTGCCGTCAGCTGAGCAAGTACAGTCGTTGCAGCCGCGTTTAAATTGCTCGCCTGGATTGCAGCGAAAACTGAGGTCCGAGTCTGAGAAGAATAATCAAATTTGAATTAAATGCATGCCTAAAATCTTAAAATTAAGGAAAACTTGAAGTAGCTGAATGAGGAAGGCTGAGGACCGGGTGTGGTGGCGTTCTTTGGGAAAGGCCTATGTTCAGCAGTGGACGTCAGCAGGCTGAGATGATGATGATGATGATGACGGAAAACTTAGTAAAAAATTTAATCGTGAATGATATCAAAAGCATAATTTAGGTGTCAAAAGTAAAAGTTAGGAGGAACAAAAAACATTAGAAGGTATTTAGGGCACTCATGGCAAAATTATATTATTTCCGAAGTTGTACCTTAAGTTTTGAGGATGATCTAGATCTTTTAAATAAAAGAGTAAAACTTTATATAAAACTTTAAGCGCGTTATATCTTTGACTACATTATATAAGACCTTGACCATAACAATAAGACTTTTATGGTTTTATTGTCCCCATTTAACTTTTTTATCGTCTACGTTATAATATATCTTCTCGGTATCTAAATTGGATTGATACTCACTACTTCACTGGTTTGAGAATGGTAAAGAAGTACTAAATACCAATGTAATTGTTTTCACCAAAAAATTTATCCGATAGTTTTCCACTGACCACCACTACAGCGCATTAACATCCCACTGCTGGGCACAGGCCTCCACTCTCATAGGAGAAGTTAGAGCTTAGACCCACCACGCTGTTCCAATGCGGGTTGGCGGGCTTTAATGACTATTATCATATTAGTGATAATGACCGGGACCGACGGCTTAATGTGTTCTCCGACGCACGGGTGTGAAACACCGCCAACTTCCTAACTCCGGGCTAGTACAGTAGGATTTCTAGTCAGAAAAACACAACACTTAATTATGGATTTCCATTCACATCCATCACAAAATCAATACCTGGTAAGAGATCATCCGCATCCTCATCAGGGTTGTCTTCCTTGCAGCGTTTGATAGAGCAGGTCGCATGGTTGCCGTCCGCTTCACACCGGCATACGTTACAACCCTGGTTGAACACGCTCTCTGGCACACATTGGGTCTGCACTTGAGCGGTTGCTGCTGGGAAAATTGAGAAATAAAAACTATTTCCTCGTGGAGGACGTTAATAATCATCGAAATGGACCTCTAAAGATTTGGAATGTTAATTAAGCAATGCTGTATTTTTAACTTTTGGAGTTATTTTTCTCGCTAAAAACTTTTCGACTGTAGCAGTAGGTAATTTGAAAATTTCAAGTTGTTCAAAAATTTAATATTACTGCTCTACAATTTAAACGTATTACTCGAACTGTTTAAGCAGAATACATGCTGTTTGACGTGCAGGCATCTATGAACTCCATAGACAGGTCGAATTATACGATTGACAAACGATTACGATTTTCTTACACAATCGGGGGGCAGGCCAGGGCCCGAATGGGGTTGTAGCGCCGATGATGATGATGATGATGATAGAATTTAAATGTTACCTAGTTTTTTCCTCGTTGCACCATTCCCGTTGTCGTTCAACGCTGCACAGTTGATGCGTGTGCAGGAGTAGTTCTGTCCCTCGTTGTCGCACCGACATTACCTAGTTTTTTCCTCGTTGCACCATTCCCGTTGCCGTTCAACGATGCACAGTCGATGCGTGTGCAGGAGTAGTTCTGTCCCTCGTTGTCGCACAGACATTATACCTAGTTTTTTCCTCGTTGCCCCATTCCCGTTGCCGTTCAACGAAGCACAGTCGATGCGTGTGCAGGAGTAGTTCTGTCCCTCGTTGTCGCACAGACATTACCTCGTTTTTTCCTCGTTGCACCGTTCCCGTTGCCGTTCAACGATGCACAGTCGATGCGTGTGCAGGAGCAGTTCTGTCCCTCGTTGTCGCACAGACATTACCTCGATTTTTCCTCGTTGCACCATTCCCGTTGCCGTTCAACGAAGCACAGTCGATGCGTGTGCAGGAGTAGTTCTGTCCCTCGTTGTCGCACAGACATTACCTCGTTTTTTCCTCGTTGCACCATTCCCGTTGCCGTTCAACGATGCACAGTCGATGCGTGTGCAGGAGTAGTTCTGTCCCTCGTTGTCGCACAGACATTACCTCGTTTTTTCCTCGTTGCACCATTCCCGTTGCCGTTCAACGATGCACAGTCGATGCGTGTGCAGGAGTAGTTCTGTCCCTCGTTGTCGCAGAGACACTTGTTGCAGTCCATCCGGAACTCGGTGCCTGGTTTGCAGTTCTTCGGCGGCCCCTACTGAACATAGTACGCGTTATATCCGAATTGCGCTTTGATTACACTGGCAAGTGCAATTAACAATGACATTAATTTTATTATTATTTTATACTGTACCTATTATTTTATTCTTCCCCGTGAAATAGGTTTTTAAATTCCTACGGGAACTCCCCTATTTTATTATAACAGCCTATAACACTCACAATTAATGTGGCTTTCTAATGGTACCAGAATTTTCAAAATCGATTCAGTAGTTCCAGAGATTACCCCATACAGCCTCACAAACTCACATACTTTACCTCTTTATAATATTTCTTTATTATATTTAGTATAGTATAGATTATTGGATTTTTATCTGTCAATAAATAATAATTATTATTATTAATTTATTTGTGTTTGTATTTTTATTGTAAGTAGCTTGTTTTCCTTCACTAACGCCCATTAACCACTGCTGGGCACAGGCCTTCACTCTCAATTAATTAATTATGTCTCAGACCCACCACGCTGCTCCAACTCGGCTTGGCGAGCTTTGACGACTATTATCATGTTAGTGATTAAAACCGGGACCGACAGCTTAACGTGCTCTCCAAGGGGGTGGAATACGGCAAACTTCCTAAATCCGGGCTAGAACTGAGAATTTCTAGTCAGAAAAACCCAATACTTCACTTTGGTCCGATCCGAGATTCGAACCCGGGACTTGGCCGCGCTGTCGAATACGCTAACCACTAGACCTTATGATTAATATTTAAATTTCTTGGTTTCTCAGTCCAATAAAAAATTGCAATAAGTAGTATTTGGTAAGAAATCAAAAGCATTTTACGACTTCACGAAAATGAAGAAAAAATAAAAATATAGAATTAGATGTCAAATGTGTTGTGAGTAAATAGACACAGGTATAAATTACGAATAAAATATATATTGCGAATGCGATAATAGGTGTAACTGCCTATTCTGCAAACTTTTCACTGCCCATCTTAACGAATATTGACGACATTCAGTTATAAAATAAATTTCATCCCAGAGCAAAAAGATAAGTGTAAACGTAAATGTGCATAATGTAATTATGTCAATACCTGAGCAGTCGCACGAACACTTCTGTTAATTGGTAAATTCTGTAAGAACAAAAAGAACATTATAAATTGTATGAAACCAATATACCTCCTCCTATATCCTACCCATCACGAATAACCCTTAAATTAGTATAATTAAGTTATGTTTACGAATGACAAAGTTAAGGAAATCAATGTGAGTTAGTACAACATAATATTGTAGTTGACTTCAATATTGATCAAATTCGTGAAAAGATATCAGAACCACAACAAAATGTAAGAACTAAGTAATAAACGTTCAATTTTGAATGAAGCAAAAATTAAAACAAAGATAATGAAGGTTTAAAAATTTGAAAATTCTATAGATAAACGCCACCACCCGACACCAATACACCAATTATTATTCTCACCTAAAACAAAAACAAAGAAATAGCAACATACAGAAGAAACCCATCCCGAAAGTCCTTTAATATTCAGACTGGAGAACTAAACTACCGAAGCCAAAAAGTAGACCTAAGCACAACCAAACAACACCTGCATTATTGGATAGAAGCAGGCGTTACTTTATGGAAGTCCATGATAATGAAGCAACTAATTAGAAGTTTAATTCGCTATAATCCGCCACATAGGCCGCCGCATCCGCAAATCTATTAAATAGAAGATATTCAATAATATAGCAAGCTACAAGTGCAAGAAACATAATGTACCACATAGATTTACCTACTGTAGCGGATTATAGCGAGTTAATCTTGTTCCTTCATTAACACCTGCATTTAAATAAGTTGCTTCTTCCAAACAAACCTTGGCCATTTCCTCAGGCACACAAGCACGTCTTGTACAAGAGAAACCCATCCCGTCAGAGTTGCAACGGCACATGTTGCAATCCAATTCAAAAACTTCATCTGGTTTACATTTGTGCTTAAGTTCCTGTTGATTCTGTGATTAGTAGGATAAAAAGAAGAGAGACTATTAACAATGGCTGATGAAATAAAAAAGATTATGAAATAACATCAATCAAATATTGATTGTGATCTGAATCAGTTAAAGCAGGAAAAAAAATACGGAAAATCACTATACGAATTGATTGTCTTAAGCAATCAAAAATGTATGATAGATATCTCTAAAATATATAAACAAAAATAATCTAAAAAAACACTAATAAAAGTTGAAAATCGAAATAATTAATGATCACTTTCAAAAGTTGTTAAAGGTTTTTTGAACAACTTGACTATTGTTTTTTTTATACGACTGCCTGAAAAAAGAAATATATTGTTTTCAGGGTTCATGTATGTATGTATGTGAGCTTGGTTATTCCACCATAACTTCTATACGCCTGAACCGATTTTGATAAATGAGGTATCGTTAGAATCCCTAGCTTATTCCGGGTGACATAGGCAAGTAATTTTTTTTAAAAAATTGATGGGGTGACCATGGTCCCGTATTAAAGACCAAAATTACAAAAAAAAGTTTGAAAATAAGATTAACTATATAATCATCATCTAGAAAATGATGAGTAGATTCCAAAAATATATAACACTATAGTTCAATATTTAGTGATTCACAAAAAAATATCATTTAATAAAAAATGTGAATAAGATTCAAAAGGCTATAGGTACGAGTATATGCAAATCGCTTAGGTAAACTCCAAAAATAATATGGCAGGGCAGTCGTATTTTTTAATTCGTTAAATTAATTTCACTTGTTTAAATAATTTGATAAACCAATTCCACCACCTAAACCCAAAGCTCCAGATCTACCTCAGGTTGTTCTTCTATGGCCTCGTCAGGCAAGTCAGTGATGCAAACTTTCCTGGTGCAAAAGTAGCTTGTGCCGTCTTCGTTGCACCAGCACGTATTACAATCTTTGATGAACATGCGATTAGCAACACATACCACGTTTTTCTCTTTTGGGGATGATCTTATAGCCTAGAATGTAGAGAGTAAAGAAGAAATGGTGATCATGAAAAACTTAGAAGAGGAACATTCTATAATAAGTTGAGCTAAATAAAAACGTAACATGAAATTGGTGATACCCTCATGGTGAGACGTTGGCCTCTTATATAGGGTTCGATCATCGGGCACGCAATTTAAATTTTTTTGCTAGTTATTCTGAGCTATGTGTTTTAAGCATTATTAAATATCACTTGCTCGGTACAGAAAAAAAATCGAAAAAAGCTGCATGCTCGAGAATTCTTCATAATGTCTTAAAAGGTGTGAGAATGCTGCCCATCCGCACTTGGCCAGTTTGGTAATGGTTGACCAAATCCCTCCTCATTTTGATAGGAAACTCGTGTTCTGTAGTGTGCCGGCGATAAGTTGATGGGTTGATGGGTGATGGCTGATGATGATGATTAGACGATAAGATATCACATATTTGCAAGAAACAATAATCATGAAAAAAAACAAAACAATTTAGTAGGTAATGAAAAATTTAATTAAAAATATTAGTCGTTTATTAGATTCAAAGAATTCTTCGATTTCCTTATGGCTAAGGTTAAGGCACGATCGGTTGCAGGTCCTGTAAAGCAAAAACTTGGATTTAGAAACCGCGTACTTAGATTAAGTTTTTCGCAAACTACGTTTAAAAGATAAATCATGCATAATCTCATTTATTTGCAGAACAATAATCAGTTTTTTTATTAGTTTTACAGAAAAATTTAGTACTTAACTCTAATTAACTGTTCATAATTAATTAATCTATTCACTAAACAAAACATAGCAAAAATATAAAACAGCTATGTTATATTAAATAACTAGCTGATGCCCGCGAAATCGTCCACGTGGATTGAGGTTTTTCCCACGGGAACTTTTTAATTTTCCGGGATAAAAAGCCTATATGTTATTCCAGACTATAATCTATCTCTGTGCCAAATCCTAGCCAGATCCGTTGCGGTTCTGGTGTGATTGAGTAACAAACATCCATTTATCCATCCGTCCATCCATCCAAACTTTCACATTTAAAATTTAAGTATAAAAGCATAGATAGGGTAGGGTAGGGTATCCACAAGGTAGGGTACATGTTCCAATATACACTGCGAGTACTGTAAGGTGTGACGTCAATTTAGTATACTGCGAAGCCGTTCCTTTATAGTAAGCTATACTAGTTACCTTACCTCGAAAACGCCAGTGCTCACAATATAGCAATGGCGACGATTTATGACGTCATATATTTCCCTAGAATACTGCGGCAGTTTACAGTCAGTCCACAACGGAACGAATTTCTCCCCAGTAAGAGCACTGAACAGCACTCGCAGTGTATATCGGAACATACCCCTCAAGTGGTGTCCAGTTATTTACGTCAGTGTCAGTCAACGACAGTTACCTTCAATTCATGGAAAACTTCAACGTCCTTGGGTAATGGACACGGTTTGTTGGTGCATGAGAAATCCATTCCATCTGCACTGCAGTGGCAAGTGTTGCAGCCGATATAGAAAGTTCCACGGGGCTTGCACACCGTATGACGCTCTATATGGTCCGGTCCCTAGAAGATTTTTGTTGTTATCAAATGTGATAAGATCTTTTTTTTATCCACTAGAAGTTAGCCCTTGACTGCGATCTCGCCTGATGGTAAGTGATGATGCAGTCTAAGATGGTAGCGGGCTAACCTGTTAGGGGCATGGCAGTTATATTAAACCCATACCCCTATTTGGTTTCTACACGGCATCGTACCGGATCGCGTAATCCGTGTTTACCGGTAGGGTGGTAACTAGCCACGGCCTAAGCCTCCCACCAGGCTAGACCAGGGAAAATTCAGAAATTATAAATTCCCAAATTGACCCTGCCGGGGATCAAACCCGGGACCTCCGTACGTTGAGACAACAGCGCTACACACTGCGCATTCGTGAAACTGGAGCATTTTATAAGCATCTGCAATTTTACCAGAATAGAACTCTGGATTTATCTGCCTCATGATATAATAGGGATGATGACAACTCAATCAAATCAGTAACTGATTATCAAACTTAAGAACACGCTTCTAGTATGGAAGTTTGTATGAAATACATAGTTGTGACGTCATTAAATTTAAACGCACTTTTTTTCTTTAAGCTGTAGTTTAAAATGGTTATCAAACTTAAAACTAACCGAGGATGTGAATTTTAGGTCTTGTGGAAGACCCTCTATTTAATAATCAGTAAGAAATAATTAATTTTTGCCATATACACTATCCCTATACGCCCTAATCATTTCTTCAAAATTAAATTTTTTTGGTAGAGGAAAACTAACGGAGTAAAGGATTCATAAAATGGGTATCTGATCCTCGTCGTGCAAATCAGAAATGGAGCTAACTAGGAGGACTTGTAATATCTCACTATTTGTTTCTTAAATGCTAGGTAAAATAAAGTAAAGTAAATATTTATTTGGTAAAATATGGTACAGACAAGATGTTATTAGGTTAATTAGAACAAGCATATTTAATTGTTAGCGACGTCCGAATAACAAATTAATACATTATTCTTATTTAAGAATTGAATAATTCTTGTACCGAATAAAAACAATGATTTAGAAGATATTCTAACAGTCCTTTGTTATGCTCTATGTCAATGGTTTAGTTGACATACTCACGTCACTCTCCATAAAAACTTCAACATCGTCATTAACACCTCGCTCCATACATTCGTAGTTGGTGCACGAATAGCTCTCTGACCGTCTGATGCACATTCACAATAGTTACAGAACACTTTGAAAGCTGCAGTCGGTTTGCATATGTTAGCTCGTCTTTTTACTCTGTTACCATCCGAGCTGGGGGCTTGGTCCTAAAATTAAATAAAAACATTGGTAGTAAGAGATAAACTACAATCATTGCCTTGTAGTTGATGATCACATCAATCAATATGTTAGCTCGTCTTTTGACTCTGGTACCATCCGAGCTGGGGGCTTGGTCCTAAAATTTAAAATAAAAACATTGGTAGTAAGAGATAAACTACAATCATTGCCTTGTAGTTGATGATCACATCAATCAATATGTTAGCTCGTCTTTTGACTCTGTTACCATCCGAGCTGGGGGCTTGGTCCTAAAATTTAAAATAAAAACATTGATAGTAAGAGATAAACTACAATCATTGCCTTATAGTTGATGATCACATCAATCAATATGTTGGCTCGTCTTTTTACTCTCTTACCATCCGAGCTGGGGGCATTGGTCCTAAAATTTAATATAAACATTGGTAGTAAGAGATAAACTACAATCATTGCCTTGTAGTTGATTATTGCAATCACTATTTAGTTTATAGTTGATGCATTACGATCATAACGAAACTTGTGGTTGATGAATGCATCAACCATCGTTAATGATTAAATAACTTATGGAAAATGCATTGAAATTATTTTTTTGTTGATGAATAATTATGATTATTATGAAACTAATGGTTCACACATTCACATTTAGTTGATGCACTATGATCTTATGGAAATGTGCAGTTACGACTATACGATTGCGATCATAATTTTATTGCTATTCGATTTATTATGATTATGACAAAACTTGTGATTGACACATTTTTAATATTATGCCAATTTGTTTCGTGATCATTTATATCCTTATCACTAATAATAAATAATGGAAAATCCACTTACCTTCAGTAACATTCATTTTAATTTTTGTTTTCGTGCTTCCTTTCACCATAGTGCTCGTGTAAACACTGAACTGCGAGTTTGTAAGTAGAGTAATTAGTATCCAGATTTATCCAGTTAATTTCCAAGTTATATTTCCATGATTTGTGTTCAACGATTTTAAAAGATTTAAAACGTATAAAAATTAAAAGTACAGTAAGACTGGCAGAATGTAAGTAAGGTTTTGATGGATACAATAATACTTATGAGTGGCCGCTTAAGTATTATTTTAGAAAATGAGCATTTTTTGTTAAAATAACTAAAAAATGTTTATAAATTCGTTACTACTCGATGGAATTTGTCAGTTGTGCAATGCTAAATACCTAATAAAATAAATAATAATTGTAGTATGGAATTCAAGTAGGTAGTTTATAGTCCGACAAACGAATGTGCCCCCCGATTGTCTAAAAGTTGCCGATAAAATCGTCAAAGTTTGGCGTCAAAGTAAAATTAACCATAACATCATTGAATTAGAGCTCAATTTCGTGTATCCATTAAGGTATCGTACATACCTAAACGTATGGGAATGGATACACGAAATTGAGCTCTAATTCAATGGTGTTATGGTTTATTTTACTTTGACGTCGAACTTTGACGATTTGATCGGCAATTCTTACAGAATCGCACCTCTGACCCGGTGAGAGCGCCGCTAGTGTATTAAATGAAAAATAAAACAAAAACTAAACAGGCACAAAAATACGTTCCAATTTTGGCCACCGGTGTCAATTTTGGTCATTTATGTTTGTGGGACTATACAAAAAAAAAAGGTGCTTAGAATGAAATATATATTATTATTATTGTGCTATGATTTTCAACTAAAATATTATTTTGCTCCATTTTTAAAGTGTGCAAGAGTAATGAAAAACTTACGATTTGAGCTTTTTCTGTACTGCTGGGGGCATCAATCGGGTGGAAGTCCGTTACTAAAACAAAATACCAAAAATATACTTTTATTTATGTTTTTAATACATTTGGTTATTTGTTTTTAGCGGTCGTAAAGCATGCATAGCCAAGCAACGCTTGGCGTCTTTGCTAGGCCAGACCAGTGAAAATTCAGAAATCATAAATTCCCAAATGACCCTGCCGGGGATCGAACCCCGCCATAAGACAACAGCGCTCAACACTGCGCCAGGGAGGTCTTCACCATAATGTATTATGTTTGTTTTTTAAATGTATTTTCTAAAAAATTATATGAAATGTGCACATTTCATACCCTGTAAATGAGTTCGAAAGTTAAACTTAACGGCCTAGGCCAGTAAAGAATGTATGTATTTTCATTACATATCATAAGTTTGAATTTGGAATCTTTCTTCTTGAATATCTTGTAACTTGTTATAATGTTCTTTGGCCTAAATAGTTTAAATTTGGAACTCAACCGTATTACGCGTTCAGCACTCACAGCGCAAAAAAAAATTAAAAGTATAATATTTATTTTAACTTATAATATTTCTTAAGTAGGTTGCTTTTTTATTTACTTTCTTTTAATTAAATTTAAAAAAAAAGACACTTGTTTCATTTTTTAGAAAAGCACTATACACCTATACACACCTCGACCGGGAGAGCATTCTCTGGTCTCGTATATAGCCTATCTTCTGGTCTCGTATATACTAACTAACACTCGACCAGAAAACGTGTACTTCCCGGTCTCGCGATGTAATGTACTATTAATGTATATTGATGTAATAATTTTGTATAACGTTCAATAAGTGTACAACTTGTACCTATTTTGAATAAAATCTTTGACTTTGACTTTCAAAGGTACTTACTGATAGCTCCAATGCAACCCATCCTAGTGCACACAGCGCTGCCGCTGTCACACCAGCAATCGTTACAGTCGTTCATCCACTTCGAATCCGGCGCGCAAGTCCTCACTGGATCTGGAATCGAAGTTACATACTACGTTAATTCAATTCCTTAAATTCCTTCAATTGACGACCTCCGTGGCGCAGTGTGTAGCGCTGTTGTCTTAACGTGCGGAGCTCCCGGGTTCGATCACCGGCAGGGTCAATTTGGGAATTTATAATTTCTGAATTTTCCCTGGTCTGGCCTGGTGGGAGGCTTCGGCCGTGGCTAGTTACCACCCTACCGGCAAAGACGTGACGCCAAGCGATTTGGCGTTCAGGCATCATCACTTACCATCAGGTGAGATCGCAGTCAAGGACTAACTTGTAGTGGATTAAAAAATATATATATATTCCTTTGGTTGGTACAACGTGTTGGAAT